>WOFM01000400.1:607330-1298096 GCA_011428145.1 Ericerus pela
GATGGATGCCCACTTTTTGAAATGAGCTCAAAAATATTTTTCACTATGTAGTAATTTTTGTTTTTGCTTGTCATACTCGTATAAGAAAATTTTGAAATTATTGTCTTTATGAAATCCGGCTGGAATCTCACCAAAGGTAGGGCTAAAGTTAAACAAGAGCGAAAGGTACGTTAAAAACTCACCGTTCTGAAAATAATTGAAACGATAAAATGTATTAAAGAGATAAAATTTTAGGTATTCTGCGGAGGAATTTGATGCCTGATGGAGACAGTTAATTTTTACAAATTCAAAAGCTCGTTCCCGATTCCACTTCGAGACGTATTCAGAATAATAAATTTCACTGAGAAGTAAATTTGGTCTTTTAAACAACTTATTTTCTAATTGAAATTCTACCTCTGTCTCCGTAAATTGCTCTTATGAACTTGAAATTTTCTACATTCAATTTATCGTTTTGAATTTCGATTCTGAAATGATGGTATTGCTATGTAAAAGTAATGAGAATTTGAAGGTACATAAGCCAAATTTTCAGGGAATACAGGTTCGACTTGAAGAGACTCATCACTTTTGTTCTCTTTCACTGCCAACAACAAGCGGGCATCATGTGGTTGGTGTACCTTATGAAAATCTGACTAATTTTCTCAATGACAAGCATTAATATTTTATGGATTATTATGTTGAATGCGTGCCTACCTGCTGGCCTAAATTTTCATAATATAAGACTAATTAAATCGTAGGCGTTCCCTTCTTTTCATCGGTGAGAATTTAAAAAGGTAGGTTCATGTCATCAGTAGCTGTCGATACGGTATAAACTTTGTATAAAAGTGTTGCCTAATTTTCTCCTTTGTTTGGAGCAAAAGGTGCCCAAGTTGATTACAAAAAAATTTGAGAATCTACTTGTTATTCTTGGTGTTGTGGTGTCCGAAGATAAACACATATTCCTAGTATAGGGTTTGAATTCACAAAAGGAAGTATATTTAGAAGTCTCAATAAACTGTAAAGTTGAGAAATCACAAGTCAGCTCAAATAGTTGAGCTATCAGCCTACCAACAAAAGCTTCCAATGTCCACATAATGCGTCGGGCAATTTCATAAAGACAAATATTATAAGTAGGTCAACCCATTAATACAATTCACGTTTAGTACAACAAAAGTTACTTATAGTTAAATGAAACATAATCTTGATTACTTTTGTACAGCTTTGTGGTTTCTGAATGTCTGATGAAACAAGGGATTCTGACTGAGTATACTCACAGTCAAAACTGAAAATGGTTAGCCTATGGGCAAAATGGGAAATGATTTTGCTAATAGTTTTCACCTTTTGAATGAGTTTTGGTAAAAACAGTCTCCAAAATGGAGAACAAAAGGACTTGAAATGTCAAATTAAAGACTGTATTATGTTGTGAACATATAATACATTCATGACAAATAGAAAGCATTCATGTTAAAAACGAGACTAACTGTTCAGAGTAGAACCAAAGTCGTGAACAGTTAGGGAAGATAAGATTTGTTGGTTCATTGTTGATTGAGTTTAAAATCTACATGTCACTACTGTATACAAGAGCCAACGATTAAAAATTTGTTAATATGTTTCGTAGAGAAAGGAATTTGTTTATGTTGAACATTGAGCTCATTTGTCTGTGGTGTGATGAAAATATAAACTTAAGCTTGAGCCGTTTTCTGATTAAATATATGTACAGATTCGAGTTTATATAGTGATGTGGGGGAAGACTGGGATTTCGGATGTCTCATTGTCTACATTTGAATTTCATGAAACTTGTTTTTTAGTTTCAGCTGGAGCAACACATACTTACCAAATTGAAGAAAACTGCGTCCCATTTGAGAAATTAGTGAATGTTCAATGAAGTTTCGTCTCCTCATGTGCAGTTCCAATTTTGAAAGTCTACAATTTGGATATTCTGTACTTTGTATTTGTCCCAAGAAACACGAAAAAAGTTTTCGTCAATTTTATATTTTTATATAGAGCATTCCACATTGATGGGTCAAAAATTGACATTTTAGCGTTCTCCCAAAAAACGTTTGGCCTCATTGCCTTCCCCCATAAAAAGAAAACAAAAAAAAAACAGGTAATTTTATTCGAAGTCATTGTTTGGTTGTTTGGAATAAAATCATTTCTTTCGACACTTTTCAGGAGAAATATTGGGTAGATAGTTTTATTTTCAAAAATTGGACAATTTTTGTCCCAAGGGACGCCCCCCTCTGGATCCGCCTGTAGTGTGACTACAAAATGATGGCGCGATTTTCTCATGTTTAATTTATAACTGAACGTAATTTTCTTAAAAAAAAAAATCACAATCGAATATTGTTTTGATTGATTCTCAGTTCATAAAAATACTTTTCACGAAAAGAGAAATTCCTTTTTACAGTTCAGAGACTTGGGATTAGTTTAAATGTGTTATGTTACTGATAAAGGACGAATGTGAGTTCATCGTTGATTTTCGAACCCTTTCCTAGCATTCGTCGCAACTTGTCGTGGTTTTTCATATTCTTTTTTTATCGCACATTTAAAAAAAATATTTTTAATAAAAATTTACCTTCTAGGCATTATTCGAATATTGGTATCTTACGACGAAAAAAATAAGTAAATCGTTGGAAAATCCATTGGACGAATGAAAAAAAAAGAAGTTCAGTGAAACGTATTCAATTTGAAAGAATTGGAAAATGAGTCTTTTTTGCGGATGCTCCTTTTTTTTATTTCTTTTTTAACCGACTGTTTGTTTTGCTCCTCCCATGTCGTATCTCACCAGCTTCCGTTACCTCTTTGTACGTATTCCATTTTTTCAAAAAATTTTCTTCAAACTTTTTGGATAAAAGTAAATCTCTTCAAATCTCATTGTTATTATTTGTGAAAATGTTCTCAAAGTTTTCATTTTTTTCCACTTGTACTACATGACTTCAGTGCTTTTCTTATTCATTGCAACGTGGCTAATATCGTGTTCAAAGTATTCCTTGTATCCTTGAACTTATAATTTGTAAGACAGTGGATGGTACCTAACTGATAAAATTTTTAAAATATTTGTATTTCAAATTTGAGTAAAAAAGCTGGGACAGGATGACAGAAGCCCATGAAACCCAGATGCATCGACGGCCATTTTTCTATGCATTCTGCAGATTCTAATTGCACCTTAAAATTCTTCTTTCGTTATCCTATCCGACTTCGAGAGTGTACTTTCCTCACCACTTAATATCGATTAATGTCGGTGGAAGTGGAAGTTCGACGATCGGAAAATATTTTAATGGTTCAACATTTTTGTGTTTATGTTTTGAGAAATTGATTTTAATCAATCTGTTAAAATCAAAAGGTCGGAAATTATCTCTGTTGAAAAGTGGCATTGAAAATTGTTGAGAGTTGGATGAAAAAGGCGGGTGCCTCTTTCTTGTATTCATTGATGTTTTCTTCTTCATTTTTTCTTTTGCTGCTTTTTACTCGCAATATTTTCCTGCGGTATCCCTTTATTTTGCCCAAATATTTTTCTTCTTTGGAAACATTTTATTCAAACTTTGTGTATAATATTATAAATCTCGACGAATTTCGATATATTTCGGAACGAACTTTCAAATTCGGTTTTTTTTTTCTTTCTTTTTTCTATACGGAATACCCTTAGTATAGATGGTGAAGGCTAAGGATATCTCGATTTCTCGATAGTAATTTCTCTTTCGTGTGGCGGTGGCGGATGAAAAAAAGAAAAAAAGGTTGGAAGCAAAAAACAAGGCGGTAGAATAAGCCGCGGTCTCAAAAATGAAAGAAGAAACGTGAAAAAATACCAAAGAGTAAAGAAGATTGGCCGCGCAAAAGTTGACAAACTTCGAAGTTGAAGAGCCAGGAAATGGAGGTGGGGTGATGTAGAAAAAAAAGAATACGTAGAAGTGCATAGAAGAGAAAATATCTGAAATTTAATTTAGTCGTCGATGAGGCGTGTTACATTTTCCAGACTACTACGTGGGCTCATATTACAAATTACAACCATTTGAAAAGGTTTTTCAGTTTTGTCACGTATGGATATTGGATTTTTCGCCGAGTGAGAAGAACGAATGAAAGCCACCAAAACGAAAAGAAAGAAAAAAGTGAAAAAGAAAGAATGTAGAGTTGGTGAGAAACGTCCAAAGTAAAGATAAAATTTCTTTTCGAAGTTTTTTTTTCTGCTTCAGGGTGGGTGGAGGAGGGTTGGAGGGTTGAGAAAACATCAATTTGATTGATAAAATGTGTAAGACAAAGTATGTGAGTACAGATTCGAAATACATGTTTGTCCGGGTGTTTCTGCAGATATTATGGTTGACCTGGCAAGGTTCAAGTTGGTAAAAATTCCAAAAGTTATCTGCTAATATTTTTTAGTAGATACGAAATGAGGGTTTCGTTTGGACGGACTACGTTTTAAAATTTTATTTTTAGCAGGTTTTCAAGGGAAAGTTGCTCTTTAAAATTGACGTGGAAGTTGAAGCTGGGACCTAAATACGAAGAATGACTGGAATAGTAATGCACACTGGGTGATAAATCGTGAAAAAAAAGGTAATTATTTAAAATAAAATAAAAAGAAGTCATTTTGTGACTAGTTTTTGAGACAGTTTTTGAGGAAATTTTCACAACTCTATAAGCTGTAACAGTGTAATTGTTACAAAACAATACACACATGACAATATTATCTTTTTATAAGTGTATAATAACAATGAAAATTTCAGCACAAACCAGCACAAACGTAGCACAAACGAATATAATTATTTAATTTTCAATTTTCATTAGGTGAGGATCTAGCGACATGGAGCTTGTATAATATTTGAAATAATTACAAAAGAGTGTTACAGGTTTAGATGATTAGAATAGAATTAATAGAATGAATTTTACAGTACATTAGACTAATAACTAAAGGTAATAGTTCGAGTGATTTAAATTGGGTGTTGTGGGAGATATGAATATGGCTGAATGTTAGGAAAATTTAATTTGGATAAAACCAATGAAATGTAATAGAAATGACATATAGTAGAAGCATTTAAGAAATTTGTAGGAATTGGAATAAGTGCAAGGTATTGAAATATATTTGGAGAAAAGGTGACGTCGTGAATATGGATGAGAACAGTTTATAGAGAAGAGAAGGTGATGTCGTCAGACAAGTCAAGACTTGAAAGACAAGTCTGAACTAGACTGAAATGACGTGAGTAAAAGGAAGAATAAATGTACGAAAATATGATGAATGATATAGGAAAATAAGAATTTAGAATCGATGAATTAAAGTGAAATAAATGATATAGAAGTATCATTACATAAGCTCTTAAACATATTTTGCATCAAACAAGTATAAAAATACACTTTTCTGGCTATATAAGAATATAAATTAATTAAATTTCAATGAAGTCTCCATTTACAGTTTCTAATTTTTTCTAACAATGAACCAGTTTTTCATTCTGTCCATGAAGAATCCCAACAGTCACTGATTTCTTCACTTTGTCATCTGTGGTTAAATGAATGCTCCTTGGGTCTCACTTTAAACATCAGGGTTCCAAATTTGATGATCATGGGGGATATGGATATAAGTTATATTTTCAACTTCAGATTTGTTCATTGATATAATGTGAAAACTGGCTCATTATTTGAAGAAATGTGTAGCTGTGATAGGCTCATATGGCCAATAAAATGTACGTTCTTGCCTTTTTTATTTTGTTTGAATATTTTTTTCTGTTCGCAAGGTATGACTGAGTGTGCATTATTTCGTTGTCACCCCTTGTAGTTTTTTGTTTCCTGTCTAAAGATACTCAATGGTATTGAGAAGTCAAATCCAGCACCCTCCAACCGCCACCTACTTCATTGTCATATCATATTTGGATATAGAATTTCTTGTTAACTAGAAATATGTCACAAATTCACTCTGTCAGTTTATGTGCGATTTTATCTCCAATACTCACAGATTGATAAATTAATTTCTTATCAAATCAGTGACTGAATTGACGAGAAATATGCAATTGTTTAGAGCTTTAGACTTGAACGAGACGGCCATGAAATTTGTTTCGTTTTTTATTGTTTTAAATTTTTCGACACAAATTCGTATGATTTTTAAATCTAATTTTCTTGTTGGGTTTTGTGCTCAAGTTTTTCTCTTTTTTTTTTTCTTTACTCTATATATCAGTTGAAAACGGTTGGGGTGTATTGTCGCATGGTAAAGTCACGTATTTTGTCTTGAAAATAATATTCGAATACCGAATTTGAATATTTGACGAGAATAAAAATTTGATGTCACCATCGCGAATTTTGTTGTAAGGGAGCAATTGTGGTTTGGGTGACGACGACGATGACAATGATCTTTGCGAAGAGTGGGTGCACTTTTTCCTTGGTCACATTTTTTGACATTCTCCTTGCAAAATGGTTCCCTGAAGCGATAGCGAGAGGCAAAATTGACTTTCTTTTACATCTGTATCCGTATTCCAAGTTTCGAGTGTGTATGAAACCAAGGCTAAACGCAGAATTTGGAAAATACAAAAAAAAAGTACAATTTTCGTGAACTTGCTACTTGAACAATTATTTAAAAAGTGAAGGTAATAAAAAAGAAATTTTGCTTATACCTAAAGAATATTAAACCAGCTGTTTTGTTTAACATATAACACTTCCTTTTCGTAATTTCAGTTTGTTAAGAACCTCACCTCTCTTTTCTCTGAACGTGCCATATAAATATTTTTGATGCGATTATTTCATTATAATTAGGCGTGTCAGTCGATTGGTGTAATTTTAACCGTGACGAAATGTGTTTTTTCATCAGTTTCAGCTACTTCGCAGTCTATGCAGAAAATCTTTTTTTAGCCCATATTCAGTTATTCACAAACACCACAATAAATTATAATGCGAGACTGCTGCATATTTATGCTCAAATAATTAGAATACGAGTATTAAAATTTTTTTCTCTCCCAGTATGTTATTTTATGTTTTGGAAAGATCCGAGTGGTGAATTTAGCGTAGCCATAATTAATAGTAAATGCCTTGCACACGAGACCAAAACTGAGACTGAAGACTTGAAAGTGCAAGTCCAAGACTGAGTACACGACCGAACGTATAAGACCAATATGGCGACCATAGTTACCGTGATCTTGGAATTGCTTTGCCTGGTGCGTCAGTAGCTAGCAAACCAGTGGGAAAGTGTGGCATTCGTAAGCTCTCCCGAATTAGTTGGATTTTCGATACGAATGTGACACTGGATATTGCCTGTGGTAAGTGGTATCCGTTGATGGTGACTTGTGAAGTTCGTGAAACAATGAAAGTATCCTCAAGACTGGAATGCTACGAGTGGAAACGGATGTAGCTTTGCGTCTCCAGATTTACTTATGACTGACTGGGAGCTGCAGATTGAATCGTTGGACTATAAATTTTGATCGATCTTTGTCAGGGTTGGGAGGCGATGTTCGCGCATTCGGTGCATCTTTTCGTACGTTGCCGCCCCTCTTGTGTCACTCCTTATGTATTGAGCCTCCATGCGGTGGCACGATCGAATAAAGGTGGTGAGATAACCAATTTGTATTTCTTCAGTTCCCCCTCTCTTTCACTTTTCGCCATCTATCATAATATGCCATTTCGTTTTATTCGCATCATTTACTTTAATTTTATTTTCTATTAGTTTAATTATTTTACCACTATGACGTAATTCCTATGCTAACTGTGATTCACAATACGTTTTTATTTAAATTCCGTTTTTTTTTCTCTTTGCTTCATCTTGCCTATAATTTAATTTTTGCTTTGCTCTACTCATATGTACGAACTTCTTGCTCCGCCATTAATGCCTAATTTAAAATTTAATCCGTTTTACTTGTAATTGCAGGCTGCTCATTTGCTTTCTCGCCTCGTACCTTTTATTTCATTCGCCTAAATTACGATGCTTTTCTTGCAACGACCGATTAAGATTGGAATTTGTTGCAGGTTTCTGGCTGTATGAAGTGGCACGATATACAAAGCAATGCAATTTGCGGAGGTGTGGGTACAGATAATAATTCATACCATTTTTCAGTTGTTACTTTGTTAGGATAGTTGGTTGTTGTTTGGTTTTTCAATTGGCAATATATAGGAGTTTTTGCTCTGAATTTACTTCTTTGTAGATCATTTTATTACTTAAAATCTTATTCGTTTGCTCTTTAAACAGTTTGCAACGTCTAATGAAATCTTTAAAAATCGTGAATTGTATGTTTAAAATTTATTTTGATTACATAGTTTCATGCTATTTAACCGAATAGTGTTCGAATTTGTGACGCCAATACACATGCCACGTTTTCACCCAGTTTAGTTATTGATTCACATGTCTTCTATATATGTGTTGTTCGAAATTATGTTTTTGTTAACATCGATCAGATTACATCAATCAGTGGTGGTATTTATTTTGCATCCGAATCGAAATTAAGTTTTCCTTAGCCTCTTGAATCACATTTCTTGTGTGATGCAACTTCCTCAGTCAGCACATTGAACAAGTGTTTAAATCTGTGGTTTATATTGAGTTTGTCAACTTTTTGGTATTTAGCCCATTTTACTGCAGTTCAGTGGGGCTTCCTGTATTGGATTGATTTGGGATTGGTGCTGGACTACAACATCCGAAGATTGCATTGTTTTAAGGCTACTGCGAAGCTTGTGGATGCAAAATTCTAGTAATATAAACTTTTTTTTATTTTTTTAGTTCTATTTGTTCAGTTGCCTGTGAATCCAAAATCATTATGCTAGTCAAAACAAGTAGGCATATGGTGGGTTTTTCTGGTTCTTTGGTGTTTTGTTGGTTGTGGTGTTTCCCCTTTCCTCCCAAAAAACGTCATTTCCTACACTTCGCCATACAGGTATATGTTACTTTTGTTTTTGCCTTTTTTTGTTGGTTTACTTTTTTTGTTGTGAGACATTTTCGGATATCACAATGCCACGATTGAAAAAAAAAAAAAAACTTGCGCAGCGAGATTTTCAAGAAAAAGTAGACTTTCTTTGTTTAAAAATCATCCATATCACCAAAATTCTTCTAATAAAGTAATATATAAAATATATTTTTTGAAAAAAATCACCCATATCCCACAATTACGATGCATGTGATAAAATATACTGATTAAGTATCATATTTTCGAAATATTTAATGAATGTGTCAAAAATTATTATTTTTTGCCGGGAAATGAAAAAATACAAGTTCTAACCAGCACAATTTTAGGAAATAATTTGATGGTTTTCTTTCTAGCTGTGACAAGAATTATGAATTATACAAAAAAAAAAACCAAAGAAAACAAAACATTTATATACGAAAAAAGTATCCCACATTTCCAAATGAGGTATAGTGCAGTTGTTTATGTTCTGGTTGTGAAAATATTTGTGGAGATTTTAGTGTCTGGGTTCAAATCTAGTGTATGGCAGCGAGTGGGAGGTCGGCGAAAATTGATATTTTTCTGAGATCGGATTGCTTTTACATTAAAACGAATGGTTTTCTCGATGAAGACTGGTAAATGAATTTTTCAGTACCATTATCAGAAGGGTAAAAGAGGGAAAATCACACTGAATAGGTAATAAATTGGGAACAAATTTACCAATCAAAAACTAAAATTTGTAGGTCTAGTCCTTGTATAAAAGGTACACTTTGCACCAAATTTCGTGATTATTGAAAGAGAATTGCAACTTTTATTGAGATAACATAAAAATTAGCACCTCCAACAGCCCCAGGGAATAAACCATAATACCAATAGGAAATAAATTTGGAATCGTGTCAGATATACTTCAAATCAATATCTGTACCAAATTTCGTGATTATAGCTTGAAAATTACTGATTTGAAAGCCATTTGTCCGCTAAAACTGCAACAAAATCGCCTCTATCAGACGTGTGAAGCCTATCCGCACCAAAATCAGTAGTTGCTGTCGTTGACCCAGAGCACATATGTATACCAAATTTCAGCTCATCGATTGAAAACTGCAACCTGTACACTGTTCAATAAGAAATGCATATGAACTCATCTACTGGATGAACTATGCTCTCGATTCGGATAAAAAACAATAGGATTCTTCCTTAAATGGATACGAATATGTGTTTCGAATTTCGAAACCACCCGATCAAAATTACGCCTTGAAATGGACTCAACGCGAAAGGTGGTACATAAAAAAAAAAGAATTTTCAAAAATTCAGAAAATCATGAAACAAAAAACGTAGCCACTCCCACCCTTGGGTCCAAATGCTCAAGCAATTTTAATAAGTAGATTTTTGAACAAAATTACACTTATGTGATTACTATTGTCGGTTTTCAAGAAAAACATTTCAGCGAATCACAGTATACTGTATGACGTATCGATATTTTTGATTAATTAAGCGCGGTCGTTGGCACAAATTTTCAGTGTAAAGCCCAACCAGATTTTTTATACACCTTCCCTCAGAATTTTTTTTTCGTTCAAGAAAAGCGTTTTATTTTGGTAGAATTATCAAGATTAGGTCTTGTGCGAATATCTGCGATCTTCGTCATAAGTGAACGCGAGTAATTTCTGGTAGTCACATTTTATTTTTCTTCTCCAACTTTTACTTCTCTTTCACAACTTTGGTTTGAAAGTCGAATGCCCGATATAAGACATAGATTAAAACGGTGGCTTATCTGTGTTTTATGTGCGGTATTCATCTTGAGAACATTCTTCGCTAATTTACTCGTTTATGTGAAGAAAAAAAAAACAAAAAAACAAAGCTTTCTTTTGACATTGTCCTAAGAAACGAAAGTTGCGTCGAAGAATATACTAATGGACCTGAAAATAGGGTGCAGAGAATAATTTTTTAGAAAAAGTTGATACAAACTAACATCTAATTGTGTGCTTTTTATCACGTCAAAGTTTCTCTGTCTCTATCTCGCTCTATTTCTGTTCTTTCTTCATCTTTAATTTTAAAATTTATACTCGGGAAATATGAAGAAAAAAAATGGGACGCAAAACTACCGCGAAGAGAGTTAAATAAATTACAAAACTTTTTACTTTTCTTCGTCTTCTCAAAATGTAAAGAAAAAGTTCGCCTTCGATCGGTTAGTAAAAAATGAATAGCCTACTGATTTCATATTTTTTTGGTCAAGAATTTCGTTTTATTGAAAATGTTAGGTACTGGTGTTTATATTATTTTCATTTTTTTTTTGTGGAGTGAAATAATTTCTTGTCGTATTTCCGCGCCTAATACACTCAAAAATTTATCAAATTAAGTTTTTTTATTCTTGTTTTTGCTTTTATTAATTTGATTTATTCGCCTTCGTTATATTTCAGCTGCGTTGATTAATTAAAATTGAGTGAAAAAGAAGAGAAAAAATGGTTATATTATATGAGTGGAGAAGGAAGAAAAAAAAAGGCTACTAAGAAATTCGAAAAGATTAATGAATATTATTATTTAAGGTGAGTGTCGGATGGAGTCTATGGGAAGGGAATTTTTTTTATGCTTTTGCATTGCGGATGGAGACTTGCGTATTATTGTAAAATAAACGTTTTGCTTCGCTAAATTAATATTCAAAAGTTGAATGTATTTGTCTTTATTTTTATTTATTTTTAAATAATTTTATTAGTAGTTTGAGGATTTTGACCAAACGAGGGGTGGGGTGGAAGTAAAATAAAATATTTTTGTCGCTGTACGTAGGACGAGAAGCTGCAAAAAGGGTTGGGAATTGAAATACATGGGTCTTCCTAACGATTGTCCTAAAATTTAGTTAATTTGATGAGAGTTTTTGTTTAAACTATTACTGTACTGAACTGTACGCATCGTGGGCCAACAAATAGCGCAGTTTACGGTATAGTGACTGAGGAGAGAAATGGGTCTTGGTCTTGCACTTGTTGAAAGTCCAAGACAAATTATGTAAGACAAAGATCAAAGCTAAGGCTGGTGTTTATAGATGACATTTAGGGTTCACTTTCTATTTTTAAACAAATGTAAAGCTGTAAAAAAAAAAAAAATAAAAATAATTGAGAATAGTGAAAAAGGTATCTTTCTTGAGGCAAATTGTAGCAAAGCTATGAAAAAAAAACTTGCGCGGCAAGCTTTGCAAGAAAAAGTAAATTTTTTTTGTTTAAAAATCACCTATACCACCAATATTCTTCTAATAAAGTAATATATAAAATATTTATATTTTTTGCAAAAAATTACCAATATCTCACAATTACGATGCATGTGATAAAATATACTGATTAAGTATTACGTTTTCAAAATATTTTATGAATGTGTAAAAAAATCATTATTATGTTTTGAAATGAAAAATTATTCCAAGTCCTGACTAATACAATTTTAGGAAATAATTCGATGGTTCTCTCTCCTGCAGTGACGAGAATTCTTGATCATATAAAAAATACAAAAACAAACACTTATATGAGAAAAAAATATCTTAAATTGCAAAATGAAGTATAGTGCAGTTTTCTATGGGCTAGTTACGAAAATATTAGCGGAGATTTTAGTGTGCGTTCAAATCTAATGTACGTCAGCGGTCGGCGAAAATTGACATTTTTCTGAGATCGGGTTGTTTTCACATTAAAACGAATGGTTTTCTCGATGAAGACTGGAAAATTAATTTTTCAGTACCATTATCAGAAGGGTAAGAGAGGGAAAATCACACTGAATAACTAATAAGTTAGGAACAAATTGATTAATCAAAACAAAAATTAACAGGTTTGGTCTTTATATGAGTAGTACTCTTTGTACCAAATTTCGTGACTATTGAAAGAGAATTGTAACTTTTATTAAGATAACATAAGCCGCTCCAACAGCCCCAGGGAATGAACCATAATACCAATACGAAAAAAATTTGGAATCATGTTAGATGTACTTTAGATCAATACCTGTACCTAATTTTAAGACTATAGTTTGAAAATTACTCCTTTTGAAGTCATTATATTTGCTAAAACTGCAACAAAATCGCCTTTATCAGACGTACCGTAAAGCCTTTCCGCACCAAAATTAGTATCTATCGCATGCATCGTATTTGTTAGTAATTTTTTGCACGAAATACAAATATTTTATATATTATCTTATTAAAGTTGGTGATACATGTGCTTTTTAAACAAAGAAAATCTACTTCCTCTTGCGAAGTTTACTGCGCAATTGTTTTTTTTCTTTCGGTTATTTCACCTCACGGCTTAGGTTTTTCAATCATCCTTTGTTGGTAGCACAATGAAACCATCGCGTAAACATCGACAAAAAATAATATACCGAGGTCTTAATTGGACTTGTTGCAGAAAAAATATACAACTATACACTGGGAAAAGTTCAGTCTAATTAAAACGTTCCCGTAAAATTCCAGTTGGAACGTGAAAAATAATTAGGAAAGTTTTTGAGAAAGTCTCTTATATGCTTCATATTTTCTGATTCCAGGTATACGGTACCTAAAGTTCGGAATCCATTCCAGCGTGAAATACCGAGCGTACCGTGTATAAAAAAACAACGATTTTTCCTCCTTGTTTTGTTTCTTTTTTTTTTCTTTTTTTAATCTCGTATTTTTGCTCTTTTAAAATATTATATCAACGACGAGAAAGTATTAGCTGCGTACAATCGATAAATTAACTTTGGCATTCCTGCCAAGATCAAAGGCGTGCAGTCGAGCTGTTTCTCAAAAGTGTTGCGAAGGTTTACGGGTATACGGTACAAAAGGTTTCGCCTCATCACGTTTCCTCGTTTGGCTGTGCGAAGAATTTCGAGAACTTAATCACACAGCTTTGCGAATTTTGACGAGTAAGGATAAAATTTTGTCCTTAGTTTAGCTCGAATGGATAGTAATTATACGCTCGTGGTTACACGTTGCACGATTTTCGAAAGACGTGTGTAGACGAGGTGTTTTGCAGAAGGTGTCATGTACACATGAGAATATAATACGCTAATGTCACCAGTACACGAGTTGCTGTGCGACTGCGAAAAATTAGTTGAAAAAAAATAAGAAAAAAAATAATAAAAAAAGGAACGGTCTTTGTTCCGACTCGGACTCTTGTTGGAGGGTTGAACTATGATTAGCAGATTTGGAATATAGGTACTTAGGTGCGCTTTTTGTGTTGGTTGTCGTTTTTCATCTGTCCGTGTGTCTAAAATTTTTTCAAATACATAATAGTTTAAATCTAGTTCTATGTAGGAAGGGAAAAAAAAAAAAAAAAGCGCACCTCAGTGCCTATAAGCAAGTGGACTGAATAATTTAATGTGGTATACATTCCTATTTTCTCTGACTGGTAATGCTGCGTAGATCATTGTTTTAGTGGAGACAATGAAATTTGTTTTTTTGTTATTGTACACGTGTTGAATGCAATCAAATACATATGCACACTGACATAGTTCTTTTATTTCTCTCTTTCTTTCTATTCTTGTGCCTAATTTGCTGTTTTGGGGCGACTCAATGTGATTTATCTTGCATTGAGAGAAGCTCAACCAGAGACAATTTTGATGGTAAATGAAACGAATGATTTTATTTGCCTCAAAATGAGGAATTTATGAAAATATTTAGTTTTTTAATATGACTTGTAAAAGCTGAAGTCACTGTTCTGTAAAGTATGTTAGTCTTCACTCATTCTTTGTGGTATGTGAATGGGATTTTTTACATAATTAAATATATTATTGTTTTTAAAATATTTTTCTCATCCTGATTTGATAACAGTCAAAAATCATTAAATTTGAGGTTGAGGTAAGCTAGGTCTTCGGACACTTATACCTTCATGCTGAACTGATACAATATATCTCTATTTATCACTTATTTCAGGTTATGAACTCTAACATTTTACCTCTCATGCCTTGCTTTTACCATAATCTTAACATCACTTCAACTCATGATAGGAAATATTAGAATATGGCTTTAACCAATTCTGTAAAAATAATCTAATTAAATGTTTTTTATTAATAACTAGCTGCCCGCAGTGTCAGCTTCGCTTAATAGATGTTTTTGTTACTAATCTAAGATCTCCAAAAGTTCAAACATTCATAACTTTGCCACCAATGGGACTATGTACCTTCAAGTAGGATGAAAACCTTCTTTGGAACAACACAAATAATTCCTTAAAATTTCAAAGCAGTTGGTGAAGAACTTTTGGAAATCTTTGGTTAGTAAAAAACAAACATTTACATTTTTATTTATATAGAAAAAAAAGTAGATAGATAGATAGATAGATAGATAGATAGATAGATAGAAGATAGATAATAGCAATAAATGAAAACATACCTTGGAGCTCTAAAATCATTAAAAAAATCTTAACGTTTGCTTCTTCTTCGATTTTTTTCAATTCGATGGGTCCTGAAGGTTGATATTTGATTGTAACTTCACTCATAGGAATTTGCAGCTTCAAATTGTAGAACTGTATTGACTGTTGTGGAATACCTTGTTATGAAAACATATTCTGACCAGAAGGTAATCTACAGATTTTGCGTGATCAATCACTTCATATTTAATCATATGGGTAAGCCAAAACCTGGGCAAATACTGAGAATTTTAGAGCCAGTTTGGATGGTTTATATACGGGCTTAATTACACGCACACCAACACACATACCTAGTAATTACGTATGTTTGTGTGAATAGCCTGGTTGTGTCATTTCTTATAGTGATAAGAAATGATGGGCCAGTTTGTGTATGGAATTGTGACATTATTGTATTGTTGAGATTAGTCACAGTTTGGTACTCGTACATTACTTGCATGTATGTGCAAGTAATTATAATCGAACGTAAACAGTGTAATTTGTTTAACATCATAAAGACAAATATTGGCCTGCCTTGTGGCGGCGACTGTCGTCAGCCCCTAAACCTCATACAAATGAGTCCCCACAACTGTCTAATTGGACTCATTTGTAGTTGTGAATCACTTGAAATGATTTGTTGAATATTCAACCAAAAAACAGTTTTCCCAATTTGAAAATATTTTATTATTTTCATCAATAACTATTTTAATTAATTGATTTATCAGATAAAATCCTCAGGAAAATTTAGTCAATACGCCCAAAAACAGGTAAGTAAATTTTCACGATACGTATTTCTATTTTTAGGGTTCAAATTCTCTTTTTATAAGCTTTTATTGTACTCGCTACGGAGATTTTAAAATATACCAATGCTGCCAATCGTCCGCAATGAAATAATATTTATTTCACATGAAAAAAATAAAATAAAATAAAAGCTTATCTTTTAAAAACTCGTTTTTAATTTATTATAAAATTCAACTGGTACGGTAAAATAATTTAACTTGTTTTTTGTTTTGTTTCAGGTTCCAATAAACTCGTAGATTTAAGCCTACATTAATTTAGGTAAGTATCAAAATAGGTAAGTATTATTTTGCTTTTCAAAAATTTCCTTTGATAAAATAATATTGCTTTTTGATTTTAGCCAAAAACATGATTATTCGAGAGGCTGCAAAAATGATTTCTTCAGATCCAAAATGGGTCTATAAAAATTGGTGTTTTACATTTTACAATATTACTTCTTGACTGTGACAAAAATTACTGACGAAAATTTTTATTTCACCTCGAACAAAATTATACTTAGGTAAAATACGTGTTGAATAGGCTTGGCAGTAGCCAAAAAATAATGAGTACTAGATGACGAGTAGTGAAAAAAGAAGAAAGATTTCAATGCGTGATCAGTTTATGTAGGCAGAATTGAAAGGAGAGGGTGAGGATTTGGGTAATAAAATTAAGTTGTCATCTTTACGATTATTGTTTCAGAAAAATATGACAACTCATAAATTTGTGGTCGGAAAATTTTATGGTTTTTGTGGAAAGATGAAGTGAAGGTGGAGGTGTGAATATAGATCGTTTTGTAGGCAGCAGTCAGCTACCGAATTACCGAGATCAATTAGTAAAATGGATTATTGGTGGGTGACTCATTTCTCCTCCAAATTCTTCAATCAGTAAGACAAAACAGTAAAAATTTAGAAAAAGGTTGATGATTTGTGATTCAGTGGTAAGGGTGAGAAAACAATTTTGGTAATTCCTGTGTGTGTCTCTTTTAGATGAAAATAAGACGGACAAAAATCAAATACTTCAACGTAATTCCTTCGGTTCAGCTGAAAATTCCCAGGACACGATAAAATATTCGTTTGATATGATGTGTTTTCGAACATGATTGCGTATGGAGATTGTCATTACCCAAAATAATATCTTTAAGTGACTCAGAACTGGTATGTTGCGGAAAGTTAGTTGCAAAAATTTTGAATAAAGTAGAGAAATTTAATCGTAGTTGGTGTACCGAATACTTCATATACCTGCTTCATCTTTAATTACACTTTCAAATTTGTACTTAGTAGGTACCAAGTGGTATTTGTGAATTTTTTGTGTCATAAGACTCCATACCTAAAGAAAGTGGATGGTTGGGGAATTTTTACAGTTTTTCAAAATGGGTCGTGACCCCCAAAAGTTTGAAAACCTTTGGTGTAAATAATTATAAGCAATCGATATACCTCCTAGAATATCGCAAAATAATACCGTATTAATTAACTGATGTATGAGCTGTTTAATATCCCAACCAATGCGTCTTCTACTAAGTCCTATGAATTTTTACCATAGAGTCAAATATGAGAAAAATTTTATTTTTCTTTTGTTTTAGTAAGAGAATAAGCAGTTGACTTTTTCGTATCATTATACACTGGATTCTAAAATTATTTCGAAAATCAATTCAAATGAGCCAAAATTGCCCTATTTTGTAAATAGTTGGAAAAATTGGCCTTTTTTTTTTTCAATTTTTATTTATTTCTTAAACAGTGTCGTGATTGTGACAGACATCACTCGATTCGAAAGCAGTTTAGAGCGCTGTGTTTCGCAACCACGAATGTAATCACGGAATTCCTTTTCTCCAGCATCGATGGAAATGAGTGAGAACGAATGTTGAAAATTTCTGCGCTACATTTTGAAGAACACGTATAGGAGGGGAGCCTTCTAAACGACAGGAACACTGTTCAACCTATTTCTGTGGAATGATAACACTACGTACAATAGAGAGGAAGAGACAGCACGAACGAGTGAAGTGTGCGAGCGAATGGAAAAGGTGAAGAGGGCGATGGAGTTGGAGCGGAAGGAAAGAAAGGAATACGCAAAAACAAAAACCTGAGATAGGAAGAAAAGAAGAAAACCTCCCAAGTGCCTCGAAGAACGTAATCTCACAACGTAACACAGCTTTCGCTGCTGCTAACCTATCGTTTGCATTCAACAATTCTCATCTGTGGCTGCTGCCTTATTACTATATGTACGATTGAAGTAGTCTACCTACAGCATAATGCAGTCGTGTAGGTATAGCGTCGATGTTTTCCCATACAATACCGCACATCCAGGGTGTAACACCGACGTCGTCATTAAAGTGTTCACCTTTTTGCAGCAGTCACCGTGCGGCATCTTCTCTCCAACCCGCCCCTAACAGCCCCTACTCGCCCACCTACCCATATTTTCTACCAGATCACCCTTAATCTTCGTTCACCGAAATTATATCGTCGAATCGAGTAACCATTATCTAAATGAACTGTCGAACTTTTCATGGCTGCGTCGACCATCTCTCACCCCTGGTTTTGGCGTACCTCTACCATCATACCAAACCATATTACGTTTCCTGCTCCGTCTTTCTCCAGCGTCCATCACCATTCGGCGTTATACCTTTACAGCTGCAACTGTTACTGTTGCCACTGCCGCTGTATACCACATTTTGCCATCTTCTCTGAGAATTGCGCGTGTGTTGGCTGCGGTACACATGCATAGTGTTAGTGTGCGTGTTTTTGTGAAAAGGAGTGGAGCAGCAAAATGTTGAAAGGTATAGGAATACGTCGTGAGTAACCTTTTATTCTTTTTCCCCACCTCCAATTAATGTCCTCGATCGACTTAATTGCAAACGTAGTTCGATGGGAAGAGCTTCGTTTTCCCCCGCCTTCTATTTCTTTTATTTTGTTACTTTTCGGAGCTTTGGTTTCTTTTACACCGGAGTTTGATAATTTTGCGTATAAGGTCTGGTGTACCTTTTTACGGTTGTCGCTGCTAATTCTTCGCTTTTCCGATCGTATATTGCGCCTTCGTCGACTTTTCAACCCTAATAGCACCGCAGAGTCGAAAGTTTATAAAATGGTTGGTTTTTCGTTCGTATATCCGTCGAAGATATGAGTTTTGTTGGTTAGTTTTTGGTCCCAGTGGCTAATCTGAAAATAGTCTGCTATTTTTCTAATATCCTTTCATTGGTTGCCCTGAGGTGCATGCGTGATGTTTACGATGAAGTATGCCTTTTTGTATTAGCTTTTATTCTATTCATTAGTGCGATTTTAATATAGTGTACTAGCTGTCCCCGTCCGAATTATTCGCACGGAATCGGATAGAAAAGGATTAACGTATTTAGTCTGGGGTCTGCTACCGTAACTTTTGAAATTTTTCATCATCGTAATAATTTTGTCCATCTGCTCTGACGCCATTAGTCTGGGTCCATCTTTGATTTATTCTGTGCTCAAAGCTCTGTCAATTGCTGCCTTTTTCATGAAAATTCGTCCATCCGTTATGACGCAAACGGGAGAAATAGGATTGACTTTACTGTATTAATAAATATGATGATACCAATACCTCAGCAAACCTTCGGCAACGAAATAATGTTTTTCGCATGAAACTAAAGCCAAAAAAATAAATAAAAAGGTTATATTTTGAAAACTTGTTTTTAACTTTAACTTAGTAGGTATATTATAATCTTTTATTCTACTCACTATTGCGATTTTAAAATACACCAATAGGCAGCCAACATTCCACAACAAATAATGTTTATTTTGCCTGAAGCTAAAGCCAAAGAAATAAATAAAAGCTGGTGTGGGGACTTGACTTGTATGAGGTTTTAGGGGCTTGCACCCATCAATGACAGTCGCTGCCAAAAGGCTGGTTTAATATTCATCTCTATGACGTTAAATCACATGCAAAAATTTGAATGTAATTATTTGCAATTACTTGCAAGTAATGTATGAAAACCAAATGGTGACTAATCATACAATTACAATGATGTCACGATTCTGTACATGAACCTCTCCATTGTTCCTTGTCATGTTAAGAAATTACGCAGTTTCCTTATATACGGACATATGTATTTGTTACATATGTGTGTTTGTGTGCATGTAAAGAGCCCCAATATAAACTGCCAGAACTGGCTCTAAAATTGCCAGTGTTTGTCCACGTTTGGCTCTCCCATATGTTGTACATATGTAGTGGTGGAACATGCAAATAATCTGTTGATTATCTTCTTGTGTGAATATTCTTTCACGACAAGGTATTCCACAGCTGGCCTATCTTTTGAAAATTTAATTTAACCTAAACTTATTTCACCTTCACTCAGTGTTAGTTGTTTTACTAATAGGTATATAGTGTACTTGCTAAGCATATTATTCTTCCAACAAAATTATTTACTCTGTGTGCTATTCTGTTTTATCTGTACCTCGGTGTCATGTAGGCTCATATTTTTACAGATGGCTAGTATCCCATCAAGCCCCTCCATCATCATCTATTATTGCCTTTCTTCCTCCACAATGAACACAGAATGCGTTATTCTGTTTTTAATCGAGTTTTCTTTGAAAATTTACTTATTAAAATAGCCTTTATGGACAGATTTTTGGTTGTGACCCAGTGTGTATTGAAAGACAGTACTGGGTATTTATGTGTTGCCTGTGTCATTTAAAAATTTCGATTAAATTAAATAATGCAAGAGTCAACCAATTAGATAGTAAATTCATTCACTTTGAAGTACTTTGATTTGTAAACAATTACTAAAGTTCATTACAGAATCCCTATGTTATGGACAGTCATCTTAATTATCCTCTGAAAAATTTTGTACCAAAAATTTTTTCAGGAAAAACTGGTTTCAATCATAAATGCGCTTTTAGAAATCCGACGCTCTAAATACAGTTTCAAAAATTAATGTTTTTAAAAAATTTTGTAACTGGTCCTTCTTTTACTCACTTGTTTGTATGTATACAAAAAAAAAAAAAAAAAAGCAGAATGTACCTGAAAAATTTTGAAAAAAATTTTCTTTTGGGGAATATTTCCAAAAACTTACTCTATTGGTATTACTTTCAAGCTGAACCTGTCGTTGTTTATCAACGGCTAAAATCATTGGGGCCAGATCTATCATTTTTGCCTTATTCTCTCTCTTTTTTTCTTCTTTTTTTTTGTGAGAAAATACCATAAAAAATTTGATTTATTTTTTTTTTGGTTTGATCATTTCAATTACAAATCTACAATCAAAGTGCGGCAAAGTGGCAGAAGTATTCCTAGCTTTGTTTTTTGATGAAGACAAATTCACAACAATTTGGTATAAAAAGTTGGGAAATTGGGGGTTTTATTGGCGGTTTAGTAATTGTGATGGCATTAATTAATTTTAGTGAAGCTTTTCTGGCCCTTGCTATGAAATATAAGCCTGTGTCGTGTATTGCAAACAAAACATGAACACAAAAACATTAGATACGTAGGTAGGTAGCTACATGTGAACTTCTAATTTTGAGCTAGTTCTCTTAAAAGTTAATTTTCTATTCTACCCTACGGTTTTAGTTCCGAGTCATTTCTGTGATCCTATTTCCATGTTTTGAAAATTGTAACTATCCAATATTCTTCTTGGATTTTTCAAGTATTTTACGTGATTACTTTATGTTATCGAATAAACCTAAGTTTCTCATATCAGATGAGATGAGTGAGCATAACTGTCTGTCTATAAAATGTTCAGAGTTACAATTGTAAAACTAATTCGATGGGGGACCAGAAGAACACATTTTTCACATTCATTGAGTCAAGATGAGAAGTTCAGTACCTATGTTATTTTGTAGTTTCTCGCTCTTGAGCCTGTTTTTAGGCTCTTTGACCCTTTTCCAGGATGGCGATTGTAACCACAGACATCCGGCCAGCATGACACTAGTCAGGTATCATTGGATGTTTCGACATGTATGTGACAGGATTACATTCAGTGTGGTGGGGGAGAAAAAACGCTTTTGTAACGACTGTGATAAGTCTTCAACAAATTTTGTCTTCCGATGCGGTTGTAGTCAGACCACCCATTAGCAGATCACATATTTTTGGCATTGGAAAATTTAAACCTATGATATTCAGGTGTCTAACCAAATCCTAATTGCTACGTCCCATAGATTCCATAAATTTTATAATTCAACTTCCGCTTCAAATATTATGTTGTTTCTGATTGCATTTGTCTCGTGTTTGCGTCTATATTTATTCAACTGTGTATGTGTCTGCCTAAGTATCTGCACCTACTCATAAAAGTTTCTTATACGCTGCGTGCAGTTGCAAGAAAATACTACCTAAAGAAAATGATTATTCGCACGTCGGATGTGCTAATGAAGTTTACAAATTAAGCGTGTAGCATTTTTCACGCTGTAGAATCGATTTAATTTCTGTCGTTGCTCCATTAACACGCTGCTCGTCGAAGGATTTTGTTTCTTAGTTTTCGTTTAACAGAGTCTCTATGCGAAAATTACTCCCAATAAATTAATATATAGCTCGCTACCAAAGTAGCATTTTTCATTCGCCAGAATAATTAATTTCGTTGCCGTTTATTTCGTGTCGGTTGTTAAGTCGATAGACGTTTTATCAGAAACATCTTTTCCATTTCCGTCAGGATTGTGTATCTTTTGTGGTTTGGGCACGTGTAAAAGTGAAAGTAGGACCGATACCTACTTGTGGAAACAAACTATCGAATAAACGATTCGAGTGAATCGAATTGGATGGGAAGTTGATTGCGAGTGTTTGGTATTGAGTGCTGATTTTGAAAATTTATGGAAATCCCACGTTATTCGTTTGTTCTGTTTGTTTTTTCCTGTTATTAGTTATAGGGTTTTTGGGGCTCGTGAAAATGTACATCTTCGTTTAGGTTTTGAAATGGGGCTGAACATACATTCTACAAATCTGCTGGTGATATTAGAATATGGTCTTAAAAGTCAGTTTTAAAGACATTTACAAGTTACGTCAGTTTGAGAAAGAAAATATTCGAATTTTTTCACTTGTATCATTGAGGAATCCAATATTTTAACGCATGGATGAATTTTAAAGTTACTATCTCAAGATCCACTCGCCAAAGTTTACGGTATTATTTTGGAATCCTTTTTCGAAACAAAAGTTGGAGTGCAAAAAGACTGGAATAGAGAATATTTTAGAAGAACGTGTATCTTCTTTTGAATGTTATAGTTGATTGTTATCGGAGAACATGTTTTGGTATGCAACCTTAGGGGACATATCCTGGGAAAAATGCAACACACACAACACAGGCCAAACCTACACTGAGATTGGCACCATCAGCTATATCTTATGGCGGTGAGAAAATTCTAGCCTAGCCCTGTACAGCCTAGCCAAGAATCACTCCTACCTCTTTAAACCATGCACTGAGATCATTCAAAATACCAAATAAGCCATATGTTTCGAGAAAATTCCATCTTTAAGGACTAGGGACCAACAAACACCAATAGTCTTAACGATAGTTTTGCCATTGCCACTTAAGAACTTGAACCATTATAAAAAACATTCTGTAATAAACAAAATTTAGAACAGACAGGAAAAAATACAAAAATCTAAGATGACTAGAAAAAGTGTCATTGCCTGACGAGAGGACAAATGCTGGTTAACGGAGCAGCAGAGAAAAAGTTAATATTTAGGTAATGAAAAAGTTGCTGTTTGGTGAAAAAATTAAACTGAGAGAAAAACATGTTTTGGGAAAAGAGAGATGGTACTGAGAAACACAAATATTATTATTAATTACAATACAAAGGAGAGAAGCTTGAGAGAAGCTTGAGAGAAACTCGGTGATGGTGTAAAGGGGGAAGTTGAAATGGTGAAAGAAATCAAATTTAGTGGGATAAAAATATTTTCGATATGAACAACTGTGGCTAAGAAGTTGACCTAGCCAAGGCGTTCAGGGCGAAAATTGTTATTATTAAGGAAAATTCATTATGTAGAATCTGTAGTCCCGGTAGTATAGTGGTGTTTGTGGCTTGGTTTTAAAATCAAAAAGTTTATTCCAAATGGCCCCATTCTTTGTTCGATTCGATTGGTGCTCTCACATGTGATTGAAAAATTTATAATGGAAAACTGTTGGCCACTGGATCTTGGCTAACCCCTTTTCCACATCAGTATCATTTACAATTTACAGATGTTAGATAATATGATCACGTTACCTAAGCCTAGTTGTGAAAAAAAAACCGGAAAAAAAAACATGTTTCCGTGTAAAATGCTAAGGTAGGAAGAAGATAAATTTCGTCTGAGCCTTGGAAACATATTCTAAACTTTCCCATTTTCAAATTTTCTAGGCAATGGAGAGTTAAATTTTTCTTTGTTACTTTTTATATTTCTAAGTGAGGTAGTACAAGTTACAAGGTTTTAGTTTTTTCAATATTCATGTACTTTGTCTGTAAAAAATTCCGAGAAAAATTGTTTTTGAAACTGTCACGAGCTTCCACGTGGAAAGTTTAAAAAATGATGCCGTGCATTTTGTTGCATTTTGATGAACAATCATTTGATGGAGGTTTTGACATGGACTGCCAACTATTACAAACCTCTATTCCGTAACTATGTTTTGTGATATTGGTGATTTACGATTCAAAAACTTTTTTGTCTGAAGTTATCAATAATTTAAATCGTAATCAAGTTAATTCTTCTCACGAAAGTAAATTTTTTCTGAAGAATTCGTAACAAGTGGCAACAATCAGAATTAAAAGATATTAACGGCGAACAAGTTATGCAAATGGCATTACACCTTCTAAAAACGCTGTTGATACGCGTAGGCATTCTACGAAAATTTATATAATATTAATTTCGATATCATGAAATGACCTGCTGGTGGAGGTGAGTACGTTTTTCGTTTCGTATTTCAAGGAAAATTTTGGCACTGAAAGCTCAAATCCATATGTAGCTGGTAAATACACATATAATTATTTATAATAAGTTTTCCAAACATAATTCATAATATGGTTATTCCATTTTCTTATGATCTGTACTAACTTGTTGCCAATTTTGGTTGCAATTTGCTGGTTTTTGAAAACGTAAATTTTCTGGTAGACTAGTTTGCTGCTCTAGAGTATTTTTATTTATTTTATTTTCAGTTGTTCCATAAAAACAATTTTTTTTTTTTTAATGTTTTATATTTACCGTTTGTTTTTCTGCATTTGTCTTTTCAGTTATCACACGCCAGAATTTTTACTCCAAATAAATTATTGTGATGTTATTAAAAATTCAATGTTTTGAAATTTGGTTACTTACTCATGTTGTTAGTTAATTGTAACTGTGATTTTTCTTTTTCCCCTGAAAACTGAAGAATTATTCACATATTTCAGTATGAATAACGTCGTTTAAGCCCGTACCTGTATGTTATCATAACACGTTTTATAATGGAGAAGCAAACAATACTTGATAGAAGTGTGTGGGAACCACCATACCCTGTCTAATATAAAATACATTTGCCAGTTATAGTTGGTTGTGAGATGGCCGTGCGGTTAAGTTCACCGCTTTTAGCTGGCAAGTATGTAGGTCCCAGGTTCGATTCCCCGAGCCAACAAAACCTACAAAGTGGTTTTTGATGAAGCATGCGACTCTAATGTGTTGTTTAAAATGGCTGCATTCTTGCTCTTTTAGAATTTTGAAATGTTTCGCGATATATTCTCCACAGTTTTTCTTTTCAATGGCTACTAATCTGAATTAATTAGAGAAAAAAATTTAAAAAATTTAAAAAACTCTTGCGCAACAAGCCACGTTAGAAAACTTAGGTTTTCTTGAGCAGAAAAGAAAAATACAAAAATCAAAATAAAATATTGGGTAGAATGCTGGGTAAAAATTACTTTTAAAATGAATTGTGGAGGAAATTCATGATGAATTTTATTTTGTAGTTGTAAAGTACGCAAGTTATTAAATGGTTGCTTACATTGAAAATGACGTAAATGAGAAGTAAAGCTTCTTTCCGCCTGGTTTCTTTGGTTCATCTGCAATTTATCTTGTTTTTTTAGAAATAGTTTCAGATTTTTTCAAATCACTTCTACGTACGAACCGTTGAGCCGATTGAAACCAAATTTTGCATAATGTTAGAATACAATATAATCCTTTTATTTCTTTGTATCGGTGTATCAATATCAATGGTGCACCGATTTTATTTTGTGCTTGAAAAATCTTTATTAGAATTTATTTCAATTTGTTTCAACAAAACCATGAAAGAGGTGCAACAAATTGTGAATCGCTTCCGACAAGTAAACGAGTGATTCAGATTTCGTCGCACCAAGTGTTATTTTCCTAGGGTGCGTCAAAATGTGAATCAACCTATATAATTATATGTTACTGTGAAAGACCAAAACGCGATGAATGTTGACTGTCACTAGTGATTGTCTAAAGATTATAACTTGAAATATGTACTTACTTAATTCAAACTCTCACGGATGGTTGTTGACTTAAACTAATTGGTATTGGTGAATGTTGTTAATTATGTTTTCTCCTAGTCAAATCTAGTGTTATTAGGTGAATTTCGTTTATAAATTTAAAGAAGTAATTGTGAAAAGAGTGTGTTATATGTATGTAAGCATAAAATTTCTGCTGTTGTTCATCGAAATCTATTCTTATTCTTTTTCCCTAAAATTATACTCTGTTTGAGGCCAGGTGAGGTGAATTTTTTTTTGTTAAACATGCAGCCTATATCCTCGGGAGGGAGGCTTGATTTGAAGGAAGCCCTCTTTATGAAGTTGGGAGAAGCAGTGGCAAAGCGAAGGGGTTGGGGAACAAATCTATCTCTTAAATGCTATATTTGACTCGGAATAAATATTAGTATCAACATTCACCTACGATCGTTAATATAGGGTACACCGTTGTACGTGATTATATAATTATAAATATATAACATTATAATTATATATAGGTTACATAATTATGATTTTCAGCTCATAGTATCAAAAGTTTCCTGGGGTCATGAATCGAGAAACGAACCTACCCCCACCGCTGTATCTTAATATCCTAGATTTTCTTTGAACGCCTACATAAAAAGAGAATGGCATACCTGATGTAAAAATTAAAGAGACTGATCACTAAATGTTTTTGCACCCTTTACTATCGACTTGAGGGGCTAAATAATTCAAAGAGAGTCCGGCAGTTGAAGAGCCCTCTTCATTCTCCAAATTTAACAGCTAGGAAATATTCTTCATTCTTTAAAATTAAAAGATCCAAATCTGAAATACTTAGGCTGCAGTAAGCAACCATTTGAAAACTGCATCTAGGTATTCAGAATTTTCTGAAGTGTTCGCTGCAATGAAAATGTAAATAGTGAATAGACATTTGACGGGGGATAATTTTCCTTTTTGTGATGGAGCATCCGTCTTTATTATGTAATTGTCATTCTGTGCTGTTAATCGATGCTCACTGAACTCGATGTAAAAATAAAAGGTCCCTTGATGAATTGTATGTTGTAGCCTATGTGCACTTTGACGTAAATTTATTGAGATAATTTTATAACTTCTGTCTGAGGAATTTAAACGGTGTTCCGGTGATGTTCATATGTAAAATTTTTCGATGGATATAATCCGGGATCGAATTGTCGTCGTTTTGCTACGGTCCATTAGAATAAGTGCATGAAGAATCTGGTGCATCAGAGTTGAGATAGTTTGCCGTCAACTCACGGCGGTGATCTGCGAAGATTCGTTCCAAAAATATTCTGTCTCGCCAATGCGATATGTCGTGATGGTAATAAATTTCGCGATGGTAATAAATCGCGCGAATTAACTCCACATTGAAAGCATCAAAGCGAATAAAAAGTAGGAAAAAAATACAGAATTTACCCATTTGTCTTTTTTCGCTTGTAAAGACAATTGGCATTTTCTTCATTCGTCGTTAGACACCACACATAAAGACGCATATCTATTTTCTTCTGGTTTTTTCTCTCATGCTTCTCATCTCTCTCTGTTTCTCACACACCCTTAAACCGCCACACAATATAGGAGGAGGGCAAAAAAAAAAAAAAAAATCTGTCAAATTCTACGATATTTATCTTGTAGCATCAACGTTGTCCCTTATAACTGCAGGAATTTCTTAATAAAAACGCATTGTGATGGTTGAACGTGAAAATGTGGTGATAACGTTTTATCCATTGATCTTTTTTTTTTTTTCGTTCCACCTAATAAAATACGAGCCAAAAAGATGAAAAAAAAAGTATATAACTTATATTTGGGATAAATTATGTTCTACATGTTTTCTTTTCGGTTTTTTCTTTTTCTTCCCTTTGCTTCTTCTCTTTTTCTCCTCTTTCCGTTGTGTTCTAATCAACCTACTGAAGGAAACCGAATCGAATAATGAAAATTTCTTGTATTCGTAGAAACAATTTTCTCGTAACTACGAGTATAACACCCTACACGTGTTGTTTTTATTGTTTTTTTGTTTTTTTTGCCTTTCTATTTTTGTCTCTCCCTCTTTCACTCCTTTTGGTTCTCTAGCTCTGTACAAAAGTCTGTAAAGTTTGCTTCGGTGAATTTTTCGTTCATTTAATACGCCGTTATAGTTGTCATCGAAAAAAAAACAACAAAAAACACGAAAACAGAGACAGACGAAAATGTGTTTTTTATTTGTTTCGCAGCGGTTAAACGTAAATGAAACGACATCGTATTTGGTCGGATTTGGAAACATTATTCTTTCTCTCACTCACTCTTTTTTTTTTAGTTTTTTTTTTTTGTTATTTGTTTTCTTTTTACATCTCTATGCTTGTGCTCCATCTTCGTCGTTATCGTGGCTCATACATTTTTCATAGGAAACCATCGACGAGAAAAAAAAAAAAATTTCGAATTAAGTTCCTTAAAACATGCTCTCCGTATTCGGCATAACACTCCAGGGATTTTGATACGTTCGCAATTTTCGACTTAATTTTTTTTTTGCAATTTTCGTATGAACGAAAGTTTCTCTTTTTTGGAGGTTCCGACGATTTCTTGTGAATGGATTGACTGCAGGGTATTGGATGCAAAGCGAATTCGAGCTTATTATTTGTGAGAATTGCGTTTCAGAATTTTCAAAAAATAAGGAAAACTGGAAAAGTGAGCATATTTTTGTTGCTGGGTTTAATAGGAGTGCTGTTATTGCTTCACTTATTTTACAACCGTCACTTAATGGAGCAAAATTTAGTTTGCAACAATTTAGAGACTGCCTTTGTGAAAGTTGTTGCCAGTTTCGCCGCGAAGTTATGACATTATATTTTTCTTATTGATTTTTATTGTTGAGTACTATTCATTGAGTTGGAAAACGGGAAGTGATCACGGATTAATTAATTTTAATTTGTTTGTTTGTTGGGAGGAGAGTATCGACGTCTTTTCTCACCTTCTCAGTTGTGATGAGTGAGAGCAAGACACCTCAGTGGTCTTGGTTTTGGTCTTGTTTTCAATTTTACAACATTTTTATTGTTATCGATGATTAATTATCAGTATTTATTTCAAGATAATTATTCAGGAATCATTATCTTAACTTACCTCAAACACTGGTAAACAATCAAATAAGGAGAAAGAAGAAAATTAAACAAATTGAATCATAAATATTGCATATTATTTAAAAGTAGCAAGACAGGAACATTTTACTGTTTGATTTATTTTTTTCTCAAATGGTCTTGCACGATTGGCCTGAATCTAAATCTTGCTACTGTGAGTATGATATGTGTCTTGGTCTCGGCCTTACAGAAACTGTAAAACTAAAACCTACACTAAGACCAATTTTTTTCATCATTAGCTCGAATCTCATTGTCATTTATGTTTTTGGAAATGCTAAAAAACCGTTAAAAAAAAAAAAAGAAATGAAGAAATTCACGTTTTTCCGAAGTACCCATATGTACCTTACAAGGATCTTAACTTATCGTAAATACCAATTAATGATCAAAAGAGGTAATAGAAGAAAATTAAATATTAAATATTTCTAATTTTTTAGTTACTGAATTGCGAACATTTTACTGTCTTTTTATATTTTATCTCAAGTTTAGTATTTGGTCTTGGTCTCTGTGCTGTATGGGTGATATCTGGGTCCTTTTTTAGTATGAAAATTCTTTGTCTCGGTTTTGGTCTTGCCCAGTCAAGTTTTGATTTTGGTTTTTGGCTTGCTCTGTTAGATTCGGCCTTGCACAGTGAATTTTTGGTTCAGGAGAAGTGCATCCATTGTTGTTCATCATTGACTGTGAAACTGGCTGATCATTTTGCTAATGATCTGTTAAGATCCTTGTTAAATTCACCAGCAGGCCTTATGTGTAGTTATTTCGAGAATTATCTTGATGATTGAGGGGAAAATGTAAGATATTCAAATTTCAATCAGAATTGCAAAAAGAAAATTAGGTATAATATGGTGGAGAGTATTCAAAATTTTAGAATTTCCTTTAATTCTGCGATATGTTTTTCTGTGTGAAAAGGCCTATGAATGCTTTTCTTCGAGGATGAGTTTCGAATGTATTTTGTAAAGAATAGTTGTTTGTTTTCACGCCTGTATAGAAATGAAAATTTCACACGCGTCTCTCCGTTTTGTAACGTGTTAAATCCTATACCGCAATCTCTGTAGGTACACCAGCTCACAGACAAGCTGACCAACCCGAATATGGAGAAAAAAAAAACAGCTTCTAATACCCCTATACTTTCAGATTTTAATCAGAAACACGTTCCTACCCCCTTTGCCTCACCCAGTGAAATTAATATTAACGTGTTAGTTATGTATACTTTTTGGCCAATGTGAGGCGGCATATTTACATAAAATTCGAGTATATAAATTAACTGTTTCGCATATTATACAGCATAGCTGATACTGGTGATGCTGCTGTTGCTAGTGGTCCGGCTGCACACGAGACCATAATTCAAAAAGGATTTCCCAAGCGAAAATTGGTTATTCGGTCACGATGTGCGTAAAAATCAACGACATAGGCAGCACCGCAGAAAATTCTTCGTGGCGGGGGATCGGGGTGGAGGAGACTGTGTGGCATGGTATACAGCCGCAGGATAGTAGGGATGGGCTGACACGAACGAGCAGTACCTTGCGTATAAGCCTTGTATTCGAATTTTTCGTTAGCTTCCAAAGCACGTATTTCGTATATAAATGCTGCTGCTACTGCTGCAACCCTTGCCATTCCGCATACCCCCAAAACTTACCTAAATAATTTTTTTGACTGTTTTTATCGTCTTCGGTGTTGCTCGTTTTCTATATACAATATAATACTCTAATATTATTTTTCGAAAAAGGAAAATAAAGATGGAGAAACAGGAAACAAAAGAGAACATAACCGTAGATCAATGGTTTGTAGTTCCTATACCTATAGAAAAGAACAGAAATTAAGTAAAGTTTTGAAATATTTTTCGTTAGTTGTCTACTTATTTCGATTTTTCTTTTTCCCTTTTTTTTTTTTTGTGTGTTTGTTGGCGAATCTCTTTGGAGTTGAAATAGTGAAACTGGGCGGCGGGAGCGTAAACAAGAAATCGAATAGCAGATTTTTTTTTCCTCGTATTTTCAGGTCACTGAGCTGGAATCGTCGGTAAAAGAAACGCTAGTCACTGTGAGACTTCGTTATCGTTCTGATGTATTGGTAATTCACGCCAAAAGTTTGGAGAAAATTCTCGTAAATTTCGAAACGCAGTTTTAAAGCGGCGAATAACTTGGCCATTTTTTTTATCGTTTCATTCACGAAGGCTCTTCATTTGACCTTAAGCAGATTTTCGTATCGCAAACATTTGATCTGTTTAAGCAAAGCATGAGGGCAAGTGGTTGGTCAACCTTTCAACGAAACCTGAGGTAGGGTTACAGTCACGACTGGCTTTAATCCCAGAAACTTTCGAACTGAATCGACTTTCTTGGAAGAAGTGGCTATGAAACGAAGTTTCAAAGAATATGTTGATCAATTCGTTGTTAAGGTTAAATTCTCTTCGCACGACTATTCGTGTGATTTTCAATGAAGGAATGGAATAATATTCATCTGCGTGTCTTCTATTAATTAAATTCAAAGAACGGAATCGATGAAAGTTGCTTAAAAGTTAACTTCATTCATCCCAAAACTTTATTCCGAGTGTATTTGAGTTGATATTCGAACCAGTGATGAACAAAATTGTTCTCGCAATTTTTGTTGAATTAAAATCAAAACCAATACATACCTGCAGTCGCAAAACCAAAATCAAGCCAAAGCCTCAATCAAGACGTACTGGAGAATAATTATGAACCAATTGTAAAATGTTCCTTATATGTTAACGCTGCTTACAAGATTGTGACGCAAAAAATTAAGAAAATCAATTATCAATACGTATAAGAATTTAATCTCAAACTTTCACTCACATAATGATAATCTATCTTGAACATTTCAGCTCGATCCCTCGGTAGTTTTCTAAAAACCGTGAATCAAAGTTCCTTTCCAATTTTCTAGAAAACCACCCAAAGCTAACTGCTATCAGATTTTCACATATTATGTAAGGAAAGCCTATCGTAAAAATTTCAACCAGATTCCTTTTGTATTCTACTAAAAATCCAGGAAAAACCATTTCCCAGCAATTTTTTCTTTTCCAGTCAACTCGAAAACTACCAAATAAGTAAGCAACAAACATCTATCAGACTTGCACTAAGATAAGAAAAATCCATCGTGAAGATTTCAACACTATTCCTATTGTGGTTTCTTCAAAATTCTGGAAAAATTTTGAAGGAATTTTTTGTTTTCTAGGAAACTACTGGACCAATACGCACCAAACTTCTTTCAGATTCGGTCCTATGTAATGAATACGTATCGTGAGAACTTCAGCTCTCATCCCTTTGGTTATTTTTTCAAAACCGTGAACCAAAAATTTAGGTGGTACGTACATAATTATATACCTACCTAGATGAAAAAAAAAAAATCAGGTCAAAGTGGAAAAATGGTGTCATTAGTTTTCTTTTATCGTGAAACGGAAAATTTTCAATACCCATTGCCCTAATCTCTCCGTAAGGTTAATTTTAATAATCCAGTTTTCCTACTCAAAAATAAAAAATAAATCGAATTAAGAATCACCAATTTTCTAAAAAAAAATTGAAATTCGAATCACAAATCACTCATTTCTCAAAAAAATGATTCAAATAACTTTTTTCGAACAATTTTTAAATGGTCGAACTTTATTGATAGGCTATTCTTTCAACTTGCAACGTCACGTATTAAAGTTCTATTGGGAAACTTAATTGAAATTAATTGATTCGAAAAATTTGATTCATTAATCATCTCGAATCATTACTACAAAAAAATCGAATCACTCATTAGCCTTCCTCTTATAGAAAAAGATTCGAATCACGTATTACTTGCTTTAATTTGAGATTTCAATTATGCTCGTCTGTGATTTAGTGTTCAATTCTTTTATGTCTTCCGTTTTGATTATTTACAGGGGTTTGTGGTGAGTTCAGATTCTCGTACGAGTTGGTATGCATACTTTGGAAGGACACGATAAATGGTAACTTTAATTTATCTATCAATAATAGTAAACATTTTGTTAGCCAGACGGAGACGAAGACCTAGACATGACTATGAAGACCGAAAATCCTACAACAAGATTAAGGCGAGACTAAGATTGACACCAAGACTGATCATGAAACACTAAAACAAATACCGAAAATATTGATAGACTAAAGCTCACATTCATAATCGTCACTTTAACCTCCTTTCACTTAAACTTCACTTAAAAATTACTTTTGGCACAATTTTGTATTTAAGGGTGTGGTAAAATATTTTTTTTTACATTGGAACTCTCATAAGAGATACAAGGTTCCCACATTATTAAGTTCAAAATTGGGCAAAAAATTTCTTTTAAGTGAAATTTAAGTTAAGGGAGGTTGAAGTGACATTTTTGAATATGGGCCTAATACTAGGAGTAACTCACTGATAGAAGACCAAGGTTACTACATTATTTGTTGGGGTCTCTCTCTCGTTCATCATTGATTCGAACCTGCACTTCAGAAATCACTGATATCTCGTGACTTTAAAAATAAATTGAAAATCTCCGCAGCAGTCTTATTTGCGGAGCCTCTGTGTGGATCACTTGGGGCGCATAAAATTGTTCAAATGATGAGCATGTAGTCTTTTCGCTAGAACTTGCGCACCGAATTGGATAAAAAAATACAGTATTTTCTGAGAAAAACAGTTTTACTTTAGCTTTGTTCCACACTGATGAATCGAACAGCTGCCTCAAAAAACCAGTGCTCTACTTTTCCAAAGTGAACAGCTCATTTTTAAAAAGTGATGAAAGTTCCGCTTGTCTCGCCTTATCGGACAGACCCTATTATTTGTTTTATCTCTACGTCTTTTCATTCAGCTGGGTGAAATGAAAATGGAAATATGAAAAGATGACAACCTCCTCGAAACGAAAAATCAAAGAGCCAGCGTTCGTCTGCCCGCTTAACGAATCGATGAACCAAAACTTTGGTTCTAAACAAAATATTTATGCCCCTTTCGCCGGGCTGGATTTGTCAAGCTCAAAGCTCGCCCAGGTATGTATTCGTAATTTACGTCCGGAGTCGAAGAAAATTTTTACGACTGGCGAAGCAGAAGTTTAAAATGTCGGTAAGCACGCGATTTTACGGCCGGTTTTAATTACGCTGATGGTTTTGCCATTAGTGGGATTTAATTTACGAGCTGTTAATTCGTAACACTCCACCCTCATCGCGTCGTCTGATAAGTTGGTAGATACCTACGTTTGCGACTTGCAGTAATTTAAGCTGTGCTGTGTTCGAAAATAATGACTGTGAGGCGGCCTTGGCCCCAGCCATTTCTGACGAGCAGTTTCAGGAAACGTTGTTTTATTTTCAGTTTTTTTCATCTTTTTTTTTTTTACCTTCTTCAGACTTCATTTCACTGATTAGATCTATGAAGTGAATTTCGGCAGACTGACACACTACGAGCTAGTGGTCTCGATTGAAAATAGATGTTCAAGAGATCGATTAGGATCAAAACTTCAGATCTCGATTTATCGAAACTTTTTGAGATCGATAATCGAAAAGATCGATCTTATAAAATTGCAGTGTTCGATCACTTATTTTACTCTTTTTTCCTTGTTAATGGGGCTTGTAGCCAAAATATTATTGGGGTTATGGGTTACTGGGAATCAACAGAAAGCTACACTGGTTACATACTGGTCAATGGTCATTGGTTATAAATGTACTTATGTTTTTGGTTACTGGCTATTGTTCTGGTTAATCAAACGATTGTTTTCGTTATTGGTTGTGGTTATTGGTTATTGATTGAGACAAAATTCATGGAAAACGAGAGTGAAAAAATATTTTTCCCCGGTAAAATTATCAATAATCGATAATTTTTCTGAAAATAATTGATAATTTTTGAGAAAATAATTGATAATTTTTGAGAAAATAATCGATGATATCGATATTTTAGAAAAACTAGTAAAAACTAATATTCTTTTCGATTATTTGTTCAGGTTAATGGTTTCAGAATTTTGAGGTAATTGGTTATTGGTTATTGATAATTGGTTATCGGTTCCCAAATCAAGGTTTTCAGTTTGTTTGTTTTTTGCGGATATTTTTATGGTTATGGTTGGGTTACAAACCCTGGAACCAATGGTTTGATTTTTTTGCTGTCCTTTTTTGTCATTTTGTTTTATGTACTCGGTTATTTCTTCAAGAATCTATATCCATCAAATTTTTATCTAAGATACTATTTTCTTTCACAAAATAGAACTTGGAACCAGGTACTGAGGTGATGATTATCAAACTGATTTTTTGAAAAAATTTTCATCCAGATATGAAGTTGTTACTATTTCAGACTCTTAAAGTGTGTATCATTTCAGTTTGTACACGACCTACAAAAAATTGTGGAAGTTCTCTTTATTTAATTGTTCGGAATTACTTACAATAATTGCTGTTTCCTAAAATATGCCAAACAGGCCAGTACTGCAGGTTTATGTTGGAGTTGTTTATATTTTCTCGAATACTTCATGATCAGAATGCCTTTTAAAGATTGAATAAAATATTAATGGGCAGAAATATTATAAGTCAGTACTCAATTTCGAGATAAAATCACTATTCAGTAAGTTGATCTGACCTATATCTCGCCACGTGTGAGTCAGTGGTGATGCAAACGATAAAAAAAAAGCATAAGCTGGAGGTCTGATGGTTTTTTTATTTCTCGTCGAAGAAAACATTGCCCGACAAAATTTATGAAATGTTTCAGAAATTTCGATGACTTTACACTTACCTACCTGGCAATAGCCTTTGTTTACAACTTTTCATTAACACTAAAACCGAAAAAGAAGCATCTTTTCTCCTGAGAGAGTAGTTTTCATTTGATACTTATTTGATCTACTTGTAGTATTTGTGGAGTTACATCAACAGAGATCGGTGCTGAATTAGGTAGCATAACCCAGTAGGTACCTATAAGGTAAAAGTGGTGAAGATGCCATACTTTCACAAAGTCATGTTGGCAGCACTGTTGAAGGAAAAATTATATCTGTTGTATGTGCAGGGTAATCAGCAGATCTTCTGTTCACGTTTTTGTGCCAATAAATTTTGGTTCCTCCTCGCATTTTATTTGACAGTGAATTGTGTGTTTAATGATAAGCTGAAAAATAATCAACTTGAATTTTGATACTAGTTATTATGAGAATAAATTGTCTTATTTTCTCCGATAATTTATGAAATAGTTAGCAAATTTTGTGTAAATTGTGGTAGTATTTAATTCTGCTGATTTCAATGTCATTATTTAATTGAAAAAATATGAAATAATAAAAAATTCAAATTGGCTAATATGGCCAACATTTATAGTGGCTAAGATGCTGCACCAATACTGAAGTTATACTCATTGCAAAATGATATTTAATTGATTAAAGTTAATGAATAATAGATTTGTCTCTATTTTCAGAAGTCGTGAAAAATGATTCTATGTAGTTGATCATTAATTTTAATAGATTTTTTCTACAAATTTCAATATTTTTGGATTTCAATTTTTTTTTTTTTTTTTTTTTTGAAATACAGGTAAATTTTTATTAGCCATCTTAACCGCCACTATGAGGCATCTTACCCACCCCATTGGCTAAGATGATCAAAATTAGAGTTTTTTTAATTTATTTTTATTGCTTGGTTATTTTTGAATAAACATTTGATAGAATGGTAGCAAAAGATGCATAAGGACTTGAAGTACATGTGTGCCAAATATGGTCTCTTTTCATCTCTCCTATCCAAGTCTATTTCAATTATTCAAGAGGCGCGGCATCTTCGCTTCTTTTACCTTAGTACCTACTATATATATATACACAGATAGAGAGAGAGTGAGAGAGAGAGAGAGAGTGAGTGAGTGAGTGAGTAAGTGATAGAGAGTCCATAATAAAGAAAGAAACAAATAAATAAATAAATCGAAATATGTACGAAATACAAACGTTTTTACGTTTTTAAAATGCGAATATGAATGACAAGTCTTTGACAACAAAAGGCGTCGAATATAATGAAAATGTTCTTTTCGTCTCGGTTCTACTCTCCTACCTCAGTTCCTCATTCTCTGTCTCCTTTCACTCCTTTATGCCCCTCTTTGACATCGTTTCAATCATTTCTGATTTATTCGGTGAGTAATTATACGAAAAGACAAAAGGTTAAAAAACTAAAAACGTAACTGTTGAATATTTTCTGATTACGATTCATTTTCTCGTTTTTTCGCTCTCACTTTCTCTCCTTTTATCTCCCTCCACTTCTTCTCTTTCACTCTCACAAGCTTTTTCTCTACTTTTTTTTTTCTTTTTCACTGGTAACTTATCACGAATTTATTTATGAAATTCGACGTCGATAATTGTATTTTTACTATCAAAATGCATTTTTATTTCGAAAAATGAATTTTTTCACATCCAACCTCTGTCGCCACATTATCTTACAATCTGTTCAAAATGGATTTCAGGATTGTAATGGAAATCGGAAATTAAAAAAAAAAACAAAAACAAAAACAAAAAAATAGGGGAACCTACAGGATTGGTTGCCGGAAGAGAAAAACCACCGAGTTTTAATTTCGCAACAAATTGTTTGTTTTTGTTTTATTTGTACGTTTTTATTTTTTTCGTCACGTCTCCACGAAATCAAATTTGGTGCGAGTCTTTGGCGGAAGGGTGAATAATTTGTAGTGGGTTTGTGGTGGATAAGTGAATGAATATTGTGGTTTTCTTTCGCCGTCGCGCGCCAAAAGGCGGTCGTACCATTCATGTATGCTTGAGAGAATTCAAATTTTCAAAAACATGACTGTACCCATAGATCGAAATAATTCGAACGGTCTCGTAGTCTGCACAGTCGTCAGGGATGCCATCTTCAGATAGGGGCTGCATTATGGGGGTGGTTTGTCTCCGCTTGAGAAATGTGTGACAGAATAGCGAAGTTCATCGCACTTAATTTATGTACGTTCATCCAAGAAAAAAATTTCGTGGGTTTGGGACACTTTCGAATACTAAATTTTTGTAAAGTAGGCACTAGTACTGCTAAATGACCTTTGGGTTGCCAAAAAATGGAAATTAAAGGTAGATGAACACATTTCGCATTCTCAGTTTTATTAATATAAGGACCAAATTTAATCTTCAGCCTCTAAAATCCCATCTATATGATGAAACGGGCCCGGAAATATGCTGATTTTCAAAATTTGATGTGATCACAAACCTGCATTTCCAGAATTATCAGAGGTTGTCCACGGTTGCGCTTTGAATATTATGTTTATCTCATGAGTATGTAATGTCGTATGTGGAACAAATGAAGTATTATCCAACTCCCTTAAAAAAATGCAAAAAAATCTGGAAATGACTTGAAAATCCATTTTTGCTCTTACGTAATCTGTCCAGATTGGACGAAATCCATTTCTAAACTTTGTTCCATACCATCATAGATAGTCACAGTAGAACACTCCTACAAATTGGATTTAGGATATAGATGTTCCTAGGGTTGGAATGAAGAACTTAGAAAGAACTTTTACCGAACTAGATTTGAGAATAGTTTCATATTATGTAATTTATAATTTCCGGATACATTTTACCTGATTGAGAAGATTATAGAAGATCTTAATTTTCACACTATACTTATCTGACTAATTATGTGGAAATAATTATTCGAATGTAATGAGAATCTCCACAACTGGTATTTTCAAAGTTTCATCATAAAATTTGACAAAACTGACGTATAAAGCGCTGACTTGAATAATTTCAGTCTCTAGACCTACATCTAGCGGGGAAATTTGAAAATTATTTTTTTAATTTTTTTAGCGCATTTTTTCCTATATTCGCCGCAGAGCAAAATGGCCTAAATGAAATTTTCCATTAAAACTTAACTTCATTATTCACAAGTTTTTTCCCCTTAATTTTTCCTCTTCTTAAAGGATTAAAGTTAAATCAGATGGAACAGTCTTTTGTGTTATATTCATAAGGCCTTATCTTCTTCTTTTTTTTTGCAATTTTGATTGAAAAAAATTCCACCCTATCTCAATCTGCCATCTCTCTGGTATCTAAGTTTACAATTTTCTGCCAAAATTATCCACTCGAAACCAGTTGTTGTTGAAAATTATTATTGTCTAGTCAGATTTATTATAGGTGCTTGACTTATGTAATAATTGCAAAAAATTATGTGGGAAAATGTTTTCCCATCAAAACACTCCAAACTGCTTCAGATTTCATCTTTTGTAAGGCTGTATTATGTACTTAATTATTATATTATTATTTTAATCGCATTAACGTAGTTAAAACAAAGAAATTCCCATCGTTCTGTATGAATTTGCAAACATTAACTAAAATAGATTCTAAGTAGCCATGTTGAGAAATGATTTTTTGTTAGGTACCTAATTAAAATTTGAAATAGTTTTACTATTCGCAATTCATTCAGATCTTAACAGAGCCTTATTCTACACATTTTCCCCATTTTATTTCAGTTTATTGATTTTTGAAATTATTATAGTATGTGGAATACCTTGTTGTGAGAAGTATTCACACATAGAAGGTAATCAACAGCTTTGCGTGTTCTGCTACATCATAAACAAATGTATGGGAGAGCCAAATTCAAGGTGAACACTGGCAATTTTGTAGCAGGTTTTGAGAGTTTATATAGTGGATTTGGCGCACATGCACACACACACACATATGTATATAATATACATATGGTATTATGTCATACATTACATCGTTTCCTGTTTCTGTAAGGTGATAAGAAACAATGCAGTGCATTTTCTACTAGGCTGTGACATTACCGAGATCTTTATCTGGTAATTTGTCATAGTCCGTATAATGTATCTTACTTGTACGTATATACAGGTAAGAACATACAAACATACGTGCATGTTTTGGTTTAACATCATAGAGATGAAAATAGGCCAGCCTTTCAGTGGCGACTGTCGTCGAGTTACCTCATACAAGTATTGTCCCCACATAGTACCTAATAGATAATTATACCTTCTCCCATAGTTGAAAAAAAAAAAATTGTCTTTATTTCCAGGCTGTATGCAACAGAGCAACACACTCACAAGATCGCGTCTCCTTTAGTCTCAAAGGCATTTTAGGTATCAAAACGGATTACTTTTTCAACACCTCACTATCTGTTGTTTATTAATGAAGAATTTTTATCTAAACTAATCTTTATTTGAGGAGAAATGAAAGGTCTGCGAAAACGTTTTCCGAAAAGATCTTTTTATTTTATACTTAACTTGTAGATAACTCGTTCAAGATTGTATAAAAACTTATTTTGTACACTTTTGCCATAACCACTTCGACAATTTGATTCAAAGTCTTCCAGAATACTTGTATCCAATTTCCAAAGTACTTTGCAATTTACATCGACCCTGTCTGTTTTCGTGGAGAAGAATAAAAATGGATGAATGATCAACGGGAATCTACACTGTTAAAAATTTTATTCGACAAATGCGGTGATAGATAAACGAAATCTTCCATTAAACCGGAAATTCATAACGAATTTACGACCTAATTTTTTTTCCCTACCTTCTATTTTGGAATCTGAGAACAGAAAAAAAAAAGGCGAAGAGAAAAAAGGGCTGAATAGATAAAGCACGTAAATAATGTAGGAAGGATGAGGTAGACAAAGAGGAAAGAAAAAAGAAAATCAAGTGAAAGAAGTAGGTACAGGTTAATAACCGAGAAGCGATTTCTTACGAAGGGGGTGTAATGCAATGAATGAAAAACCCCAGCATTCCTGCAAAATTACGGAAATGTTTTTCTTCGTGCTTTTTCGCTTTCATTTTTTGTTCTTTTCACGTGAAAGATGATAGATCACGAAAGCCCATATCTTTGAAAAGCCATTAATCCTGACCAAATGTTGAAAAAAAAAAAGAATATATATATATATAAATTTTTTTTTCAACCTCAGTTATAAACGAAAAACTTGGCTCATGAAATCGGTGTTTTGTGTAATGAGTAAATGGGCATAGGCTGTATTTTGTATGTTTGTGTGCATATCTGATGAACCATTTACAGTGTTCTCTTCTTCATTTGACATATTAATTCAGCTGGAGAAATGAATCGATACTGGTATGTCAGCAGGTAATTTGTATGATGAAATGTGACGGAATTGCTCTCTTGGGTACGGCTACGCATAACTAACGCGCAAACAGCAACAACAACAATTTCAAACCAGTTTAAACCAAATGTGAAGGGCCTGAACTTCACAGAAAATTGCTTTTGTTTTTTCTGTTTGATATGGAATATGAGGACAAGTACGTACTTGATTCCGAATTTTTGGGGTATTTTTCGTATTTTCAACGCACTTTTTCTCTTGAAATCGCCAAAAATTTTATTTTCTGTCTATTCTCCATTATAATTTTCTTCGTTAACAGAATTGAAGTCCAAAAAAAAAAGAGTCTCGCTCTGGTGGTAGAAATTAAAACTGCTAAAAAGATGATCACGTACTTTTCATAACTGTTTTTGAGTACAAAATGGGCATTTTTAAAACGAAATATTTGACGTGGAAAGTGAAATTTTTGATGACTAGAACATAATTTTGTTTTATTATTGTTACTAATGTATGGTAAAATTGATAATTGTATGATAAATAACTCCAGAAGGAAGATATGGATGCTTCTTTCCTTATGAGAAATACCATGTAAAAATATGTAAATAATTTCCATGAACACCATTTCAAAAGTGATAGCACTTTATAAGCAATAGCGCTCCCCAATCACTGGATATCCCAATATTACATTTATACGTTTCAAAATTTTTCTGAATAATTTCTTTCCCGCTATCTTTTAAAGATGGAAGTATTGTCGTGAGTCAATATCTATAGGATACTCAAGGTTACCAACGTATGTATACCATACTATCTTTGTTTCATTATGCAAGTGCTATAGACCGATGCATTACGAATTTATTCCCAACCTAATAAGGGAGTTTTGGTTTGTTAAGCGGGTACCTAGGCTACTCCAGAGCGAGTATTAAGTCCTGTACGATGAAAGGCGCATCCTTGGATCCTGAATTTTCCAAATGCGGGTATTCATACGAAGTTACTCGAGGATTTTTTCGTATTCTTACAAGATCCAATTAATACCACTTCCCACTTCGATAGACGAGGTTAAAATAAAACTAGTTCATCCCTATAAACCTAATAGTACAGGCGAGTTACAGTGGTACTATCTTGACACTGAAATTGTAGCTTAGGCACCAAAAATGAAGAACAAGAATTCTGCATCCAACTTCTTTACTAACTGACAGATCGCATACTGTACAGACGAGAACAATGTAGGATCCATTTTGGACTCTGGAAAATACTGAATTTTTGAAGATACGTTACTCAATTTTCCTAAGAAAAAGTGGATACGTACGTTAGAGAAATGGAAAGAAATCCACTTTTTTCAGAATGTACATAGTATAATGTAGGTACCTATTTCAGTTTGAATTATTTTTAACATGCGTGAGGTGAAAATTGTAAAGTTGTTACCTAATTTTAACTGAAAACTTCTTGATGTGAAAATAATTAATAATGTTTACGGGATGTGTGCAGACTTTTGTTGTTGTATTAACAGCATTTTATTTTTCTGTTTGTTTCAGGTTAGTTGTGTTGTCTGAATGCTTCACTTTGCATTTCCTGTTATGATTCTCGGATTTGGTATGTTTAATCTTTTTTTGCAACAACCACCCACAAAACGGACCTTTTCGTGCGTATTTACTATACGCGAAGTAGGAGATTTTACCCCATAATATCAAAAAGTAAAATTTCGCGCATGCGATGCTAAGATTATTGAATCACTCTTGGCTGTGCATACGCACTCCTATCTTATCCAACATGAAATTTCTGCACATCCGAGTTTTGACTTTTATGAATGTCAAGTTGCCATGTCAATAGAACATAACATTTCAGCTATTATACAAATCTGTCTTAATTCACTTAATGATTTCTCAGCCTCTATTTAAACTGAAGAGCTGAGGTTGGTGTTAAGTACTGGAAAGAGGATAAAATTGACAAAATTTCCAAATAATTTGTTAATTATCTTTAGCTGTTTGAGAATAAACAAACCAAAAAAAACGTTGATTAATATAAAATTGACCGGTTTTTGGAATCTAGAAACTTCTCCTTATTCACTCAATGATACTTTAGCAACTATTTAAGCTTGAAAACTGGGGTTGGCATTTATGGAAATAAAATAAAATTTGCTCAAATTTTCTTTTCATGTAATTTTTTGATCATCTTCAGCCTCGTGAAAATAAACGAACGAAGAGAACGCAAATTAATTCAAAATTTGTCGTTTTTGAAATTAGAAACCTCTTCTTTTTCAATGAATAATTTCTCAGCCGGTATTTAAGCTAGAAAGCTGGGGATGGTACTCCTGGAAAGAAGGAAAAATTTATTTCAATCTATATTTGATCAAAGTTTTTATTCATCCTTAGCTTCTTGAGGAGAAACGAACAAAAAAACGAAAATTAAAGGAAAATAATTTGCTGTTTTTATATTGTTTAAATACATTTTCAAAAAAATTTTTCTTGGTGAAAAAATTTTTTTTTGGCAGGGAGTGTTGCAAATTGCTTTGTTGTGAGTCATAACAGTGTATCGTAACGAAAGTAGGGACTTACTTAATGTATATCTTAGTAATCGATGAATCTTGGCTCTATACCTGGATATAATGAATAAATTTTAAGGTTTTCAAAAGTAATTACTCTTTTTAGTTGATTACACTGCACGTTCCAAGTATAAATGATACAGCAAAATTTAAGATTTTTGGCCACTCGATGAATTACGTAGCTGCTTTTAAGTAGAACTACTGTAAGCATAAACTTTTTGTTGAGATGAATTTGAGCGAAATATGATTTAAAACTGGTTTTACATGACAAGAAAAACATTCAGAGAATATGAATGGTTTTATTGCAATACAAATTAGAACTCCAGCTGAATGGTGTCAAGTGGGTTATCAATTAAATTACCATATCGGAGATAGGAAGTACAATTCTGATTAAGTGAGCAAAATATGAACCCTATTTATCTGTGTACATATTATGGTTTAAAATGTAGGATCAGGGTGTAGTATAAGAAAATTTTCACTTTTAATTTGTGGTATTAAGACACTAAATTTTGTAATAACAAAGACAGACAATATGTACATGTATATATATATATAAATCAAAATTTTATTTGGTATGTTTGATGCTTCCGTTCTCATTTAGATTTGTGGCAGATCGAAAATTAGTTGATTAAGTAAATTTTATTGTTTGTGTGTCTGTGTTGGTCACGCAGATGTTCAATTTTTCGACATTCTTTTAAACTTTTCCACTACTTTCCTTTCCTATCTCGTTTTCTTAGATCGTTTTCTTAGATCGTTTTCTTTCCCACGCCAATTAAAACTCCATTCTCCCTCTTCTCTATTATTGTCTGGCCGACAAAGTGTCCAAAGTCCTTTGATATTTTCTGGCAGATCTGTATATCTATCCCAAATGGTAGCAAATTCTTTCAGAGACAAAATGATGACATCAGCCGAATATTTTGATCTGGCAGACACCAGTCGGCGTCTTTGAAGTGAATTCATTACTGACCACTACCTTCTTCTCATCCATCATTATTTTTTTTTTCAAAAATTTTTTGACAGTTCTAAGACAGGAATTTTTAATAATTTCCTTCGTCGGCGAATTTGTCTCTCCTTTCTTCATCCCATCTTCAACCCTTGTGTCTAAGGATGGTATTCATAGATGACACTTGAGGTTCACTTATCTAAGGGTCTATTTTTAAAGTGATGTAAAACTGCAAAAAAATAGTTTGGCTGAGAATAGTGAAAAACGTAACTTCCTTGAGATAAAGTATGACAAAGCTATGAAAAACATTTGTTTTGTTGAGAAGTATAGCTGAAAAATTCAGGTTTTAAATGGACCCTTAGGTAAGTGAACCCTAAGTATCATCTAAGAATACCGACCTTTATAAACCCATTTTTCCTAACTTAGGTATCTTACTTTTCATTTTTACTTCTTACAGTACACATCCCAGTGGAACTATAGTTTATTGTGAATACAACCACTTGCATGCTGGCTTTTCCTATCTCTGCATAGTAGTTTTATTTTGTCAAACTTATTTTCAGTGAATTTTAGTAACAAAATTATGGTTCAAAAAATTAATTGTGTTTCTTTTTTCAAAATAATTCGAAAAATTTTAGAAAAGTTTTGGTAATCTAGTGAAATTTTCTTAAAATTTGTTTAATGTCTAAGAACCAACAAACCGGTATATCTAGGAACTTCAAATTTTTTAATTTATATCTTTAACAAATTTTTTATGGACAAAATTGTGCTATAAATGTAAATTTTCACATGAGATTCACACTCATCTAAGTATTCTTAGTTTTATCTTGGGCATTTCTTTTGTGAAATTGTTTCGATCAGAACCTAAAAGTGATATTTCAGATTATTTTCAGAGTAAAGGTATTTTAGCCTAAAATGAAAATCTACTTCATTTTGAACTAAAATTCCTCTGAAAATTATTCAACCTACTAAACAGTTTCTGTTCATGAACCCCACGGGTTGAAGTAGAATTCCATAAAATAAATATAGTCAAAATTTTTGATTCAAATCAAAACAAAATTCTCCCAGAAAATTCATTGGTTTTGTTAAATCATCTCTGCTTCAGTGTTGATCAACAATCTTGTCGAATCAGTCAAACAGTCAACAAATTCTTGTCAGTTCTGTGAATCTTCATGGGTCCAGTTGCTGCTCTAAAAGCTTCGTTCCATTCAATTGGAATACTTGCAACGCTAACAATAGTCGTAAGAATTTACTATTTATTTGTAAATTGTCTTATCTATTACTGCAAGGTATATGTCCTTATTATTGGAATAATTATGAATAAAATAATTTTAATTACTTTCGGATCAGATAATTGTGTGAAAATGCCTTAATTCCTCCTAATTGCGTTGAAAACAATGAAAATTAGGTTGTGTAGGGGGAGGATGAGGGGGGTTTAAAGGTGAAATATTTGTAGTTAAAAAGGCGGTAGGAAGAATGCACTCACGTACCAAGATTGAGGGACCTGTCCGCGATTCCTGGTTTATCGGGACCTATAAATTTATTTTTGGTTTTAAAGTAAATTCATGTTAGGGAAACTTGAAAGAGTAGAAATATGTGAAGGGATACCTGTTTATAATTTTATCTTTGACAGGTGGCTACATCCCTTCGCATAAGACTGAAAAAGTCTTGGAAGAAATATAAATCTTTACCCTATGAACCATTAAGACAAACTTTTCTATTAAGCTGTATTGTAGAAAGGAAGACTTCGTTGGTGATTAGTTTGAATAGAAATTCATAGATTTTGGGGTGGGGACATTCCGAAATCCTTTGTAAAATCCTTTTATCCAGAAATTGATGTACCTACCTATGCTTCTATCACTCGTTGAAGAAGTTATCCGTAATTTTGAATATTTTCACGTTTCTTTTCAGTAACGGATCTAGAGGGGGAATTGGGGACATACCCCCAAATATGAAAAAATAAATAAATAAAACTTTGAGGGAAAAATGAAAGTACGACTAAAAAATTCAGGTAAAAACGATTAAAAAATTTGTTGCAGAGCAAAAAACAAAAAGCCCAGCTTGCCAAAATTTTTTGTCACTCACCTCTCCCCAGTGACGCTCTGGATCCACCACTGTTTCTTTCTTCTTTTAATTCTCTTTTCTACGTTTCCCTTTATAGGGTATTAATTAGTAGGTATGCTTTCTTTCCTTTATTCTACTGAATCCTGATTTCTTTACGCTGGTGTTCTCATTTGTCGCCATCACTGATACTCAGCGGTGATACGTGAAACGAAATTCGATAGCGTGTGTTGTTTTCATTTTTTTCACCCCTTCTCTGAACTCACGCACACTAACCCACGTAAACCAATCCACTCACACCAACCCACCCTCGTACTCTGCTTTTTGCAAGTCATCTTTTTCGGCGTTATCTTCTCCCAGTGTTACCTACCCCCCGAGTTGGTCCATTTCTTACGCACACTTGTACCGGTTTCCGGACGACTACTCGTGCACCGAATATTCGACTGTAAGAGCGATGACAGAAGGGGGGATGAAATTGCCGTCACTCCGCGATAGAAGTTTGCATAAAAGCAAGTGGCTTGAACCCCTTAAAATAAGATCCGTATTTCGAAATTTTCACGCGGCTTGAGAATGCCATTGGGAAATCGTATTAGAGAGTAACGACTGTCGTATTTGCATAAAAAATTCGTCGACCGACTTTTTCAAAGGTCTGTTTTCGACGTTAAATTCCAGTTTATGGATCATAGTACGTCCTCTGCGCCAATTCGTTGCGTCTTTTCGGCGTTGTTCGTTCTCCAGTTGACGATTGCATAGGAACCTACATTAGTACGAAAAAAAATGACAATGAACGTTGAGAAAATGAAGGCCAAAAAATGTTTCAAATGACTTTCGATACTATTATCACGTTTTTTCTTGCGTTTTTTGTCATTTTTGTCGATTTTTGTTGTTTTGTCGTTTTTTGTCGTTTTTTTTTCACTGTAATACTGCGTGTGACTCTTTTTCCAAAGATGGAAAAATTTGCATCTTTTTGTCTAATTTTTACAATTTAATGAGCAAGAGATGTGAAAAACGGACGAGGGCTAATGTAAATGGTGAAGAAAACAGAGGCGTAGCTTATTTGTAAAGAGATATCTTCTTTTGTTCATCACTCTTGATAGGTCTGGTTAGGTACTTTACAATCCTTGCGACCCGTTTTACCCCTTGGGTTTAAGTGTTGTTCGACGCAGTTCTCGACAGTAAAAACAGTTTTACCAATTGCTGATCTATCCTCAAGAAGCAAAATATTCGAGTGTCTTGAGAAGCATCCTTATGCCAAGTTCAAGAAAATGTTTTCAAGATAAAGTTTTTTTTATACCTAAACTTTAGTTTTCATAAGATTATATTGAACTTATTTTAATTAAACTGTTTTTTGTTATTTTCCAAAACGGTAATTGGCCATTGAATTATTAGATATTATTTTCAGGTTTGAATATTATTTTGTGTAAAATATTTTGGTTTCATTTTCCAGGTGATACATGAATTAAATTTACTAAAGTGATTGTTTTTTCAATATTTGCCCCAAAAAAATCATAAAATTTTACTTGTTTTTTGCATTCCTGAATTTTTGCGTATCTTCCAACTAGAGTTAGATGATGTGTAGTGTTTCGTTTGCTGGTGTAATATTAGATGCCCTTTTATTGTATTTTCACATCCAGAATAACAAAAATTCGCAATAAAATAATAAAAGTTCGAAGACAACATGCTGACACCAAAGTAATTAATTCAAGAAAAGTTCAGTATCTTTTTTTCACAAATTGAAAAACGATACATGACTGTATATAAGTACGGTTGTGTATTGGTGATTTAAGTGCACCCTGATTGGTAAAAAGGGTCTCATTCGAATCTTCGTTTAATATTGATAAAAAAAAATTTCAAATTTGGAATGTCTCAATGCCATATCAAAGAAATCAAACAACTTTCGTATAGATATGTGAGATGCCAAAACATATTGAAGTGTTAGAGACTTTTTTTTTTTTTTTGGAATTCATTGGAAACTTGGGCAGGAAATTGAGGAGCTTTATTAGATATGAATTTCGTCAGTGTGACTTACTTAAATTTTTATATTTTCATCAAAAATATATGAAGAAACTTGAAGATGCTCTGACATATGACGGTAAATGCGATTTGTGATTACGGCAACACTCACCCACAGAACGTAAGGAAGCGGATTACTGTGATATGCCAATCGCTACCAGCACTTGCCTGTATTGATTCATGTACCAAACGAAATGAGGTGCTAATATATGAGTAGTGAAGTGAAAGACATTGACAAATACATGTCTCGTGAAAAATTGAATTTGAAATTAAACACGGAAGTAGTAGATGAAATTACGAAGTTTTATCGGTGAAATTTTACGTATAATTACTACGTTATTGTATCTCACAGGGAAAAATTTCAAAGTTTATTGTGGCAGTAAAATCTTGCCGAACTCCCGCATTATTTAATTGTAAAGAATACCCACAACGAAAGATCTAATATTTTCTATCCCAATTTCGTTGTTTTACCTTCTTTCTTAAAATCACTCTAAACTACGAACTCATGCTGCTCCCATTGATTTTCCCTCCCATTGGTGACCATCGAGCCCGCCACAGTTAAGAAAACAGAAGCCAGGTTAAAAACAAAATTCCAGTTTATCAAGGAATTAATATAAAAAACATATCAGAATTCAGGAAACAGTCACAGCATTAATCCATAACCGAACAAGTTAAATAAAACACCAAATATCGGAGACAGAATAAAACATGAGCTGAAATTAGGTGAATGAAATTACATTTAAAAAATTCGTAGGTTCAAAATTATTATTGGAAGAAAATTTGTAGGACAAAATAAATAATAAATCGTAGGACCTACCGGAGTGAAGATACCAAAAGGAATGATTTCTCGACTCACTGAAAGTTGGAGAAAGCCCCAAAATTTGAGAGGGCGGGAGAAATCACTTTCTCAAGTTCCACTTCTGATTGTAGCCTGAACAAAAGAACAAACTACAAACAAAATTGAAACAAAATAAAGCGGAAAAAAAGAAGTGAGGTAACGGTCTCCATTTTTTAAAAGCAGAATTTTACATGTTATTTGGCTTGAAAATTCCACGGATATCTCATTATTCTTCTGTGAATTCGAGTAATGGTATAACCCACGTGATGTGTGAGGAAAATGAAAAACAAAATGATAATTACAGAAGAATACGAACGGTAGCCATCTATTTTAATTTATCGAGAAAGAAAACTTCAAACATGTAATCATGTATGTGTGGACATTTCCCTTACCTCCTCCATTCAGAGCTTGGTCCTGCATCGAAAAATGAGTACGGACTAAGTCCGCAACCTAAATTATTAGTGTGTTGCACTTTAAACATAAATACGTTATCTGTATGCACTCATATAGACGACAGGTGTCTACATACACCTGCAGACGCCATATGGGAAAGTGAGTACATAATTATTACGTACTCACTGATACAATGCGTGTCGATATCTGTATATTGTATTGCCTTGCCTAAGGACAGTTGTCCCAGTACACTCAGTGTACAGTTAGGCATTAAATCAGCTGGCTACTAGTCATGAGAAATGATTTGGTCACCCTACACGCAAACCACCTTTTGATTCCATGAACCCAATGTAGGTCGAGTTACCCACACTAGAGAGCCACAATGTATATAAACTGCGTAATAATATCCTGCCTTAAAATGATTGTGAAGATTCTGTGAAGAAAATTCAACTAATTAAAAATAAATACACAGAATGAACATGAAAAATGAGGGGAAAAAAAAGTGAAATGACCGGTAATTTCACGTACAGCTGTGAACTAGATTGAGTGAATATCACTTTCGTAGATCTATGGCAATTGCTTAATAAAAATCGAAGTGGTGGTGAAGGAGGGTTGCAAGTAATTTTTGCTCAAGGGTCCGCAAAAAAGCAAACAGTAAACAAAAACGAAATCGAAAACGTGTTTGTGATTTTTTTAATTCGCCTTATCGGTTCACCGTATCTCAATTACCGCATGAAATTTGAAAATTTCAGCACCAAAGCGTGAAACCCAGCAGTTGTGCTGAAAGACGGTATCGTAAAATTTAATATTTACGTTTGTTATAATAATAAGGCAGCAGCAAAGGCGAAAGAAAGGGAGGAAAATAAAAAGATGATAGGAAGTAAAGAAAAACTATGCTCAATTTGGTGCAAATTTTTTGAAAAAATAATTTCTTTTTCTGCGGGTTCGAAAGTGAAAATTTTTGGTACATGTTTTTTATTTTTTTTTATCGTCGTCGTCGTCGTCGTTGGTGTATGCTGTTAGAAGAATTTGAAGAGAAGGATGCCTCCTTCACCCTACCGCAGGTCAAAAGAGGAAAAAGCCGCATAATGATTACAGCAAAAATATCCCATTTTGTCGTTGCCAAGGAGTTTGTAGAATCACGTTAGAATTTTTTTTATTTTTAGCAGGTTGTCAAAGAAACATAGCTATTTAAAATTTATTTTGCCGTAGCTGGAATCCAGATTGTTGTTGATTTGGTTCAATAGAATGGAGATGAATTTTGTTGATTTTTAACCCATTTATGATTTTCTTTGGCATTATTCCTACTTGATCGATTATCTTGAAATTGTTACAAACGTTGAGAGTGAAATGAATAAAAATTATTTCACGGACTTTGAGTGAGATCGAAATATTTTGTCATTAATTTTAACTGATTTTTCTTTGTTATATTTAACCTTCATTACACCCATTCATCGACGTTAATTTTTATCAAATTGGGAACGCACATTGGATCTAATATGGAAAAAAATTCTTATTTTTTATCTCAGCACTGAAGCGAATTAGTTGCTTTCGATGTTTCAAAACACTGCTACCGTACATACACTCGTTGTTCTAATTCTAGGTAAACGCTGTTAAATGTTAGTTTATATTTGTTCTGTGTCAGTTCCGTGAGACGAAAAAACTTAAGCCTGAAATGAGATAATTTAAAGAACTACTTTGATAAGAAGGAAGTAATGAATGATCATATTTAGGGCGTAAAAAATATGATAAAAATTTTATCGAATTTAAAAAAAATAATCTGTTTATTAAAACCTCGTCACTGAGACCAGTCAAGTAATTCACCCATTTTTGAGTTTTTGTCTAGTTCTGTCCAGGAAAGTCGAACAGCTTCTTTGAAGAACCAGCTATAGTTTCGCACTTTTCTATATTAAACCGTTTCTTCCAACGTACCTACTAGAAGAATTTTTCACGCCCGATGTTTCGTACATTCACTGTTAAATGTCAGACATAAAATTACTGGCTAAATGCCAGATAAATACAGCTTTTTAAGCCAAAAATATTCCAGTTTTACATGTGACTCCTGATAAAAGTTTGTATTTGGTCTTAGATAGTTTTTCTTTTCTAATAAAAAAAATTCAATGGCATCAAAAAGTTAACTACAATTTTATCTCTTCTCCTTTCTGGTTTTCTTATAATCTTACCTAATTCGAACCTACTAACTCCTGGTCAACAAATAATACGTTAGGTAATTCAGTCGCAATTCTTCAGCTGACAATAAATTGGGTATAATATTCGCAGATAATCGTCGATTTAATATCAAATTGAGGTATTTGAATAACTTTTTGTAACTTTAGGTGTTCAGGTGGCACGGGGATTCGAACCCATACTGGCTGAACACCTAAAACCTTCCTCGTTCACCGCCACAAAAGTCAGCACTGTATTCACTCGGCCATGGTGCCGGGTGATGGTGTTTGAGGGAGTAGTGTACTTATATGCGCCGACGTAGTTTGGAAGCCGCCGCACCACTCCCCCCTCAGTATAGATGAGCGTAAATACGGTTACCTATACGGAGGCGCCTAGGTAGAGACGTACACTGGAATGTGGCAATGCCCCCGCTCCATCACCACTCTGTGGCATACGCCTACCAGCGCCGTCACGCACAGAAATGGCGGTGCAACGCACCACAGTTACAATCGGCTTTCCACGAGTTCCCGAGAGATGGCGTGAATAACCATCCCCTCGATCACGTCGGGGTCACCATTTGTGGGCGTGTGTATGTGTACGTACACAACATCCCACAAACACCAATGTCGGTTGGTTGCGTGTACGCTGAAGAGTGTGTCCGGGCCGAGCCCAGTAAACAAGTTTAGCTGTACAGACGAATGTATGATATTTTTGGTTTCAAATGTTGGTTGTATTGCTGCAATTCTCAAATAATATTCACCGTCTCCTCTAGAATCAGAAAAAACTCAGCCCACTCCCATTTTTCTACCTCAAGTTCATTGATATTTTATTAGCAGTACCATCATTTTGTCGGCCTGATTGGGCATGGAACCATTCTGCTGCTTCTCTGCAACTACCTATTGTTTGTTAGTATGGAATGACCGATTATAACTATACTAGCCATTTTGAACCTCGTTAAAAAAAAAAAATTTTTATTTCATTTTTCACGAAAGTTTATATTTTTATTATTTTTTTATTTTTAAAAAATGATTCTAGATAATTTTCGCATTAAAATTGTCAAAATATCTGATAACCTGCTTTTTTGGCGAAACAGCTGCGTTAGAATTTTTTTTATGGGAGGAATGAATGAGGGTTGGCGACCTTTGGGTTTTGTGTAAGAAGTAAAATGCCCATATCGTTCATCAACCGATACCATTTAATTGGTGGAGAAAATTATCTTATATATATAAAAGCCACTTGTCTGTAACTCTATCACGTGAACATAGTTACAGATATATTTGGCTATGTGTATAGTATTCAGGTTTCAATCTAACTCTAAAACATTTCATTTTCTTCATTTTTTACCTGATTAATTGATAATTTCGGACACATTTTCGTGTTCGTGTAGATCTGCGAATTATTGCTGCGTAGCAGCATTGGGTTGGTACTCGCTAGAAATCGTATAGCTATTTTACGTTTCAATATTGAAAATTTCGTCAGTCGTGTTTGGTAGGCGAAGAAATAACCATAAAAAATGACTGCGCGTCGGAGAGGAGGCTGGTGGAAAATAGTGCGTACGCGTAGGTATTTATACGAGGGGTGTGTGCAGAGGGAATCAAAAATCATTTTCAATTATCTAAGTCGAATGCGACCAATTACCGACACCTGACGCACACTGGTAAAGCCACAAAACGATTAGGTAGGTACCATTTTTGGGGTGAGAACGAAAGGTAACGGCTCATTTTGTTGATAATCGTGGCATCAACAAGGGGTGCGACTTGCCGAAGGTGAGATGTTGTATGGTGTGGTGAGAAAATTTCCGCCAAGTATTTCGAATTTTTTTGTTTCTTCGTCGTTCTTGTATCTTTGCAGCCGGTGTTTTCGTGTACTCCAAATTCAAAATTAGGAAACTTTGGCAGCCTCGACTCGAATAAATGCGTAGATATTGTGGATGGTCATTCGCGTAGGTACCCTTTGTTCTTTAATATAATTTTTATGCAATCCGAAAATCTAACCGGTGATTTGAAGGGGCTGTTTAATCCCTAAATACCGCTTATCAAATCGAATCGAATCGTGTGTTTTTTTATCTAGGTATCAATCAAACTTGATACGTGAACTCCGGATGAAAACGTGGTAATTTGTGTTCAGTTTTCTCGCCCTTTATCTGCTAGCTAATTATTATATTGATGTCTCATTGCAAACTAAATGTTTTTCAAATATCCTCCTACAAAATTAGATCAGATGTTCAACTCAAAGTTATAAAAGTATTTAACTTAACTATATAGAAGTGGACTAGTAAAGAACGATGATTTCTGGTTAGACATGCCGGCGCCATATAGGCAACCATTGCGTATCACTTGACGTATTTTGTACTATGTTTATGTACGCTATTATTGTGAATTTAAGGGAAGACTTTATCAAATGTATTCTAAATTTGTGAACTCAAGCAAAAAGGTCGAAAATGCGCAGAAGGTACTCTAGGGTTGCCTTCTTTTACGCCGGCATGTCTTGACATTAAAAAGAACATTGATCTTATGGAGCTTTACTGGTCCAGTACTATATAGTCAAAGGTATTTAATCCAAACTTGACCCACGTTTCATTCTTTACTGCCTTGAAATTAACTAAACTATTGAAAGTAGTCATTTGTATTCATATTTACTTAATTGAGGCAATTAATTTAGTACTATGCTAGTGGGTGGCAGAATTCATTTCAGCTGCAACCAGTACTTTTACGAAACTCAATTCATGAAAACGTTGGTAAATTACAATCACCTACGCTGGTTAGTGGCGTAGAATTTACACACCTCACCATGTGTAGCCAGCCAGGAAAGGTGTTCTTGAAATTCATAGCATTACGTTACTGTGCTATGAAAACTTTGTATGATTCTTGGTGCTGTTCTGGTCATCGATTTTTTTCAAATTTGGCAGATTCAATAAAATTGCCAAACTTAACATTTATTGCCAAATTTGAAGAAAATTGATGAACCAGAACAGAACTTAGAATCATGCAGAATTTTCGTTGCACGGCAACATAATGCTATGAATTTCAAGAACACCTGGGTAGGAGTTCGTTTTTTGACCATTTTAAACCATTCACTTAAAGGAGACGAAACTAGGCTAAATGTGGAATAATTAATCACGGTGATGAAATTAACGAACTAATCGAAGCGAGTGCACTGCCGGTTGCTCCATTTCTCAGAAATAGAATTTCTTGTGTATTGGTAGGCCAAGCATTATAGATATTTGGTACAGGAATAATTCTTAATAATCAAAAATTGTTTTTAAAATGTGAGAGATACTATCCTAAACAACTTACTAAAATTCCGCAGCCCTAGGTGAGAAGCGGAGCCCTACAGGGGGTTGTAACCTTCGATAAAATCAGTTTTATCAGTTTTCGAATTCATCTTCGTAAATATGGCACCTACGTAAAAATTTGTTTTGTCCACAATTAATATCCATTAAATTGTCTATAGAAAAAGTTCTTATAAATGTTTTCGTAAGACGAATATTTCAGCCTGATCCCTTTTTTCATTTCCTCAAAATCACTTTTCTTGGAATTTTTGTTTTTCAGTTTTTCTCCAAAACTGCTAACGCAATAGAGATCAAACTTTTTTCAAATTTTCTTCCATATGAAGATTATCTCTCGTGAAAATTTTAGCTTTATCAGTTTAGTAGTTTTCTCTAAACCATGAATGCGAAATTTTCTCTTGCAGCCTATTTTTCTTTTCTAGTTTTTTTGGAAACTACTGAACAATAAACACCGAACTCCTATCAGATTTAGTCTCATGTAAGAAATACCCTTCGTGAAAATTTCAGCCCTGTCACTTCCGTGGTTTTGAGGAATTGGCAAAAGGGATCAGGTTGAAATATTCGTCCTACGTAAAAATTTATAAGTACCTTTATATTAAAAAATTTTATGTGAATTAATTTTGTACATAACAATTTTTTATGTAGGGGCAATATTTACAGAGATAAACGTCGAAAACTGATTTTGTGGAAGGTTGCTCCTACAGCGCTACATTCACAGCCTAAGGGTGGGAACTTTTAGAATGTCGTCTAGCATAGTACTACTTTCATTAAAAAAAAATTCTGCTTGTTAAGAATCGTTTCCGTATTTCGTTCATAGTATGTCTATAATACCTGGCCTATGAGTGTAAAAAAGAAGTATTCAGATCACAAGAAACGTGTGTCGCCTGCCTAAATTACTCATCTAGAACAGTGTGGGTTCGAAAAGCGGTTTGAAAAACGTCAAAGCAGGAAAGGTAACAAGTTTATTGAACATGGCTTGGCGTCCAGACGCTTAGAACGAATTGTTTCCGTTGAAACAACTAAACTCTTGTGGGAGAAAGAGAAAAACAGTCGAGAGATATACGTTTGACGTACAAATTGCATACCTGGGATTATTCACGGCGAACTTTTAATTTAATTTAAATTTTAAATTATTAATTACTCGATGTATGAACGTTTTTACTCGTTTGTTCCATAATCATCCATTACTGGGGCATTACTTCCGCATTTTGCGTAGAGTTTACAGACGAACGAATAAAGTTTAATAAAACAGAAAGAGAGACGATGAATTGAGGAGGAAAATGACATTTTTGAATAAAACTGACTAACTTACTTAGGTACCAGATATTGTACTGATAATATATTGGATAGAGGGTTGGGTCCAAAATTTCAACGTCGCTCGATGCAGTAACTGTTTTTGTTAATCCAAATATGTAGTAACTGTGGTACTTACCGCATTATATTTTCGAAATTACTAATTCAAAATTTGCTCGCCAAAAAATAACTTCTTTTATTATACCACTTGCTTTCGAAAATTTTGCTACCGTCGTAAGTTTCGAATGGTGCCCTGTGGAATTTTGGTTTTCTTAGAGCTTGTTGTACTGTTGAGAGTTACCTCCAACTTCGGAATTAAGGTTTATTTAAATTCAAAATTTCATTATATGATCATACGAGCCTTAAACTGAGTCATATTAATATATTTTTAACGCTTCATTGTAAAACTGGTCTTTATACGATTCAAATTCGGTACACTTACCTCATTTATAACGTAACTAGCCTATAATACTTTCGACTTTACTCGCATTAATGAGGGAAACAATATTGGTACAGAAGGTATTGTGAAAAAACAAGTTTAAGAGCATAAAAGGAAACGTCGAAAATAGCCAGAATAAATATTTAATTGCGAATAAATTTTTAATTGCGAAGCAAATCGTAAAAAAGGAAGAAATCGCATCAAAAGTGTAAATATACGGTAACTAATATTTTAAACGGAATGAAAAAATATGAGATTTCTGAGTACCTATAACTATGTTAAATGATTCAGTCCACATTTCTCTCTGAAAGTACTCTTATGATGAACTCATTAAAATGGTGAAAATGAAAAAAATATAAACCAACGCATCCTGATAAAAAAAAAAACACATTTTCTTCCGTGCTTCTTCTCGGATCAATATAATACGTACGTAAATTCCAGATACTTTCATTTCAGCTTAGGTCACACAAACAGACAGACAGACAAAATTTACAATATCGATACTTAGGCTCAGCCTCGACTGCGTATTTCAATCAAGCTTAATTTCAGGCTGAAAAAATGAATGTATCGACAGACACTACATTTTTAAAGATCGTATTAAGTGCAGAGTATGGATAAAAATAAGCCTACTTTTGACGAACAGTGTCGAAATTAATTCACATTCGAGTTCAAGTGCGATCAAACATTCCAGTACCTTACTTGTAATGATTTTTAAATTAACTGCGTCGTGTTCTGGTAAAGAGATACTTTGAAAACATTTAAAAAATAATCTTTTCTTGGCATTATTTGGAAGAACAATCGTGCGAGAATTTCGGCTCCAGCAGAAAAATTACTGAGTAACCGAATGAAAGTCAATTAAGTGGCACTTCACACCTAAACGGTCGTTTGGAAATTCGTTCGTATTTCGATTTTTTTTTTTTTTTTTTTTGACTGCTAGAAAAGCAATGAAATTACACCGAGATAATTATAGAATCGATTCACGAAAAGCAATTTCGCGAAAGTTCGGCATTTTCGAATTTTCCTTTTCTGCTTGCTTGGTCTGTCGATTTTTTGTGGAAAGAGTAGAATGCGTTCCGTTTTAATGACGCTAAAAGGCGTGAAAAACTGTCGTATTTCAGTGCCATTAATGCGTTAAGAAGAGGGAGAGCTGGAGAGCTAGACAGAAGGACAGGTGAAATGGGTGAGACATATACAAGTGAATTTAAAAATGTGGAGAGTTGAGCTTGTGTCTTGCGGCGTCCTTTCTGATTGAAGTGATGTGCTGCGTGTTAAAAGAATGAATGGCTCAAAGCTGACGTGTGGACTATGAAATCTCATGGCGACATAAGTGGATTAGTGCCTGATTCATCTGGCATTGTTCGGACGAGTACCATAGTCGATAATTACCGTTCACTAGAAAGAAGTGAAACACCATATTTTAAATTTAATATCCAAATTCGAAATTCAGTAATGAAATTCTATATTAGAACCCAATTTCATATTATTATCTAACTACTGAGAAATGAGATTCGAGATCGAAAGATTCGGTGTGCTTTGCGTTAATAACAAAATTTGATGGTATGCAGATCGCAGATCTAAAAATCGTGTTCGTTCCAGGCAAATTTTTCATCTCTAGCTGTTGTTATCCTTCGACCATACAATAGATAGACACGCTATGTAAATGGAAAATTAAAGCACACATAAATGAAGTCTCAATAGGGCAAATGCATGTTAAATCCCATAAGGATTTTTTGAAGAAAAAATAAATAAAAAAAAGAAGAAATAATTATGTACAATTTTTCAAAAAACAAAAACAACTCCAACCTGGCTAAATCAACTTTAAAAACTTGGAAATAACAGCAATATAACATGGGTAAATTAACTTCTTGCCCCATGTGACGTCACACTCCGTATGTATCAGTGCTTCAATGGGAAGCATTGTACAAGATTGTACAGGGCGTGTCTATCTAGTATATGGTCGAAGTTGTTATCACTTACAGCTCCTGGATAGACTGAGATGCTCATTTTCTGTTCAGAAAATTTTCTCAAACTTGGAACTTACCTAGATTGTTTTATCGCACCTGAAAAACCCTATTCTGTAAATTTCAGCCACACTGTTGGTCTAGTTATTCTGAACGGGTTTATCCACATACCTACAAACATGCATATACACTCGTACATACATTCAAATATTTAAAAATATAAAGTAATTTGCCAATTAACGCCACATCTAACATAAAATTTATGTTTAAATCTCTATATCACAAAATTTTATCAGTTAAATTTGATGAAAATTAGATCATAGTCACTTTGAAGTATTGTGAGTATGGAGTATGAATTTTGTCTCTTTTTATGACATATAAAACTATTTTAAGAATTTGAAGCCAATTTGCCAATTACTGCCACTTAAATGAACTTGTAGCCAATAGCCGACTTCCAATTACCATCACCATAATTATCGAGTAAATCTGAGAAAAATATTTACTAAAAGATTAAAAAGGAACATTGAAAAGATAGCTTAGTATAATTATGAAAAAATAATAACTTCAAGTGGAAATAGTTACATTTCATCTATTGAGTTAATATCTACTTGATTATCAGTTGTGGATAACTGTTTTAGAAATTGGCAAATTATATAATTTATTTTTCAATATCCGTCACTCTTGGAATTCTTCAAATTAAAAACCAATATGGTTGTCATTGAAATGAAATATTCCCGAAAGTTCATATTATATACTCCACACCCCTGCTGTATTATGTTTTTCAGCCAAAGTCAAAAATTAAAGTCTGACACTGTATTGGAAATTAGAAAATCGTGTTATTTGTTTTCCAATAGCCACCACACTTAGAATAATTTGACTTTAAAAGCAATATGGTTGATACTGTAATGAAACATTCCTAGAAGTTCATATTATATATTCCACAACCCATGTATTTTTTTTAAGCTCAATTCGAAAATAAAGGAGTTATATGAATCAGGTACCTTAATTTGTTAATATTCCTTCGATTTTCTCCTGATTTTTGAGAAGATAACATTTAAATTAATTGTATAATGTTAGAAACAAACTACATTCACTCAAAGCTCAAACAAACAACTATTTTACTATTTAAATGGAATAATACAAGTTATTAAATCATAACAAAAATTCATATTTTATTCGAATTAATGGAGATAAAATGGAAACTTAATATTATACGACGTAAGGAATGAATATAATAATAAGGTAAGAAAAAAATATAGTAAACAATGAGCAGCGTTGCCATCAGCGATAACAAATTAATATCACTATAAACGCATATGCAACAGAAAACAATAACTGAAATGATTAAACAAAGGAATCATAGTAGGAGATATGCTGGTCAGTGTTGCTAGATAAAGCATCAACGCGTTAAAATTCATGTGTTTATTTTAGGTTGGTGGAAATAGGCAGAGTGGCGGCTATTGGCAAATTACCTTATACAATTATTGCGCGTATTATAGTATAGAATTCTCCAATATAAGTAAATAAGGATGAAGTGATGCGAAATTATCTGTGGAACAGTGTCCAAAAGTAGACGGTTTAAGTGGAATTCTTTTCATATTCCCATTTGCGTAGAAATGTACGTTGTGATTTATACATGCAGGTGTACGCATGCGCACTGAATAACTGGTATTTTCTGCACTTGTCCATTATTATGGATTCACGCGTATATTTTGGGTGTTCAAAGCTTCAGAAGTTTTCAGTTTTTCGAACGATGTCGGCTCAGGGTATACGTATATGAGAGAAAGAAAAGCGACGGGCAAGCAGTTTTGATAGACTACCTCAGAAGTGGCCAACGTAAACGAGTTTAATATTTTTACGACTTCCTTCCAGCCATTGACTGCGAAATATCGTCGGCGTCATTCGAATTCGAAAAATTTGTGACGCCAAATTCTAATTTTGTTACATCTTCATCGCGTCGAAGCGAGTAGTTTGGAAAAATTATATTTTAGAGGCCTGCTTCGTTTGAATACCAGTGAGTGTATATACGTACCTACGTATGTATAATACAGACAACGATAATCACGTCTCTTCCACGTTCGCAAATTGTATAAATAATCGGATAACTGGAAATTCTATTAATCCTTTATCGTGTATATTCTCCATCTCCTGCACCCGCAGTATCGTCTCCCTATGTCCGCATCGGCAATGAGAAAACTTTTCGGCTCGAAAACCAGCGAAGTTCGATCAATTTTCCGAACTTTCCTGCAATTACGATTAGGCCCGACTGTGAATGGGTCTCGTTGTGTGTTTGTGGGCGTGCGTTTGCATACGTGCGTCGAAGAATCAAACGGGTGAGAACAAACTTACGAGCATAATATGTACGGAGGCCACGAATAATTTAATTTCGAATATGCGAATCAAACCTCCACACATCCTCCAACAGTTTTTCGTTTTCATCCCGACGTATCGTTCGGCTCGCGTCTTTTGGAACGAAAAAGACGTCGACGAAATTGAAAATGTTGATATGGTAATTCATTTGCGCCGTATCTCTCCTTCGTCTTCTTCAGCTGCAATTTTTTTGATTTATTTGATTTTTTGATTTTTTTTTTGATTTTTTTTGATTTTTTTTTTTTTGATTTTCTTCTCGTTCTTTGTAAACGAAAATATTTTGTGTCTGTCAGTGAGAATTAAGTTACCTCTACGGAATTATATGGATACGATTTTTATGAAACTTCGGTTATATAGTGAAGTCGAAACAGAGTTCTGGAGTGACGTCGACCATTATATGCTGTCATCGAAAATAGACAAGTGTCGGAGACCAGGTTTCGAAAATATGAGGGCACATCGGAAAATTAGGTGAATTTTTGTTCAAAACCATCTCTACGTCTTTCACCATTCATCGCACTTGTGGTGCATTGTTTAAATACCTATTCTACTGAATTTGTTGGTAGTATGCAGTCAGAAGTTGAAATGCCTCTTATTGAATTCTATGAACCCCGTATTCTCGATTATTGACTCCGCTGTACATCTTTATTTTAACAAAAAATCAAAGAATATCTACAGGTGGCCCATTAATCGAGCTACATAGGATTTGTTATTTTTAAGAAAATGAGTACGAACCTACCTGACACCTTTTTTATTTTATTTAAAGCAATTCTGGAAAAATGCTAAAAGGAGTAGTCATAAATATTTGGGATATTAGCAAATTGCGGACTTGACTCAGTTGTTTGCGTTTGATTCAAAATTACTTCACGTGGAACTCTTGCATCCAAACTGACAAAAAAAAAATTGGAATGTTAACACGCTTACGTTTTCGTAAATGAACAAATGGAGATTTTCGTTCATTTATGTTAAAATAATGAAACTAACTGTCAACTGTGGTATCTTAACGGTGGTGGCTTCATTCATAAGGAATTGTCCACGTGAGACCAATACCTTTCACACTTAATTTTAAATTTTAACCGAAAACTTTTTAAGAAAAAATAACATTTTTGGAGTGTCAAGATAAGCCAGGTATCTGGAACTTAAGAAAGAACGCCCACAATTAAACCTACCAATCATTATACTTAAAATCAATGTTAAAGTTATAATTATATTATCTCATTTTCATACCTATTCTCACTCTATGTCAACACTCATCCATTCTACCTCACGATTCAACCTATGACAATGTTATTTTAATCCATTATGAAAAGAAATTCTACATTTCTATAACCAATCAATGTAATACCGAAAATTATTAGATGTAACAACGCTTACCTTCAAAAATACTTTGTAGAATTATACAAATAAATACAAATAAAACATTTATTTATTTATTTATTTATTTTTTTTTTCACTGGAATCCAGCCTGTACAGATTTTCTGAATGGGGCCCAGAAATCTTAAATATACTAAGATGGAATCTTTTTCTCAGGAACCAACAGTTTTCAACACTCTCAAAATTCTTGACCCAATTTCAGATTTTGGAACTTGACTTTGGATTGGCTGGTTTTGATCTGTCACACTTGATTTCAGCATTAACAAAATTTTAGAATATTTTGATTTCATATTTTTCGATCTAAAAATTCATTCAAGAAGGCATTCGTAACTTTGACTTTTTCAAAACAAATAATTTTGCCCAAAAATTTCAAATAATAAAAATTCTTCGCCCTTTTATGTGGAAATTTTTTCGTTTCCAATTTTTATAAAAATATTTCATCAAAAAATAATTTTTCGTATTAAAATAAGGAAAGTCTTTAATAATTATTACGCGAGTGAGCATCCTAAATTTTTTGATTATTCAAAAAATCATCAAAATATTCACAAGTTGAATAGCGGAATGCCTCACACCTTTATACGTGTAAAATTTAAACATAAAAACTAATAACCCTTGGTCTCAGTGACTTTTATTATTCAGTAGAATACTTTATAACAGTGTGAAAGCACTGTGCGACTCTATCGAAAAACAGCAAAAAAGTACCAAATTTAGCCAGTGCTCTGTGATTATGTAGCCACCAAAAATCTCAAATTGTACCTCGAACTTTCTAAGACAAAGCAACAATTAGTCAGACTTTTAAATGGGAAACCGAATTTTGTAATTTCCACTAGAAAAAGACCATCATAAACCAAACGTATCAAAAAAAGGATGGAGATACCAGCTCAGAGAAAATAATTTTTCATTCTATTTTCGGCGATGTCAGATAGAAAAAAGACTAAAGAGTTATACTAATTGGAAAAGGATAAAAAAATAACGGGGGAAATTTCAATATTAGTCGGCACCAGGAAAAATCAAAGAGATGTTGAAACTTTTCGCTCATCTTGTCCGATATAACCCAGAGGGGCTCAAATTCGACGTATCATTTTCTCTTCACTAATTTTATTTCATATTTTCGAGAGAATTTGAAAAATTTTCGAATCATTTTACTTAAAATGAGGAAACTTTTCAAAATTTTTGATGGAGAATTTAAAAATTTTGACTTTTGTTGGGAGGATGAAAAGTTTTAAAAATTTTGAAAGTGGAAGGTTTAATTACTACAAAATTTTAATCGATTTTCAATTGAATATTTTAGCAAGCATGGATTTCTTCACATTTTCAAAACGATAAAATCTTTGTACTATGATCTGGAGGTGAAGTACCTTTTTCCCCTTTTTTTATTCAAGTGTAAGCTGTTCAATGAAAACTAAAAATGAAATAAAATCCGAAATACTCGTCGTGGTGAGACGATACAATTATAGTAAAAATGAGAGAATGAAAATATAAACGTTCGAGGAACGTGAGTTGCATAGGAAAAATTTAGATAACCAACTCGTCCGAACGAGCAGTGATTTGAGTAGAAACCATACACCTGGTATTGCTCATTTCATGCGCTGTGCGAAAATAATTGTCGAACTTATTTCTTTGGTTGGTCCTCACCCATGGATGTGTAAGGAATAATCTGGAAACCTTCATTACTTTCATAATTAACCGCAGCTTCGAACATTTCGTACTATCCATAATGCTCCATCCTGACAAATTACAATAGTAATATTCTTGCAGTTGGTTTATCTTTGCATGTAGGCTAACTCATTGCTCGATGCGGGGACAAAAAAGCCAAAAGAAAAGGAGAAAAGCTTAAGAAATGGTAAAGATTTTCATTTCACGAGTTGTGAAGCTGTGAAGAGGAGGAGGAGGAGGAGGAGAAAGAAGAAAAAAAGGGCAGATGATAGGCTTCACCAGGTCGTGGATAATATTTCATTTTCGCAACGAAACTCGCTATTTTCGCCGTAGGGTTTAAGGGACGAATCAATGCGTTGACTCCGTCTGTCAAATAACGGTCGCTTCCTCATTTAATCTGGAAAAAAATTAGTTTTATTTCGAGGTTGTCGCTGTGGCCTGTGATATTTCGTAATTCGATCGAAAGAGAAATGAGCATTCGACCGTCGTCGTCGTTGTCGCCGACATACTGGGATTATACATTCTTCGCTGGAGACTGCCTCTAACATAAATGCCTTTTATAGGTACTCTACCGATTTCGAATCGTAAATGCTGATTAAAACTTTTCTTTCACCGCGTTTTTATGGTCTATAAGGGGGGGGGGTATATGTCGAGCTAATCTATTTTCGAATTTTCATTTCAAGTTGTTCGAGATAGGTCTTTAAATAGCGGCTTTCCGCGAAGCGAATTGCACAATAACGCGAAAAAGTCTTAATAGACCTTAATGAAGAACTAATAATAAAACTTTTATTTTACCAACTGGTGAAAATGTTGTTTTCCAGTTCGCTTATTTTGGAAATGACTGGCAGATAGTCGAATGAATTTTTCACCCTGTCGAATGATCATGTACGTGGAATTTTGTTTTTGACCTCGAGTACTTCGTATAAAATTCTATAGAAGTGTGGTCAAAAAAGAATAAGGAAAAAGACAGAGAGAGAGAACTAATCGGTGCGGTGAGTGTAAATTATACTGGACCAAGTTACCTTCTAAATTTTGAATTACATTATTTTTAACTTAATTTGTATGAAGTTTTGTTTCCTTTGAAATTTCAACTCGAAAGCCATAATTATACAGAATGTACCTCAGTCCTATATTTTAAATAATACCTGCGACGACTCCCGATCGGTGGTGACGAGTGCACTTGTGCGCTGGCTGATTGTTTGTGTGGCCAGTTCCTACATACGTGGGATGAACACTCTTTTTGGTTCACAGGCTATAGATCACCACTACAGTCTACTTTTAATACGGGCTAGCGCCATACACACGAGGTCATCTTTTGTAGTTGTAGGCCTGCGCGTCATTCAATACCGAAATTTATTCAATAATAACAACCTCTTTATGATGCATGAGTTGAGAAAAGTCATAATTATTTAATTACTGTATAAAATTTTGAGGTATATGCGTGATTTTACTCGTATATAACACGAATTCTAGTGTTTCTGGAATTCACCTATTTTCAACTTATTTCTAAAAGATTAATCTACATTTTTCTCTCTTCTCTTCAGATTTTTCTATCTAAAGAGAGAAAAATATTGGCCAGTCAGAAAGTTTTACAGTTACCTGATTTGTTTTTTGTAGCTTTTCAGTTGATCGTCTTAACTTTCACATTTTTTATGCTCTTGTTCTCCTTGGTGTGAGCATCATATTTTGTTTGTTTGTATTTTGTTTTGTACTTATAATTTATTTTGTTTTATCAATATCTTTGGTTTAACTTATGTTTTGTCCTAGTTTGGACTGCGTATTTTTATATTGCATTTGGTGTGTAAATATTTTCATTATTTTAATACATGTGTGGGAACCACCATACCCTGTCTAATATAAAATACATTCGCCAGTTATAGTCGGCGGTGAAATGGCCGTGCGGTTAAGTTCACCGCTTTTAGCTGGCGAATATGTAGGTCCCAGGTTCGATTCCCCGAGCCGACAAAACCTACAACATGGTTTTGTATTTGTACATATTGTTTTTTGTCTGTTGGTAAAAACAACATGTTAGGCTATAGCAATGTTGTAGGCAAGTTCATGTATTTCAAGTGATTTCAAGATTTACAATGATGTTAGGGAATAAGATTGCGACTATTAGAGAAATCTGTCTTTTTATATACGTAACTCTCTAAAAATGTCCAGGAGAAACTGAAATTTGGTAACTCTGGCTGCTATCTGGGCAGGATTTTCGTGGTTAGAATCCATCTGTTTTACAGAAAATTGGACTTTGGTTGTTTCAGAATTTTAGGATTTGTGAGTTCAGATGAGTTTGTGATGTTGTGTATGTTAAAATTTTGTGTAGCCAACGAGGTTTTGTTTGTGGTGTGTTACCACCCTGGTAGGCATACCGCAATTTTGTTCATAAACAAAATTTACCTATATTTAATCGAATAAATAATAACCTCTTTTTGGTGAATTTTTTGAAAAAAATATCATACTTAACAAGAGTTAGCCACTTGTGATGATTAGTTCATTGCGATTACAACACTCTTCTGTGACTCAATCACTCATTTTGTTAATTAATCGAGTAAAATACTATCAAATGCTCAGTTTTTTTAGAATGTGTTACAAAATAGTATATTACTCTATGAAAGATTAAAGTGAGCAGTTGCGATCGCTGAAGAGCTGTGAATTGTAGCATGAGACTTTAAGATCGAGTTGCATGCACTATTTTTCGTCCCATATATCTGAAAAATGGAATTTTCCAAATAATTTTCTTAAACACTATGAGCATTAATAACTTCTTAACACTGCATACCTACTTGGAAAGAATATCATTTCCATATCTTTTTCAGAGTTCAAAGTATGACATTTCCAATTCCGTTGAAAAGGATGAAAAAAAGTTACCATTAACGCTTATAGATTTTAGTGTGTTCATTTATGCTTAATAATGTTCATATTATTGTCCTAGGGTGTTAATATTAACTTTTCATAAAGTTGTCAGGAGGGCTTAAGTCACCTACTAAAATAAACAAAAGTTTGTATATATGCTATTTATTTTGAAAAATTATTAGAAAAATTCTATTTTACAAGTATTGGGTGCAAAAAATAGTGCATAGAGTGAGCGATAAAACATATCGCAACAGAGACCAAGACCAACATCGTCATCATTTTAGTTTTAGTTTTGGTCTCGATCTTGTGGTTGCTCATCGCTATTTGGCATTTGCATCGTGTATTCTCTTTTTTAGAAGGTCATATTTTCGTTATCGAAGATGCTAGGTATCCCTTTATTTCTGATCTGCTGGTAATTAATTAAGAACTGGCACACTAAAAATTAGATTTTTTCTTTTGCGTATGTATCGTTAACATGTTTTCGATGAAAATGGCCATTGATTCGAAAATTATCGAACGATTTTGTAAAAATTGATAGAAAAAAAAAATAAACGAACGAAAACTTCAAATCTCAAATAATAATTAATTTGAACGATGAGTTCGTAAATGAGAAAAAAAAGAAAAAAAAAAAAAAGAAGAGACCAGGAAGCAAAAATAAAACGACAATCTAATTAAATTCGATGGAGAAAAACGTTGGTTTCGTTTTCGAAGGGGACAACGACGATGTGAATCTGGCACAGGATTAAACAAATATATTTTCCTGTCCACTCTCTCTCTCTCTCACTCTCTCCTTCTCTCCAGAGAAAAACTGATTGTACAAAACTGAGCTCCTAGTTACTATACTGAACCGAGTGATTTCAGTCTTTTTATTTGGCGACTGAGATGGCCTCGCAGAATCTTTTTCTTTGGCAATGGGTCTATAAAGTTGCGTACTCGTGTCTCCGCTAGACGCCTTTACACTTTCAATAAACACTCATTTGGGCCGCCAAATTTATCCCTTCCAGATAATTGACCGAGCAAACAAAGAAGAGAAAAATGAGAAAAGAAACTGTAGGTTGTACCGTGTACATGCTCGTACCTTTACCCGCAACGTATTATTTACAGTGCGTTCGGTACGTCGTGCGTTTAAATAGTTTTTCCCCTCCGCAAATATGCCGTACGTTATTTCTCATCCGCCACCCGCCAGCCCCCCCCACCCCTTTCATCCTTCACTCTGCGAAAAAGTTTTCGCATTTGTTCGTCGAGAATATTCGTATAAAACAATATTTTGCGTATACTACCTATATAGGTTACCCCATGCAATCGTATACTCACGTAGGTATGGCCTAGTCTCACCCCGAGCAAGACAGCTGTGGAGTTGGGCTGCCGAAGACGACACTGAAAATGAAATAAAAATCACCTTCGACTCGTCCGTGTCGTTTATGTGTGCGCGTGTACGACTGTGCCGTGTGTACAAAAGTGTTGTGACCCGGGTTGAGGGGTGCAGGCGGCCGTTGTATCCTAACAATTTATCTTAGCGCCGCCGGCTGTACGTCCGTTTTTCTTCCCTATTAAGAATGGGAGGGGGGGAGGAGGACGTGTCTGTCGCAATAGAGTCGGCGATTTTGTTGCGATACGCCTATAGTGCTGCCTCGTCGCTGCATCAATCACTTTTAACGACGAATAAATTGGAATGATAAGGTAATGGGACGTGGCGGGAAAACCGACCGAGGCGACGGGAAAATCGTTCGACCAGGAAATGGCGGACGTGAGAAAAACGGCTGCGGAAGGGGCGTGATTCGGGAGCCGCGTATAATATGCCGGTCATTTGGCGACGTTGCACTTTTTTGGGAGAGGAGAAAGGGTCACTAGGTTGCGTACCTAATACAACTGGGACACCAGTTATGCAAAACAAACGCTGCGTAGTTGTCTGGGAACTGGCGGCATGAGTGTGAAAATATGCAGATATAGGGTAAGGTTACCGAAATCGTACCGTTTTCCAAATTGTGCCGCTGCTGGTATTTGAAAAATGGGAAAGTCAGTTACTGATGCATGTGGTGAATAACGAAACTAAATGCAACTAACCGCTAGGGAACAAAATTTTCTTAATTCACTTCTTTCTTCCCTATTTACGAGCTTAAGGAAGAAAAACATACTCCGGGACAAATAATTTGAGCGAATTTTTTTGATAATTTTAGGCTTGAAAAAAATGTTTTAGCTCTGACAATTGTTAATTTCGTCGAATTACCTTCTTTATAATTTTTTCCTAAAATTTATTACCTTTAAAAGATGGAAAATTTATGTTTTATTGGAAGTAAACTACACTGTTTCCTAAATCGCACCACTGATGAATTTTCTAAATTGTTCCTAATTCTATGAAGGAAGTGAACACTGTTTTTAAGGATGATGAATTTCTTAAATAGTATCACTTTTTATTGTTATGTGTTTCCAAACAATGTGACTATAGTCTATAGCAATTTATTTATTAAAGAAATCTTTAAAAATATGGTGAGAAGTAAATATATATGTTAGGAGCAGAAATCGAATTTAATCAATAAGGGAAAAAAATTCTCAGAATAAGTTCCGTCATTTCAAAATTGTCAGAATGCGAAAATTTGTTTTCTAGTAATTTTTAAATGCTCAGATTACGTTCTGAGCTATAGGCTAACATCACAACATATAATTTGTGTTTTGGGGTTAGCCTAAATGCACAGAATGGGTTGTGGAAGTTTCTTGATTCCACAGTGCGGTCTATGCTTGACTTTTAATGTCATAACACCAATTTCCATGGTGGTATTTGATCAAAAGGAACAGAACGCATTGTGGAAGTTTATACATTTTAGGTGCCATTTTTTTATTGTGAATATAGCTTTACGTTTATTGTCACAATGCGAATTCGCATTGTGGCGAGAAAAGTAATGCACAGAATGCAGCGTTTTGAGCGTTTAAAAACAGTCGGAACAAAAATTTTCACATTCTGACAATTTTTAAATGACAGGACGTATTCTGAGAATTTTTTCACTCAGTAAGAAAATTCGGTTTTTGCTCCTAACATATATAATTATATAAATAAACAAAACTAACACCAAAAAAAATAAAATAAGCTATAAAAATGAAAAAATTATTATAGGTGTTTTAGAAAACTGACTAGTATGATTTAAGAAACTAGTTTCCTAAATGTTCCATTCGGAGTTTGTTGATAAAATCAGCTTTAAATTTTAAAATATTTGAGTGAGGTGTCAATGAAAGTATAACAGAACTAAGAATATGAACATAATAAAATTTATTCTTTGGATTCTAAAACTATTATTGTCATTATGATCACAGTTAAATTGAAAAGTGGTGAAATTTTGGCAATCAAAACTGAGTTTATTATAACATAAATGTACTTAGCCTACTCAAATTTTTGAAAAAATTCTCACAACATAATACGTAATTAAAATTATCAAATTTTATTTTTATGTTTAATAAGTTTACGTTAAAAACGGGTTTTTAGAAGATAAGCTTTTATTTATGTTTTTTTGGAAATAAATATTATTTCGTTGCGGAAGGTTGGCTGCAGTATTGGTATATTTTAAAATCGCAGTAGTGAGTATAATAAAAGTTTATAAAAATAATCAATTTCCGTTTACTATTTGCTATCTTGTAGCATAATCAATAAAAGATTTTCATGCTTATAATGTAAATATTGTCTCATTTCATGAATGGGAATGAGAACAGCTGCATTCATTCATATTTACACTGATTTCAGTGAGAAATGATAATAGCTAATGATCGCATCAACCCGATTTCTGACTATTGTAATAAAGTATATTATTATTTATTAGAATGTAAAATGTACATGTAAATTAGTTCTAGGCATTTTGATTACACTATGTATATGATCACTCTGGGTACTCTAGAAGAGGGGTTTACCTCATTATTGTTGGTTAAATTAAATTTACTTGTTATTCATCCTATCCTATCCTATACTATAGCAGGAGCAATAATTGGAAGAGCTTTTGCCACCTAGGACTGGTTCTGCTATTATTATTTTTTTGTCAGTTGCTGGGTAAGCGAGTAAAATTAAAAAAGTGATAAAGAAATAAAAAAAGCAAAGAAATTGCTCGTTTGCTTCCTTCTTTCTCTTTTTATTTTATTCTCTTTATTCGTCTTAAACGTAAAGGCAATCGTCTCTAGCTATGTAGCTGGTAGTGGGCATGATGAAAAAAAAAAAACTTTAATACAGCAGCAGCTTCGTTATGAAAAGTAGGTTTTCGAAAATTATAAAATTGGTCATAAAAAGTTATTAATAGAACATAATAAATATTTTTTCAGAATTAGGTACGTTCCTATTGGTCCAAAATTGGCTGTTTTATAGCCAAAACAAAAAAGAAAATAGCGATGGCCGATCCCAAAATATGTAGCAAGTTATAATGGATTATAACGAATATTTATTTTAAATTTCGTAGCTATTGGTCGAAACTGAAAAATTTTATAGCCAAAATAAAAACGATCATAGAAGTTCCGTACAGCCGATTCGCAAGAAAATCAATTTGGTGTTAGGTGTTTGGCGCAGTATTAATATTAATTCCAAATTTTATGACAATCGGACAAAAATTGTGACTTGTACTGTGGTAATAAGAAATTGACTTATATACATAATTATACTGTCTTGTATAAATTTGAGTTTTTATTACCAAAATTTTTTTTGTGTTATGAAACGAAAAACGTGCCCACTTCCAACCCATAGGTCGTTCTATGACATCAAGAGTAATAAGTAGAATTTCAGTTGAAAACCTACTTAAAATGAAAAATCGCATCTCTTGTCTTTCTCTTTTTCATTTTTTCGCTGGGTAGTAGGAGAATTTTTGGCGAACGAATTTCCGTTGACTTTACATTCATTACAGTGATGTATGTAAACGCATTTTGAAGAACTAGATCGACAATGTAGCTGAATTTTAGGTGGCATGAGGTTTTTGGGTGGGGAAAAATGATCGAAATAGGTCTCAAGTTTGAGAAAATTCGCTGAACCGAAATATAAGCATCTCAATTTATCCATGAGCAGAACGTGATAACTGCTAACAGAGCTAACGGTGAAAAATTCGCCTGGAACGAATGCTATTTTTAGATCTGCATATCATCAAAATTTTGTGATTAACGCTAAACACAACGAATACAAAATGTCTCATACTAAATCTCAATAGTTAGATAATAATTTATTTAATTTAAAATCGGCTTCTGAGTTCTGATTTAGAATTTATTATTAAATTTCGAATTTGGATACCTATTGAATTTAAAATATGTTTTTTTTTTTTTCGTTTTAATGTACGGTAGTTTTCGACTATGGTACTCATTCGAGCAAAGCTCGGTGAATCGGGTATTATTCTATTAAACGAGATAAAAAAAAATTCAGGTTATTGTCATTTAACGCTTGTAAAAAGGTACAGCCGTCGTTTCTTCTTTATCTAACAAAGAAACGGCCATTTTGCAGAGCAGAGGACGTTCAACTTGCTTTATGAAATAAACAAATTCACCAGTATAGACGGCGTCGTTGCAACATTGTTTAAATCTTCTTTAATTAGTTCCAATTGATGTAGGAATCGTAAATTAAAAGAACTAAAAATCAGTCATTTGATGTAAATTTTTGCACCCTCAAGTTGTTTTTCCTTTTTGAGAGGGTCGTATACGAGATTGTCGATTATCGTTACCTTTATATTTTCATTCTCGAGAAAAGTTCATCAATAAGTTAGTGTGCTTTCGATTTCGCTATTGTTTCAAATTCTCCCTCCTCCACCAGCTTTCCCTCTTACGTGTCACCCTCTGAACGCACTCTTGTCTGTCGTGTAGAGTATCTTCTCGAGATAGGGGATTATTATTGGAAACTTTTTAATGGTTAGCGTTAAATGATTAGGTTCACTGTCTTAGCATACTTTCCCCGCCTAAAAAACAAACTTTTGCCTCGCTTCGACTAGTTATTCTAAAAGTTGAGAAAGAAAATAATTTTAAATCTTATTGGCCATCTTTTAGTCAATTAACGGTTCTCTCTCTCAATTCTAATTTATACGAATTACTCTGAATAATTTCGAAAATAATATACTCTATCCCCCTTCTATCAACGCGGAGTGTAATTATTTCTCTATTTCGGATACTTGGTCATACTTTTAATATGCCGATTATATTGATATCGTGGTCAAAAGTGCAGAAAATTTTGGTAAAATGTTTGATAGAAAAATCAAAAAATGAAAATTATTTGGAAAAGTGGTGGGTAAATATTACGCTTAAAATGAAGTTTCAAAAAAATTCGGAATGAAGTGTATTACGAAGTTATAAAACACGTAGGTACGCAAATTATTAAATGATCGCTTAGCAAATTAAATAAAAGCAACCCTGCTATCGATCAGCTTCTTTGGTACATCTGGACTTTTTTCTAAGCAGCAGTTAAAGATTTTTTCACATCAAATCTACGCAAGAACCGTGAAGCCGTTTGAAACAAAATATTGCAGAAATATGGAATGTAATATATTCATTGACTGTACCAAATTTCTTTTACTATTGGTTAAAAATTACGAACTTTAGAACCATTTATGGACTAAAAATGAAACGTAACGTGATGTAATAGACGAACCATTGGGCCGATTTGGACCAAGAACGATAAAGTTTGTTTTTGTGCAAATCCAATTAATTGTATCAAATTTAAAGTCAATCGGATAAAAATTGTGACCTGTGCCGAGCTCAGCAGAAATTTGTGTATATATATATATATTAAGCTAACAGTGCCAAAATTTTTCTAGGGTCGTGAGACAAAAAACGAATCTACCCTCACCCCTGGGTCTCAATACTAGATCAGTTTTAGTATTTATATTTTTTTCGAGAATCCACATAAACATATGACAGCTTTTAATCTGCAGGTCTTTGATTCGTATCAGTAATTTATTTTTTTTACTGGAGAAACATTCACTGACGTAATTCTAGATCTTAAAAACTTCTGCATCCATACTTCATTCTAGGAGTAATCGTTCTTTTATTTTTATTTGTAGGGAGATGGAGAGACGGATAGAGAGGCAGAGAAAATGGTGAGTGAGTGGGGTTGATGGGGAGAAAGATAGATGGAGAGAGATATAACGTTATTGGGGGAATGAGTGGGAGAGGGAAAGACAGAGTGACCTGGAAAAATTGAGGGCAAGGGAGAGGGAAGAAAACAGAGGGGATAAAGGGAGAAAAGGAAGAAAAGCGTTGTATGTAGAGGGGATTGCTATTCGTAGCTAGTCATTTGTTCCAAAGAAGGTTTTAAGGCTTCAATGGAAGTCTGTCGCTTACCTGAGGGCAAATTCTTAGATTCCCACCAAAGTACATGCCACATTTCTTGTGGTTTGTAGACTGAAAAACTATGAAATTGAATTAATGACAATTTTTTTGGCTTCGATTCCCTATCATAGGCTAATGCTATTGCCTTAATTACCTATACAAATAATACTTTCTTATTGAAAGCCTTTTTTTTTTCTTTTTTTAAACTAAACACCTAAATTCCAAAAAAGAAGTGTCAATAATATTATATTTTAGACCTGTGGTTCCAAACTTGAGGTCCACAACCTGCTTCTGTGTTGCCAAAAATTTTTTATTCACTTACTTCCAAATTTTTCCTGGGGGGTACGCTAAGTAATGGTTTCTGTTTGAGGGGGTTCATGAATAAAAAAGTTTGGAATCGCTGTTTTAGACCATTCTTATTATTCTGGGTTAGGATGGATTGGTTATTTTTTTTTTTAGCAGGGTTCAAGAAAAAAAATGACTTTTTAGGTACCTATCAATTTAGATTCTCTTTTGCTGATTGATTCAAAAGTAAAATAGTGAGAAACCGGAACATGAAGCTCAACTAGCTGCGACGTTAGGACCATTGCTTCAAACTGGGACAGTCCCTGTTAAACCAGGACATATTGGTAAGCCCAATCATGACTCTTTTTTATCTTCAGCCTGAATTTTAAACTTTCCCTATCGACTGCTTGTTAATTCATGAAATAACTAGCTAAGATGTATATTCAGTAAATATTACAGGCCGTAACTGATCGTAATAGAAATTCTATGAAATAACTAATTATTTCTTGATTTAACGGATTTCATACTTCAATGTTAACATACTTATACATACAAAAAAAATTAGGTGAAAGTAGGAAAATGGTACTAATCGTTTTCTTTTCTCGTGAAACGGATGATTTTCATTATCTCCACCACTAACCCTTCGGCTAGGTCAATTTTATGGTACGCTGTTTGCCGGCAAAGTGGTTAAAAATAAAATCAAAATCAAAAATAACGACAACAATTAGGGTGAATTTTCGTCAGCGACTGGGCTCTCATTTTCATCGACATGACAAAAAAAACTCCACAGCAAATGGGAAAGATACAAAGAACGAGCTCGTGAAATAATATAAGCTATAATCGTTGCAAGTTTCTCCTCGTTAATGCGTACAATTTTTTTTTTTTTTTATGGGAATAATTAAAATATTCTTGGTACCTGCCCGAAACATTTTTGCTTGGTGCAGTAAAATTTTCTGCTTGCTGCAGTAAAATAACTTCGGTTCGTCGTCACTTTTACATTGTTGGCGATTACTTAATGTTTATTTTACGCTGGTGACGGAGCACCGTCAATGAGGATGTCGTCGTCATTTCTTGCAATTTTGGTTTTGCACGCTCAGCTGCTTCCTTAGCAGCCGCATCTGGTCGATTTGACCGTTAAACGTACTCCTTAGGCTTTTTGTTTAACTTTGAAGGCAGTAAGGAAAACTTTTCGGCGCTAATAGACGACTTTGAAGGGTGCTTTGTGGCGTATGTTTGGATACCCTCGAATGACGAAGTGGGCTTATTTTTTTTATACTTTTTGCACCGGCGTTGCACCGCGTCGAGCTGCCACCGTGAGAATTAATTTTTCTTAGTATCAAAGTTTAAATTTGGTGGTTAAAATAAGAGGAGAGGGTGGAAGGGAAGGAGACGAACGTTCGTTTTCGATTGAAACCTGTAATAACATAAATGTTGATTCGAATTTTGGGTAGTTCAGTAACTAACTGTTCTCTTCCTCGTCGCTTTTGTTTGCTTCGAGATATCTTCAGATCCTTATCGCATTTCATGTCGTAAAATGTAAATGTATCCTTTAACGTAGTGGTAATTTTTAGTCGAGTTCGAAAGAAGAATCTGCTCTAGTCGAACTTTATTCGGTTATGGTAACACTCTGTACAATCTTCGAAACTGTTTAAGGAATTATCTGTAGAGAATCTGCAGGATACAACAAGATATGCGAGTGATATATGGTCAGTCCTTTTCTGTTGTATTTCACTTTTTGTGCAGGAAACCCACCGTTGGAGTTTCTATCGGAGGGCATTTATTGTGTCTGGATCGGACTGTGGCGCAGCATTTTCCTGCTTTTCTTTCAAATTTTTTTAGTTCCTCACTTTTTTCGTTCTTTTTCCTACATGTGTTTAGCTATAGGAGGGAGGAGCACTTAACTCCCTTTCACTACGCCCCCGAGGAAAGACTTATTTTCGCGATGGGTATATAATGAATATGTTAGTCGACAAATTCGTTTACCTACTTCAATGTAAAATAGAATGGATTGGAGTGAGAAAGATATGGGTTTTACACATTGTCCCAATAGGTGGTAAAATTTTGTTTTTAAAACGTATTCTAATAGAGGAGGAACATTAATAGGTCAACTTATATTCACTTATAGATCCAATAGAATCAGCACTTAGTGGTTTTAATGAGGTAGGTAATTATTATATGAAGAGTTACAAATATACCGAAATATTTTATTTTTTCAAGAATTAAGCTTTTACGAAAATGTCTCAATGAAAAATACCACCATTGAAGTGTTGTATTTGTTTATGTAAAAAGTCATCGCTTAGTAACTGATTTAATTTCTTCACTTTCAGAGGGGTTAAGGCCAGTTGCAGAAAACTCAGTGTTCAGTTAAACCACAGTTTAATCAAAAATTTATAGAAAAACTGTGGTTTAACTGGTGAACAAGATGCAACCGAATGTTATGCAACTGCTGTCTTTGTAAAGTGTCTGCCAACAACATTATTTTCTATATCATGAGCTGGATGCAGGTTCGCTTTTCAAGTACGTTTTCTATGAAAATCTACTGATTGATTTTAATCTCGTGAAACGACTTGCGGCTGGAAGTGTGCACATTTTTCATTTCATAACCTAAGAAAACTTTTGAAGTCATAAAATCAAATTCATATGAAAGACAAGTATATACTCATATACATATAGTTAAGCATACTTACTGTTCATATACGATTTCTTGTCACCTCGATATACAGGTTGCAGTTTTCGTTCAGTAGTCATGAAATTTATTACGAATTTTAGTATTAAGCCAGAGACCCTATGTATTGATTTTAGCACAGATCGACAGGACAGCACTTCCAGCGTTGCTTTTTTTTTTTTTTTTGGTTATAAAATGCTTAATTTTGGAACAATAGTTACGAAATTCGGAACAAATATTTACGTACTTCATACTTACCATAATATCAATTTTGGTGCGCATTGACTAGATGCTACTCAAGTAACGTCCATTTCTGTTCAGATTTTGCCCATTACTTGTCGCAATCAATGTCCAGTACATACGACTACTAAGCAAAGGACTAGACATATTGATTTTGGTACCAATCGGCCGGGCGGCACTTCTTTCTTTTTCGACTTCTTTTATGCCGCCGGCAGTTGTATTCCTGTTTATAATTTTTTAACTCTCATTTTCATTTTAGCTCACATTTTCAAGGTTTTCTCTCTGTCTTCTGAGATATCATTTCGTATCCGCCAAAAGAAACCAATCCTCGGTTCCAAAATTTAAATACTAGTGACGATGAAATTACACAGTATCCATTTAAAACAATTATAGAATGACCTAATTAGTTCTGCCTTAGGTGTTCATATGTCACATATGTCACATTTTTTATCATGCTTTATGTTTTAAAATGGTTAAAATAGCTAAAAATATTCCGGAGGTAAAGTATCTGTATAAGTAATGGGACCATTTGATAAACTCTGTCCTTGTAAATCCTATTAACCGATAAATTAATACTCTATTGAGATACTTGACTCATGTATAAAAATATCGAACAACAGAAAAGCATGAAAAACAAAAAGAGGTACAAGCATTACCAAAGAACGCAAGTAAGTGAACCGAGCGCAGCAATTTCTGATTAGAAGTAATTATAGCAAAAAACAATGTGATAAATCAGGTAAGATAAGAGAAAATGAAAAGGGACAAAAACAAAGAAGACAAGCTATTATATCTACTATAATGATTATTAATTACGCATCCAAGGTTTACAGGATAGAAAAAGAGTAAGTACTTAACTTCCGAGGATGAATTATAATTTATGACGAAAAAAATGTAAGAAGTTGAAAAGGTGAATCCTTCGTATACACTAGATATTACACAGTTTTCAGCAGTACCTCCATATTACTTATTATTGTGAGTTTAATATTTTAAACCCAGTTGTCAAAAATATATATATATTTTTTTTCAATCTAATTAAAAAGAGGAACAAAAAAAGGTTAATGTCCGTACGTTGAACCAATAGCAAGAGTTCTCCGTATCGCCTATAAGTGAGTTGGTGGCAATGAATTTTATGGGGGGCTAAATTTTTCGAATGTAATATAAGGATCACGCCGTTTTAGTCGATCTCTGCTTTATACAATAAAGAAAAATGTGGAAAGAGAAAAAAATAAATAAAGAAGAAGCAGGGAAACGTATTGGGAGGTGGAAAACGATTTCACGGTGCTCGGCTTGTTCGCTAGACCCTTGCTCTTCGCCGCCATTCATTTTTTAATGCAATAAAAGTCTGTGGGGATTTACGGTGGTAGCACCTGGATTTTATGCACAGCCTTCTTCTTATTAAACTCACTTTTTTTATGGGTATGTTTTGAAAAAACTTTGCGCCAGGAAAACGGTATTCGGTTTCGTTCTTTGTGATTATTATACGTATTCGCGAATTAAATGCCGGTGCTGCTTCTGCTGCTACATACTAATAGATTGTGAGTGCACTTCCAGCCCGAGGTATGGATGGAGGGAGCTGCTGAGATTGCGGCTCTTCTGGGGAACGTCATTGTTGGCTATTTTATTTCAACGACTCGTGATATTATTTTGATTAGCGACCTGCAGGAAGGGTTTATGGGGACTGCGTAAATTTATGAGTAACTTTTTCGATTATTGAATCTTGTATTCAGATTGAGGCTCTAAGCTCGATATTTTCTTGAATTTTTCTGAAAAAAAAAAAAAAGTCAATATACACCTTCAGAAAAATTATCTCAAATACATTAAATACACAGAATAATGTATGGTGTGTGTGTTAGGTGTTTTTGGCCAGGAGATTGTAATCTTGAGGGTAGGAACCGACAGCGAGTGCCTTGGTCACGCATCTGATTATAAATCACTGATGTGCTTGTGGGTGAAAAGAAGATATAGTTATTTGCTACTGGATGAGTGAGAAACATTTTCAATGAAGATACATTAACCTTTTGATGCAGACTTTTTACTTATGACTTTGAAGATTCAATTTTATGAGAGTTGTATTTTAGGATGACTGATATGGGTGTATATATGTAAGAATTATTTGTAATTTTAATTCGCCTCGCCTCTTGTCTTTCTTGTTCTTTCAGTTCGGTCACCTTTATTCCCATTTTTACATCGTGATATCTTCTTACGAGTGATATCACGATGTCTTCTATTTATTATCTTTCACTCTAGTTTAGTTCTTAGCTTACGTTAGCATTGTACCATTGTTGATTCGTTTTCTCGCATGTACAAAGCGACTCAGTTTTTGAATTTGTTACAGAAATGAAACACATTCATTCTCAGTCGCATCGATTTAATTTTTTTATAAGATCTTCCAGATCTTATATATATAAGGAGGGGTACTGGTAGTCTGGACTCCCCGTGGAAAATAAAAAAAAGCTTGACTTCTAAAAATTGAGTTTTTTTTGTCAGTTTTTGTGATTTTTTTTTTTGAAGGTAGGAGTCAGAAGAGGCTACTAAGAATAAGTTGGTCCCCTTTACAACGAACCTGTCAACGTCTTTGATGACTGAAGAACATTTCCACAAGATTTAAAATGTTTCAGTCCCAGGGTTTGGTTATAGGTGATAGGCCCTTCGGACATATTGGTCGTAACCAACTTATTATGTGGTTCGTAATTATATTTCAGCGGGTAACTCCAAAACAGGAATAGCTGTATTAAAAATTAGGGTCATTTTTTGAGGAACATATCTATAAAGACTGATTTAGCTCATTTTCATCGTTTTGTGGAACGTACTCGTATTTGTCCCTAATAGACAGCTGGGACTTGATATAGCCTATTATAGCCTCGAAAGGGTTGGTAAAAATGATTTTAAGATGATGAAAGTAAATCAATCAGTTGTAAATTTTCAAGTTCGAAAAGTATTTCTACAAGAATCTGGACAATGGTTGCGATTTACTCGACAACAGATTATTCCCAACCACTCGTATACTGATTCAAAAAAAAATTGTGTACCTAATAAGTAGCTTTAATTTTCCCTCTGGTCCTAGGTGGATGGCGATAAATAACAATTTGAATTTTAAACGTATCTCATCGCAGCCAATACCAAGCTATAGGCTGTGAAATGTTTGAGCTTCTGGCTTTCAATATTATCTGAATAGACGTATAAACTCTGGTGCTTTATATATATGCAGACATTTATATTTTTCGTTGTCTAAAATGCCATTTAAGATATCCTTATTGTTGTTAACTGGTTGGCTTGTTCGTCCCGGGTTTGAACATTTCTAAAAACTGTCGTTTTCAATTATCCTATGAAATTTTGCTGGCGTTTCGCTTTTCGGTTGTTACAATGTTATATCGAAGATTTTCCGTACCCGTTTATGGATTTGTGGTAATTTTTCCCGATTAAAAGACCAGATTTCTCTGGCTATTGGTATAACTGTTGAACTGATTCCATTTTTGATATTGATGGTATGCTGTTGAAAAAACAGCGTATGTATAAGTATTTATACCATTGAATGGCCGGCTCAGGAATGCGAACTGGCAATTATCACATTTCGTCGGCACTAACAATGAAGCCTCATGTACCCTATGATAGTACTATCGCAATGGTGTGCCTATAGCTATCACTGTGGAGTTTCGTGCTAATAACTAACTACATCGTGATAATTTACTAGTATGACATTAGTTACCGTTGTAGGCTACCATAGTGTAATCTAGGCTTTAAATGAAATCCCATAACAGTCATCCGTGTGTACCATTTGGTGGGCAGGCAAAAATTTCCATTTTTATGAGCTCCACACTCTCCTCTCCGGTACCACTGGTATGAGATGGAAATGAGCAAGCTGGGGATAGGAAATGTGAAGGAATCTGAGGTTAATATCTTCAGTTGTGCCACAGCGCTTCTGTGTTGCTGCCATTCCATATATTTACAGCATGTGAGGTGGTATTCGGCAGTGCCGTAAGTTTCAAAACATTTTGAGAAATAAGAGCAGGAATTACTCTCGAAGACATTAGGGTAACCAGTGTGAAGTTGTCAGCGTAGGGATTTAAACTGACGACTTTCACATCCTTCCTACATCATAAGCAAGGACTTTATCAAACAGCTACAGGTGCCAGCTAGTTTAAGCAGGTGGAGAAATCTTGTCCGTATAAACACCATATAATTACACTTATAATAAATATGCCATGTGTTACTAGTTTTACCCCAGTGTACTGTAAGTTTTTTTCCATTTCTATTAGTTTAAAGGCAACTGATGAGTATGATTGATCAAAATTAGGCTTTTCACACATTTCATGGAAACTACGTTTAAAGGGTCGCTCAGGGATCGTTATCGATACTGATCAGCAATGTGATGCGCTACGTTTTACTTGCAGCAATGTCGTTGAATTTTGTAAAGTTGGGAGAAGTTTTTAAACGTAACCGAGCTACGTTTTATATTTTTTTATATTTTTGTATGAGAAATTCTTTAATTTTTTAACTTAGATGAATCTGCTATACTGTGTGAATTACCGTTGCTAAGCTATAGGCATATGTTTACGTAGCTTAGCTAAAGTGTCTGACCAACCTTAGAGATTCATTCCCAGGATAGTAAAGTTGATTAATGGTTTCAACGTGATGTGTTAATCCTAATACAGTTTACGAGTAACTTTCTTATTAATACGGTATACATTTCTATTATCACTTCGAGGGGGTAAAAAAAATGAGTGGTGAATGATTTTTGACATGAGTTTTGACTCAAGTTTTGGTGCAGTTTTGGGTGGTTGAAAGTATCTGTGTGTGTAGGTGTATGGTTGTGTACATGCCCACACATATAACCACATCACTTGATGTTGCCCATTTTGTTTTTGCATATGTGTACCACATTAAATTTTTCATTCACCAAGCCACTGAAGTACGTTTTTTTTTATATTATGTTTACTGAGAAAAGCCTGTTCATTTTATAAGCCTTAGCAAAGAAAACTGGTATTGAGGAGCAGGAGAATGTAGCAATTTTGCTTCGTAAACGAATTCTTTTTACTTGATGGTACAGTCTTAAAACTTTCGATAAATTCTATTCTGTGGTTGTTGGGTATGAATTACTTAATTTAAACAACGGTGGTGGAGTATTCAAGTCAACAGTACCTACCTAATGTTTCTTGTGAAGATTATACTGGAGCTGTTTATGTGATGAATTTCGATTGTGGGACGAATTTGGCCTTGAAATTTAACGTAAAAGTTTCCGCCCCTCTGCATATCACAGAATATTGCAAATTGTTTATTTTTCTTCGTAATTTGGTGATTTTATTCATTTGTTTGTAGAAGAAGAAGGGCATCAGTTTTTCCCACCACAAGTTTATCGTTCGTTTTCATTTCTCACTGTCGTTTTCATATGCCATCAGAGTCTTCATTTTCACTTAATAGGCCACCGAAATCGGTACCAGAATGAAACCTTTTTCGAGATACGACGATATTAAAGAAGTGTTTTTCGTTCGTTTATTTCAGAAAAACGTTTCACCTTTCTGCACCAAACTAAACCACCTTTACCAGGTCCGTTTCAATTTAACCGCATTGAAAGAAATAATTTCGGAAATTGAAATCGACGTGAATTTAAGGCTGGCGAAAAAAACAAAATGTAGTATACGTCTACGGTACAGGCACAGTACGTAGGTGTATAATATAGCGAAAAGAAGGTAAAATAAAATAACGAATGTATTGTACGCACGTACAGTCACGTCGAAGTTATACTTATGTGAACATCGAAGCAGTCGAAGAAGCAGAAAAAAAAATAGGTAGCAGGTAGGTGAAAATCGTTATCGTAACAATGAGCTTGAGTAAAGTCAAAATGCGATTACCTTAATAACAGTTTCGTTTTTCCTGTAGCCTATATTTCGTTCGTTTGGCGAGGGGTGGAGGAGAAAAAATCCTATAAAATTAGATCTGCTTAGGCGGGTAGGTACGGCAGGTACCTACGCTGGGAGTAATGAATAGGGGTAGACAAACGGAAAAATAGAAAAAGAAGTAAGTGACAAACGACACCCATACGCTGCAGATACAAAAAAATATCTGCCAGTGTGAAAAGTTTTTGGCCGAACACGAAATTAGAATTACCTTACGAACGTAAAAAAAAAAAAAAAAAAAAGTTGCAGAAGATTTATTCGCCCTAACGTACATCACGATAAATAAGGTTAAAGTAAATTAAAATGAATAACTAACGAGTCGAAAGAAATTTCGAAACTTAAGGATGCAGGCGTAGTTTAACTGTATACCTACTTAAAAGGGTTCTCAGATTATTTTAATTTGCTTACGATGAGAATTAGGCGCGAAAGTGAGGAAAACGCTGAAAAAGAGATAATTTAAGTAGGTACCTACCTCATTCTGAGAGTCGGGGTCAAGGTGCGTCGTAAGTAGTTGCGAATAATATAAAAAGGGTTTTCTCATCATATGCGTTATACTTATTAAAATTTGAGTCTCATTTCAGCGAGTATTTCGGCCTCAAAATTTGCAGACACGTTTTGTCGTGTCAACGAAAAAAGACTCATCTGACAGTTTTACCCAAATTGACTATTTGGTATCAAATGAAAGTTAAGGCGACTCTACACCTATATATGAAGCAAAAATCTCTTATTTTTGATCCTAAATACAAAATTTTATTAAATTAAGGTTTTTGTAATAACCTTATTTGGATATTTTCCTGCCCTTTCTTTAGAAAAAAAAACACCTCGTTTGGAAAAAAAAAAGAGGAAAAATCACATCATTTGACATGGCAACATAGTTTTGTTAAGCAAAATTGCCTCATTGTTATTGCTGTAGGTAATAATATTTTTGCCTCAACTGAAGAAAAAATGAGCCGAATGTTAATCAAGAACAACAGAACACCTTAACTGCAAATATTGTACTCAATTGTTGAGCAAAAACGCCTTATGTACAATTTTCAATAAAAAATGATCAAACTATTGAAATACAGTCTGGCCAATCTTTTTAAAAAAATTAAGAAACGCGAAAAAACTTTATTTGAAACAGACCCGATCAGAATAGTAGTTCTACCATTAAGTCAAAGTTTTTTGTCTCTCCAAAAGTCATTCGTATTGTAGATTAGTCTTTTTTTTTTTAACACGACAGCGTTGTGTAGCCCTATTATTACGAATTCATATTACGTCGAGTTTTCACGAGGTCTTTATTTGGAGAAAACGTGTAGCGTATATAATCAGGGGCGTAGCCAGGATTTCTTCAAGAAGGAGGTAAAAAATAAATTTGATGACTTTTATCTCCTTATTTTCGAAAATTTCGAAAATTTGAGAAACTTCACATTTACGGAATCCGCTGTTGCATATTTATTACTAAAAATTTTTCCAAATTCCAAAAGTGACAAGCAAAAAAAATAAAAATAAAAAAGGTCATGGGGCAATCGCCCCCTCCGCCCTCCTTGACTACGCTTTTCTATGCGATATTATGTCTGTAATTTTTGTTTTCGACGAAAGCATTGAGAAGGGTAGATTGTTTTTAGACGCTGTTACTCTGCCAACCTCATTTCCATTGCAGAATATTATTGATTAGGTTTTTTTAAATAACTTGGAGTTAGTAACTTTAGGTGTGGTTGAGTTGTATCTTAAGTCGTTATCAGAGGTGCCGAGATCCTCCGAAGCTTTTGACGACTTACCCACCAATTTTCTTCGGCACCTTCCCCCTATTTTTGTACCCCTTCCTAATTTTTTCAGAGCTCTCAATAACTTTGAAAATTCTTCTTTCTACCTTGCTTTACTTCTGTCCCTGGTCCCTAAACCATTAAAAATAAATTTTTAAATCAACAAATGAAATTTATTTATAAATCAACATATTTGTAAGTAGTATAGAAGTATTAGCAAAACGATCAATGAATTTTTCATTACCAATACTTCCCAAAACCTCTGATTTGATAGAAAAAATCAACATCGCTCTCATATAAGGATCCAACATGACACTGTGCAAATGGTTTTTTATTATTTTATGTTTACTAAATGCGCATTCTGCAGTGCAGCTTGTTACAAATAAAGTAATAAATATTTTGATTAAAGCTCTCAAAGATGAAAACATTGAAAACTGAGAAATGAGGCAAAATGGTTTTCCAAATCCTTTGGCGATCCATGGTTTGAAATCTTCCTCCTCCTTCTTGTCCTCGTACTCTTTATATTCTTCAAGCTGTGTTTTCTTTTTCTTTACAGGGACAGGGAGAAGATCTGACATGTCTACATTTTTCTCTAAAATTGGGTAGTTTTTTTAAATTCATTTGCTTCTTTTGAAACCTGAATGGGATCAAAATTGTAAAAATGACACAAGTTATCGATGTCATTTGGCTCAACTTTTTTGTTTTCTACTAATTTTGGGTGCGTTAAAAGATTAGCTTCATTTAAAAATTCCAACGTATTCTCAGTGAATTGTTCCCTCAAAGCTTCCAAAAGATGATTAATTACAACAAACCAAACATTAACTTTCAAATCTAGAAAACTGTTGAAATGTGTGTCAGTATCTATACCCATTTCATCCTGGAATCTTCTTCTAATATATTTTCTTTTTGTTGTCATCGTTGGTACATTGAAAGTAGAGCACTTTTCTTCAATAGACTCGAAAACTAAAATTTGCAAAGTGATAAACTAGCAGTATACCAGTCAACCATTGTGTACATAACAAGGAGAAAAAAACATCACTGTATCAGCATAGCCATGCATGTTAGGGTGTTGCGCATATAGCATGTTACAATTATCGTTATGCTTGTTACATGACACTACAACGCGCGTGACATGTAGCTTTGGCAAAAAATTTTGTAGGTACAATACTAATCCTACTGAAGACCATCATAGGGTGCCTGGTGATTGAATATGGCTTCTTGGCACCTCTGGTCGTTATCATATTTTACTCGACATTTTAGAAGCGCATGAGAAAATTAATGACGTTTATTTCTTCACGTTAAGATGTTGTTTGCTTCTGATTGGCGGATGATCTCCTCATATATTTTCATTTTCTTTAGTTCTTTCTGCCCATTTCTCTTTTATACCTACTTGAACTCTTTTCTACTTATTTATTGTTGTGCGGAGCAGAGATGTATTTTATGAATTTATTAAATTAATGTTTGTGCGGTGAAATTGTGATTGTTAAACAAGTACCTACCTACCTGCATTTGAATTTATGTGACCCTGACTGTTGATGTAGCTTTTCTGTGAAAATCGACTCATTAATCTTGGTGTCCTTGAACAACCTGTGGGTGGGGGTAAGTATGTTTTTCGTTTCATAACTTAAGGAAAATTTTGGCCCCAAAAACTCAAATTCATAAATAATATGTATAAGTTTGTATATAAGCTACTCTCTTGTTACCACGGTTGAGGTCGCAGTTTTTGTCCAATGATCATGAAATTTGGAAAAAATATTAGTACTAAACCAAGGACTGAACTTATTGATTTTTGTGTGGATTGGCCGGACGGTACTTTCGGTAACAATATTTTTGTATTTATTTTGGCTATAAAATACCCAATTTTGGACCAATAGAAACGTTATTCGGAACAAATATTTATTATTATCTGTTTCAACACGTTATTAATTTTGGTGCGGAGTGATGGGACGGTACTTACGTTGTAACTATTTTTGATATTATTTTGGCTATAAAATGCTTAATTTTGAACTAACAACCAAAAAAAAATATTAACTATTACTTATCGCATTATGCTATCAATTCTGATGCAGATCGGCTGAAAATTTTTGTAGGTAATTGATTTTAACTGCGCAAGTTTAGGTCAACAGTTACAAAATTTAAAACAGTCATCAATAAATTATGATCTATTATTAACCTTTTAGTAACTAATTTTCTGTTTTTCTATAACTCACTGTTTCTAACGGAGCTGCTACTGCGTTAGAATTTTTTGGTCAGCAAGCGTAAGGGATTTTTTTTATAGAATACTAATACGGTGGCTCTTGACTATGGACATCTTCTCCAGTGTTGGCCACTAACGTGTCTGTTGCGGTTTAGAGCTTGAAAACTTTTTTTTCATAACTTCCATGGTTGACAAAAAGTGCCGAAATTCATATTCAACGACGTTATTATTTTGATTTTGGGTCACGTCTTAATTTTGATGTCGTTCGTTTTAGTGCATGCCAGTGTACTAGTCTAAGTTTTGTTTTTTATGACCGAAAGTGCGGTTCTAAGTTATAGGTTTTTCTCAAGTTCTCTTTTAAGAGTGAGAAGTCAATTCAGCCTTATGGTTTAGAACAGTCTCGTCAGAGAAATATGTAGTATCGCGTTTTAACATTGAAAATGCTTCTCAAGTCAATTCGTGAAAAAGTGTCCACCTTGAGATTTTTAACGATGTCTTTATCACAAAAAGTAGGAGAAGGGGTGAAAAACGACAGTGAAAAATGCAGAAGGAGAAAATTATTATGAAAAATAAAGTAAAGGTGGTAACGTTGTTTCCTTGTTTACGGAACAAATACGAAAACGAAAGAAAATGAAAAATGAACAACTCTCAATTTTTAAGTAGGTTTTCTTTGGAAAATCTACTTATTAGGCTTGGTGCGGTATTAGTCCCTAGGGTTGGGGGTGGATACGTTTTTCGTTTCATGACCCCAGGAAAATTTTGGCACCAATAACTCAAATTCATATATGTATATGCAATATATTACACACATGTAGATATACATATATATATATGTAAGCTCTTTAGAAAATAATGAAGAATCATGTAAACACATCTTTCATCTTTCCATACTTAAAATCCATCAATAGATGAATATAATACAAATCTAATATATATATGAGAGATCTCTGCAACTCACTATATCAGCGAGTGCGAAACACAGACAGAAACTGTGGTTATTTTAAGAATGTGAATACATATTCTTACATATATATATATATATATATAGATGTAAGTCAATTTTTTGTTCTTCCTGCATAGGTCGCAGCTTTTGTCCGATAATCACGAAATTTGGTACTAACATTTTTACTAAACCAAGGACTAGACCTATTGATTTTGGAGCGAATTGGCTGGAAGGTACTTCCGGTACCATCATTTTTGTTTTTATTTTGACTATAAAATGTTCAATTTTGCACCAATAGCCACGAAATTCAGAGTGAATATTTATTATAATTTATTGTAGCAAGCTACCAATTTTGGTACGAATCGACAGAAGGGTACTTCTGGTAAAGATTTTTTTTCCTCTTTTATTTCTAATTTGCATGAACTTTTTTTTTTTATAAAAATTAACCACATGTTCATGTTTTCTTTTTTTTATTTCATAACTTTATTATATTTCTTTGATTTTATTTGAGATTGTATGATTATTAACCATACTTTACCATCTTAATTAATTTTTCAGTTTTTCAAGAATTTCACCTTCTCTAATATTTCGTCAGCAGCTAACACATTTCATATAATCAGAACATATCATTAACGCATATAAACTTACAGACAATTAATGTAACCATCAAAATTCATAATTCTTTTTCTCAAAAACCTACTTTTTCTAGCAAGGCTTGCGGGCTAGTGTTTTTTTAAATTTTTATTCATTTTCAATTCCCTCCCCTCATTGTTACAAATTGTGAAACCTGTGAATTTTTTTAAACGAAACAGCTTGTTATAAAAACAAAGTAAAAATTACAGACTTTCTACTTTAAAGATCATAGTTATAATGTGAATAGAAATATTTGGAAATTGAATGAAAGAGACTATCTATAACTTTTTTCTACAGTGTTCACACTTTTTTGTTGATTTCCTGAAAATACCTGGAATTTTAGTTTCAATTTATTCATTATTTCACCAACTTTAGGGATACAAATGTTGTGATATAGATGCATGAACGTTGAAAAAACTGTTTGCATAAAAAATTGGTGGGGTACTCGCCAGTTTGTATGCAATAAAATAGAGGCTTTTCCTTCCTTCAGTACAGTCCTATCACCGGTTATCAAGATTGTTTTAAATTCTCTGGGCTGAACCATCTCCTCATACCAACGTGGTTCTTGTTAATGCATTTGTGCGCAAATCTATTTGGTATTGTGATTTTGTTATTATTGATCTGCTTGTAGCAAGGCATTCGATAACAAGGGGTAACAAAATCATTCATAAATAATATTTAATTCATAATTTCCTAAATTACAGTGATTTTTACTACACACTTATGTTTGAAGATCTTTTTTGGTAAAACTTTACCTCAAGACTATCTCATTTTTATTATGACTAAGATTCGGTTTGTTATACTCGGAGATATACAGCAAAAAAGATATACCATGTCCTATACTCACTGGTGTATAAACATACGTCGAAGATGAAAAGAGAGTTATCGGAGTTTTACATTCTGCATATCTAAAGTTACGCATATTTCTTGAAATTTATCGCTGAATTTTTTGGAGATGCCTAGGGTGGCTACGTGCCACAACAAAACAAACCCCGTAAGCTACACATTTTTTACAAAACAACACTCTCAAACAACCCTAACATTCCAAAATGTCCTTAAGGGCCATAATATTGGTCCCAAAAAAACACAAGTTGGAAGACAAACACCAGGTATAGATCAAAAGCCTCGTGTGCTTGGATAGCAAGTCTAGACTATAGTTCACAGTAACCCTTAAAATGTGGAAATTTTAACATGGAAAGCCAAAAGATAAAATATAGCTAGGCTAAAACTTTGAAACCCTGCCAACAAAGGGCACACTATGGGAATTGAAACATGATTGGCCCCGCCATTTTACCCACGTAAGAATGAATTTAACACATTATGAAAATAAAACAATATAAAAAAAATGTAATTTGACCTTTATTCATAATAATAAAGGTACATACCAACGTAGAAATTCAGATACGGTTGACCATTTTCATGTATGGGAATGAATGAAATTGTGGCGCATTATATACAGTGATAAAGAATGTACAATATGAAATTATAAGTTACCATGCCAGTATCGAAGACAAACAGAGAGTGTTTGGCCGAATATATTATGAAGGCGGACGAGTCTGTAATCGTAAGAGATAAGATCAAATCAAGATAAAAATTTCCCCATTTTAAATACACGTTAGTATTTAAAAGAGAGAAATTATTATCAAATTTTTAGAACCTGGTTACCCGTCAAGAATCAGTGTACCTTGATTATTGATGGTATGAGATGCGTATTTCACTGAGATACCTCATGTCCTTAGAGCCCCACAAAGCATACGCGGTAACAAATATCCTGATTGGAAACATTTCATCTTTGACAGGTTTTTGATCGGCTTGTTGGTAATCTCTTTAGCTGTATATATTTAGGTACGTCTCTGGTTATACTTTCATAGGTGTAGTGTAAACCGTTGAAAATTGCTGTAGGTGATCCGTCGATGTTCGACTATTTGCTGGAGCAGAAAAATGTGCCGCATGAATACGCCTCACGCGAATTTTAGTTGACGTTTCGCACCTGAGATTGTGTGGATAAATCAGCAACCATCTGGTCGCATTCTGCGATGAATTGAAATATAGTTTACGACGAACCGGCGGACGCAATAAAAAGAAAAATTACCGATGAAAGTTGGAAAGTTTCCAACTTTCTGGGTCTCCAACGCTTTTCTACCTTCCTCCACCGTGTTTTTTGGGGTAATAATTTTTACAGGTGTGGAAAATTGAATCGTATAACCTGTCGTACCGACATGAAAGTATGTTGATAATAATTTTAATGGAATACGAGGGTTTGGTGTATGATACCGGGTACACTTACGTATCTGGTAGGTGTAAGTGAGTGTATATACGTACTTACCGTATGTGGAAGTGAGAGCGTGGGTACCGAAGTTGAAGGTTATTACACGCGTTATCGTGGGTATATTTAATTGCATCCAGCAGTTTACTGCGGGAGAGTGAATTAAAGTGAAACTTTTGCGGTTCCAAAATTACGATGCCAGTCACCGTTCGTACCTATGATTTAGATTTTATGGTATTTACCAAATTAATATTCCGTAGGTTCTCGCCGTAATACTACACCATCGGCTTTTTCTTTGAGGAGTGTAGCGCATTACAACCCTTTAGGCTCTTTAGTAGCCTATTTCTTCTGGAATGAAAAGCCTGAAAAGGGAAGCTAAATGTGGAATAATTATGAAAATTCGTCAAGTGCCTATCTTAATTTGGAGGTAAATTGATTTCTGTATATACGCATGCTAGATTTCGTTCGAAATTTGTTAATGAAATTTCTGAAGGATACAATTTTATTCAATAATTTTTAGCAGTTTTTTTTTCTTTTATCTTCCGTCTTGAAAAATTTTGAGCTTAGCCTGCCTTTACAATTTCCTCTTCTCTTTATGTTTCTTTTTTTTGTTTTTGTTCAAAAAATTTGAATTTTATGATTTACCTCCAATCAAAACTTTGGGGAGGATTCGTGATAACTTTTTATGTAGGTTCTCCTGCATATTAAAATTGATCTTGTATTGAGATTTAGAATAAGGGTAGGTTCGTTTTTCATCTCATGATCCTACGAAAATTTTGGTACTATCAACTGAAATTGGCTTGACCAAAATTCACAGATACCTTACTTCGACCATTTGTCAGTGCTTGGGATAGTCAGAACGTTTGAACAGTCTGGTTCTGTTGCTGATGGTTGTTCTACAAATGTTTGTGGGAGACCGGAGAATCCAAATGAAGTTACGGTATTGGCCCTTGTTGAGGTAGAGCCACATTTAAGTATCTGACAAACAGATGAACAACTGGGTATAGGGCCCCCTACAGTATTCAAAATACCTGAGAAACACAAATACAAGAGCTATCATTACAATACACATCAAGAACTGTTGCCTGTAGATTACAAAAAAAGAATGTTGTTATGTTCCACAATGATAGACCTACTGAATGCTAATCAGGCCATGAGTCGAAAAATTTGTTTTACTATTGAGAGCTCTTTGACTCTACATAATAAACCAAACCCTCAGAACTCCGGAATATGGGCACAAGTTAATCTTTATGCTCTTACACAGACTCATACTCAGTATCTACAATGACTCAAATGTTCCTCATATCTTCCCCAATATGATCCAGATCAACTGAAAACTTGTATCATTGAATTCCTGGTTCAATTTTGAATAAATGGCTATTTCAAATCTCTAATAACCTTTAATACACTCTTCAGATCATCATGGTAAAGTTTTTAGGTATTTGGTTATGCGGTGTTATGAGCTCGTTTTTCAGTGATATCTTCTCAAATATGACTATGAGAGACTTAAAACTTGCATCATTGGATTCCTCATTGAATTTTACATAAGAATCATTTATTTTCATTGGTTAATTATCTTTGTAACACTTTTTTATCATAGTACCAAAATTTACATGTATTTTCCTATGGGGCAGTTGCTAAGTAAAGACACCATAAACAACTACATACACATACATATCAATTGTGGGTAAATCGTGGCCCAAGTATGAATTGGACAACCTGCGACTCCTTAGAAAAAATGTATAACACCAATAATAAAAAGTAAGGTTTGTATGAAAAATAGAGGATGCGATGTTGCCACAAATTGGACCTCAGTGTGTGCTTCTGATGTGTAGCTTTTGTCTTGTAAAAGGATGTATATATTACAAACAGCTGTGATGCCAAGAGTGATAAAAAAAGTGAAACACTAAAACTAAATATAAGTTTATGTAAAGTGACAAAAATATGCCTGGAGTAAATTTCAAATAGGTATGGGGTTGGTTGAAGAGATGGCAAAAAACTGATATAAACATTTTGACATGTCAAGGTCTAATCCCAGGTCTTGACTTATGCTTGTTACATCTATATATATACGGGGTAAGCTGGATGGACATGCACCATTAGGAGAATCCCTACATTGGTGCGTGTCCATATGCCACTAAAGGGAAACTTTCATACAAAATTTGAATGGGTGTGGTGGTCTGGATGCATTATGTGAATAAAATATAAAAGAGACACAGACAGGATAAAACATGATACACGATGAGGCCATATTGATACCTGGAAAGAAATTAATAATGAAAATGGTAGTTCTTGTAGGTTCAGGATTGAATGATTGCCTGCGTTGGCATTGTACAAAATACTGTCAATAGTGTAAGTTGGTGTTTCATAAGCTTAGGTATTGACGATGTGCACTACCGAGGATAAAGTGTGGTGGATAAAGATATGCTGTGCTGGATACTTGTATCGTTAAGTTAGTGAGCTATTTTAGACATATTTCCTATTATGTTCTAAGCCAAGTCACCCTAAAATCATGCACTGTTTTAAAAAGTTCAATGAAACTTGATGCATGAACATCCACCCATGTACTATAAGTGGATGTAAACAAGAGTCTGATAATGAAGTAGTGGTTCTGGCTGCTGTAAGTGCAAATCCATATGCGAGTTTGTGAGAAATGGAGAGCATGACAGGAATTTTCTTGAGGACAGTAATGCATATGCTGCATAAACATAAATACACAAGTTATAAGGTACACTTCAGCCAGCACCTTAATCAACAAGACCCCCCTCACCAACTAAAGTTTGTCTCCTTGATATTGGAAATTGTGATGCTGACCCAAATTGTGCGTAATATCATTTTCACTGATGAATTCTCATTTATACTCAACTATGCCCCAAATAGACAAAATGTCCTTATGAGGTCATAAACAAATCCATGTGAAGTTTATGCTGCCCACACTCAGTACACAGGATGGTTTAATGTGTGAGCTGGCATATTCAATCAAACTGTACCTAATCCAATCCTGATTGGAGGTACCCTGGCAGGTGAGAAGTATTTAGCACTCTTGGAAACAGAAATCAGTGAAAAAGTTGCTGTTGTAGATACAGGTGCTAAGTTATGGTGGATGCACGAAGGTTGCCTAGTGTACAATTATAGGCTTGTCAGGAAGTTCCTTCAAGACTCATTCCAAGGTTGTATAATTGGTACCTACGGGTTACTCATAGTATAGCCTGCCCTGGCACCAGATATAAATCCGTGTGACACCTTCTTGTGGAGCCATATTAAGTCAACAATCTACCACAGCCATGGAGCTTCTTTCCCAAACCTACAGTCACTTCAATGTACTATTAAAGAATGTATAACTTACAGCAGTGCAGCAGAATTTTTAAGATTGTCTATGGTATGTTGTGTTAGCAGAGGAAGGTTTATTTGAGCACCTCCTCTAATTCACTGTAGTGCTGGGAATGCATAGCAATTTGTAGTATTTAAAAGCACCTGTTGTTATTTTTACCTGTGTACAATAAAGTTGAATTGTTTTTTATTTCTCAGTTAATATTGTTCTGTTAATTTGTGCTACTTCCTTATTTTATGATGTCACTCTGCATTCTTTTCACATGGTGCATCCAGACCGCATCACCAATTCAAATTTGTGTGGAAGTTTTTCTTTGGGGGTATATGGACACACACCAATATAGGGGTTTTCCTTATGATGCGTGTTCATCCTGCTCACTCTCTCTCTCTCTCTCTCTATATATATATATATATATGTGTGTGTGTGTATAAACATTTTTCTGTTAAAATCGGTACAGGTCACAATTTTTATTTGTTAGTCTTGAAATTTGGTACACTTATTTGTATCTAACAAGGACAAACCTTATTGTTTTTGATATAGATTGGCTATGATTCATCTATTACATTTTTTTATGTTTCATTTTTGGGGCATAAGTAGTTCTGAAATTTGTAATTTTTAACCAATAGTAAAAGAAATTTGGTACAGTCATTGAACACTACATTCCATAATTCTGAAAAATTTTGTTTCAAACCACTTTGAGGTTCATGCGTAAAGGTGATTTGAAAAAATCTTATACTATTGCTAAGAAAAGACTATTAAGTCCAGATGAACCAAAGAGCTGGGTCGATAGCAGGTTTATTATTATTTAATTTTCTAAAGTATCGTTTAATTACTTGTGTACGTGTTTTATTACTTCGTAATACACTTCATTCTTTCACTTCATTCTTAATTTTCTTAACACTTCATTTTAAATGTAATACCCACAATTTTTCCAAATAAGTTTCATATTTTTGTTTTTTAATTGTATTTAATTTCACCAAATCACTTTGTATTCCAACAAATTTCAAAATATATTTTTAACTAGCTTAAAAATTTTTGTGTAAGAATGATGTGGGGACTCACTGGTATGAGGTAACGGGGCTCGGATCACTCGACGACAGTCGCCACCCCAAAGGGCAGGCAAATAATCGTCCTTGTGACGTTAAACACACAAAACTCGTTCGATCGTAATTACCTGTATGTACTTGCAGGTAATGTACGCGTACGGAATCGTGACACAATGGGATGATGTCACAATTTGTACACAAACCGGCCAGCCATCTCTTATCTCGATAGGGGATGATGCAACCTGGCCGTTCTCACCAACGTACGTATTCTCTTACGTACATGTGTTTGTGTGCGTGTAAATAAGCCGTATATAAACCACCCAAACCGGCTCTAAAATCGCCAGTGTTTGCCTCGGTTTTGGCTTACCCATACTGAAGTGGCTGAACACGCTTAAATTCTGTTGAATTTCCTTCTGGTGAGAATATCTCTCACGACAAGGTATTCCACAAATGATTTAAAATATCTCCCATTATTGCTAACAGGAGAAGATGTATTCTAGAAGGAAATGAAATGTTGTCATCAAAGCATTCTTATTATTTTATTCGACAAGAAATCATTTGTAAAGTTTCGCATAATTCAATTTCAACAAATATTCAATTATTTATTTAATATGCGGGTAAAGAAACAAACTGATGTCGTGTATCTTTTTCCTCCTTATTTTGTGATTCTTACGACGAGTCGGATGAATTTTTTTTCTGCAAAAACCCCATTTCCTTTCAAATTTTGGGAAAATTTGCTGGTATTTTTCTCATTTTAGCCAGAATTAAGGCTGTAGATACAGAAAACAGCTGAACGTTTTAGAACTGTTCGAATTTTCATAAATTTCGTCGTATTTAACGGCATTCGTATCTTTGCCCTGTTCCAATAACGTCTGATTTGGTGTTTTATTTTCCAGATCCGTGAGCACTGGTTGCTGTTATAGTCCAATCTGACAGCTCAACTAGAATTCTTCGAACAGCAGTCGACACTCTTCTTAGCATCAGCAGGTAAGTTTCCCATTGTCTGGTTGTACTTCCTACTGTATGGTGTCGCGCATCAGCATTACTGCTTTGTAATTCATGTTCGATTTGAGCTGGCAATATTTCAAAGACCGTTAGCTTACAACAAAATGAAAATGTTTCTGCTACTCGCGTGGGTAATGCCACCATTATTCGTCATTCGTGTCATCTTAAATGAGATCGAGGGAGTAAAAACGCGGTGGAAGCACCCGGAACAATCTTTGTTGTGTTCTACCGTAATCGTTACACGACAGAATGTAATCTTATTTGAATACGAATATTTATATAATTTTGCTATCGTTACCCTGCGGAATATTTTCTCTCAATGCGAACCGAGGGATTTGAAAAAGAAAACACTTGTGCTAAACAAAACAACTCGCCTCGACGCCTGATATATATATATATTTGTGTGTGTGTGTGTGTGTGTGTGCGCGTGTGTGCGCGTGCGTGCCTGTATTTTTATTTGCTTCCGCGAATTTCGCAATGTTTTGAATGCTTTTTTCACCTTTCAGTAATCGTTGGAATTTTACTATTCGATATGAAAGTTAAACCTAACAAAACAAAATTTAAATTCTATCGCCTTCAAACGAATTTCTGGACAGATTTTGTTTTGTTCGGAAAAAGAGCGTCCAACGACCAATTCGATTTTTTTGTCTTTCTATTGGAATTATATGCGAATCCCTGGCTCGCATGGTACAATTATTATCTCTCTCACGATTTAGTATTCAGAGTTTTTTATTTAGTGGCGCAGGCCAGTATAAGTGAAGGAGGAACAATCAAAATTTTTTCCCATAGAAAATTTGATTGATTCCATCATGAAGTGAGAAATTTTGCGATAGACCATCCTATTTCTGTTGATATATTTTTCATGTGCTTGTAGGTTATTCCTCCTAAAAATATGTAATTTTCATAGATTGTCAAAATTTCAGGTATAAGGTGAAAATCCATTTTCCGACATTGTTACTTATTCTCATACTTCGTGGCAGCACCTATAAGTCAAGTTTGTGTGTTTTCAACCAAAATTTAAAAAACTATCCGAGCAGAAACAAATAATCAAATTCGTCAACGCGAATGACATACAGTTTACTGTTTGTTGTTGAGAGTCTTGTCTTTTACGTAGAAGACTGTGTGTTTGAAATTAGATACTGACCTGACTGTAGCCCATTCAGTGTTCAATCTCTCCTACACACATAGCAGCTGGCTCAATTAAAATGTGGAGATGGATTCAGCTATTATTTCTATCCTAACCCTGTCGGTGTATTACTTGGAAATAACGAAGTGAATAAACAGATAGTGTTATTATATCCTATCTGATCTTAAGTTTGGTTTAATTTCGTTGAATTAGGTTGTGCCCCCTTTCCACTCGGTGTCTACAGATTTGATCGCAATATTAAGAATTTCCATCCAGTCCAATAATCTCTCTTAAGCTACAAATGTTAAATAATACCATTACCCGAATTCATCTCTTCATGCTACGCGATTTTTCTCACTTTCGAAAAGTTTTTAGTCCCAAATTATCTTAAAAAGAAAAAAATAATTTTTCTGTCATTGCTTTTTACGATGCCATTTTCAGCAGTTTTTCTTGGGAATAAAAAAAAAATAAAAAAACCGCAAAAAAAATGCTTCTTTATTTGTTTTTATTCGTTTTTATTTGACATGGACTACGGTAATTTCTCGTGGGAATAATAACGATGTTGGTGTTATTTATTCGGAATTAATGCCACAAAAATGAGTGTAACTTAAAACTTTCGGGAATGTAACTGTCATATAAGTATCTTGAAAAGTTGAAAGCTTGAAAAAAGCCTACTTTGAAATATGTTCTAACCAAATGGGAGTTCAATTGTGAGAACAAATTTCATTTCGAATTTTAGTAGGTAACCTACCTACGTAAATATTGTTCTAAAAAGTTGTAGAATTTAGCGTTAATCAACTCTTTAAAACTCTGATGTAATTTTTTTTTTTTTTTACAACACTCAATCTAAAAATACGTTCTTTTGTCTACCTTTACTAAGCAAGAGCAGAAAATTTAAATACGACGAGAAAAAATATGATTTAGCGTTTGAGCACTTGCTAATTGGCTTTCTTGTACGGTTCAGTTTTTTATTATATACAGTCAATTTCTTCTTTTGTTGTAAAAAAACGAAATAGATACCTAATATAATCAATTTATGATTTTGTTTCAGTGAAACTGATTTGTTTCCAGTATGTAACCCATTTTCCTGCGAGGGGATGGGAGCGACAATTTAAAAAAGTAAAATTATCTTATTATTCTTCGAAAATTAATTATTAATTTTTTCATAGGATTGTGTAGGGGGGTTTTGAACTCGGTATTGTAATGTTTTGGTTGAAGAAGTGAAATTTTCAATTACTATTTAGTTCTGAAACTTTTTTCTAATTTTTTTTTTTTGGAGGGAGAGGTATTGCAAAAAATTGCATGTGGCACGCCTGCAAAGTAGTGATTGATATTCGTGGGATTTTTAACACTCACCTTCATCTCGTAAAGCAAATTTTACACTCGGAGCAAAATCACCTACTTTTCGCCCTTGTACAAATAATTGTTTTGCACTTGTTGGAATAACGATCAATATTATTGATTACCTACATGAATTCTTTTTGCGAAAAGCGACGATTGTGTTAGAAAATACTTTAGGCAATAGAAAATAAGAATAATGTTATATTTATGCCAGTTTGCAACTTTTTAGTTCATTCAAGCTGCAGATTCTTCGCCATTAATGTTAAGACCATTGATGGCTGGTCTGATATATGTCTTCGGGCTGCTATATCTAGGCATTATTAAATGCCTGCAAAAGTTAGTTTTTAAACTTGGATCTGTTTTGGCTAAATGTTTGTAGATAAAAGGTCAATTTGGTTTTCCAGTCTGAAAATATTTCTATGTTTAGGTTTTTGTTATAAAAGTTAGCCCCGTTCAACTCTATTTGATTCATTTCGCCTTCTCTATACATTTTCATTCATTGCTTTCTAATCACTAGAATGAAGGTTGTGTGATTTAATTTTGATGTTCAAGGGTTCATCAGTTGGTCAAAACTATTTTTTAAATTTATGAAAATACGAAAAATCATACTGCCAACAAAACATTCATTCTTCAAATTACAAATTTCAGTGTAATAAGTTTCGCTTCCACCGTATGTCCTAGAACACACCTTTTTTTTGTCCTTGCAACAATGAACACTACTCCTCTGTTTATGAATATTCAGCGCAATTTGATTTTGTATTCATATGTCTTAAAAATTTTTAATCTATTATACTTATTGAGGTTTCAAGTATGGTAAAATTTTGAGCAGATTAGAAATAAAACTATAATATGTACCCAGACGCTGCTAATAGTTGCAAATGGTATGTTGTGAACGCCTGACTATCCCATACACTTTTGTATAATGGTCCCAGAAACACAAGTTTTGTGAGACTGAATCCACAAAATTTGTGCATAGCTTATTCAAACAGAAAAGTAATACCTAAAGCTCTAAAGGTATATTTCAAAAATCAAGTATTTTTTTGTACAAGCAAGTTAACAGTAAATATTTGCCCTTACACAATTTGAAAAGGTGAAACGAGTTACTTTCTTTGAAGAAGGAATAGTTCATACATATGACTGTTGAATAAGAGGGTATCCTAAAAAGATAGAATAATCCAGTTAATTAGCTGCACTTTTTGGAAACCTGTGTATTTTTTCAAAATACTTATTCTCTATCATTGTTTGTAAGTACTTATGATTTTCTAAAGAGTAGGTTGGTAATAAAGAGCTATTTTTCGCCTGTTGCATGCAAAAAAAAATAACTTATTGAAGAAAATTGTTTTAAAAAAACGGCCTTGTGAATAGCTGAATCTTTGACATGATTATACAAAATGTAGAACCGACTAATTTTTTTGAAAACTGTTTGAAAAAATTGAAACCTTTATAGTTCCTTTAATATGGCATATAGAGAAGATGTGGACAAATATTGCGTACATTTCATCGGACACACTATATAATTGAAAGTATAATATTATCTATTAGAGTTCTATGTGAGTTACATTGAGTATACTGCTTAGAATTACATTGATAAATTTATGGTCTTTCAAACTTTAATTGATCGCTACTTTTCAGAATTTTGTGCATTATTAAAGAAATATATACACATATATTTGCCAGTATTTCTACAAGAAGGGCTTGATGAACACGCGTATAATTATTCAGTCATTAGGTTTATGTAATATATGTAATACTTCATTGATTTCGGCTCATTGCGTTCTTTTATGTAAAATATATGATTATGGAATTTGCAAAAGGCATTAAGTGTCAATTGTTGAATAGAATGTGGCAGATGGCCTTAAAAATCATGAGTAAATACTTACTTATCTTACTAAAATTAAATTCTTAGTCGTTTATACCAGCTTGTATAACAACCAATTTTAAGAAGCATGGGAGTTAACTAGTATTATACGTGATCTTTGGCCGAAGGTGAGGTGCATCAGTGAAGCACCAAATGGTAGTCAACTAACTTTTGTACAACTTGCCCTTAATATTTCGTATTTTTCCATTTTCTTTTTACAAAACTTCTTGTATAGGTAGTTGACTAATAAAATTAAACCTAGATGTATGTGGCCAATTCTATTTTATTCAGTACTTCGAGATTTATTATACGATTTTTTTCTATGTTTAATGAAACGATTATTTCATTTATTCTACTTTTTTATTATAAAAAAAGGCGTGTTCAATTGAACAAAAAATAAAGACTTCTTAATCGGTTGATAGGTGAATAATGGCTGTTATTAGTTTACCTACTTTCCAAACTCTTAACGTGAGCCAGTGGAGTATATAGTGTAAACTTACCACAGCGATTAGTTTTCTGATCATGTCAAAATGGAACAAAGAAATAGATCGTGAATCACTTAAGAGAATGATGACCACAAAAAAATAAAAGAAGGAGGAAAAGAAAAAAAGAATAAAATCCGAGGGCCTTTTTTCATTAGAGAATACCACGATATAGAATCAGTGCGACAAAATCGGCTTTGCAGCCGAGGAAAACGGTCCCTAGTAATTTCGTTTTTGGAGGTTTCGATCTCTCTGTTTGCAATTGGGTTAAGATAACGAAAGTTCGAATCACTTTCTCGAAATGAATACTCGTACGCTTGGCTGATAACACCAAACAATGGTGCATTTCTTTGGCGCAAGAGAATAAATCTGGCGCGTTCGAAGTGCCAATTAAAGGACGCTGTGCCTTCACCGAGACGTTCATCTTTACAAATCTAATTAGCTCCGTTACACATTCTTTGGCTCTTACTTTGTCCCTTTTGGACTTTTCTTTGCAGTAATTTTTTTTATTTTGTTTTGTTGTAGAGCCGTTCATTTTCCAGTCCTCTCCGGTTCGTCGAGTACCATTTTCGTGTTCCTTTTTGCTTTCACCTACTGTTAGATGACTCCCCCATAGTGGATCGGTGGAAAATTCATTTTGCCCTCTTTCTAAGTTAATGTGGTGTCAAAACCACTTTGATTTTATAACTGCATTACGCATGACTGTGTATCCGACTGTTTTGTTTTACATTAAAATTAATTCCAATGGGAGATTAGTGCTTATGAAACCTTAGTAATGCGCAAGAGTTGGCAGCCCTCTTTTCTCAACATTCAATTGAAGGAAAACATTAATGTCTATGTGGCAGTGTAATGATATATTTCTACTTATACTCATATTCATATATGATCACATCAGTCAATTGTCATTCATCCCTACGATTATATGACGATGAAACACAGTAAACAGAATACAGAGCCCACATAGGAATGTTATCCCATCACCCAATATAGCTCTCTCACTTGCACATTCATTTCTGTACTTGTTATTATCTTCATGTGTCTGCCAAATTTGTTGACACATTACGATTAAAAGAAAGGAGGTATTTATCACCTAAAAATTTACCTAGACTTTTCTGGAATTTTCTTGAATATTCTAGAAGAGTATAATTAGTGGGAGGATAATCAATCATCTCAATGGTGAATCAAGACATCATCCATCTCTCACCACAACTATGTATTCATCTACTCGCAAATTTGTTGCAAATTTAATTAGAGTAAATGAAATGTAAACTTTACTTCATGAAGAACCTTTGAACAGTCATCTTCTTTAATAACCATTTCTGGTAACTATTTTAGTTAGACAGTCTTATGTAACCATTAACTGTCAAGGGGCTCAGTAGGTGAGTCGGCAACTGTTAATATAATCTGTACTTTGTTACATTATAATATGTTATAGAAGTCATTAAATGTTGATCGGAACTTAGTCTGTTTGTTTTGAGTTTGTCAATCAATCACAGGCAAAGTTGCCATCCCAGGCAGCATCCATAACTAGGGTGACTTTCAATGCTTTTCATTGTCAGATATCTTAGTCTTTTTTTGTTAAGGTTTCACCAATTTAATATATACTGTAGGGCTGATATACCAGATTCTTGAATGAGAAAACTGAAAACTATTTTTATTTTTATGTATACTTATTGCGAATATTCAAATTCATTGAATTTCATTTGTGATATTAAATTCAAAAAATTTTTCTGCGTGTTTTTAAGTATATTCTTGAGGGCTTGCATAGCTCAGTTGTCTATGGTAGGGTTCTACACTAACATCTGGTTTCAAATCTCAGCACTAACTTTTTTTTAAATTTAACAATGAGTAATCGGTACCCTGTAGCGAGCCATTGCATTTATGTTTGGCTGACTGACTTTTAGTGATGCGTGAAAATTATGTAGTCTGTAGGGAAGCACCATCTGGCTGCAGTAATGACATTTGGCCCACTGACTACAGAGATTTTCAGTTAATAGTTACAATAGTAATGCACATCATTCACCGATACATTTTAACATCTAGTTTGTTCTGCCCTATACTAGAAGTTCTCGAACTTTTTTGGTTCACGGCTCCCTTAGTGCATCAGGATTTTCTTAAGCTGCCTTCATTATATGGATGAGGTTAATTGTTATCGTGACAAAAATTCATTCATGAAAACTTTTAAAAAGCCAGGGACCCAGTTTGAGAACCACTACCTTTTACTGTATAACTTTGAAATAGCTGAACAAGGCATGTAAATAAATGCCAAACAGAAAAAAAGTGAATTTACGGAAGTACTTAACAATTCTTAGCAACAATCAAAGTTTTACTTAGCTCAAATCAACAACAAATTTTTTCTCTGGAAATTTAAACTTATTTGTATATTAATAATTCACTTATTGGTATGAGCAGGCATTCATTTATTATTTTGAATTCAATGTTATATGATTTTGACAAAACTTCATGTTTTCAGTGGCATAAAGTGAGATCGGAAACAACCTCTTTATAGAATATTATAAGAAGTTACCTCACATTCTATACAGGGAAAAATCTGGATCCTTTTCTGACTGGCAAGAAAATAAATTTTAGTTTTTGAATAAAATATTAAAGCTGTTTCAGTAATTTAGCTGTAGGAAGTTGCATAATAATATTATATGACACACTAGGCTATTGTAAAACAAAAAGTGAAATGATTATGAGTTGTGGGGCAGGGTTAGTCGCGGCACATCAGAAAGCTTTATTGCGTGTCTGTATAAGTACGTAGGTAGCCAACCCTTCTAAACACGCGGCAGCCTACACTGCCGCAGCGCGGGTACTTCAACTTCGCAGCAACCGCTACGAGAAGGGTTTTCTTGTAGCTTTTCCCTACTTTTATTTCTTCTGCCAAATAATTCGCCTACTTTGTTTTTATTATACATCAGCTTTTGAAACGTAGGCCGAGCCTACCTAATCGGGGCGAATCCCTACATGAGTCATAGTGGTTCAGTTCTTTTTTTAGTTGAATTATATAGCATTTTAGCATGTCAGTTCTTTTCTTCGGCTTGCTTTTTCTGCTATTCGATCAAACTAACATTTAGTCTTAGCCTCAGAGAAAGCGCAAGGGCCAAGACCAGGGGACCAAAAAAAAACGTGGAAGGGAATGAACAGTAAGTTCAACTTAATTAAGATATTCTCAATCTATATAATAACATTCGATCCCAACTTTTGTATATTTATCCGCGTTTTTTGCGACATTCACAACGTTTTTATTTTGAAAAAACTGCTCTTCTCTGACTTCTTGATTTCTCGACTACTATTTAAGCCACAAAGCTGAGTTTCGCACTATTAAGAAGCGGAGAAAATTTGCTGGAGTTCTTTATCAAAATTTATTTAGTTTATCACAAATTGCTCGTAAAAAAACTACATATTAATGAGAAATTTATCATTTATTTCAAAAACTAATGATGGTGGAAAAAAATTTTCAGCGACGACTCCCCTAATTTTTAACGACAAATTCATTTCCACCTTCAGATATCACGTAAAACGAATTAATCACGGGATAACGACGTGAGAAAATACAAGAACAAAACAAGGCGCTCTGGGTATTACTATATTATATATATATATATATATATATATACACTGTGTACGAATGGCTTTTTGCATATTTCGCCAACTATCGGACATTGGATGTACACGCACGTGTATATTATTTTTGTCATCTAGGATTTGTAACTGGAGTGGATGGAGAGGGGAATAGCCCCCTCCTCCTCCAACGCTAGTAATTGCAAAAATCTTACGAGACCAAGAAGATATTTAACTGTACAACACGAAGACCACCACAGTGGTTTTGGTTTTGCTTCTGATTTTGCTCGTCAGTCATTGCCACGATGAAAGCATCATAAAATAGAAAGAGAATCTATCAGTATTTTTTGTCAAAAGAGGTAAGTGGAAGATTTGTTCGTCATAATCAGAGTTATTTGTCTAAATGTAGATTTTGATCTTTTATAGTGATTAAAAGTACTCACGTTGCACAAATTGACTACATGAATGAGAAAATCTTTTCCATAATGAACAATTTCGACGAAAATCGTATATTTAACGAATATGTCATTCTTCTTCTCCCTAATTTTATTGGTTAAGAACATTGTATACATATTACGAAAATAATGAATTTTTTGTTATCAGCTGACTGACTCAGTTCAGAAATAACTGTCGATAAAAATGAAACTTGTAACCGTTTGTTTTTCTACCTAATTTATGTCCTATTTCTGATTGGAAATAATATATAATTGAGGAACTGACGCCATTTTTGAAAAATAAGAGGAATTTTCGTTGCTACGTTTCTGTTTCCGAGGTGAAATTAGCAATCCAAACCATTAGGTAATATACTCGCTGCAAGATGTTCGCGAAAAAATAAGTAGTAATTAATTTTTGCCTTTTGAATATCTTTGAAAACAAAACTGATGAAAATTATTTATAATTTATTTGGGTGCGAAGAATGAACTTCGGTGTTGAGAAGAGGGAAAAGACGTTCCAAATGATTTCTTTATTGCATAAATGACGCCATTTGTCTAAGTAAGATTATTTTGACTCGTAAATAGACCTTTCTTAGCAACCTTTATTTATTTTCTTTATTTTTGCTCGTTTTCGCATTCTCTTATTTTCGGTTAGCATTTTTCTGTCGTCTTTTGTGATTCGAAAAACTGTGTTTTTTCGTCAGATTATTACAAAAAGCGTTGGCGGTTGATTTAATTGTTCGAAATAGTGAACTGGAGGGGAGAAGATGAGGAGTCCGTTTCCAACCACTATCCTAGTGGAGTCAGACGTGAAAAAAGAAGGAGATTAGTGGAGATAAATTGGAATGGAGCCAAGAAAATCATTCCTTCTTCATGATAAAGTTTAAGAATTCTTTACTTTGAGACAACTATTGTACTAAATTTAGCAGAAAAATTGGGATCTATTTTGCAGGAATAACCTTTGTTTACTATGAAATTCTTTATTGTAGTGTTTAGAATCGAGAAGAATTAAACATTATACTGTTTGTCGTCGGACAATGTTTGTATCTATCTACGACTGGATGCGCAAATATTGACACACAAAAAGCGAACTATAACTACTGACGCATGAAAGTGACACAGAATTTTCCTGTAACTCACTGCCTTCACTATCGATGGTCGACAAATTGCGGTCTTACCCCCAACTTAAAGCTCAGTTAACAGCCTATTGAATCCGTTGATATGGGCAGAACTGCGTCTTTTTCCCCAAAAGTAGATTTATTTTTCGACTTGGTGAACTCCATCATAATTTTCAGACTTCTTAATGTCTAATCCAGTCATTTTTGAATGAATAATTCTTACTCGAATAAACTAGCTTCGAAGTTAGCTAGGTTAGTTTTTTGGAACTCAAGGTTGCTCACCAAAAGGTGAGTAGCGAATTTACGCTTCGTATTCGATAGGCGAGGCTCAACAGCCAGAGTATGGATGTTATGACCGTGAATGATAAAATTCGGTTGAATTTCTGTGTTTTTCCCAAAACTTTATTGTTATGTTTGCTAATCACCAGATCTTGGCCCATCAGATGACTGTGTGCAATGCGATTTCATAACATGATGACATTAGGTATATTGTGTCTGTGCGGTAAAGTGTCTATACAAATTGCAGGTTAACTTCTTGCTTTCATTTCCATGTGAGGTGAGAAAGTAAATATAGTCTTACTGTGGTGTGTGATGCAACAATTAAGTGTAACACATTCACAGCCGAGAATCGTGCGTTACTTATACCATATTGGGCATGTGATTTTATGTATTGCTCTCATAGCTTTGTCTCAAGTCGGTAATTGAGTAATGATGAACAACATAGGTCTGTGTCTTGTCGAGGGTGCAAGATCTAGGTCAATACCAATATTATTCCTTCCTGCTGACTGACCAAGACTAAGGCCAAGACTGAGACGAAGTCACAATAATCGAGTTCAAGATCAAGATTACCCGTATATAACGCTCAATGTAACATAGTGACCTGCAGTAAACCTCACCGCCAAAAGAAACATTTTTCTACCAGTTTGAGTTGGATCAAGATATCGCCTTTGGTGATGAACGAAATTTTCTTGGAGCTCGAGATTTATAAGAGTACGAATCATTTTGTCGATGTGAATTCTGGCATCATACGTAAGCGTCGAAATTGGTGCAAGCAAGCGGTGGTACAAAATAAGCACTCTCAATTGTAAAGAACTCGATTTCCATCAAGGAGTCGGCAGTGTTGTCTGAATCACGCACTTGTCCGAAAAATCTAGGTGAGATTAATTGAAAATCGTTGGTCTATTCTAGCATGCGAAGAAAATCTCTCGCTCGTTTCGTGTGAGAAAAATAAAAAATCCTATTTGAGTTCACAAAAATCTGAACCGTTATTTTTCATAATTTCTAACTCGAACCACGGAAAAACGTTCGCGAACTTTCTTCCGTAGGAGTTTCGTCCTTTATTTTTGTTCCTTTTGCTGTGTTTCTCTTGCCATCATCTTTCCCTGTAACGTTAAGATACAGTCTAACGTATGTTAGACTTCGCTAAAGCAAGAATTTCCGGTTAACCGCAAAGATTCAGTCGGGCTGAAGAACACAAATTGTGAAATTCATCAGTGAAAGAAAAGGGAGAGTGAGCGGGAGAGAGAGAGAGAGAGAGAGAGAGAGAGAGAGTGTGAGAGAGAGAAAGAGAGAAGGATAGAGACTCCGTGTAAAATTCCATTTTCATCGTGTACCGCGAAAATCGGAAGGGTGGAGGAAAGTTGTTCAATTTTGGTGTGCGAAGTGAGAGTACAAACAGTGTAGGTATATGATAAATGACATATATTCACCGAGATAAGAAATGTGGAAGGAAAGCACAGAATAAGTTACCCATCACGTTGTTCGGTCTCCATTTCCTTGCTCGCGTGACCCGTCTGACCCGTCCAAAAGGTGTGGAGTATGCGATGGTTGGTTTGGTAGACACACTCTCTCTCCCAACAGCCGAAGGTTCGATGCAGTTTTTAGTCGGCAGATTTTTCAACTGTTTTAGGTGCGAAACCCTACCAATCTATTCGTGAGCGACGGAGACGGAGAGAGAAAGGTGACTGGGTGTAAGAAAATTTCTGGAAAATTAATGAATATTACGTATGACGTGGGTTCGCCTCGAATGTGTGTGTTCGCGAATGAAATCTAGAGGTGGTGGTTTTCTCGTATGGTTTCATCGAGGGGGTTAGAATGGTGGATGGTGACAGCGTACGAAGGGTTCGATTGTGGGAGAATGAGGCAAGGTTACTGTATTAGCGCGAAAATGTCGACGAGATAACTGAATGATTGTGTGCGGCTGCGACTATACGAAATGGTAAACATTTCCTTAATTAATATGCGTGTCGCACGTTGGTCTTTGGCGGTTTGAGGAAAAACGATTCGAATGCGATTCATTTTGAGGAACCGTTTTGAATTTAGGTAATTAGGTATAATATAGCTGGTCGGAGGAAAAACAAAATTTCGTAACTAAAAAGAAAACGTACTGAAATTGTAGACGTTTGAGTTGAGCAGAAATTGAATATTTTGTATCGCATTTAGTGTATACTGACTGTGTTGTTTGTTGGTGACGTCGACGATATGTAAAGAAAGTAGATAACCCTTCATTGCACTTATTTTATTTTTATTTTTGTTTTCTTTTACAGTCACACTTTTCTAGGATTCCAAAAATTTCAACTCGTGATAATGGATAAACAAATTTTTACGTGTACCTACCTTTTTTTGGGACATATTCGTTACAATTTTATTCACAATCAATTTTCTTTCTGCTTTTTGACTCCCCTAATGAATTAAATTAACCTAAAATCGATACTAGGTATCGTATTATTGGTTTGTGTTGATTTTTCAAGAAATTTTAATCTGCCATCGTGTCGATTCCAAGTATAGATCCAAAACAATAATACCTAATAAACTGGTTGATTCAACATCGATTTGGAATTAAAAATTTACCAGTTTCAGATGAGTCGGAATTAAGACATTAGGTACCTAAAATGCCTTGACAGTTGGATAAAGTGAGGGGGTGAGATAATTAAACGTACTAAAACCCTCTAGAGGTGATAGGCTACCTGGACCAGTGGGGTGATTGACTGTAGATATGCATATAGTTCAGAGACAGATGTATTAAATGTGCAAACATTGGCAGATACAAACAATAGGTAATAGCAATTTTCCAATATAGGATAAAATATGTATCTTTCGGAGCTAACCTCTTAAAAACAAAATTTCTGTAAAATATTTATTATTTAAAATAAAATAAACAAAGTTTTTTTTAATTTTTTTTTTTTTTTAAATTAAAATGACCTGCCGCAATGAAATAAAATGACAACTTTAGGTTTAAAAATAAGTTATTGCTTCCTAAACTCTAAAGTAATATTGCACAAAATTACTATCATACTCGATTACCATGAACTGAAACACAGGTGGTGCGGCTGGTTTAGGCTGTATTATTAGTGGTATTTTGTCTATGAAGGTGTCAGTTTTTATCATGAGTAGTTCACTCCCAGATCAAATTCGTGGTGTAACTAATGTATCATCAGTTGTACATCCAAGTTAAATTTTGTCATATGAAAAATTTGAACCACTGATCACCTGTGTGCCAGTGCATGGTAATGGAGTATGATAGTAGTTTTGTACAATATTCGTTTACCATTTAGGAAGCAATAACTTGTTTTTGAACTTTGGGTTGACATTTTATTTCATTATTTTAAGTTTAAAAAAACACAATTTTTCATTTTATTTGAAACATAGGTGGTAATATTGAAAGTACTTTTTACTCCAATAATTCACTAAAATGTTATTATGAACCTCTTCTGAACGCCTTAGTAGTGAAAAAATGGGTCAAACACAGATATCTACACCATATATAACCCAGATACCTAATTTTCCGCTTTCACTATTAAGCATTCACTCTAATGGAGGGTTGAGATTTTGCATCGATCCCCTGACCTGTTGGCAAAAAAATTATGTACGATGCATTTCTTATTCAGAAAAGTTTATTTTCCAATAAGTGATGTATATTTATTAATGGATGTTCTGATGTCATATTTGGTGTGGATGTTCTGTCAGTCTTTAAGATTGAAACCAGGAAACCAAAAATTACTGTTGTACGGCAAAAAAATGAATTTTCTTTTAATTTTTAATGAGGTATTTTATATTTAAATATTAGATCGATTGTGTATAAGTGTGATATAAATCAGTACACTTGTGTGGGTAAAGTGCTAACAGCTTTGTTTATTTTGGTGTGGTGAAAAAAGGCAAATTAGGTATCTGGGTTATATATACATATAGTGTAGATATCCGTGGGGTCAAATAAAAAATTATTTAATGCTGATAGAGAAAAACGTATCAACGCACATTGTTACACAATAAAAAGTATAATTTTGTGGAGTAAATAAGCAAATAAGTATGGATATAGTTTATGACATCACTCAATTCTTAGTGTGGCCAGAGTATAGACAGTGTTTTAGAGGAGAGTTAAAGCATTCACTTTACCTTTATCCAGAAAAGTCTTAATTTTTTCTAGTAATTCCCTACTTTAAAAATTTCTGCAAGGCTGAGCAGCTTACTTGTGATTGGGTCTCACGCTAGCTCCTTCCCTCTTTCGCCTAGGGTACCAAAGTTTGATATAATTGTATTGGACCAGTAAAGAATGATGACTTCTGGTTAGATATTCTGGTGTTAAATAAGTAATTATTGGGTACCTTTTGACATACTTTGCTCTACGTTTATGTACACTATCCTTGTGAATTTAAGGGATGATCCTTATCAAATGTATTTTAAATTCGTGAAATCAAGCAAAATATTGAAAATACGCCCGAAGTACGAACAAGTTGCCTACTTTTATTCAGGTATGTCTTGACATTACAAATTACATTGTGCTTGTGGTGCTTTACTGATGTAGTACTGTATAGTCAAAGGTGGCAAACCATTATCTTGTTTGTTCAAGTTTTCATGTTAGACAACAGCAAAAATAATCATCAAAAATGAACGAAAATTGTTTCTTCGTAAACGTTGTGTCTCGGATTTTTTCTACAAGTACAACATATACACTATTTGCTGCTACAAATAAACAACAGTTTTCAAACTGGTTTTTAACATAGACGTATTTTACCTTTTACTCTATTAGTATCAGTACGAGGGTGCATTGTGTGAGGTTACATAATAAGCGCATAATCAGTCTGATTGGGTTTCAAAAGACATCAACTGGGCTTTAGTTGCATTTGTGTCGTTATTTGTTTCAAAATAACACAAAATGATTAAGTGAGTAATTAATGTTTTTCGAACTTATATTGTTGGAATAAAACCAGATATCAGATTGAGAAAAATCAGTAAAAAGAGGAAAACTTCAATTTTTGTGGACTGAAAACTGACTTAAAAATTAGATTGATTTTGGGTTTATTTGGTATAATTTTCTCGTTCGTTTTTATAAGTCGATTCAAAAACACTCAGTTTTTTGCGGTTTTATGTCAGTTTTTTAGTTGACTTTATATCGATTCAAAATAAATAGTTGAGATGGTTTAATGAATCTCTGCTTGCTTTGATTAGTGATGAGTAAAAGTATGACCAAAACCAGGATGGAGATCGTGGTTAATTTCGTGCAGTAGGCTTACTTGCGATTGAGTGAAAATGCCCATGAAAAAGGTCAGACAAAACTAAGGGTCGTGGAATTGGTAAAAATTCGTGTGCCACATTGGCTAAAATTATAACAATCCATTGATAATTATAATAAATATTCACGTCTGTAAAATTTATGATGTAGGTACAAATAGCTGGTTGAAAATAAAGAAAAGTGCGTAGCTTTTATCAATTTGAATTTATACCGAGATGCAACGGTAGATGCGATGGTTATTTTAAACTGATTGCTAATCATTTACGTTGAAAATTTTACTGTTTTTTATTATTTTTTCTGCGTAATGGTTCCAGGTCGTGGTCTTGGAATTAATGTAAAGATTCGTATGAGATCTTTTATTCGAACAAACTGCGTTAACCATCATTTGTTTTTTAATACATGAATGTAAACTGGTAAATTAATTTCATTTCCAATTCCCATATATATATATATATATATTAGTATTATGTAGCTTCATCAGAAATCGTCACATGATTTGATACAAATTGAAAAAAAAAAGAAAAAAAATATTATCGAATCAAATCCGAGAATGAAACATGAGTTTAACCCCCCAGTGAGTTATGACAAAACTCATATCAATTTTATTTTCATCGAAGCAGAGCAAAAATGTATTTTAGCGTAAATTGCATTGTCGACAGAGATGTGTAAAAAAGTCTGCAATTTGAAAGACAAATAAAAGAATTCGCTTTTATAGTATTTTTTAATTATTTCTATTGTTTTTTATTGTTAGTCATAATAGAAACGAACAAAAGAAAGTTGTAGTTTGGGATAAGGAATGAGGAATGCTCCAACGTCTTGAACTCGATGATATTTCCATTTACTACGTTTATGTACACTCGGTTGAATTTTATTTATTTCTTTATATCGATCAGAATGAGACAGTTCGTATTAATACCGATTCATCCTTTCTATAGCATCAAATTACCTCCATTTCACATTTTCGCTGTCTGACTAAATTTACCAAAATTTCATCCTTCGTGGTTCCTTCGAAAACATATAATTATCTACGACACGAAAAAAACATTCGTTAAATATCTTGATTCCAGCCACGATCTTAACGTTCAAATAATTAACGAATTTCGCCTCAATTATTTATTTTCCATACAGTCTAACCCAAAAGCGAGAAAGAGAGAGAGTGAGACCGAGAGAGTTAGAAAAGAACTAAACTTTAAATAGAACTTTAAACTTTCATTGTGTATCTCTTTGACGAGTATGTTAGTGACAGTTGAGAACTCGCGGAAACTCAAGTTTCAAATCTGTTTTTGTTTTTCCTCGTATTTGTCACCCTAAAATTGTAATGGATGTATGTGTGCGTGCGTGCGTGCGTGCGTGCGTTAAGGCATTATATTGTCTATTGCAGATCTCAACCTTGAAATTTTCAAACTAAATAAGTGAACCATATTGGTCAAGGTTTATTAGACTACGCAGAGTAAGGTGGTCGATTTGAATTGCTCGCAGTTTTTCTTTCTCTTAGCTTCTCACTCTTGCGTTGTATGTTGGTTGGTTTTTCATGAGCACCACTGTGGTAAATTTCTGTTCACGAAGGGATAAGATTCGCCCTTATTTTTTATTTTCGAAGTATTTTTTATTTGCGGTTCCGAGTTTTCAATCTTATTGTTTAAGATTCCGAAAAAAGTTACCTACAATTTTTGTAAGACTTGAAACAAGTTTACCGATTCAACGTTTATTGAATTTTTACAAAATTCTTATATCGGTGAATATGCTTTTTTCATATTGTGAGCGAAAAGGATAAGCCAAATGCTCTTCAATAAATACGAAACTAGTATATGTTACTCCTATAGATCGCAAAGGGAGCAATTCTTGGCATGTTTCAATGTTTGTAGCGTGAGTAGAGTTGTCAGATTTTTTTTTTCAACTTTAAAACTAGCGACCGTGGTTTCCAAATGGTTATTTGCAAAAATCCTCACTTTTTCCATTTTTTAGACTTGAAAAATCGGTAAAAATCCCTCGATCAATAGTATGCTCTTTGTTGTTTAATACATTTTCAATCACCAAGATTATCGCATGTGAGCGAAATGAATAATTAATAACGTTTCTTCTAGATAATGAAAATAACTGGAATTTTTGCGTATCAAAAGCAGTAGTTCATCTTTATTACTCACTAAGTTTTCTAGTCATCGGTAATTCGAAACCTTATCCACTCTTGATGCTGAATTCTCGAATATGAGTGAATCTAACTCATTCGTCCAGCCTTGAGTTATGCGCATGGGAGAACGATAAGAAAATTGACTCGCACTTAAGGCGTAGATACATTTGCGAATGGTGGCCATCAAATGGTCTCTAGAATAAAGTCCACTTAATTTATGGTTGACGTAGAGAACAGGCACCCAACACACGAAACGCAGTCGTCCTATTTTTCTGAGCAATAAATTTTGAAGAATTTTCTTAACGAGGCTATTATTTTATCAGAATGTACATCGACGATGTTTTTTTTTCGTCTGTCAAGTATTAGTTTTCATATTTCTTTTCCCAGCGTTCACAACATTCTCCCTCTGTCTGAGCCACTTTCCTTGGGAGCGATTTTTACTAAGTTGAAGAATGACGATGGCGGGTGAAAGATTGCAATAGAAAAAAAAGGAAAAAAAAAGAACAGAACTCACAAAAAAATGTCATAAAATTGCCTTTACAAATCCTGATCACGTACACGTACAAACACCCAAATAAATTTTTCTTTATTTTTTTTTCTTAAGTTGCCTTTTCATTTTTTTTTCTGTCTCTCTCGTGGCTTTTCTTTTTTCTTCACGCTATTTCGATGTAAGAAAATGTACGTCATTTTTCGTTTTAGAAGAAGAAAAAAAAATAATTTGAGGAAAACGATCGAATGAATGGAAAATCTTTTTCTGCTTCATTTGGAGGGGAGAGTCTATGAATGTTGATATCGTTCGTGCCTAGTCGATACAAAATATTTACGACCGATTTGGGAAGGTGAGAGAAAATTGATTTTCAATTTAGTAAGACGGTGGTAGAGAGAGATGTGAACTTCATGGAATAATATACTTTGTTTATGAAGTTTTAATAATGTTGTGTCGGTAATCCGCGTGAAAAAGAGGCTTCGAAAGTGTTAGAAATTGAAACATATTTACAAACTTCTCTTATTGGTTTCTTCGGTTTCGTGTCTCTCGATTCTCGAGCTGCTGATCTTATTGGTCAAATCATTTCTCAGACCCTCCGCTTTCTCATCGATGGGTCTTTAGCTCAAGATTCGTCGATTTCAAAAATCGAAATTCAGTACGTTAATTTGTTAGGACGTCTGTTGAGACCTCCGCAGGTGACCCAAGGATTCTTATCGAAGTACAGTTTGTCTTCAAAGATCTCATCGACTTCACATTAAGGAAGCTGAGAAAACTTGCAGAATGGTAGACGCAATAAACGACGTTACCTGTTCAAATTTTATAGATATGTTTCTTCCAATGGATCTGGTTCCAGTTGCTGCATCTCTCTTCTACCTAAACAGTGTATTCGTTTTTTAAAAAAACGAAAGATATGTTTTATTCGTGGGCTGGAATGCTACATTAGTGGTTTTTTAATGCTTGAGAAGATCAAAATTAGTGTATTTCTGTGTATCAACTCTTGACAATTTCTTAAGCCTTTCGTTTGCCTAAATCCTCTGGATGAGCAATTGCAAGAATGATTATCATTTAGGATTTTTTTTTTCATTCCCAATCGGGTAGCGTCATTTACGAGTTACATTTTTTTCATTCTCATTAATTAGATTGAAGAAATAATATTATGAAGAATAAGAGTGATAATTTTGAGTTAAAATTATGAAATGTTTCGAATTTTTGTACTCATCGTGAATGTACTTATGCTAATGCAGATCTCGAGTCTACTGTGTTGAAAATTTAACCTTGGGTGCTTCATCTGAAAAAATTTTGAGAAAAATCTGCAGATTTTCTTGTTGGATGATAGGACTATTCAAGACTGAAATATTGCTATTTTTTTTTTATTAAACAATGCGTTATATGAATATTACCAAACCTCGGGTGTTTCAATTGTTTTTGTTTTTCATTTTGACCAGAAAATTGCCTGAAAATATGTCGTTTATTACTTCATAGCTCTGAAGAATAAACACCACCGTTTTCCGAAGATGAAAAACGGTAGTTTGATTTTGGTATCGAAGGAGTGTGGGAGAAAACAGGGTAATTCTCAACAATATTTGTTAATAGGTATGTAATTTAGTGCAGACTCTGGAATTGTGACACCCGAGAATAATAGTCACATAACTATTTTAGAAAAAGTTAGATAAAAAAATATTTACCTATAATAGAAATGAAAACTTGACAGACAGCCTAAGATCAGGGATCGCAAGAAATATCAATGTCCACGGACATATAGGGGGGTGAAGTGAAACGAATATAGTACTTGAAACCATGAAGTCTTGCCTTATAGCATCCCACACAACTCCCCATTAACTAATTTGAAAAAGCCCTACATCCCAGTAAAACGATCTTCTTCACAGTTAAATGATTGATCAATTTGCACGTAATAATTACGGATGTTGGAAGCAGGGATTGAAGTTGACAAACTTGATGTTAGAGCCGTTGGACAAATCGATTGTGGTATGGTATGATGTTGATCTTGAAGTCGTTTTTCAGCTTGATCTTCCTTTGAATTCCATTTCGCGAATCACAGTTCTATTTGAATTAAAAGGTTACAAGAGAAAGCGAATTTCCAAGATTGAAGAATGTTTTAATGTTTGAATTACTTTCTTATTTCATTACAAAAACACGAATGAAAAAACATATTGTTTTCCTAGCTGTTTAAAAATGATCTGTGCGTAGTTTATTCGATTGCTGAGACTTGAACACCCCTCAGGTAACAATCAATAATTATCTTGATGGGAGTAACCGCGTTGATCTTTTATTATTCCTATCGCTGAGCTCTGCTAATCAGTAACTTAAAAAACTATAGATATAAAAACCGTAATTTGATCACCTGTAGGGAAATATGGTCTACTTAGGGAGAGGAGTCTATAATTCTTAGCAGAGCTCAACTTAAACAGTCGAATAAATTTGTTTAACTGCTAACAAAAAATTCCGCACAGGATTATTTATAGTTCATAGAGACGACAATTTATGAAGATCAAAACCATGAAATATTGACTTTTTTGTAAGTCTGAATGGCTCTAAAACTAATATTTTCCCTCGCGTGCAGATTAGTCTGGAAGAAAACAAAATTTTCCAATTAAAATATAAAGGCTTTCTATTTTGAATTGTTTTTCCTCTTTCAGCACAACTGTTCGAAAACTTCGTCTGTGATGAAAAGTTTCGGATGCCGATAGGCCGATTATAATTTCTTTTTTCTTTCTTTTTTTTTTCTCATTTCAAGTCCGTACTTTCTGCTCAATGAATGTTCAAGAATGTCTTCACGTGTCAAAGTTAGTTTTCATTTGAAGAAAGTTAAATAACGAAGAACATATTTCTCTTGGAAATATTTTCCGTCATGTTTCACTGTTTATATTCAAAATATATTTCTGGCTGAGTAACAAGTTTTCCACATGAGTATCTCTGTTTGGAAAATTTTCTCGGTTGAAATGCGCCGTTCTTAACATCCTTTTTCTTTTTTTGAAAAATTTCTAAGAAAAAAACTAAAAAAAATTGTTGTAAAACTTTACTTTCCTGAAATTTTCTCGAGAATAGCGAGAAAATTATGGAGTAAAATGTTTGTATTGTTCATTTACGTGAGTTATTTTAAGTTTGTGAAAATTTTTTTGTATGGAAATGGGTATACCTATCATTGTTAGTTTTCATTAGGCTTTCGTAATAAGAATACGGGTCTATTTATGAAATTTGTTTTATTCGTATAAAAATCATATTACTCGAACATGATACGGGCTTAGGTGTGTTCAGTTTTCAGTACTTAACTTCCGTTCGGTTCGTATGATATGTGAAATTTAGTGAGGGGTGGCATATCAGTAATTTAAAAGATGACGATCAATATCTGCGCATTACATGAAAATTCTGCTCATATTTTGTCAATACTATGCTGCATAACAAAAGTAACCCAAAGGGACTGCAGTTTCTTGGTGATGGTCCTAAAAGTCAACTCATAGCCTACATTTATGCGCGCTGACTTTCAGGTCGTTATCATATTCTTGTTCTGGCTGAGAAGATGGCTATGTAAATATCCTAGGAGTATTCCCCGCAATGTGGCCAATTTTAAACCTCAATTCCTGATTTCCAAATTAGCCTCTTCTTCTAAAGAAATTTTTTATATCTTTCTTCATCAATTTACAGGACGAAACTTCTCATCATTCTTTTATTGTTTGGTTTCCAAGGCAATCACCCATCGGCTGCCATCTCTTTTAGCGTTTCCTTTTGTCTTGTATTTTCAGTCTATATTTAAAAAGGTTATTCTAGTCACTGTCCTCTTCATTCTTTTTTATGTATCTTTAATTTTAGGTTGTGCTTTCTTTTTGAGTACACATATTCCTCTTGAGTACACCATCACTGGAAATATGTACCGATTAAATACTATCTTTTGAAGATTTATAGAGTTGTCTTTGTTTGGAATTGCAGATCGGTGCTTGGAAAGTGACATCCAAACCATTTGCGTTTGTTTAAACGGTAGGTCGTTATTCATTGATGTTATTTGTTGTGAATAGTTGAATTTATTTCCATTACTCCTACGTTACTAGTCTACCTATCAGGTCCGTAGAGAGGAAATTCGGACCAGGAGGAGAAAAAATTCATTGGTCCCCGACAAAATAGAAAATTGCATTCATGTTCAGGTCCGGTCCAGTATCTAGGATTTATCTGATGGAAGAATTTTATAATATTGAGAAAACTTTGCTTGAGAAAAATTTTTTTTTAAGTTTTCCATTTAATTTTTGTAAATTTTCTTCTTTTTTTTTTTTTGAGAATGCTGGGCCCGGAGAATCCCCCTTCCTCCCTCTTAACTGTCCTGCTACCTATATTTCAATCGTAAAACTTCAAATGGATTTTAGTTCCTTTTCAAACCTCTTATTTAACCGGGCTGTTGTGGGTGAAGTCAATATGAACCTTGTTTAGACGGTATGAAGACCATATTCATAAGCGTATTATTAGCTATTAATTATTCGTTTTCTTTTCAAAACATTTTTTTGACTGGCTTAAGGCTTAATTTTTTTAGAGAAAGGTGGTGTCTAAGTATGCGGAGAAGATACTTCGCACTTTTGAGGAAAAATTAGCCCTGCCGCAGTATACAGAAATTTCGTGTTTTGTATTCGTATTCTGTAGGAGTACAAGTTCGAAAATTAACGACATTCCTCTTAGTTTTTTAGGTCATAAAAAAATGAGTAGCAGTAAGAAGAACAGAGCTACGTTAATCTAGTTAGAAAAAAAAAAAGTGTAAGTAGGTGAGTGTAATAATAATAAAAATAAAAAGGATAAAACTCTACCGTAGCCATACTTCGCTAGAAAACCCAGTTTACTGACTTTCATCCATAATTCGAAGAAAAAAAATCTGAATTCCAACTACTTGACCGATATTTGTATCGTTAGTTATCGATCTATGACAATTATATAATAGTATATATTGATATTTCATTGCCAGTTTCAGATAAAGAAATTATAAAAAGACTAACATTAGTTATCTATATCTTTGACAAAAATATCGATCTATCGATGTTTTATCGCTAAAAACCGATTCATCCGGAATTTTTTGTTTTCCAGTTTTCTGAAGAACTACCAAACCGATGAGCATTAAACTTCTCTCAGACCTGTGCTCTCATATGATAAGTATCTTTCGTAAAAATTTCATCCCTATTTGTTTGGTAGTTTCTTCAAAACCGTAAACACGGAATTTTTTCCAGCAATTTTTCTTTTCCAGTATTTTCGGAAACAACTTAACTAATAGGTACCAAACTTGTGTCAGACTTACACTAATTTGAGGAAAATCTATCTTAAAAATATCAGCTTGATGCCTTTTGTCATTTTTTCAGAATCCCTGAAAAACTACTATTCCCGGAATTTTTTATTTTCCAGTTTTCTCAAAAACTAATTGACCGATGGGCACCGAACTTCTTTCAGCTTTGCTCCATTAAAAGACTTTTTTTTTTTGTTGAAAATTTTAGCTCTATTCGTTTTGTTTTTTTCTCAAAACTACGAACCCAAAATTTATGAAGATACATACGTACATATATACGTCATTATATACCATATAGTACATGAAAAAAATTAGGTCAAAATGGGAAATGATACAAATCGTTTTCTTATGAAACGGATAATTTCCATCATCCCCACCCCTAACTATTTTGTGAGGTCAATTTTAATACCCCTTTTGCTAGCAAACTGGTTAAAAATGTATCGTAAAAACACTCGGTTGTTAGGGCTAATTATGTTGCCTTTGTTAGCACATTTTTGATCATCTTGTATTCTGGCTGTTGTAACGATGAAGGTGGAGGGCAAATTTTTACTTTTTAAAAGCACCTTTCGCTATCGTCGGCCGTCCAATTTAATTTGAAGGCTGAAAATTCTCCTCGTTCGCTCGTCTTTATCTCTTTGTCTTTTTTAGTTTGTTTTTTCATCGATTCGACCTCCATTTCGTTTTTCGTTTTTTCTTTTTCTGTCTTTCCCTCAAAACGTCTTAATTCGTTCTGTGTATGGGTCTGGGCTACGATAAAAGGACTGTTGTACAAGAACGCACAATAGCCTATTTTTTGGAGAAAAAAAAAAATTCGAATTTCGTTATACGGTAGTATTATTTGGAAGACGTTTTGTGGAGTGTAGGCATGGTTGAGTGGAGTAAAAAGAAGGTACTAAAAGATTATAAGATGATCTCATTATTATTGTGGAAAGATTTTCGAGGATTTCTTCGGGTGGATGGTGATTGGAAAATCGAAATTTATAATTATGTTTCCCTCTCTCTAGGTTTTTAGTACGAAAGTGTTGCCTCATTTTGCTTCGAGATGCGAATGCCTCGGATTGCTATCACAGGAGTCTGATTTTGGACGAAAGAGTTGAAGAGAGTGGTCCACTTATTTTGACGTCTCGATTATATTCAGTCAATTGTTACTGTTTTATTAATTTTGCCTTATTCAAAACTACATTTTTTTAAACTGCAGCTCAGTCGGATTGTATTGAGAAATATCGACCTACAAAGACATTAGATAATTGGGCACATTATACGAACAAGGTATTCTAAGCTTTGACTAAATATATAGTCAAAGATTCTAAGAAACATGAACGTAGTTTTGAATAATTTCTGGTTTTCACTCTATAATAATATGTTCTGTAGAGAAATAATTCAAATACCGATTTTATATAGAATCTCTTTTTCAAAAAATGATGAAATAGTATACTATGCAACATGGGAGGAAGTTGAGCAACTCCCAACCAGTGCGATGTTTGCCAGCATATGCTGCAATTCCACGAGTTGTTAATTGCTCACTCCATTCCATTTGCATAATTGTATTTTATTCATCTAGTTAGCATAATGAGTGATTGTCAACGAGTTGTTTAGTTGCAGCATGAGTCACAGGCAAGTGTTGTAAGTGCAATGAGTTGATTATCACGAGTGGCTAATTAGTTGAGAACGATATTTTTTACAACAAATCCAGTTAAAAGAGGTTATTATTTATTTGATTAAACAGATAAATTTCATTCACGAATAGAATTTTGGATATAATTAAATATTATCGAGAAGCGAACTTGATTGTTTGTATAAGTATCATCATGTGAAATGGCCTTTTTTCATTTTGACATTTTGAATCTTGCATATGTGTATATGTTACTGTGAAAAAATAAACAATAAATAGTTGAAAAAAAATTAATTTCTATGCTGTTTCTTCATTTGATGAAGAAATGAAAACCATTTTTGATGTTCCAAACTTCGTTGGAAATCTCGTATTTTGCTAATCAAAATCAATTTAATAATATAACCTTTTTTTGGTGTATGACTAGAGAAAAATATTTTTCGCAACACATGCCACAAATTAGGTGATTTTGCGCTTCTTTCTGAAGTGCAAAATTAAGAATTCGTGACGTTTGAGCAAATTTTGATAGAGGAAGCAAAACTAGTGTTTGCTTCCTGCTACCAAAATTTTTTGCTCTGCTCATCAACGAATCTGGTGTGTTCACTAACTTCACGGAGGATGTGTTGGGAAAAATAGCATTCCCAAAGTGAGGGCAAAGTGAGCTTCCCCCACTTGTTTGATGTTTGTAGTACTCACCTACGGTTTGAGCTGCAAATTTGAACTCATTGAGGATTGCTCTCTTTGCGCTCATGTAGCAAAATATACTATTTTGCAACAAGTGTATGTGTTGTTTTTGAACCTGGGGGAATAAAATAGGGCAAATGAACAACAAAATCAGAGAAATGAAAAAAAAAAAACTGAAAAAAATATGAAAAAGGAGAGATGAAAAAGGGAGTTGGCAAAAGTTAAGAAATATAGAAAAATAAAATCCAAAGGTTTCCCTCTTACCCAGCAGCACCTAAATAAAACTCTCGTTTAATATATAAGTAAATTATCAATGAAACTAAAAAAATTAAATAATGCAAGTAAATAAAAAAACTCATCAGCATAGTCACTAGCTTTTGTATTCTAGTTGGTAGAATGCCTGCCTTTTAACTTTTGAGTCAAGGATGGGAATTCCCATCTCGTTAGTGAGAATTTTTAAGAAGGAAAAAAATTAACAATTTTAATTAAATACCTGAAATAAGTCATTGAAAGGTGTGGGGAAACTAAGGAACCAATTAAGCATCAGAAAGTAAATTGAGATAATTTTAATAATTTTGATTTTTATTAAATTGAAAATCTCACACTCTTCTCAACTACCAACCACAGACAAAAGACTAAAAAAAATTTTTTATAACCAAATAATTAACTTAATAATTTTACTTTAGTGACAATAAAAAATTGAGGATGTAATCAAGCTGTGCAGGAAAGTGATCAAGCTGTGAGAGAATGTAAACTCAAAAGTGTGCATATGCTCACCAGTGTTTTTTCACATATTATTGAAATTAGCAACCTTATGTTCAGTCTAGGTGCACTTTAAAAAGCGTTTCTTTGGTTGGGTATTGCAAAAAATAAGTTCAGGGTTGAGAAAAAGAATTTAAGGTGTTGGAAAAAGAAATGAAGAAGTGAGAAAAAAAATAAAATACTGAGCAAAGTGGTTGGCAAGTAAGAGTTGTAAAATTAGCCATTTTCATCAAGCCTTTGATGACTGGAAAATACAGCAATTCGTACACTCATGTAGCAAAAAATATATATTTCCTTACTTTAGGTTAGTCTAAGCTGTGTCATCACTATAATAAACATACAAGCCGTTAATTCGTTCATTAAAATTATTTCACAAAATTATTTCCTCTATATTATTTCTTCAATTATTCCCTCATATTCGATGTGCATCCGCCACTACAGCCACTACCCACACAGCCACACATAGAAATAAATAAAAAAAAGTTTGTTGCTTTCACCGAAACAACAAATTCTACAGTGTTACCTAAAGGTATGCCAGAAAAAAATCGAGGGTTGGAACAAGCCAAAGAGTCACTCTGCGGCACTTCAGGGCTTGTACTATAATATTATGACAAAAGAGCTACATTTATGCCTCTCACCTTACAGATTAGGATAGCGAATTTTTCTAATGACTGTGAGATGAGAAGTAGGTATATAATTGTTTGAATTATCCTTTTAATGCTTACCTAGTTACAATTATTGTCCTTCTGCTAATTCAATAAAGCTCTTTTGGGTAAGAAAGTGTTCGCACTTGTTTGTAATCCAAATCAAAATATGCTGGAAAAGTTTCAAAATTACCGACTGACTTAGCCGACTCGAGTTCTCGCATTTTTCAATTTGTGCGTTCTTTAGCCCCATAGCTGCTTGTTGTAGAGGGTTGTGTTCGAAAAGAATTTCGTCTCATTTTTAAACCATCTGCGTCGAAGAAATCTCCCGGAAAATTCGAGTAGTTTACTTCCGGATAAAATTAATCGAGCCGAGAAACGACTGATTCGAAAAAGCTTTACAACGTAAGATCTGCCTAAGTTTTTGTCGTAATTGACTCACCTGGAGGTGCTGTTTGCTCTTGTCTTTCATCGTGTAAAGAATTCTTACCGTTTCGCGGTTTGCTGATTAGAAAGTCAAAGAAAAGTACGATACCTACGTTAATAGTTTTGACCTTTTAACTTTTTTTTTTTTTTTCTGTTCTGATAGCAAGGGATGAGGTGCAACTTTTATGGTGGTAAATGAAGGATAGGTATGTGAAAAAAAGAAACAAACATCGTTTGGTGGCGTCGAAGGTTAAAAAGAAAACGAATTCCAAGAGTAGGTTAATTATAGGAGCTTTTAAGGGTAAGTCGTGTAGGTGAGTAAAATTTCGGTAGCATCGACGCTAATTAAAACACGTTTTCTAGGTGTAAACTTGTTGCGAAATAAAGTTTAGAGAGAGGGAGATATATATATATAGAGAGAGAATAATTGTGAAAAATTGAGCTTTAGGTTGTCGTGGTCTGAAGGAATGGCGAACGTTTCGTAAATATTAAATTCGGAGAAACCATACGTTGTTGTGTGAGTGCACATGTGATGGGTTTGTTAATAATTGACAAACAGCAATTTTGTAGCACTCGGAAATTTGAACGAAGAACTATTTATAAAGTACGAAGGTTTTCCATCGTGTGAGACTGTGAGCCATACGTTCGAGGAGTCGAAAATAACTTCGTCCAGTATTTATAAAACGTTTTCGACAATTATGAATGCAAAACTCACCGAAGTTTGGGAAGGAAAGGAAATTATTTCCCATGTTCCAGTGGCCTTTACTATGTGTATAATGGGTTCGTGTACCTCATTCATTGGGTCCATATGACATGACGTGGGCTCGTGGTAATCAATGTAGGTCAGTATCTTCATTTTGATTAGTCGATCGAATAATTCGATGAAAATCAATTTTCGTTGGTCTAATGATCGATCATTCTAGTTGAAAAAAAGTCAGCTTAGTTGACAGAGATTGGAAAGCGAAAAATTTAGTTTTCAGTTCGGTTTGTTTTTGTTTCTAAATATTTTCGTTCCAGTTTCTGTTTTAGGTTTCTGTTCATCAAATTTTTCGGTTCTATTAATACGTTAGTTTTTGATTCTAAATATTTTTGTTGATGTTTCTGTTAATTTTCTTTTCTGTTTTTGTTTTTCCGTAAGTAGCTAACTGATAACTAAAAATCAGAGATGATTCGCATGAAATGTACATAGGCTACTTGTAATTTGTGAGTTTTACAAAGTGCACTCTGGTAATTGTATTTAAATCAAAAATTTAAATTTTTTTGCGAGAAGAAAACAAAAAATTTTGTTTCCAATAAATTCTATTTTGTTTTGGTTTTTCAAAATTTTGTTTCCTTTTCTGGGAATTTTCGTTTTTTGTCAAAAAACCATTTCTGATCCATTTCTGTTTTGTTTTTTGTTTAATTTTCCAACCTCTGCTGGTTGAAATTAGCAACTGCATCGGCCAATTAGTATGTAGGTACTGTCTACTTATGTTTTTTTTTTTCTGTGATAATTAAACTCAGATTTTCTATCATGAACAAGATTTACACCTTTTGTTTCGGTTGTTTTATACTTTTTTTACACTTTTATTGCAGTTACTAACGCAGTGAAATGTGATGCAATGAAATGGGACGTAGTTCTTTTACTAACATTTGGGGGTGCTAAAATGGAGTTTAGTTATTATCAATTATCAGCTTATCACTTACCACTAGCTTATTTTTTCAACACAAATTTAGTCTCATTTTTACAACCATTGCTATGGCGTCGGGGTAATGACGTATTACTTCATGCGAAGTACCTGGTGTTCAAATCTTTTCAGGGGTGGGAATATTTTTGAAAATTTTTTTTCAATTATAAAAACGAAGGGAAGTCCTTTGAGAAGTCAAGATAGTTATACTAATGTGCTTGTAATTTCCCAAATTTTTCTCAGTTCACTTAAGTTAGAAGTTTGTTTGGTTACTAAATTGAGTTTTGAAAGTATTCACATCAAAAACTTGTTTTTAAAACTTAAAATCATTAATAATGGTAACTGGTCACCACCTCATCAATACAAGGCTTGTTATGACAGTTTGGGTTAGAGGCTCTTCAAGAAGTAGGTGCAGGGGATGTTTCACCCCTGGTTCGATTTTAGCAACAAAAATTGTGCTAAGTGGTGACTTGTTTTTTTTTTTCAATTTTCCGAAAGTTGGAAATTTTGTTGAAAAAACATTGGCTACATTGTGAAGTTCACCTTAATGACTGAACTGCTTCGAAGAACTACAAGTTTGGGTTCTTTCCTGTGGTAACCCATCTTAAATTCGACTTAAATTGCTGAACAGTGGTCGTGAAATCGAGTTAGTCTAGAAAAAAATGATTAGAAAATGGCTCAATTTAGCTTTTAATCTACATAATTTTTTTTATGTAAGTTTTCAGTCTTCACAAAATTATGATGCTTGTTTTTTTGATTCATTTTCTTCTAGTCGATTTTATCTTGTTTTAGCCCAAAAATGTATATAGATTTTGAGTTATTTCAAAATGAAAACTGACGCAAAATCAATCATTCGCCAACTCAGTTAGTCAAATAGGCAATAATACAGTTGACCCTATTAGAAATATTGTTTTGGTATTTATTAATACCAATACATACCACGATAGGCTAATACTCTTATTTATAATTTTGAATAGATAATGTTGAATATTTCCAGAAAGAGTATAATCACCATACGCTTTTTGCCAATGTTAATTAGGATTTAGGTGCATAGATATAGGTACTTCACTTTAACTAGCTATGTGCGTTATTCATTCCCTAATCCCTATGATACGTTAGTTTGGGACGGGTCCCTTCTCTCCTTCATGAAAAATTATCTCTGTTTGTTTCGTCGTTAAATCAATGAACTCGTGGTGAAGATTAAGTAGTAGAAATGAATGAGCTGAGGCACAGCAACCAATACAAAGATGAGTGATTGTGATTTAGTGGTGGTGAGTAAAATTTGAGAGTGTCTGATCCGTTGTTGTTGCCTTCTTTCGCAGACTGGAGAAAGTTACTGAGTGGAGTATTCTGCCAGAAAGTCTTCCGAGGCAGTGAAGCAGTATTCTTGACATGCAGCTTACAGTCGAGTGAGGTGATATGTTTCCTATTCCCTTAATATGTTTTAGGTAATTTAAGTAGGTACTTTTTGTATTAGTTAGGTTTTATTCAGTGATAACGTCTGGTATTGGCTGATTTTTAATACAAGTACTTTTCGCATTAGTGTTGGTTTTCTTTAGAGTATTTTTTACTCAAATTTATATTTTCATCTATAGAAACTGATCTCAGCACCCTCGATATGAGTGCCTACTCTTCGAGCTAGTTTATTATATGCTTCAATACTTGAACATGTCCTATCAACCTAATTTCTCGCCGTTAGTTTGTGCAGATATCCTTGTACGTACGATTTCTCCTGCCACCGGCGTCACTCTCCTGTTCCATACAAGTAGTCTATATTCCATTTACTTCGCGAGTAACCTATCTTCCATTTACTCATGTCGCATTTGACGAACTGAATGTAGAGATGCACCTATCTACACATTCGCTGTGTTAAATTCATGTGGCGTAAATGGCTGTATGTATAGAATACGTAGCGTACACGTAATACGATTTTAAAATATAAAAGCTCCAAATAGAATTGTTAACATAAAAAATGAGCGACTCTGTGGGAAGAATGCATAGATAGGAGGTGGGAAGCGAAGAAGAACAAGAAAAAATCCTCATATATCGGTAGGTAAAAGATAGAAAAAAGAAGAAAAAAAAGACCCGAGAATATGCGAAAATCAAAACTAGTGAGATAGGGTGAAAGGGTTCGGTGAAAATACCATACGTTGTTACGTTGGGAAAAAAAATTGCAAAGTTTTGGGATGCATTAAGAGCTTTATATGTGTGTTTACCGTTAAGGGTGTGGAAACGGGCTTAGTGAGAAAAAAATGTACCTAACTGTGCTGTATTTTAAGTTTGCTCGACTTTTTTTTTTTTTTTTTTTTTTTTTACGTATGTCATCGTTGTAACATTTTTCGAATATTCGATGGAGATATCTCGTTTCGACGGTTACATAGTTTAGTGGAAGGAGGAGTTTTTCCATCTTCCAACATTGGGTCTAGGCCGTATAATTTTTTTTTTTTTTTTTCAACGTGACATAAAATATTGCGAATCTTCGAGTTATATATGCCAGTTAGTTTGGATTTATGGGTGAGTTAATAAGCCCGAGTAAGATTTTACTATTCGAATTCCTTTTTTTTTCCTTCTCCATTTCAAATTCTAGCTTTTATCATCCTGCGATGAAATTACGTACTTAAGTATATATCGACATTCTAGGAAAAACAGAAAAAGAAGAGGCAAAAGAAGAAAAAAAAAAGTGTGTGTCAGTTGGACATAAATAGAGGATTGATTCGGAAGTCTGGATGAATGACAGTAAGTCGTTGACGCCGGAAATATAAAATACGTGCGTGGTGAACTGTGATAAGATTTAAGACGAGGAAAATTTTAAGGGTTTCTTTTGATAGGAGAAAGGTCGAGGTACGATTGACCGGGGATGATTTTTATGGACTTTCTTTGTTATTGGGAAAAATGTGGCTTACATGCTCCAAAAATTTATGTAGGTCCGACATCGATGTTAGTAACGGTGATTTTTTCAAATTGCTGCATGGGGCTGTGAAATTTACGCGTTTTTGCATCAAATGACTACGCAGCTTTCCATTCACAATATAGCTCCTATCTGTATTTAAGCTACCTAAAAAAAAAAAAAAAAAACAGAAAACAAAAGTTAATACTTGGGTAATACAAAGATGGTGGTACTATTAGTCTTGGATTTTTGTATTGTAGTGTAAGGTTTCTAAAATTGTACCATTTCCTCAAGTATCTCTGCTGATATTTAAAAAATGGGAGAATGAATTACTGATCCACATGATGAATAATGAAACTAAATACAAATAACCACTAGGAAATCAAAAATTGTCTCAATATACTCATTTTTCCTTTCTTTACATGCTTAAGAAAAAAAGCATACCCAAGAACAAACAATTTATGCATGTTGTTTTAATAAGCTTAGTTCTTCATTGTGTTTTCAAAAAATTAGTTTAAAATTATTTTTTAAAACTGAAAATTTAAGTTTTAATAGAAGTGAACACTGTTTCCTAAATCATACAACTGATGAGTTTCATAGATTATAGTACCTAGTTTTATAATGGAAGTGAATACTGTTTCCTGAATCATACCATTGATAAGGGTAATGAGTTTTCCAAATTGCACCACTTTTTGTTGTTATGTATTTCAAAACATTTAGATACTAAAAAGATCCCTAAAAATAGGGTAAAAAATAAAAATAAAATAAAACTAGCTAAAAACCATAAAATAAAATGAAAATATTATTACAGGTACGATGTAGAAAACTGACTGGTACAGTTTAGGAAACTAATTGCCTAAATCATACCATCTGGAGTTTGTTGATAAAATTAACTGTAATTTGGACAATATTTAAGTGAGGCTAGTGTGAATGAAATTATAACAGAATTAAGGATATAAAAATCAGAAAATATATCATTGGGGATTCTAAAAATATAATTTTCATAATGTGGTACGATTTCGATAACCTTACCCTACAGTCATATCTAGGTCTTAGGACAGAATGTAAAAATGATACTGTGATGCCCATCTACTCGCAAATTGACTAATCCGTATCTTATTGAGACAGAAAAACAGAGTTGAAAATAAATGAAATTCAGAACCTTTGAACGACCCATGGATGTATATCAACTTACCAAGATAAACAACTCAACAGTATATGATTGAAACAAGACCTTGCCTATCTGCGCTTTACCAAGTTATCGTACAAAACGATCCTATGTTTGCCTCTAAATTTCTGGAGAGTTACTGGACAAAATTTAATGAACTTATTTTTAAAAGAGATAAGGGGATTCCAAGTTTATTATCATGCTATTTTTTTTTTAAATCGATTTGATAGTTTAAGAGTTATCTTTGAAAATCATATTCAAGAGTAGGTATATCTTTTATCAAGATGAAAACAAAAAACTACTTTTTTCAATTCCAAAATAGTATTGAGCTAAATACTGGGAAAAATGTACAGGTACCTAATCGCATTATAACAATAAAATTTAAGATATTAATTGATAATATTTTATCCATCGTGATGAAAAAAAATTATCATCGTGATAAAGGATCTGCTTTTTTAATGGGTATTCCACCGAAAAAATAATAAAAATTTTTACTCTATAACAAACCATTCAAAAATTGTCTCATAGATTCTGAAAAAAATAATATGATAATAATTATGGGATTGCCTTCTATTATTAGAAAAAAGTTCAACAAAATGGATGAAGTAGTTCTCTAGAAATTTGTTGACGAACATACATACCTACATGCGTACAAATAAAAAGATTTTTGAAGATTACTCAAAAACTATCTCGTCGATTCTGGTACAAATTATATGGGACCTCAATGGTATTGCCCTCGATCATAATTTAGTTGAGTAGTTATCCATAAATTTTTAGACAGACACATACACACATCTGTATGCTTGGTAACTTGGTAAAAGGGGGTGAGAGGCGACTGCCCACCTTCGAATAAACTAATGTATTCCATGCGTTTCCCATATGAGTAGTTTATTCAGGTAAGTTGCAGTATATTATGCACTAAGGTGCAAGAGTGAGCGTTAACATGCGAGGGAAAGTTTGCAAAACGAGAGCACCGAGTAAGCAATTCCCCAGCCATGTAAACTCACTTTTGAACCTTGCTGAGGAAGATATTTTTCATAATTAATGATCAGGAAGCGACGAAAACGTTAATTAAATGCCTTATGAATTCATAATGGTGGGTGAAGTACTTTGAATCAGGTTAAAATACGGTGAATGTTCTTTAACTAGTATCTGCACTTGTGGTACCGCGTTAGTGTGTTGGCTTAACATGCAAGAGATGCCAGGAATTGAAATTAATTACAAGTGATTCCTAAATTGAAAATTTTCTGGTAAGTTTAACTTCATTTTCGGCTCTTGTTAAAAAAGAAAAGAAAAAAATGATTTAAATGATGATTCAAGTAGGTATCTACTCACATAGCCAGTAATATGGTGTAATTATAATTTGCTCTCAAGTTTTATGTTTAGTCTTGGTTTTGCTCAGTCCAGACATCTTTGCCTTGACCATGGTCTTCGCATATTGAGTCGTGCTGTAGTCTTGCATATTTTGTATCTATAGATATTAATTTTGGTTCTACTCTTGCTTTGGTAGTTGTGGTACTGATCTGGGTGTTATATTTGATGTGTTTGACATGGCAAAAAAGTTCAGCACTAAAAGTTGAAGTGCGGTTTTGGTGCGGGTCTGGCTCTTTTAAATTTCGGTCCTCAGTTTCATTGTAAGTCGAAGTATAGTTTCTGTTCTGCGAACTGTGAAGCCTACTGAATATAATTTCAGAAATAACTCGACAACCAACGTACTGTTTCAACGAAATTTTCGCAGAATCTTCGGCTAAATGATACCATATCTCGTGAAAATTTCGGTTGTATCGTACCTTTGATTTTCGAGGTAGCCCTGAAATTCTGTTTAAGTAGAATTTCAAATCAACGATACGAATTTATCGTTTTATAAATATAATATATTAACGATATATTTTACGTTTTGAAGTTCCGGCAAATAATTAAATTCTCACAACGGTACCTATCAACAAAATAAATTACTAGCGGTGCGTACGTCACTGGTGTCCTCCTGTTCAGCATCGTATTTCGTAAAATAACTTCAACTGTTTCTCCGAACGAAGCCGAGTCATCATAATTCGCACTTTGGGATGAAGTCCCACATGCTTTGCCATGTCGAACACAGCTGCTGTCTGCAAGGCCGTTGCCAATTTTTCTCATCGCCAATTATTTTTTACCTGCGGCAAAATTGTTTGTTTGTTTTCCTCTGGCTGTGTGCGCGTCGCCTTTGTAACCGTGTGTTGGTGTGTCAATGACGTAGGCAACTTCTTTAAGGCACTATTCGTTAAAACAGTGCCGAGTAAAACACGCGCGTCTAATTTGAAAAGTAAATACGCGAATTTCGGTTTTATACGCGGTGGTGGAGCACGCCAGACGGGGTTGAGTTGAAAGTTTCGACAAATTGAACGTGGTAAGTGGTTAGGGGGAGAGAACAGACAGAGGGGCAGGCAGACAGGCGGGCGATGTGAGTGAAAGGCAGCGACGGGACCAACTTATTCGCCTACTCCTTTTTCACCGTACTTCGTCAAATGCGTAGGTAGGTATTAAGAAATTGTAAAGATTGTTGTTCCAAAAGAAACGCAGCACGCAAAGGCAAACAGGGACAGTTTTGAAGGAATAGTGGTGCAGACGAACGGAAAGTTGGTCGATGAAGAAGCGAAAACGAGGAAGGAGGAAGGTGGAGAAAGGGGAAAAGGTGGGAAAGAAAAACGTAGCATAAATAAATACGACGAAAAACACCAAATGCCAAGGAGAAGTACGGTGTACCAAACGACTCGTGTTGACACCTTTTTCTTTCTCCTGTGTTTGTTTGTTTGTTCGTTTGTTTCATTGTTTGTTATTTGATAATTGAATTCACGTAAACGTAAACAAGCAGTGAATTAGTGCCGAGCTTGATTCGGTAGATAATTGTTGGGTAATTTTTGACGTGTTGTCTACTTGTCTGCAAGTGTAAACGTGTCGTCATTCTTGCCGCAATTTCCACCTCGCAAACAGCTATCTTGTAGTCGATAATCTGGTAGACGGTGAGAGTCTCGATAATGTGGAAACTGGCTACAGACGTCGTGTAGAAAAATTCACTTGTCCCAAGACATCCAATTTTCCACCAAAATACTTTACAATGTTTGAAGACCGTCACAAGGAATTGTGAACTGTGGGGATTAGAAGACTACTCGTATGAGGAAATAGGCTCGGCTTATCAACGACAGTCGTCACCTTTGGTGACCATTATTCGTGCCTTGCACGTTAAACCAAAACAGAATGTTTGTTTGTTTATACTTGTCTATTTTAGCAAATAGACAAGTTACAAATCACGGTCTGTGACAAATTGATAGATAACGATCTCGGCCATGTCACGAACCGATACAGAGATGCATTCTCTGTACTTTACTATTGCCATAGCAACTGTAAAGTACAATGAATAATCTACACTGTACTTATGTAAATATTACATAAGTGTGTATGTGTGCGTGTAGGGAGCCGGGTATATAAGACCAGAAAATCTTAGGCTAAATCTCCGCTGTTTGCCGAGGTCTTGGCTCCCCTATACCTTCTAGGTATTTTGGCATAAACACGCAAATTGTTCTGTTGAACACCTTCTGTTGTTGGTATACTTTCCACGGCGTAAGGTATTCCACATGAACAAAAGTTCTTTTCATGAAAAAATAGTATTTAATTAATTTTTGACTATTGTCATGGTACCCAAATTATTTGGCAACGACTTATCTACTTTTAAATTTTACTCGTTTATGTTTTGGAAAGGTAGATACTAAATATGTATTCAATATTGTTAGGACACACTTGGAATTCTGACAGTTTTAGTGTTTCTTGTTTTCGACCCTTGTTTGCCATATATCAGATAATTTTCGTCTGTATTTTCATTGTTGATAAGTTTTTATGGTTTTTAGGCGGATTAGGAGTGTTTAATATTTATATATTTTTTTTTGTTTCTAAATGCAATTTCTTGTTGAAAGAAAAAAAAATTAAACGTTGTTTAAATCACGAATAATTACTACTTATTTGGAGGACAAAGCTGAATAGATGTATTCTCTTACAGCGATTTTTTTTGGTGTTGATAAAAGTTTTATTTTTTCAAATTTCCATACTGCTTGTCTGAAAACTATAAAATTGCTCAGCCTGTGTTTGGTCTGCTTAAATACTTAGTTTGGTTGACTGCAAGATTTTTGTCGCGGCACAATTTTTTTTGTAGATTCTTCATTATCGTTCTTGTTTTTGAGTGGATGTGTAAACAAAGTTTTACATTGAGTGCCTTCAATTTCGCTGCCTTGTTAACTAGCAATGACATTAACTTTAATTAATTAATGCTGTCACATGTTTACTGTTACCTGAAAATTAATGGTACTTTTTGGCAACCAAATTGAGACCATTTTCCTCACCAAGACCGAAACATAACTCATATTTCTCATTTATGACGAACAAAACTGAAAACTGCAGCTATAACCTAGTCTTGTTCATAAAGTCCTATCTAAATTTAAATTATAAATATAATACTTTAAATAAGTTGGTTGTACTTTTTTTAATTATTCCATTCACAGACAAGGTGAATTTTGAATTTGGTATTTCAGTACTGAAAAATCATTGAGTTTCTTATTCATTGTGATTTTGATTTAATGGATAGCTCATATACTTGTCAACGGTAGGAATAATTATTAAGTAATCACATTTTTAATTTGTAATCTCGAATCCTTTATCAAATTGTTCGCTAAATCGTTGATGGCATCAATAATTTATATCAATCCCCCCTCTTCATTAGCAGATAAGTCATTATTTACAGTTTATAAATCGACTGCGTTCTTATCCAAAAAATAATGGCTCTACGCAATTGGATAAGAAGTTACTTGAGCTTGTCTGTAGAAGAATTGAATTCAAAATTCATATGGCACTACTTACTTATTACTTGTGAAATAATCGAATACTGATATTATAGTTGAAGAAAAATAGGAAAAAGAGTGACAGAAAACTACTGAAGTATAATTATTCCACCCCATCCAGAAAACACGTACATAGTCTTATTTATTGCTGACGAGGGCAGCAGTGCCATCTTGAAGTAGCGAATAAAATGGAAACGGTTTAGAGTTAAGTTAAAGGTCTGAGAATCCGATTTTATACTTGCGTAACGTGGATCAAAATTCATTCAGTGCCAACCTTTCGACCCAAAGGTGGTGTGGTTTTCTGGTAGGTGATAGCTTAGTCGCTCCAGAATATAATCTGTCGATATGCAGTTTGACTGCAGCCACAGCCAACAGGTTTCAAATATCTGCAGACGTTGATGTCTTAACAACAGTTCGTGATCAGCAAAATAGGTCTCGGACTTGTAGTTTTGGTCTTGGTTTTGCACTTCTTAAATCAAAACTTGAGAAAAAATATGAAAAAACTGTTAAATATTTGCAGTTTCTCCACCCAAGTATTTTGCACTATTTAGTGTTTAACGTTTTTTATTTTTTCTATGTTGATAATAAATTGCAAGGACGTATTCAGAATAAAAACGAGTTAGCTTCGGTGCCTAATTGGATAGAATAATTTAATGTGATACAAATTTCTGTTTTTATACACTTTTATTCTACTCACTCAATTCGTTGAAGTACACAGGATGACCAACTTCAGCGCTGGTTTCACGTGTTGCGACACACGCACACATACACACATATCTGTTTTCATCAGTTTTTTTTTTCCTCTTTCATCGGTATTTCTGTCTTATGTAAATATAAACTTTTAGACCCATATTCACAAATGTCACTTTAACCTCCCTTCACTTAAATTTCATTTGAAAATGTCGTTTGGCACAATTTTGTATTTAACAGTGCGGCAACATTTTATTTTTACATTGGAACTCTCATAAGAACTACAATGTTCCCACATTTTTAAGTACAAAATAGTGAAAAAAAATTTTTTTAGTGAAATTCAAGTGAAGGGAGGTTAAAGTGACATTTGTGAATAAGGGGCCTGTTCTACTCACTACGGTGATTTTAAAATATACCAATACTGCAGCCAACCTTCTAGTAACAAAATATAATGTTTATTTTGCATGAAGCTAAAAAATAAAAAAAGCGTATCTTTTAAAAATTCGTTTTCAACCTAATTTATTGTTGACTGATGACACTGTATAATTCGTTGTTTCCTTTGAAACAACAAATTCTGTTTTGTTATCTGGTGTATATATATATATATATATATATATATATATATGTGTGTGTGTGTGTGTGTGTGTGTGTGTTTTGAATGCAATCAAATACGCATGCACGCTAACAAATTTTTGTTTCTTCTCTCTTTCACACCAAAATTTGCACCAAGACTTATTAGCCACCTTCACCTTTTAGTTTTTATCTTGCTAGTGAAAGTAGAAATGGGTGCCACTTCAAAATTTTTGGTTAAAACTTACCTGTTTGGTTTCTCTACTTTTATTCTGAATTGTTTAGGATAATTTGTTTGACAACTGTGATTTGATTACGTATCTCATGTTTCGATAACCAATTTAAATCCTCCAATCAATTAACTCGAGTATGTAAACAATTGTTTTGGTAACAATAAATTAGCCGTCTCGAGAGTGGTTTCCAAATGAGTTTATTCCGAATACGGCGAGTGCTTTACCGGGGTGAACAACCATTTTGTTCCGAATAGTTTTGGTGCACTCTGTTCACTTGGGTTGTTACCCAAGCGTTTATTTTGACTGCCCCCCAGGTGTTAGTGGTAAGTTGAAATCCGTATATACATATTTTGGAGGGTAATCAGAGACTATGATCAAAACTTCGGCACGTCGCGATCATACTTGAGAGGAAAAAAGAGACATTGGGAACTTCTTAAGGATACAATAGCTGTTTAGCGTCTGCGTCTCGGTGGCTTATAATTTTTTTAAATTTATTTATATATTTCCTTCAATTTGAGATAAAATTCTTAATTTCTAACTCTACCATAACGGAACAGAGCTGACGCAAAGACTCAGTAATTGTGTATCTGCTGTTCGTTGGTCGTATTTTTTATTTATTTTTTCGTCTATGAGGATATGGAAAAGAGGAAAAGCAAGAGACACCAGCAGGCATAGCGTAGCATAAAGTCGACGTTAAACAATTAGGCGCTAAAATGGGTACAACGACGTGTGTCGAAACCTTTTTTATTCTGCCATTGCGTTTGTTATCTAATTAAATATCGTGTAAATGAAAATACGTAGTGCATTGCTTCGGCGTTGGCTCGGCAATAATAATTGTTATGGTAATTTTGAGCGCGTTCTCTTTCCGCGTAACAGCCGCCGCCGCCGCCGCTGCCACCGCCACCTGCCATTGCCTTATTCCGCCAATGTACCACACCTTTATCTTAACCCCAGCTCCAACTCCCGACAAGTAATAGGTACTTCGTCAGTTCAAAGTTTTCTAATTATTGGGTTGGTTCGATGTGTCGCTTTTAAGTTGTCTTCTGGGGCGTGCGTCTGCAGCGTCGACAACGAATTACTCAGACGTAAGCCGCAAATTTTACCGAATAACCGCATTCGCGCACTTATTCGCCCACTTCGTCGAAGGAAATGTCAGTGACTTATCCCTGCCCGTCGCCCTCCCGTACCCTTGCCCACTCCTACCTACTAACGCGATTCTCAAAATTAATATCTACGGTCGCAGGGTGGCGACAGGATCGGGCGGACGGGCAACAGGACCTCGCGAAGTTGAAGTCATAATATTATTTACCTATTGCGATTTCGTTATCGAAGGCAGAGATGTTAGTACTGCGGCTGCCGCCGCCGCTACTGCCATAAGACCAGTTTTCGTTGTTTCGTAATAATTTTGCCAAGGATTTATGCGTCAGTGTCGAAGAAGCGCAGAGTCGACAGTTTACGTTTCTGGGTTCATCGTCGATCCGACTTACTTAGTCGAGTAGGTACTCTCGAGAGTGTGGCACTTGCGAGAGTGTACCTACGCAGTCAGTGTCACCTTTAATAATGCGATTTGCATCGCACACTCCGAGGTTGCGAGCGCTTTTGTTCACCAGGCTCGGGTATTAAAAGCGTTAATGGATGAAAATGGCTTTGTGACACCCAGTTGACGATTCGAATTTCCTTTGCCTCAGTGATTGGCGCGGAGACTTCCGCGTTGTCTGGTGGCTAAACGATAGAATTTCGCATTCCGGGCCCGTGGAACAACGTAAAGACTTGAAGCGATCGAACGTGTCATCCGATGTCTTTGATACGCGGAGCAGGGAGTTTCAATTTCTTCTGTAAAGTTTGACATTTTAGACGAAGAATAATATTCAATAGCATCGCAGTCACTCGGATCAGGCCCTGTAATGTGTTTTTGTTTGTTGTATTCTTACGGATTATTGTACTCCAAACTCTCCAGATAATGGCTGCTCCTATGTGAAGGCGTTTCTATGTGAGGAAGACGCAATTCTCCAGTCTGTTTCTCAGTCTTCAGATGATGTGTCATCTATGTAGAAATTTTTTTTAAAAAGAAGGATCCACTCGGTGTGATGACGTCTGCTACGACCACGAGACCAAGTTTCGTCGGTAACCACGTTGTGGCACTCTAAGCATGGTGCTTTTGAACCCAACAAAGTCTAAAATTGACAATTCCATCCTCGGTAGCTCCATAAATTGGTGACTTTCTAACTTCGTGTGACACTATTGCGCCATTTTTCAAAAAATTAGTGGCTGGTTCTGAATTTTCTCCGTACATTTTCGACGAGGTGAGTAGCAGTAACAGCGGCACTGAATGTCACATCTTGGTTGCTTGAGTTCTGCCTTATTCATGTTTGGCTGGTTCTTGGAGGAGATTTGTGGTGGCCACAACTACGAGGCACACTTTCATCAGTTACTTCAATTGGTCCCATACTTATGCAGTAGTTATGTCGGTTGCTTTTGAAGGCAGATGACATGTGAAATCGCAGGTCCAATCTCTGTTGCTTCACACAATTTTAACATCATTAATTCTGACTGCTGATCGTAATACATAAACATGAATGGTCAGATGTACATGAAAATGGTATGCTGTCTAACTGGGGTGGAAAGTAGGTACTTATTTAATTTCTTAACAAATGTGAAGTCTGAAGGTGGCGCAAGCTGCACCAGCAAGTGCTGAAAATTTCACCATGAGAAACTGCCTTTGTAATATCCAATTTTTTTTGCAACATGTGCACGAAATGCTCAATTTTTGAGGCGTGTTTCTTGTATGTTATGTGGCCTATTCCAGATAAGAGCAGTGTAGCTATTTATATTTCCATTTATATTTCCACATGCCTCTCTGTTAGTTTCAATTCTATTTTCCGCACGGCTTTTTTAGTTTTTTTTTTTTTTTTTTTTTTTTTTTGTATTGTCAGTCATTTATTATACCTCCGCTTTCTATCAGGAGAAATAAATTAAATTATAAGTTGTTTCGTATTTAATTTCATATAAATATATATATTGTAAATTATTATTCACCTTGTTTTCTTTCTCTCACTTTTTTACCAAAAATTGAAATCTGGTTGGTAGGGAAACACTTTTCCCAAAATCTTTTTCCCAATGAAATTTTTTTCCAAAAAATATTTTCTCAACAATTGAAATTCCAAAAGATGGTGGGTGGTTGGATGGGGTGAGTTGTTTTTTATTATATGCCTTTATTGTACTTTGGGTGGTTAGGTGAGGTGGGTTGCAGGCTGTAGGTTGTAATAAGAACACATCATCCGAGTTTTTACGTTTGTATACGAAAAAATTTATAATAATGTGACGAAATAATATTAAGAATACGTTGACAACGATGACGTGATTACACATTATTTAAAGATAAACTTAGAAATAAAATATTTTGCGAATAAATATTTTGGGAAAAAATTCCAACAGCCATAAACTCGTACACCCAACTTCATGAACCTAGGCTACATATTTGTTGGCTATTTTGCAACGTAAATTTTCTGACTTATTTTTCATTTGTTGCTGTTATTTTTTTACCAATTTTTCAAACACAGCGAAAGTGTTAAGATTTTTACGTGTCCGAAAAATCGAAAATGTTTTTTTTGTTTTAAGATTCGCTTCGAGTGTGTGCTCCTATTTTGATGGCACAATTTCCGATTGAATTTTTCTCATAAATCTATAGTTCGATTATTTTTGGTTGGTTCCTTCATTCTTCAGATTTTTCGAGCATGTAATAATATAATTTTTTCAATACGAACTTTAACATCGAACACAACTTTTTTAATCCTTCTCCCCTACCCCACCGCCTCATTTCTTAAACACACGTTTTTCCTTCGTTCTTCACGTAAGTATATTCGTGTAACTTGCTTCTGCATTTCCAAATAGCTCGTTCGTTTCGCGCAGACTATACTTATGTATACACAGTACCTATACATGCATACATAATATATACACGTATTGAGGTTAGAAAATTCGTGCATTAAAAAAACAAAAACTATCAAAGTCGTCGTTAAGAATGCTCGTGTTTGCACATCTGTTGTCTTTATTCTCGCTGAAAGCTTCAAGACGCGTTTTAGTAATTCGAACAACATTTTACGAGAAAGTTTCCCATCACGTTTATTGCTTCTTCAATTTTTCATTTACTTGGACGATGGACGAAACATATGTGCCAGGTGTACCACTTAGTTGCTTGAAATATCTTGCATTCTTAACCTTCAATCTTTCGGAATCCATTCATTGCTGCAGTTGTTTTATTTTGCCTCATGTTGACGATTTTCCGCAAATTTTCACGAGAAAGAAAAGTGAAGAGAGAAAAAGTCGCGGTAAATGTTTGTGTGTGAATTGTGAAAGAGAGCAATGAAGAGTCTGAGAGAAAAAAAAACACTTTGGTTATAATAAATGCGAAAAATTTATCGATATTTTTACGTAGGTTTTCGAAGAAATACATATTAAAGTTGATCTTTTATGGAGATCCAGAGGTGAGGGTGAGGTTAAGTTCGTTTTTCGTCTCATGACCTCAGAAAATTTTTTGTAATATTAGCTGAAGTTCAAATATATATATATAAGTTTGCATTGAACTCGATATTGGTTGTAATTTTTATCTGATAGTGAAATTTGTTACCCTTATTTGGATCTGCATAAAGACGAACCCTATTGTTTTTGGTCCAGATCAACTCTATGGTTCGTCTATTACATCCTATTATGTTTCACGTTTGGGCCTAAATACTTCTAAAATGCGTAATTTTCAACCAATAGTCACGAAATTTGGCATAGACGTTGAACACATTATATTCTATCATTCTGAAACATTTTGTTTCAAACGGATGAACGTTCATGCATAATGTTAATTTGAAAATAGTTATTTGTTGTAACGTATATTTTCGTCTATTTTTAGAAATGACGAACATATTCGTCCACACAGACTCAAATACCAAAAACGTAGATACTTATCAACAATAATCATCCTATAACTCTTTATAAACAACCACTAAATTACCCGTATTTAATTTTATGAATATAGATGTATTACCTGTATATTCATGACCTACTTGTGCCTGTCCCTCGAGTACTCAACGAGTCAGCACAACCCTATAATAACAACACCCTACCTCACTTAGCCTATCCGACACATACGTTTTCATACCCTGAACGAGTAATCCCTCGATTCAGTGGAAAAAGACACAGTTCCTCGACAGCTACTTCTAAGTACCTGAAACCTCTCTAGTAGAAGTCTTTAGTGAACAGATAGTCTTGCTTGTTGGATTGTGATTGTATATGTATAACTATTAACGTATTAATATATGTACTGTGATGTACAAATTATTATTTTATTAAATGTGTAAACTCCCTCGTGTGTTTTAAAATATTATTGAGTCTCTATTATATGTTAAGGTCCACTATAGCTTGTGGATGATAAACTTGAATTATTTTAGAAGTATTATTGTTTTTTAAGTACGTAATATTTCGTGTATGGTGTAACATCGAAAGTGGTTCTAACCAGGTACTTTACCACCTCTTTTGGCCGTTACATTTGTGATACAAGTGTATAAAATAGGTGATTTTGATCAGAGTGTGATTTTTTCAGCACAAGCCAAGGGCGAGTGATGCAAATCACACCATTATCAGTCACCTACTATATACGCCTGGGTCACACATTATTATTTGAAACACCCCCGCCCCTAAAAAACAAAATAAAGAAAAAAATTTAGGTAAGTAAATATTTTTGCTATTGGGAAACAAAAAAGCGCAGACTATGCCCGTACTTTCAGCCATACTCTGTGGTGTATTGGTTAAGGTGCTGGTTTCCCAGTGGCAGTGTCAAAGGTTCAAATCCCTACTGCAGAGGAAACTTTTATAAAAAAAAGTAGTAAAACAAATAGGTTGTGTGCAGTAGTAAGTAGGACCAGTGTATAAAATGTTGCATGTCCAAAACGATGTGTAAAGTAAAGACCAATTGATTGTTTTATATATCGATCCTAAATGGTTCTAAAATCGCTTGCTTTATACATCGTCAAGGTGCGTATAAAAATGAAGTTTATGAAAAGGTGTTGTAAAAAATCTCAAACTAGTGCTAAGAGAAGAATATAATGTCAGATGAACCAAAAAAGGAGGTTGAAATCAGGCTTGCTTTTGTTTAATTTGCAAAGTGATCATTTATGGTCCGGACCAAATAAGTTGAGCTCTGAGGGAGATAGGCAATATGGCACACAAATATTTAATAACCCACGATGACGACATAAAAATGTTGAATAGTCAACGAGGAACAACATTGCATTAATGCGCCATGAACGTCGGAGCTCAACTTATTTGGTCCAGACTATAATAACATGAGTACACATGTTTTGTAACTTCATAATACACTTTATTCTTTCACTTCATTATGAATTTCCTCAACATTTTATTTTGAACATAATATTTATTCACTATTCTTCCAAAGAATTCTCATATTTTTATTTTTTTACTGTATTTAATTTTACTAAATCATATATTGTATTATATTCCAACAAATTACAAAATATGTTCTCAACCAACTTGAAACTTTTCTTGTTATAATTATTTAAAACATCGTAAATTATTGGTGACATGAAAAGATAATATATTCTAGAAGGAAAAAAAAGTAGTCATCAAAGCCCTCTTGCCGTTATTTTATTCATCAAGCAGTCGTTATTTTTATTTAGTTTCACATGATTCAATTTCATAAAATATTCAATTATTATTATTATTATTATTATTATTATTATTATTATTATTATTATTATTATTATTATTACTATTAGAAGACGTGCTTTTTCCAGAATTACTTGCTGCGATAGAGTTTTTTCCTTCATTTTTTATTTCTTTTTTAGCTTTTTTTTTTTTTAACTTTTATGATTTTTCATTTGGTTTTGTTTTATTTACCCTTATACTTTTACTGCTGTAATAAGTTTACGTTCACACTTCGCGTACTCTTCTTTGTCAGAAAGTATGACTACATAGAATGTGTAAATACATTCAGTTATGAATAGCGTTACCTACCTTCCTCGTATCTCGTGTTATTCGCCCAAAAACACAAATAATATTTTATAACTTTTCTTCAACGCAATTTAAAATTCTTCTCCAGACGTGCTACTTTATATTTTATAAATATAGGTTGGCGGGGGGGGAGGGTAGGTGGGAGGGGGTGGTACGACGCGAGTTGCCTTAAATTCGTTGATGAAATTTTGAATGTACTAACTTCATAAATTGTCGATTTCTGCTCTCTATCTTCGTGCCCGTACAGCAGCCTGCAGCCGGGATAGAAAAGTGTTTAAAGCCTGGTTGACGTTGGCAAAATGAACGAAAAGGAGAAAAAAACTTTCCATATTTGTCGCCTAAAAAACTTTCGTCGAGTTTAGGGTACGTCAAAAAAAATGGATGAGAATTTTGTAATTTCATATTTTGACGATTTTCTTTTAAACGCTTCGGGTAGCCTTCCCAAAATTCGATTGCTCCTAACTTTCTTCTTCTTCTTTTTTTTTTTTTATTTTTCGAAACGGGTGCGATCGTTATGAATTTATTACGCTATATTATCTTACTATCTGCTGTATATTATGTATTTTATGATGTGCTCAAAACAAAGTTCTTCTGTAAGGGTACGAAGGAAATAGAGCCGAGGCGCAAAAAAGTAGCGAGTCCTATAAGAAATTTGGTAATTCATTTTCATTGAAACGTGCGAACGTAATAAAAAAAGATTTATTGGGTATCGAACGATCGCCACTAAATACATACGGTGTCGATTTCGAAAATCGACCACTGGTGGAGTGGTGTCCTGAACACGCGTGAAACTACGGGGGCTTAACTTCCTGTTTCGTTGTTCTCAGTCACTTCGGAAATTCGTCAAAAAAACAGCGCTTGTCCGTTGGCTCCGTCTCCTCGACCCCCGTGTCATCCTGATTGACTTCATCCCCTGCATCTCCAACTTTCCAAATGGTTTCGTGTCTCCTCCACCCTTTGCCTGGCTAGGGAATTCTGTTCCGAGACGCCAACCTCGATTTTGGCTATTTACGCAAATGAGTGACATTTAACGCGCGGAATACGTCTGTCGCAGGGCTTATTGCCTCTACAGAATTCTGCTGGTGAATTTGAAGGTGGAGATGTAAGGATGTAGATACCTTCTCGACCAATTTTTGGGACGTTTGTTTGAAAAACCTCCACGCGATCTTCAGACCTAAACAGTACGATAGGCATAGATCCGTTTCAAAAATGAAAAAATGACGCAAATAGAAATAGGTGATTTTCCCAAATAAAGAATATTCGAGCTGGGCTACTATATGTGTGGGACTGCTGGGAATCAAACTAACAACAGGGTTCAAAAGCAGTACGTGTACCACTTTCATTGTTAAGAGATGACCACACTATATAAACATGTTTGGGATTGGGGGGCTTAGCTCCTTTCATGAAAATAATTCATTTCTGCTTGTGGTTGTTAGAAGGGGTGGTGTAAGTAACGTTCAATATATAGTTTTTCTTTATTCTTTACTCGTTTCTATAATTAATTCTGAAAAAAAATTCTGCTCGACTATTTAGAATAATATATTCCTGAAGAAGGTCTCATAGTGATCGAAAAGGCCTCAGCAGTAAAATAATTATGTTTGTAAGGAGTCGAGTTGAATTTTTCCTAATACATACTAAAGTTCCCTGGCCTCTGCATAGTAATGGTCGCAGAAATTATGTTTAATCCGAAGGTAATGCTCAATCAAAACACATTTCTATCTCACTGTGTTCAAAAGTAAACGAAGTTCAGTATCATGTTGTACAAACTTTTGCAAATAATCCTCGATGAAGGTGACTTATTTGAAATTTGGAAAAACCAAAATTTGGTTAGAAGTAGGTATATCTTCGATGTTCAAGCTTACTTCACTGCAGAGATTTTTGAATGGAACTTTTGCAGGAAAATTTATGTTACGAAAGTAACATTTTGGGAATGTGTATGATTGCAAACATATCAACCAGAATTAACTAGAGAGCAGGTTGGCAGAAACTGTGATCACATGAATAAGTCTGCTGATCTTTCCTATTTGGTCTCATATAAGTGTGCCAAGTTCAAACCTCTACGGCGGCAACACCTACATAGTTACTGGTGATATGACTTTTAAGAACACATATTCTTCTGAAAAAATAAAAATTGTGTTTAAAATCTACTATATGGTATGCGACGGCGGGTGGCAATATCCAACCCAAAACAAACCAACATAAAGTCCCCAAAAAACAACACTCAATTAGTGAACGAAGAGCATCCCCACCAACAGGATTTGGTGAAGATGCGAGTTAAGACCTAAGACCTGCTCAGCTAGCCAGGTGATCATATGAACCACTTTATACCATGCAACAAAAAGAAACTGTTCATTTTTCCTACTTAATCTCTTGTAGCTTTACCAGGTTCAAACACAGTGGCAGCAACACTCACATAACACTTCGGAACACATTTTGCGTGGGACATTAATGTAATGTATATTCTCACCTGAGAAGAATACTCGCAAAATTATAACAAAATTGAAGTTTTGTCTGTGGCTGCAGCCAATATCTTCATCTTAGTCGAACCGTGATCATTAATCAGCCACCATTGTCATTCGTCATCAATTACAGCCGGTGACTGGATTCACTGAACAAGGCTACAGCCAGAAACCACGACCATCAATTGTAGACTAGAACTCTGTGGGTGTATTGGGTCATTTAACTCTCTAGTTCTTTCGTCCTGATGACAAATGACCTGCACCAAAGCTTCCATGTCTTTACTCTTTTACTGCTTCCAGTTTAAAGAAGTGTTCCGATTGGTTTCTGCCCTAACGTTAATATCTAGTGTTTTTTGCTTATTAAAAAGTGCAAAATTTTCACCTCATATTCCAACGATATTAACTTTTTTGTTTGGACATGTTTGGTTACATAGAAGCCCGAATTGATTTTGGGCTTAGTGATAAATTTTCAAAAATGACCCTTGTTCAGTCGCGTCAATTGTCTATACACTGGATTCTCCAAAGATCTGCGATGCTAAATCATCAGTAAATCACCAAAAATACCAAATCCATCAGATTTTACAAGATCCTGAAAGCAGCCTTCACAATGACTCTTGAGAAAAGGAAAAAGAATTTCATTTTGTTTAAAATCACCAATCACTCTTTTATTATCCTTGAGATTTCTGTCTAACCAACTTTTATCATTATTTCTTTTGCTCTTGTCTGAAATCAACGTCATTGTTGCGAATTTGTTTCGGAATGATCAATTTTTATTTTCATTTTATGAAGTACTCCGCAAAAAAAAAGTGACTGTTTGAAGAGTAGGTTGGCCACAAAAGACTCCAAACTTCGAAGTAATTTGGTATTCGTAATGAATGCGAACTCGAGGAAAACGATTTATTGGGTACTTAAATAAATTAATCGATTTGCTCGACAAAATAAGATTTTCGTGCATGTCTTGATGGTATTTTCAGTTTGAAATTTTGTACCTTACGTGAAGTATTCGTATAAGAGTTCTGAAAAATGTTTTGTAAACTCGATGTTGAATGACTTTCGAAAAGAAAAAAAAATTTTAGACGAAAAGTGTCTCATTACTTTTGGTCGGTACCTGGAGAGAGAAAACATTTTTCTTGCTTTTGATGTTTCAAAACTTGAATGGATGGAGGAAAAGAAGGCTATTACGTGTTTTGCGTGTTTGTTAAAACCTTTTGTCAATTTAACTTGATGACGACTGACCTTGAAACTTCAAATATAGCCTATTTTTCAACCTGATGGCTTACAACTCTGTTAGACGTCGTTAAATGTCTCGTGTCGTGTTGGCTGGCGTTAAAGTTATTTTTTTGCCAGTAGGTACTTTATACATGTTTTCCTTCTCTATGTTTACGCTTGGATAATGTTATAGAAATGTTATTCAGGAGTCTACCCTCTTAGGATGAGAAGCATGGCTTTGAGTAAATTTTTATTTCTTGACTGAAAGTTTATGTGGAGATCAGTGACTTTTATAGTTGATTCAATTTTCACCAATGAAAGTGTTACAGTCTGGTATAGTCACATTCAAACGCAGTAGACTAACCAGTCGAACAACTCTATGATTTTCATTTTACTCGTCAAAACTATATCCCACGTAAAGTACGAATAATATAATTATGGAACCGTATAAAAAGAGGAGTTATTCATACATTTTGAAAAGTTTTAAAAGTAGAGAAATTTTTCGTAGATTCAAGAAAATTGTGTTTTTCGTTTCATATTGGGATCAACTAACCTGTCGTAAATGGTGTCAGAAAAAAAAGTATCTTCCAGAGACATTCGTTTTTCATGCCCTCATTCGGTTCCCATACATTGAAAGTCACCACTTTTCGCGAAAATAACACTGGTTTTTTCCCCTTTGTGGGAAAAAAACTCCCATTTTCGGCTTTCTACAGTTTTAGATGAGTCCCATGAATGTACTCGGTTTTTCATTTTTTGTTTTCAGAATTTCGTATTATATTCATAATAATTCTTTATTCAGCTAAGGTGTGTCTTCAGTTCACATGGCTTACTCCCTATTTAAATTGGAAGTAACTTGTAGTCAGAAAGATCGTACTGGTCAGTGTTGAAAAATAGGAACTTTAAAAATAAAATCGGGGTGCTCGAGGGCAAGAAATGAGAACATGAAAGAAAAATGAAGCTCGAAAAGTGTGAAATAAAGGTCGCAAGCAAGCTTCATAAACCACCTCCACCACCAATTTTGCATCGTGTTAGATAGATTGAAAATGTACCTCAAATAATAATTGGAGAAACAAAATTTAACGAATTTTTAAGTGAAAATGACGTCAAATCAATACGAAATTGACATGAAGAGTATTGGTTGGGTGGCCTCAAAAACTCTTCAGATCTTCTCTTTGTTATTCTTTTGTTCTTGCTATAGAACAGAACACTGAATGTAATCAATATGAATTTTTATTGGCACCCATTTTAGTTGACTGGCTCCAGATGTGTTAAGCAAAACGGATTTATCTTCAATCTCTTATTTATAGTCATCGGTACAATTGATTGTTTTTCTGATTAAGTTATTTTTCATTTATTCTATGATGAATGAATATTATAGCAGTGCGTGTCAGTTGGCAAAAAAGGGTAGCGAAACTACCATTCGTAGTTCATTTCTGTTTTTTTTTGGTTTTTTGAAACTAACCAACTGGTTATATCAATTGGCAACAACAAACAATTCTTTCTTCGTTCTGATGTGCTCAGAGCAGAAAAGGAATAGAGAACATGTTATGTGGATTAAGAGCAGATCTCAAGATAGAGATGGCAAATATTGAAAAATTGTGATATTGATATTTAAAAAGTATCGATAGTTTCGATAGTTTCGATATTGTTCCATCTTCATTAGTTTTAATTAAAAACTTTATGAGCGTAGGTAGGATTTCTTTTCACAGCAGCAAATAAATTTCGAAAGCTTCCCACCCGATAAATTTTGAAAATTCAAATTAGAGTATGAATGTCTGGATATTTTCATGTCGTTATTATAGGTTCAAAAAAACTTTAACGCAGTAGCAACTTCGTTAACAAAAGTAGGTTTTCAAAAAGTAGAAAATTATGTGCTGAAAAGTTAGTAATGGATCATTACTGATGATCGTATTAAATTTTGTAACTGTTGACCTAAAATTACACAGTTTAAAACTATTACCTTTTTGAAAATCGAAACGAAAATGAATTTCATGGAGGTACCGGACGACTGATCAGCACCAAAATTGATAGCGTATTACAAAAACTTATATTCAATAGTTGTTTTACATTTCGTAGCTTTTGGTCTGAAATTAATCATTTTATACCCAAAATAAAAATGAAAATCCGACTGATCCACACTAAAATCAATAGGTCAGATCCTTGCTTGTATCAAATTTTGTGACTATCGAAGAAAAATTGCGACATGTACCATGGCAACAAAAAAATGGCTTATATATATGGGTATTATAAGAATAATATACATATTTAGAATTTCAGTTTTTAGTATCAAAATTTTTCTTTGGTTATGAAAGGAAAAACGTACCCACCCCACCCACAGAGATTTTTATAGAAAACCTACTTAAAAATAATTACTTCATAGGGACATCTTAGTGAGGAAATAATTTGTTGGTACGTCACCCACAAAACCTGAACTCATTTTTCTTTGGTTCCCGCGTTTTGTCTTTTTTCGTTTTTTTTCCTCAATTTTTTGGTGTAGCGAGAGCTGCAGTTTACCCCACTCCTCGCTGCGCTAATAAAACACATACAAAAAAAGCTAAAACAAGTAATTTTCTTTGAAAGAGAAAAAAAGGTCAACAGTTCGCAAATTTTGTTGAATTATAAAGTAAACTATTAGAGAAAAAATTAGCGGAAAAACATAGATATCGATAGTATCGATAGTTTCCGATACTATGCCACATTTATTTCAAAATTCGCTCTTTTAGGACATTTATTTTTTGAGAGAAAATTGTTTCTCTTTGATTAGCTTTTAACTCCTCGAAAAGAGATCCTGGTCGCTGACATTAGTGCCATTCAGTTAATTTACTTTATTCTATGTTATAGTATTTGGTTCTTCATCCCCGTGATTAAGGCAGTTAGAGTAGTGCCTGCCCTCCTTTTCTCGTTACAAAATAAAAACTTGTTGATTTTTATTTTTTAAATGACATTTGATCGATGATTTTATTTATCTGAGTTTACTCTCAGCTAAGGTATTGTCAGATGTTTTCAATTTCACGTCGAGAAGTGAAATATCTACTTGATTTTGGAGCAAAAATCAAGGTAAATCGATACCTACTCGTAAAAACATCGATTTAGTATCGATTGTACGTGATTCGATTTGTACGGAGCTTGCTCCCTGTGGCAAACAGGTGGCAAACAGTGTACGTTGACATTATCCGACTGAGGCGACGAATGAAAAATCAGATTTTGTTCCTTAATGATGCGACAGGGTAGTGTGACCTTCGCACATGACAACGAACCGGTCGTTTTTATTTACATTAATTTTCTTTCTATTATTGCACTTTTTTTCTCCCTATCGTACCACTCGTACATACGAATGAAGAAAAACTGTTATCTTATCTTAGCTGTGATCGTTTAAACTCATTTATTACATTCGAGACTCGGTGAAGATTACGATACGTCGTATTTAGGAATCCGAGTATCTCGAGCGGTAGGGCTGCGTGTTTATCGGAAATTCATGCCTAATGCAGAGGTGCCAAAGGTGGTTGGTGAAGGCGGATATTAGGAGAGTACCTAATATATGGGAGTAGAATTCGAAGAAGAAAATTAAGAGAAAAAAAAAAGAACAAATGAAACCCTAAATGCGCCATCATCTGCACGTTTAAGAAGTTCGCTTTTTCTTTTCGTCTTTGAGAAAACTGACAGCCGACGGTTTCGCTTCGTTAAAGAAAGTCCAATTTTGAGGTTGTCTCGGTGATTAATGGGCACTGCCTTATTAAGTGAACGGACCCCTCCGGTCAGTTACCTCTATCTCTTGTTTTTAAGAAATAGATTTCCGAAAACAATATTTAATTTTTGTGGAAGTTGATTTCGGTCGACTATCAGCGCAAACGCGAGCGATCAATTGTGCGAAGGGAGAAGGGGTTGAAATTTAATAAATTTTTTGTTATTGAAAAAACGAATTGAAAATAATGCTGGTGTCTGCAGCCTGTGGGTGGAGTCTCGAACCAATGTTCGATTTGAGTCTTTAAAAGTATTTTTAAAATTTATAGTTGAAGATTTGGAATGTAAAAACAAATCAAGTAGAAATTCTATAGATGAGTAAAAATGTGACCTAATAAAATAAAACCGATTTGTGAACTCGATTTTAACGGACTGAGTATTTTAGTATTCAGTATAAGTTATGCACATGCAGATGCCAGTGAAAGTGTTGAGTGTGTGATGAAACAGCTGTGTTTGATCTCCCCTTGAAGTAAAGTTCTAGTCTCACTCAGTTCAAGTTAATGGTTTTAGTTCCGTAAAGTGATAGAACTTAAAAGGTGTATAGGTACCCCACTTGTGTAACAAAATTAAATTTTTATGATGAATGATGTTTTTGGGGAACAGACTGAAGACACGTAAGGAGTGTGAGAATTACACCTTCAAAATGTTGTCTATGAACCTACAGGCCCACCTGTTGCGAAATAAACGGAACACAGGGTGAGTGGGGAGGGTTTTACAACGTACTAACCTGCAAAAAGTGTTGGACATGGGAATTCCCAATACAATACGCAAAAATTTCCGAATAAAAAATTTATGAGAACTATCAATACTCAGATTTTCTTTAAATACCGATTGCTTTTTTGATCTTATCGATACGCATCATACTTATGTACAAGAATTTTAGTTTCCTCCAGTTACTATCATTCAATTTGAATTTTTCCAAACATTTAATACCCGAAACAATGTAGAAAATAGTGAGATAAACAGTGAAAAAAAAATTCTTCTTTCAATTATTTTACGTTCTTGGGAAATTCCCAGCCAAAATTGCCATTCCTGGGAATTTCCCAAAACTGCCTACAGAGTTTGTCAACATTTATGAATAGGTATTTTTAGGTATTTACAAACATTTTATAATAATTTTAAGGAATTGTGATAAATGCGCAGCGCTAGGCGTGCGTGGAACTTCTTTATAACAACAAATCTTGAAAAATACCAATCTGTGTTATTTGTAGCCAATGCCCAATGGTGTTACAGAGGTTTCCTGAGGTGGCTATAAAATTCAATGCCGAATAGAATTTATCAAGGTTTTACAAAGGTTTACGGACGTCTACAAACTACATATGTAGGTACGTTGTACTTCTCTCTCTGGTAACAAAACAGTGCTTCACATTGGTATATGCTCAGCTAATTTAACCACATGCTCTATCTGGAAGTACGTACTGCAAAAATTAATGAGCTTCCGCTGGTTGAATTGCATGCTGCATACAACATATAAGGCGTTTGTAGCTCATTGGCTAAATACAGAATAAATTAACGTTCAATGCTCATTCCGCTTAGAGTCGGTTGCACAATATTATAGTGAAATGCTGAGTTGACTCTAATCTGAGTTTAACTCTCCAAGTTCTGTTGGTTAACGTGTACATTTTTTCATTGAAGAGTTAACTCATGTTAACTTAAAACACCTACAACTGACTCTTAACTCGCAATCTATTCGGTTTAATGTGCAAGGCGTGAATTAATGGCAACTGTGGCGAGTTCGGAATAAAAACTCTCGGGTAAATCTTATCTCCTCGAGAATTCACTTGGTTACAATTGGGTTGTTCGGTTTCTCTACTTTTATTCTGAATGGTTATTCGGATAACGTGTGAACTTGCGTGAGAACGGTGATATTATTGATTCGTGTGTTGAAAACAAATTTAAATTCTCCAACCAACTTGCGCGGATACGTAAACAACCATTTGGGCAATAGTAAACCATCTCCCGAATGGGTCGCAAAAGTTGTGTCCGGGTGAAAGAAGTGTATTTATTTTGAACGCAACGAATGCTTCACCCAGGTATAAAACCATCTTATTCTGAATGGTTTGGGTATCTTCAGTTGGCTTGGATTGTTACCAGGGCGTTTATTCCAAATGCGGCTCTGGTGATGGACTAAGCCTCTTGTCTATGGCCAAAACCCGATCCCCTCTACCTTGGTACCTCATTAACGGGATGAATTCCCGCTATTATATTTTCTCTTTTCTGAAATAGTTGTTCTGTAACAGTTAGCAGTAAGTACTGTAATCAAAACTCATTTAAAAAAAAAAAAAAAATTAGTCAAGTACACTTACCTGGTTAACAATGTTAAAAAAAATTCTCCATTGGCTTCGAATACAAGGAAAATAAAAGATCTAACAAAAAAATACGAGGTTCATAATTGAATTCATTGTGAAGTGCCTTCCATTCTTCAACCCTTTCCATCTCCTCCCCTTATAGTGCTCAAGAATTCGAAAACCTTTTTCGTTATTTTGTTTCAAAAAAATTTGGCCAACTTGGAAGTCTAAATTTAAACTTGGTACTGTTTTTTTCCGTTTCGTTTTTCGTTGATTCGGGGAAGGTTTTTATTCTTCTCCAGGCTTATGTCGATTTTCTTCCTGCTGAAGAAGACGTTTTCCCCCGTTTTTTTTTTGGCGCCACAAAATTTAAAATTCATATTTCACTCTTATAAAGCTACCATATTTTTGTCGCGCGACACTTTAGCCGGCTTAATATTTATTTTATTTATTTTTTGTTTGAAATGGAGAAGAAACGAAGAAAACTTTGTTTTCGCGAACTGCCTGATGGAAGTAAAAGTAGGAAGGGTGTGGACGGATAAGGGATGGGATTAAAATTATGTCAAGATACGAAATATGTATGTATGTAGTCTTTGAGACGGGTTTCCATAATCTGTTCGTTCTTGAAAAATACGAATTGTCACCCTGTTGTTCAGTGTTGTTAGGTAGATGAACAAAAATACGCAACTCACGAGCTAAACTGGGCTTATTCTTAGCACTGTACCTTTTGCGATGTCAAAAATAAGAATAAAACTCGATTATTCCAATTGAAGATGAAGATTGTGCGAGATCGAAAGCATGGCAAAGACTCGGCTTTGCAAGACCAGAAACAAAAACGAACAAACTGAAAAAATCAAAAATCTTGCTTCATGAACGATTTTCAACATATAAAGTTTAATGTGGCGCTCGAAAATAGTAAAAAATTTTGTACCCAAATTAGACTATGGTCATTACTTAACTGAGTAAGATCAAGAGTAAAATGATCTGGGTCTTTATTTCACTTTAGCTCATGCAAATGCATTGATGTTCTTCTTTTCTTTTGATTTTTTGAGTGGCGGTAGTGATTAATGTGGGCTCCTCGTCGTATTAACCTGTGGAAACATTCTTATTAATATCATACTATGGGTTAGCCTACTGTCGTTTCATTTTGAACAATATGTTATATGGAATACCTTATCGTGAGAAATATTCGCACATAGAAGGTAATCAACAACTTTGCGTGTTCTGCCTCATCATACACAAATGTATGGAAGAGCCAAATCCTTTGCAAACACTAGTGATCTTGTAGCCAGTTTCATGAGTTTATATAGGGGAAATTGGCTCACACACACACAGATACACATATGTACATATACATATGGTATTATGTTATATTACGTCATTTTCTATTTTGTAAGGTGATAAGAAACAACGCAGCGCACTTGGTACCAGGCTGTGATATCACCGAGATTTTAATCAGGTAATTTGTTGGTCTGAATAACGCATCTTACCTGTATGTACGTACAGATAAGAACATACAAACATACATGTACATATTTGTTTAATGTCATAGAGACGAATATAAGCCAGCCTTTTGGCAGCGACTGTTGTAAAGGGGTACAAGCCTCTATACCTCGTACTAGTATTGTCCTCACATATGATTTTGGTAACATTTTTAAAATCACTTTAAACAGTCAATTTCACAAACAATAAGTGAACAAATTCAAGTTTCGTTTATGCCACATTTTTTTATTTTTCTGTTCATCATCAAAATATTTGATGCCAAAAAATATAAAAGATGTTTCAAAACTTATTCATTAATGGTTCTTAATTTTATTTTTCAATTTTATATGCTTAAATTGGGAAATAGGTACCTAAGTGAATATTTTCTTCAATGGTTGATTTTCAATGCAACTGCATCAGTGAAAAAGTTGCTTCCAACTAAATAGAAAGTGTGGGTAGTTTACTGTTGTAATTTTTTTGATTCAAAATAAAAAACAAATGCAAGTTAGGTACTTTGTTTGTCGGAGATAAAAAAAGTTTTTTCGCTCATAAAAACTTCATGAAAGTATTTTCAAAAGATTTTTTGTGAAATGAATGAGATTTCTATCTGCTCGCACAGTAATATAAAATTAAAAAAACCAAAATTTCTAAACCTGATAGCTTTGCTTGAGTAAACTTTCAAATTCAAATTACAACGTTAGGTATCGTTTGACGCATACAAAAACAGAGAAAGAAAGTTAAAATGTAACTACGTGAAACTTGAATCTAAAATTTTTTGTTGATTTTTTTTCTCTCTTTTCTTACATGCATTAAGTCGGTATTTGGTAGTATAGAATTAAAAAACTTTTCTGCAACCAAAGTTAAAAAGGAACTAATTTATTTATAAGGCTTCTGCGAGTTGGTGCAGAAAAAATTGAAAAATCTGCAACTAGTCCGCACTGCTAGTACGGCAAGAAAAAGTTTATTTTTATAGACTAATGAGGCCTACTTAAAAAATTGAGAGGAAACATTCTTTTTTAATCCTGAAAATGAGTTCATAGAAGATTTAAAGTTTTTATCGTCATTATTGCCAAGTTTCTGATGATCACTTCTAAAAAAAAAAAAAAAAAAGAAAGGTGAATGACCATAAAAATTAAATGGTTATTTCCTCCCCTCGAAAAAAAAGAAGAAAAAAAGAACATCGGTGATTGTTGATGTTTTGTGCAGATAAATCACGAACAATAGGAGTGCATGAAGTAGGTGATTTTGTTGCGAATTTGATTTTTGCAACACTAGCCGAAGGCGAGTTTACGTGATACACATTTTCCAATAACAATTCTTAAGATTTCTTACGATTTTGGAGTAGAGGTAAGTATTGCGTTAGCTTCTGAACACTCCTTTCCCTCTTGACCAGAAAAATCGAATTATATACACATGAGATTAACATAATATTCAAAGAGCAACCTTGGACAACCTCTGATGATTCCGGAAATGGAGGTTTTTGATCACATCAAATTTTGAAAATTTTCTTATTTCCGGGTCCGTTTCATCGTATAAATGAGATTTTAAAGGTTGAAGATTTGATCGTTATATTAGTACAATTAAGTACGTGAAATGAATTCATCTACTTTTACTTTCCATTTTATGGCTACTTACAGGTTAAGGCTTCGTCCTTGCTTCGTTCGTCTGTTGTTGCCAAATTTAGGCCTGATTGGACGGTGAATTAATTTTAAGACATTCTCAAAAATTTCGTTTGGGACTCATTCAAAGGTTCAACTTTTGTGGATGCTACAGTAAGTCTTAGGTGGTATTGTGGCTCCGCCCACGAGGCACAGGCGATGCGCCAGAGTTCTCCCACTACCTCCGGTAGTGAACATACTGGTGTTGAGGCAACGCCAGTTGTGAGGAACACATACGAGGTACAGGTGTGTGACTCCAACAACATTTATTGTCTTCTGGACGTTAAACATATTATATATAAGACTCTACCCACTACATGGTAGCAAGAGCACTGTATAATAACCCCCAAATTTTCGTAATTCGCCTCTAGAATTGTTTCTAGCAAATGGAATTTTTACTAATTCTGATTAACCCAAAAACGCTCTCACTCGAAAATTTGTTTTCGCCTAACTCTCAAATTAAATAAGAAAATTTTCCTCGGAAACAAACTTTTCTTGTAATAATATCTAATCCTTACAGATTAACGGAAAAATAATTTCTATATTCATCTTTATTTTACATACAATCTTAGAGATTCATCAATAAAGAATAATGTCTAAATTAAATAAATTTCTGACAGCCATTTTTCTTTTATTCATCATAATATGCGACAAAAAAATTACTATCCTAATTTTTCTCGCCGCCCCCAGCATTCTGCTGACAAAATAATTCAGTTGAATTTTATTCCTACTATATAGCCTGATAAAAAGAATTCGTCTTAATTCGACAAGTAAGGCTAACAAAAATTAACAAAATTAATAATTTCAGTATTCTCCTTCTATCACGGAGTTTTTCCCTATTTTATAATACAAATATAATATAGGCTGTTTCTGAACACGCACGTAGCTGCGTGAAACAACCAACATTTTTTTTTCACCTTGAAAAATATACAATTTCTTGTAAATCAAGAGAAGAAGAGAATTATAAAGTTACGCCCCTAATCACGTAAAAAATCGCTGTACTGCAATAAAAAACCCTCGATATCTAGATATCGCCCACACACAAACTTAATAATTTACGTAAAATACCAATACATACGCAATGTATGTGGTATGCTGCAACAGCAGCGACAACAACAGGCAACCAAATTCTGCATGAGGACGAATGTGCGTGCTAAAAATAGACACGTACATTGTCCTTCGAATTGTATTAAACACGTTGTTTCGATACAAGTGAATGCTCTCCTTTTTTATGCTTTATGAATTCTTGTTTTATGCCTGTTTAATTAATTATTTGTTGTCACTGTTTTTTCCCCTTTATATTTGCGATCTTTTGCTTCCTGCGATATACTTTTATTTTATGCAAATTTCCTTTTTCTCTTTTATTCTTTGTGCCATTTCTTTTACGTTTCTTATGTCCTACCCTTTTCTTGGTGTAGTGGGCATCGTCCATATTGGAGAAACAGTAGAAATACGAACTCAGTAAGTACTGACTTTATAATAATTATTATTTCTTTTTCATAATTTGTAATTATGTCTTCATACTTAGGTATACGGCCATTTTATCCCAATGATGTGAAATTTTTTGAAGTACTATTGGCAAACGAATTCTTCAAATACATATTACAAAACAACCTGCTTTATGATTCTTACCTTTAATAATTTTTAAAGATAAAATATTCTTGCCTTAATACTTAATATTTCATATTTTAGACATAAACTTAATTCAGTGAATTCGTATAATTTTGTGAACCTAAAACGGCCTATTGCCCCAGGGTCACGCTTAATTTTTTTCCCAAACAAAAAACTTTAGTTGTTTGATAATTTTCTTAGGAAAAAACAAAATCTGACTGATTTTACATGACCATTTAGAATTTTTTGAAATTTAGGAACTCATTTCCGGTAATATCCATATAGCTATTATATTTGCATCTATGGATAATGGTCAATTTTACAAGTATTTTTTATGCATAAATATTTGTTTTTTCTCATTCTTTGTGAATTATATCTGGCATGACTTAAATACGTCTTATCGTACTAGGGTCACGCCCAATTTTTTTGGATATTTCCAAAATATGCATATTTTCTTGAATTTGATTAATTCTGTGTACTCGCGAATAAAAAATGTATTTTCGCCCCAGGGTCAAGCCCAATTTTTTTTCTGAGCCTAAACACTTAGAAAAATTTACAAATTTTGATAAAAAATTACTTAGAAAATATATTATTTTTGTGAAAAAATTTTTTTCTCCCGATTCGTAACTGAAAAACTTAACATTTTTCCTTATGCGTAATCAGAGTAGGCAATATCCTTACACACTCGAAAACATTACGTTCGCTAACCCTTCTGAATTTGAAATTCGTAACATTGACCTACATTTTTATTTAGGTTAATGTTCTCGTAACCTAGATTACGTATAAGAGTTAAATTTTTTTACTTAAAAAAAAAAATTTTTTTTCTTTTACCTCTTACTTTCTTTCCATATTAATGTAAACGAATATACTTACTATATATGATGATGAATACTTAGCATATTTTTTCCAAAAAATCTTTTTTTTCTGGTTGAAATGAAAATATTTTTTTTCCCTTTCTTTCATCTCTTTACAGAACATTAATCAATATGTCCGAAGAGATTCAACCAGATAATCTCCCACCCATCCTCGATGATGAGATCAATCTTAATGATCCATTCGCCCTTTTGAACAAACCCGAAGGTGAGAAAGAAGTACCTGACCTTCCAACGGAAGATGAAGATCAGCATCTTCAATCAGATGAAGAAGATAATCAGGCTGATCAACCTGGCAATATAATACCTCCAGGTTACGAATATCGATCTTTGTCACCATCCGAATCATTTCATTCTGGAACTCCTTATTCGCAAATATCCGAAATAGAAAATTGCACAGGAACTATTGACGATGTCAAAAATTATTTAATTTCTTTGGAAAATCTTCTCCAAAAACCTTTGAATCAAAATACGGATCATGAAGAAGTCCTTTCGGAAATTTCCGCCATTAATATGAGTATGGATGATCTACAACGAATCCCCAAAGGAGCTTCGAAAGAGTTGATCCTTTCAGCAAAAAGCCTGACTAGGAACTTGGTAGTAAAAAAATCTAAAATTTTGAAAAAATTTACTGCCACCAACGTTTCTAGTAAACAGACTTCAGAATACGCTCCTGATTCTGCTGCTGATGCTGCTGCAGCTGAAAAGAAGGCTACGGAGGAGCGTCAGCGTTTAAAACAAGCTGAAGAAGAGCATCAGCGATTGAAACGGGTTCAAGAAATAGCCAAGGAAATCCTTGAGACTCGTGCCCAATTCGCCACTATCACTCAACAGTATAGGCGAGTGGATGAAAAACTCAAAACACTCGAATATACTGTTGAGTGGGAATTGAAGTTGTCTATGGACGAGTTTGAAAAACTCCACCTTCCTCGTGAAGAGACCACAACATCGACTGCTCCCAGACAAGAACGTCCTGTTCAAAAGACTTCTTCTCAACCTTCGTCATCTGCTACTCAGAAGAATCTCGATTCCAGTAAAACCACGAAGGCACGGCAGCAACCAGTCGTTGAAAGTAGGAATACCATTTCTAATAAACGTAGTTTACATCAAATGGCTAATGGAAACTCTGATGAAGTTGAGAGCAACCACAATCCAAAAAGAACTAGAGGTGAGCAATCTCAAACTTTGGCAGAAGTTCCATTACCTACTCAGTTGAATGACTGTTCTTCAATTGATAATGCTTCAATACCTCGTGTATTGGAAACAACTGTTTTGCAAACCAGCATTCCTTTAGTAAATATCGATTCTTTCAATCAGATCCCTAAATGTTGGGAACATGAACCTTAGATTCAAGTAGAACAAGGCTTTTCGAATCTGAAACTCCCAAAATTTTATCTTGAAAAATGGAATGGGGAGATACTTAGGTATCCAGGGTTCATTAATGGTTTTTTTCTCTATGTTCATCAGAGAACTGATATAGCCATACCCCAAAAAATTAATATTCTACAGGGTGCGCTGCCTAAATTTTTATGTGATAAAATTAGCCATTTTTCACCTGATAAATTGGGATATGACCAGCGCTTAAAATTTTCACGTAGTCGTTACGGCAATGAATTTAAAATTTGAGCTGCCTTATGGGAAGAAATTACTGCAATTCCAACAACTACGAATAACATTTCTTCCATTCAAGATGGACTAGATTCTGTTGTAGTTATGATAGAACACTATCGGATGGTTTGCAAAACAGTTGACGAAGAACAACTCTTCAATATAATTGTCAAAAAATTCCCGCCTAGGTCTTATTTAACTCATTTAAAAACAAATGAAAGAAATGTTAAACATTTATTCGAAGCACTTTGAAATTTTATTTCAATACAAGAACTTCGTGAACCAACTTGTACTTTGGTACTGAAAAAAGTTAATATTAACCAAAATAGTAAGCCTAAAGGCAGACAAAATTTTGCAGTCATTTCAAAAGAAACTGATAAACCTAAAAAAAGAAAGGATAAATCCAATCTAAAACGTGCTAAAAAACGTCTGAATCTACATTCAACTGAAGATGTTAATTCTTTTCTTTCTACAGGCTTGTTGGGACCAGTTCTACAAACTTCCAAAGGGAAGGAAATTCCAACCAGCATGTTAAGGACCAACCCTACTCCCACACAAGGAAGATGTATCTTCTGCAATGGCCAGCACCACAGTCACCTCTGTCTCCGAGTTAACACTTTGGAGGCACGTAACAAGTTTTATGAGGAGCATCAACTCTGCACTCGCTGTGTTAGGAAACACCCTGGCACAGCGATATGCAGAGTTGCACCTCCGATCCAGTGAGTTAAAAACTTTCTTTACTAATAATAATACTTCTGCGCATTATTTAACATTCTTATCGTATGTTCATGCATCTCACTTACCAAAACCCGTAAAAATTAATGGATTTTTTGATAGTGGAAGCAAAGAAACATATATTTTCCATACTTATGCGAATAAGTATTTGAAATTGAATTTCTTGGAAAATATAGAATTAATACAATTTAAAGGTCTTGCTAACCAAAAATCAGAAATTTTTAGATCCCATAAAGTATCTTTCGATCTTCAAAAACCTGATGGAACAACTGTTCCGATTATAGCAAAAACAGTTAGTCATATAGCTAATTCTTTATCTCATCCGGATTTCGTTGAGTTTAAGAAGTTGTACCCTCAATATTCCCATATTGAATTTACTAAAGCAGATCATGAACTTACGATCCATTTGCTTATTGGAAATGATTATATGTGGTCCTTCGTGAGGAAGATTGTACAATTATCTCCTACTTTAACCCTAATTGAAACTGACTTCGGTCATATGTTAGGTGGCACAGTAGTTCCTTTAACTGAAAGTGATGTTTTTACTCCAATATTTTTGACATCTCCACATAGTGTCGAAAATTTTTGGAAACTCGATACTTTGGGTATCAAATCCAACAATCTTGTTGAGGCTGAAGTGGAAGCGGAAGCACTTAGATTATTTTATAAAAATGTTCATAATCCAACAATCTTGTTGAGGCTGAAGCGGAAGCGGAAGCACCTAGATTATTTTATAAAAATGTTCATAATCAATATCAGATTAGATGGTTGTATAGGTTTAACCCTCCACCATTACAAGATAACTACAGGCTTGCAATCAAAAGATTAGACCAGCAAGTTCCTAAAATAAAACAGAACCTCTAGTTCTTCCATTTATATGATCAGTATTTCCAATCACTGGTTAAATTAGAAATGATCGAACCAATAGAACATGAACGGTGAGTTGATACATTATCTCCCTCACAAAGGCATTTATGATCCTACAAAAAGCACACCACTTCGTGTTGTCTTTGACGGTTCAGCAAAAACAAAATCTTCTAATCATTCTCTAAATGATTGCATGTATAAAGGTGCGATTCTTTTGGCAGATCTAGTATCCATTCTCATAAGTTTTTGCAAAAATCCTTTTGCAGTTGTAGCCAACATTCGTAAAGCATTTCATCAGATCGGCCTTCAACCAGAAGATAGAGATGTAACTTGATTCTTTTGGATGAAAGATCCTCATAAACCTTTAGATCTACAAAATCTAATTGTTTTTCACTTTTGTCGAGTCCCATTTGAAATTGTTACAGCACCATTTCTCTTGGCTGCAATCTTATTACATCATTTTCAAATGATTGATAAGAAATTCCATGATAGTTTTCTTCAACAATTCTATGTTGATAACTTGGCAACTTCCTTACCAACTTATGAAGCCTTGAAAGAATTGTATGTCAAATCAAACAAGTTGTTTATTGACATTTCTATGGAACTTGCCCTTTGGGGAACTAATTGTGTTCCGCTTAGAAAGGATTTTGATCTTTCGAGATCTTTGGACAAACCACTAGTCAAAGTATTAGGTTTAGTTTGGGATATGGATAATGATATCACGTACATTCCCACTCCTAAAGCCCTAACTGCTTGTTGGACTAAATGTCTGTTTTTAAAAGTGATGTCCTCCTTTTATGATCCATTAGGATGGTTCACCCCAGCTTTTATACCATCTCGATCATTTATAAAAATTCTTTGATCGGAAGGCCTAAAGTGGGATGAACCCATCCCGACTAAATTACAATCACTAGCATCTGATATCTTAAATGATTTGATGCAATGTACTAATTATTGCCTACCCAGACAATTGTACATAGGGACTTACGACCCCGATACATGTCAATTACATGTATTTACTGATGCCTCTAAAACAGCGTTTTTAATGGCCATCTATATTCGCTTCTATAATAAGAATTTAAACACTTATTCAGTACGCTTTCTGTTAGGAAAATCATGCGTTACCCCCATGAAGCCTATTACAATTCCGAAACTAGAATTGTTAGGTGCCTTAATTGGTGCTAGAGGTTTCCATACCACTTGCAAACCGATGGACCTGTCAAATTCACCGATATTTTTATGGTCCGACAGTAAGTGCGTTTTAACGTGGTTACTGGAAAGAAAAATTTTACCTCAATTTGTTGCAAATCGAGTGTCTGAAATCAAGAGTATTCCAGCCATAGAATATTGCTACGTCCCATCAGCTGAAAATCCAGCCGATATTGGATCCAGAGGATCTGTAGTAAATGATTTAGTTACGTCCCTTTGGTGGACAGGACCCGAGTGGTTAAGTCAGGATTGCATTTCATGGCCAAAAACCAATTTGCATGTGATTCAATCACTTCCAGATTTGTCTGAAGATGAATACTCTACTCTAGTATTTTGTACACTTAGAGATTCATTAAACTTTTCCTCAACATTATCTGCTTCTATTCCTGAAATATCAGATACATTTTCGATAAACATCGTCCAGCAAAGTTGAGAAGAATTGAAAATTCTAAGAAAAGATTTATCCCGCAATTTTTCATAAATTCGCAAACGAATGAATTTGAAATTCAGTTACCGGTCTCACAACCGATTCCTCAGCAGGAAATGGAAATGATAACAAACCCATCCTCTCAACCTGTAGATTTGTCGACTAAATCAGAAAAAGGTTCGAAATCTCAAATAACTTCTTATTCAAGTTTCATCCATCCTCCTAGGAATACACCGTTTGGAATTGAAATTGAGAAATTTAATTCTCTGAAAAAGTTAGTTAAAACATTTTCACAATGTATTAAAGCAGTCCGACGTTTTAATCAACGAAGGATTAAGAGGAAACGTTTGTTAACACCCTATGCAATAGTTGGAAATAATTTTCACTTTGCATTACTTTGTTTCATTTATGTGGATCAAAAGAAATATTTTTCAAAATTATTCGAAATACTTTTAGGTAATAATCCGCCCAAACATGTAGCATATGAAAAATTTTATATTTGTTTGGACCCTTCGGGAATTATACATCTGAAAAATTATCTTCTAGAAATTCCTTATGCTAAGGATATGTTGTCCCCTATTCTTATGCATCATAAGTCACATTTGACTGAACTATTTTTGATGCATACCCATCTTAAATTAGTACATGCCGGAAATAAATTTACAATGTCTGATTTCTGTAGACACTACTTTGTGCCTAGAGCACTGAAAGTGTTACTGCAAATTTTGAAAAAATCTTGTGTGTTATGTAAGAAATTTTAGAACAGACTGTTCAAGCAATCGACGCATTCGTCATTGCCAGATTTTTGTCTAATACCATTTACCCATCCTTTTACCTATACAGGTGTGGATATATTTGGTCCTTTCTCTGTATTTGATAATTATTTACCAAAGAGAAAAAGTAGGTTGGCTACACCAACTGTACCCATCTATAAAAAATGGGTTTTAGTCTTTACGTGTCTCTCTACACGAGCCGTTTATTTGATCTCAGTATCATCTTTGACTACCACAGAAATATGGACTGCATTTCTGACCTTTTTTGCAGATAAAGGAACGCCTAAAGCAATCTTATCTGATAATGCCGCACAATTTCAAGTACTCTCGGTATACCTACCAGAGTATTGGTCTACCTTTTTGGAAGAAAATGAAGTGAAAGACAATCTAGAATTGAAAGGCATTAAATGGCACTTTGTTCCCGCTAAAGCGCCATGGTATGGAGGCGTATACGAACGCATCATAGGAATTATAAAGCAAGTCTTTTTCCGTGTTCACGGACGTAATTCTATATATGCCCATACTTTTCAAGCTAGCTTGAAGGACATCCAGACTATGGTTAATGAACGTCCACTATGTCCATCTTCTGATGAATTAGGTCAAAATACTTTGACACCTTCGCATTTTCTTCATGCAAATCTCGGATCTTTAACAATCCCAATTGGTCAGACAGTAGAGGATAATACCCCTACAGTCACTCAACTCCAGAAATTATGGAAACTTGACCAAGAATATCTTTCCAAACTTTGGTTATCATGGAAAAGGGAATATCTTTTATATCTAAGAGATAGACCACCAAGACCGATACCAAATGCGTATTGCACAGTGCCATTTCAACCTGAAATAGGAGACATTGTCCATGTCCTGGAGTATATGTCGAAACCCAGAGTATATAAACTTGCCAAAGTCCTAGGACTTGAAAAGTCACATGATGGAAAAGTCCGACATGCACAAATTCAGTTCTCGAGTAAAAAAGTGTCCACCCGACCATTAAAATTTTTAGCTCTCTTAGAACTAAGAATGAAGGATACTATAATGAGAAATTAGTTTCAACATTATCCGTAATTTTCAAGATTACCTGAGACATGACACATATAGGATAGGCTATTCAGTAATTTCATATAAATTAAGATGATAACCTACACTGTCTTTAGGGGGAAGCCTAAATTAGATACTATGTTGATAAAAAGGCATACTTCTAATTTTTGGCACCCACTATTGTTGTCAATGCACCTCACGAAGGATCGCGGGCAATAGGTGACAGAGCGCGCAACTATACCATTCTAAGAATGAGCTACCGACTTGCTAATTCTCCATTCTTCCTTTCCAGGATCCTTCATCTATGGTACCGACTCTTCATAATTTCGTTATTTTTTTTTACCATCCGGCAGTCGACAGAAGAGAAGAAAACTATATTTTACAGAAAAAAGTTCTTTTCTTTGTTGTTTTTCTTTCTCTTTTTTAGAATAATTTAGTATTATTTCCTATTTTGTACCGGCATTTTTTATTTATCTAATAAACTTGTTTGTTTGTACATGTCATGTATAATTAAATTTTTAGTTTTTCAGGATCAATCTTGGAAGGTGGCCTCCGAAGGCTATCTTCGCACACCGCCCCCAGTATTGTGGCTCCGCCCACAAGGCCCCGGCGCACAGGCGATGCGCGGGAGTTCTCCCACTACCTCCAATAGTGGACATACTGGTGTTGAGGCAACGCCAGTTGTGAGGAACACGTACGAGGTACAGGTGTGTGACTCCAACAACATTTATTGTCTCCTGGACGTTAAAAATATTATATATAAGACTCTACCCACTACAGGTGGTGTTGATTTTGTGAATTAGCCTTTAGAAAATTATAGGTAATGTCATATGTGATGCTGACGACATATGCCCTTCTTTAAAGACACCTGTGACGACTAATTCAAGGTTGCGCTATAATTTAGTCGCATTTTAGCCACAAATTTCTTACAGTTACGCAGATATGTCACCAAAGAGGCATATAAGCAATTCAGTGTAACTCAAAAGTGATAAATGAATGCGGTGCAATGATGGGACATTTACTCACTTGTTTTGCATGCTGAAAATAATTTTTTCACTTACATGTCACCTGAAATAAAATTGTGGCCCATGGGGTGCATCATTTTTGTTTGTTATAAATGTATATAATATGTCACATCTAGACCACGTGTAAGGCATAGTGTGCCGTAACTGTCGCAGTTGAGTCCCTTTAAAATCACACAGACCAAAAAGTTGTTAGGAGAAAGGGAAAATTTACCTTTTAACGCAAGTAAGAGATGTGAAAAAGTAAGATACGTCAGCACAACAGAAACAGTGGTGCAAAAAATGAACAAATTTTCAAGTGGGCTTGCATAATTTGTATTTTTTACACCTTATTGAAATCTGTCACTTTTACACACATCAGACACAAGAAAACTTATTCACTTATCAGGTAGGCATTATGAATAAGCATCAGGTCCATTTCTTCGGCCCCCCCCCATTTCAAATTTTGACCTGAAAATTTTTGGCCAAATTGTGCTCAGTTTGTGCTAATGTGTGCCATCAATTTTAGAATTTGTGCTCACCCCCTTCCTTAGATATAAACAAAAGAGTCTGGGTGGGGCTAGAGAAATGCTAGCCCCACCCATTTTGAATTTTGACTCTAAACTTTGTATGCTAATTGTGCTTCATTTGTGCTAATTTGTGCCGTTAATTTTAGAATTTGTGCTCATTTATTTTCAAATATAGGGGCCTCAGAAATTTATGTGTCAGCCCCTCCATTTGGAATTTTGAGTTGAAACTTTGCATGCTAATTGTGCTTAATTTGTGCTAATTTGTGCTGCAAATTAAAAATTTTATACTCATTCCCTTTCAAAAATATTTGTGGTTTTATGTCTCCCCTCAGCCCCCCCCCCATTTTGAATTTTGACCCAAAATTTTTCATACCAACTGGATTCAAATAGTGCTAAATTTTGCTACCAATTTTGGAATTTGTTATCACCCCCTTCTTAATATATAAAAAAAAGTTTGTGGGTGGGGCTGGGGAAATGCTAGCCCCACCCATTTTGAATTTTGACTCAAAACTTGGCATACTAATTGTGCTCAATTTGTGCCAATTTGTGCCAACCATTTTAAAATTTGTGCTCACTTCCCAACTCAGATAGGGAGGATGAAAGATTTCCCCTCAGCCCCCCCCTCTTTTTGAATTTTTATACAAAACTTTGCCCACTACTCTTTTTTGATTTGTGCTTAATTGTGCCAACAAGCTTATAATTCCTGTACATTCAAATCTTTAGTTATTTGCAAAACAAATTTGGGTGGGGCTGGGGAAATGCAGCCCCACCCATTTCAAATTTTGACTTGAAATTTTGCAAACTGATTGTGCTCAATTTGTGCTGATTTGTGCCAACAATTTTATAATTTGTGCTCAATTATTAACTGAAATAAGGGGTGAGGAAGGTTTTGTCTTAGCCCCCCCCCCTTTTGGAATTTTGAGCTGAAACTTTTCCCATTATTTTATCTTAAATTGTGCTTATTTGTGCCAACTTTCTTTTTTGAAATTTTAAAGTTGCAATTTCAACCAACTAATAACAATCACCCATTTCTGCTGTAGCCTAAATAATAGTCATTTATAACAAAATTTTCATTAGGGTCAAGAAAATTCAAGCCTTCCATTTTAAATAGGAGTTAAATTTTATTACAATTTTTATGACAGTTTGTACCAAATTTTTACATTGGTATTTTGAGGGAACTATACTTAACCCATACTTAGCAGTATGTCAGATTTTCTTAATTTTGTATTTTCTGGGTGTTGCTAAAAAACTTTGTAAGTACATGTAAATTTTTCCATTGATCATTCTCTATTGACAGTTTTTTTCCATTTAAGTTGCCAAATTAAAAATATTATCATAAAAATCTTCTATGTGAATTGAATAGAAAGAAAAAAACAAATTTTTATGGTCATATGTGTATAAATTATTAAGTAGGTATTTATGCTAATTTTAGTTTTATATACTTAATAATTTAGAAAATACATTTGGTGATGTATCACACAATAAAATGTAAAAACTCAATATTGGCCCCTTTAGGGGCCCGTTTGAGGATGAAGAATAGGTCCAATTGAGAAAAGAACAGCAAATTTGGTCTGGGCGCGTCAAAAAACATATTTGGTGATGTATCACACAATAAAAAGTGGAAACTACAGATTAACCCGCTTTTGGGGCCCATTTGGGGATGAAGAATGGGTCAAATAGAGAAATGAACACGAAATTTGGACTTGGCCCCTCAAAAACCCTATTTGGTGATGTATCACACAATAAAAGGTGAAAACTCAAAATTAACCCCTTTTTAGGGCCCATTTGGTGATAAAGAATGGGTGAAATTGAGAAATCAACATAAAATTTGGATTCGGCTCCTCAAAAACCATATTTGGTGATGTATCACACAATAAAAATGAAAATTCAAAATTGGCCCCTGTTTAGGGCCCATTTAAGGATGAAGAATGGGTCAAATGGAGAAATGAACACCAAATTCTGACTCGGTGCCTCAAAAATCATATTTGGTGATGTATCACACAATAAAAGGTGAAAACTCAAAATTTACCCTTTTTTGGGGCCCATTTGGCAATGAAGAATGGGTCAAATTGAGAAATCAACACAAAATTTGGATTTGGCGCCTCAGAAACCATATTTGGTGATGTATCACACAATAAAATATGAAAACTCAAAATTGGCCCTCTTTTGGGGCACATTTGGGGATGAAGATTGGGTCAAATGGAGAAATGAACACCAAATTTGGACACGGTGCCTCAAAAAACTTATTTTCCAATGTATCACACAGTAAAATGTCAAAACTCGATAATTTTGCTAGAGGAATATTAAGACATACATCTCTAAGGAAGGCTAATATAGTACTGACAGAATGGTGTTATCTGAAATATTTATATAACTACAAGAAATACCGTATCCTAGACACTTTTGGGTGATCCAATCACGATGCGTTATTCCATAATCTGACTTTTTTGATGAAAAAAATTCCCAAATTTTGAAAAATATTTTTGGGTTATCTATGGGGAATTTTTAAGATTACTTTGGCCAGTGTTATCTATATATATAAAAGAGAATGTAGGTCTGTTTGTCTTTTATGCATTACTACACCATTCATCTGATGACCATGAAACTTTTGGAAGTTGTTGAGTATACTCCAGCGAAGGTTTCTGGCATAATATGAAAAGAAAATTTCAAACAGTTTTCAAAAAATTTCCCAAAATATGTATTTTATTCAATATCGATATATCGAAAGAAAATATTGCATCGATCTGGTGAAGAACATCAATACATCGCAAAACATATCGATGTTTCGAGGCACCGTGTCCAAATTTGGTGTTCATTTCTCCATTTGACCCAATCTTCATCCCCAAATGTGCCCCAAAAGAAGGCCAATTTTGAGTTTTCATATTTTATTGTGTGATACATCACCAAATATGGTTTCTGAGGCGCCAAATCCAAATTTTGTGTTGATTTCTCAATTTGACCCATTCTTCATTGCCAAATGGGCCCCAAAAATGGGGTAAATTTTGAGTTTTCACCTTTTATTGTGTGATACATCACCAAATATGATTTTTGAGGCACCGAGTCAGAATTTGGTGTTCATTTCTCCATTTGACCCATTCTTCATCCTTAAATGGGCCCTAAACGGGGGCCAATTTTGAATTTTCACTTTTATTGTGTGATACATCACCAAATATGGTTTTTGAGGCGCCGAATCCAAATTTTATGTTGATTTCTCAATTTGACCCTTTCTTTATTGCCAAATGGGCCCCAAAAAAGGGTAAATTTTGAGTTTTCACTTTTTATTGTGTGATACATCACCAAATATGATTTTTGAGGCACCGAGTCAGAATTTGGTGTTCATTTCTCCATTTGACCCATTCTTCATCCTTAAATGGGCCCTAAACAGGGGCCAATTTTGAATTTTCATTTTTATTGTGTGATACATCACCAAATATGGTTTTTGAGGCGCCGAATCCAAATTTTATGTTGATTTCTCAATTTCACCCATTCTTTATCACCAAATGGGCCCTAAAAAGGGGTTAATTTTGAGTTTTCACCTTTTATTGTGTGATACATCACCAAATAGGGTTTTTGAGGGGCCAAGTCCAAATTTCGTGTTCATTTCTCTATTTGACCCATTCTTCATCCCCAAATGGGCCCCAAAAGGGGGTTAATCTGTAGTTTCCACTTTTTATTGTGTGATACATCACCAAATATGTTTTTTGAGGCGCCCAGACCAAATTTGCTGTTCTTTTCTCAATTGGACCTATTCTTCATCCTCAAACGGGCCCCTAAAGGGGCCAATATTGAGTTTTTACATTTTATTGTGTGATACATCACCAAATGTATTTTCTAAATTATTAAGTATATAAAACTAAAATTAGCATAAATACCTACTTAATAATTTATACACATATGACCATAAAAATTTGTTTTTTTCTTTCTATTCAATTCACATAGAAGATTTTTATGATAATATTTTTAATTTGGCAACTTAAATGGAAAAAACTGTCAATAGAGAATGATCAATGGAAAAATTTACATGTACTTACAAAGTTTTTTAGCAACACCCAGAAAATACAAAATTAAGAAAATCTGACATACTGCTAAGTATGGGTTAAGTATAGTTCCCTCAAAATACCAATGTAAAAATTTGGTACAAACTGTCATAAAAATTGTAATAAAATTTAACTCCTATTTAAAATGGAAGGCTTGAATTTTCTTGACCCTACTGAAAATTTTGTTATAAATGACTATTATTTAGGCTACAGCAGAAATGGGTGATTGTTATTAGTTGGTTGAAATTGCAACTTTAAAATTTCAAAAAAGAAAGTTGGCACAAATAAGCACAATTTAAGATAAAATAATGGGAAAAGTTTCAGCTCAAAATTCCAAAAGGGGGGGGCTAAGACAAAACCTTCCTCACCCCTTATTTCAGTTAATAATTGAGCACAAATTATAAAATTGTTGGCACAAATCAGCACAAATTGAGCACAATCAGTTTGCAAAATTTCAAGTCAAAATTTGAAATGGGTGGGGCTGCATTTCCCCAGCCCCACCCAAATTTGTTTTGCAAATAACTAAAGATTTGAATGTACAGGAATTATAAGCTTGTTGGCACAATTAAGCACAAATCAAAAAAGAGTAGTGGGCAAAGTTTTGTATAAAAATTCAAAAAGGGGGGGGCTGAGGGGAAATCTTTCATCCTCCCTATCTGAGTTGGGAAGTGAGCACAAATTTTAAAATGGTTGGCACAAATTGGCACAAATTGAGCACAATTAGTATGCCAAGTTTTGAGTCAAAATTCAAAATGGGTGGGGCTAGCATTTCCCCAGCCCCACCCACAAACTTTTTTTTATATATTAAGAAGGGGGTGATAACAAATTCCAAAATTGGTAGCAAAATTTAGCACTATTTGAATCCAGTTGGTATGAAAAATTTTGGGTCAAAATTCAAAATGGGGGGGCTGAGGGGAGACATAAAACCACAAATATTTTTGAAAGGGAATGAGTATAAAATTTTTAATTTGCAGCACAAATTAGCACAAATTAAGCACAATTAGCATGCAAAGTTTCAACTCAAAATTCCAAATGGGGGGGCTGACACATAAATTTCTGAGGCCCCTATATTTGAAAATAAATGAGCACAAATTCTAAAATTAACGGCACAAATTTGCACAAATGAAGCACAATTAGCATACAAAGTTTAGAGTCAAAATTCGAAATGGGTGGGGCTAGCATTTCTCCAGCCCCACCCAGACTCTTCTGTTTATATCTAAGGAAGTGGGTGAGCACAAATTCTAAAATTGATGGCACACATTAGCACAAACTGAGCACAATTTGGCCAAAAATTTTCAGGTCAAAATTTGAAATGGGGGGGGGCTGGGGAAATGGACCTATAAGCATCTTTGAAAGCATAATTAAGTAAAGAATTATTCATTTGTTGAAATCAAAATAAGCCCAAAATTAAAATGCGATTTTAAACAACCCCAGATGAAATGTCGTTCACTTGTACTGTGAAAAAGTAGGTACAAGCTATAAGGTTCTGTTTATTTTTATTGAAACATTCAAATAAGTATTAGTGGCAGGAATTGCATCCTCATATTAACAAAAAAAAATGAAGGGTTTTGGAGATTTTTGGTTAGAGAATTTTGTTTGACGTTTCCATCTTAGTGTTTGTAATATTTTGTCAGACTGTGGACTGACTTCCAAGCAAAAATACTTAGTCCTGTTGGAGTTCATTACCAGGGAGCCAAATTCTTATTCTCCAGAACTTTTTTCAATTGAAATTTTGAGAATGTGAGAGTGGCTGGTGTAAAAATCATCTTTCCAGTGACATCCCAAAAAAATTTATCAGGGGGTGAATGTGTTTAAATTTACCGATTAAAAAATAAAGGCCCATAGCCTATATACAAATCTCAAATTGATGTTCTCTTTTTTTTTTTTTTGAAGTAAGTTAAAAATACTTAAATCTGCTGATTGCTTTAAAAATTTGTTGATTTACTGACTAATTTTTTTGTCTGAGGGGGTGATTCACCACCCTCACTCACTGTTAAGACATCTCTGGCTTAAAAAGTTTAGCACCTAACCACTGTGGTGTGCCAAATTAGGTTTTTACCTGTCACACCAAACTTGATTCTTATTGACCGTCACAAGTTTTCAACCAATCACTTACCTGAATTGATTCACAGGGTATGTAATGAGTTACCGTACACATGATGTCTGAAGATGAAAACATTGAAGAAATAAATGTTTTACTAGTGAATGATGTGATGATGAAATTGAAATATTGTCAAAATAAAAATGTTGAACTAAAGACAATCAGAAAGTTTGATTACCAAATTAATAATATCCCACAGTGAGAAATTCCAAGGTTCACTGTGGAGGAGAAAAACTAGAAGGGAAAGACCCAGGGTTTGTTCTAACCAAACTCGTGTGGTTTTTACATTTTAAATAATCTAAAATACCAAAAATTAACCATATTCTTTTTACAGTATTTCCCTGTTTTCTCAAAACATTCATCTCATTTACAACCCACATTATTAAGTACTGAATTTCCCCACCATAATAACCTCCTAGCCTGACATGATATAAATTAAAACAATCGAAAATAGGAAATAAAATCCCGGTTTATTTATAGAATAAATTGATGTCTTCAAATGACAATTAGATTAGTATTTCCAAAACTCACCAAAATAATATAAGGTGGGACAAATTTAAACAAGGTAAAAAATACAAGGGGAAATTATACAACAAAATTTCATCAATATGAGAATTTTCAAGTTCAGAATTATAAAATTATTAGACATGAAAAACATAAAAGAATTTTTAGGACTTGCATAAGCGAAGGTATCAAACGGAGTGATTTTTCTCTGTCCTCGAAAGTTGGAGTAAGTCCTAAATTCGTAGAAGAGAAGGAGAAATCACTTTATCAAGATCCATTTTGGTTGGTAATCGAACAGAATAGTTCAGTTACAAACAAAAATTGGTAAAGATAAGGGGAAAAACGTCAGACAGTCTTCATTCTTCTAAAGAAGAATAATACGAGTTTAACTATGTTAAAAATTCCAACGATACACCTCATCGCTACGCCAGGCAGACCACTATAATATGTTTAAAATTATGTGTTACGTGCCTACTCTTGGGGTCTGCTGGTCATACTCTTGGAAAAAATTAATTCCGAAAGTAAATGTTTGGAATTTTCCTTTCGAAAAAATTAATGAATTACGAATGAATAATTTATGTTATTATCCATGTAATAGGCTTGATTTTTCATTCTGTTTAATGGTAGCTACAAAACGTACGATTGACTAGAATTGTCAGTCGTGGGCCTACGGGTTTTCATGTTTAGTTTCAAAAACTAGGTTGGTTATACTGTAGAAGTTGATCAGTCTTATTATTTATAGATGGCGTGGGTATTTCTAAGCTCGTCACTTCCCTATCGATCGACTGCTTCAGCTAATTATTCTTTCCACGATTCACACTTTCGTTTCCTCCGCATTTAAATGGACCTTACAGTAGCAGTCGAGCAGCTTTCGTTCCTCTAGAAGCGGTGCGATAGCCCCCTTTTTTGCATGTAAGAAACGTCGACTTTGCAGTCGCCGCCGCCACCGCACTGCTGCTTTTAGCGTTCGAAATAAAATACAGAAAGCGTTTTATTAACAAAGTTACCTGGCTGAGATTTTGCGTTTCGAAATTAAATATTCATAAATTGGACGGACGTCGAAAGAAAAAGCATTAGACGCGGAGGGAATGAGATGGGCTGGGCTGGTGGCTGAGGGTGTTGAACAGCGAGCAAGTGACGGTGCAGAGTACGGTTTACGACGAAGGAAGGATTTGGGGCGAGGCTGGAGTAGGGGAGCATTTTAGGTGGGCGCAAATGGACGATGGGTTTTTGGCGGCGTTTTCCAGACAAAAGAGGTAAGGTGTAAGGTATTCGTCGAAAGTTTTTCGCCTTTTTCGAGGGTTGAAGGGGCGTGGATGGAAGAGGGCTCTTGGTTCACCGCCGGCGTCCGCTAAACTCGAATGCAATTTGGCCGGCCGCCGTCGTAGCCGCGGTTGCTGCAGCCGGCGCGCCACTTCTGCCGTTGCAGCCGCTACCGCTGTTGCGTATAAGGTGTCCATTAACGACGGCGTGCCAAGGAGCTGTAAAAACGTTAAAACGCTATAATATTTTTGATTAAAATACGATTAGTTGTCGGTGGAACGAAACGTGATTAAAAATACGTTATTTACGCGGGGCCGCCAGGTAATAGATAGATAGTCTACGCTGGTTTTTGGTTACCTTGTACTTATTTGGATGGTGTAAACGGTGTAGGGGTGCGTACGCGAATAGGTGTAGGGAGCTTCTGCTCGCTGTATGCGTGATAAATGATTAATGGCGGTCGACGGTTTGTTAGCGAATACGTCGGAAGGTAGGGAGCGGAATGGGGGGGGGGCGGTGAAAGTTCGTTCGAGTATTCCTTTGAGGCGGCGTTTCTTGATACGCCCGGAAGACGGTGGCTTAGGGTGGAAGTGGAGCTGTGATTAAACTGTTCGCGAAAGGATGCTTAACTGTGATGACAGCATGTACGACGTTTTTGTTTATATTTGGGATTGCGCTGACTAGACACGACTGGTAATCGGGTTGTCTTCTGCGGCGGTGTTGTAAAAAGTTTCGTGTCCGCTGGTCGAAGTTGTGATATATTCCGTTTGATGAGTGTGAAGATGGGAGTGCGAATACGCAGCTGTGTTTGAAGAAGCAAAGTTGTTTTAATGATCGAAGGTAAATTTACCGGCAGCTGGGTTTAGACCAACCGAGCAAGAACGCGGAGTAAGTATGGGTTAAAGTAGATATTATTTTTGGTTCATCTAATGTATACCTAATATGTAAATGAGTCGGGAGCAAAGTGCTCGAACATCGTTCACGCCAGAAGCGTGAATCTCGCGTCGAAAGCGGGCAAAAGGTTTTGCATTCGTACTTACTACGTTTATTTTTGATTGTAAAATTGCTCGATGGAGTGAGTCCGTCCAAATGCTGCGAAATGCATCTACTGGTTGGTCATTGGTTACATCGAACCAGAGCCCGGTGGAGACAGGAAAGAATATTCCTTACATCTGTTCCCATAATAAATTAAGGGCGAGTGTTGTTTGGAATAACCACTGGTTCGTCGAGTTTGTCATCTGTTGCCTGGGGCAAAGGCTGCCTTAGACTTGCTACGCTTGGGAAATTTCGATTGAAAAATTGAAAACGAAATAATACCCAGTCGTCTCAGTTTCTTCTTTATTTTTGTCTGCTTCGCTCATCCTTTCGTTTCCGCCCCATACTGTAAAAAATGAACGTACGGCAGCCGATGAGTGTCATCAGTATCTACCAATCACAAATTAAATAATTTGTGTAACAGTGTTGCATACTCGTGCTACTATTTGCAGATTGATTTTTTTTTTTATGGAAATTAGAGATCCTTTCTTTTACTCGGCGTGTTGTCGCGTGGAATAAGTAATTTCAGTTTTTTCATTTCATGACGCTTGGAAGAAGCATGCGAGTGAAAGTTATAACTCCTTTTCCAAAACAAAAACTAAAAAAAAAAAATTAAAAGATGCTTTTGCAGCTGGAAAATCATACATTTCTCTCTTAAGACTGTCACAACTTTAAAATTACCGTATCAATTTTTGTCTCATCGCATAAAATGTTTCTATTATTTTTTCCCACGATCAGATGGCGGAATCGAGAGAGAAGAGTTTTACTGATACCTTAGGGAGGAAAAATAATTTCAAAATTCTCCCGCTTTTTACCTTCTACCATTCACCGTACCTTAGGAACTCGATTGCATAATGTTTATAGACTATTTTATTTCTCCAGCATCTCTTTAATTTAGATTGATATTTTTGAGCCTTAATTTTACACGTCCTTAAGCTTCATCCGCTTTCATTCGTCTCTGCTGTCAAAGTACAACTATTTTCACTTTTTGAACCTCATATTGTAATGGGAAAGTTGTTACAAATAGTACACGACACAGTTTTATATTCGAATACGAGCTGTTACCCGCACCTTCACTTGAGTATTGTCTAATAATTAATTTAACTCCTTTTTTATAGATACAAATGAAACACGATTAAAATGAAATGAAACAGAGTACCTACAAGAGAAAGAATCATACCCACTTCACTAACCAGTAGACATCAAGACAATGAAAAAAGAGAGAGGTAGAAGTTTTTTTTTCAATTCTCTTGAACTCATTTTCCTTTGTTTCAAGAAATGTTTTGTCTGTTTTCTGTTTTCACTGGTAAAATTGGTAACTTTGCCCCAAGGAGGTTGAGGACTTTTTTGATGGTTATAGATCTGCCTTGGAATGACATAATGTTTTCTGGATAATCTCATGTAAACCGTCTAGGAGTTATTGAGTGATGGTGTTTCCAATAGCTGTTAGCCTGTAGTATTTTATAATAAGTATAGAGTTAGAAATAGAGATATGTAGAAAAGTGTACCTAATGATTTAATTTTATTGTTACAAAGTTTCACTTCAAAAGCGAAAGTATAAGAGATTTTTTATTAGAACTAAGGATACGAGTTTGAGGGATTTAATATAAAATATGAGTGCGTAATGAGAGAATAACAAGTAAGCACACCAATGTTTAGCTACAGAAAAGTGTGTAATGCTACAATAAATGAAGCATCATATTAAATAAAAGCACACTGGACAAAAATATTCACGAACAATTATTAAAACCACTCGCATTAAAATTCAATTATGAAGTTACAAATTTCGTTTATTATAACTAGAGTACCACTAATATGAAAGCACACCTGCTTTAGAAGTAAAATCATAAGAAGACAATTTTATTCACAAATAGCTGTGGTCTCAGATTCGCTTGATTGATGCCTTTATTATTAACCTAAGATCTCCGAAAGTTCAAATATTCATAACTTTTCCACTAGGGGGGCTACATTCAATCTTCCTTGGGACAACATAAATAATTTCTCTAAACTTCAGTGAAGAACTTTCGGAGACTTTAGGTTAGTAACAAGCGAACATTTACATTTTTATTTATATGGAAGATTTTCTAAAATATTTATATTAAAAGTAAGAACAATTACTAAACAAATGGGAAAACTCCAAAGTGATCTTTGATATTGTTAGTTAGTTGAAGACGGTAAAACGAATTAGTAAAGAGACATCAAAGTTCAGAGAGGGTGCGAACAGAAAGAACAGACTTAACTGCAATAAGGTGATCAAGTTTGTTGAGCTTGCAAAAATTTGAAGTAATTATTTTCATTTACCACTAACTTCTTTTTTGGAAGAAAAATGCGAAGAAAGGAATGTTATATCCAACCAGTGGCATGACTACCAGATACATGTTAGCTTTCTAATTGAAAGCTACATCTAGTTTTAATTTTCAGAGAATGTTATAATTTATGTTTATGAAAAATACGAATTTGATTTCAATTTATTTTCCTTATACTATTTAACTTAATGACATAAAGCAGATGCTAGAGTTTAATTAAAGAGAATTTTCAGAATTGCAGAAAGGATATTTTGTAAAAGAAATTATGCAGTTTATTTGACTATGAAAAAAAGAGTGTTTTAAGAAAAAGGTGATGTCACAAGACATTTCAGGACTTGTATGAGTGATGTGATTCTTTCAAGGAATAATGTATGAGAATATCATTATGTATATGAGAAGTTTTTAAGAATTGTATTAAAATATCATCACATATATGTAGACAGCTCTTAGCCTGAAACTAAACTTGGTCTAACTGTTTTCCATTGATATTTATATTAAAAACAATATTAACGCTAATATTTCATTACTTATTGTTACAGGTAAGCCAAAACTGAGAATCTGAAAATTCAACTTAATAATGTTTCAGTATTGTACGTGGTGAGTAGATCAAATTTGTATCACTTCGGGTCTATGACTCAAAATTTCAGTTTTTGAAATAATGTTTTCAGCTCCTTCTACATCGTATTATAAGGCCTCTGTAAACCTACTTCATTTTCTCAATTTGACTGAAGACCACCACAATCATAGACATGTTACAAAAAAATTGTTTTGGTTCCACCAACAGTGGTTTTTGCATTAAATTTTTCTGTTCTCTCTTATTTGATTCATTTTGACAAATTTCAAATTAAACCAAAGTAAAACTTACTTAAGATGTTCCTTAAGAGACCAGCTCAAATGAGTACTGTAATTGGGAAATCTTGTTATGTGGGAATTGTGTGCTGAGTGTTTTTTCTAACATTTAGAGAAACCTCAAACAAGTAGAGACAATTTCTTATTATCTCTTTATTAATTACAAAACTACAAATTATAATAATATCATCACTTTAAATATTCAATCATTCTTCATTACTTTAATTTAGTTCTATCTTATTTATTAGTAAAACCTAATGATTTGCAATCTTTTAGTGTAGACACCTTAACCTTTCAGTTTGAGAGTAGTCACAGAAATGAATTCATCTTCAGTTGAAAAGAACACAGTGTCTGTAATTTCATTATCACTTTTCAAAATGGCCGACCTAAAATAAGTGGCATGATATCGGAACATCTGATGAATATGATGACTCTACATTGTCAGCATATCTGGTGGTGTTCGTCTGTGAGAACAGGTGGAATATAGGCAGTTATTATTCTCAGAATTAAGAATAATAGTCGCTCTATATTTTGCTCGACACATTTTTGTAGACAAACATAGTTGTCTGCAAAAAGGTGACAAAACAAATTAAAAAAAAAAAAAAACCAAAAAAAAAACTCAAAATGCTAAAAAAATCAAATTTATTGCAAAAATACATGTACCCCGCAGTATTTTCAATGACTACTAAACACCGGATGTTGCTTTTTCTGTTGAATATGTTTATAGAATACTGTTAAAAATATTCTGGTAGAAGAAAATGTTGTTATATGGCCAGGAATAAAAAGTTTGTTATCACAAAAGATACTGCTGTTGCTTTATAAACGATTTTACAAAGATAAATTAGGATGGTTTTTACGAATGGTTGTTCTAGTTTTAAAGGAAAGACATAAATGTTTTGACGAAGATCTCGTTGTTCTGAACAAACAAAGAGTGTCTTAAATGAAAAGACAAGAGCAGAAACAACTGTCCTAACAGGTGGTTTTCTCAAATATACCAGTATAGGAAATGTCCAGGGACCGAAAGAAAACACCGTCTTATGCGCGAGTTTCACTGGATTTGAATGAGCTCTGGTGATTTTTTCAGCAGAAAATTCGCGTAACTTTTTCCCTCTGTCTGTTCTGCAAACCATAGAACCCACTCGTATCTGCTATATTGATCTGTAAAAGTTTCAAATCATTGCGCGAGTAGTTTTTGGTTCATTGCGGATCCAAATTGCTAAAAGTTATCGATTTTTGCGCATGAATTCGTTAAAAATTAAGTTCTTTTCCGAATAAAAATTATTTCTATATTATATTTCAACTCGGTGGCTTATTCGAGTGGATATTTCATTTTTTTTTTTTCCTCGCCTTTCTAAATTAATTATTTTATTACTCGTTAAATTTCGCTACGTGTCGCTATATTGACCACCCGTAACCGTTTATGGCGAAATATAATGACCGTGGTATTTTAATATAAACAGGTGTGGTGCCTAACTGCGAGTGAGTTTCCCTCTCTTTATCAAAAACTTTACGCTTAATAAAATGAATGTCGAGTATTAACTAAGCGGTCATATAGTATACCTTCATTTATAACTGCCGCGTGTACGCGTATAATAACACCCGAATGCCTGTTATAGGTGTAAGGTCTATGCGTATGAAATGGGTGCGCAGGGTGTAGCAGTGTGGGTGTATACCGTATAAAATAGGGGTGGACATCGGCGCAGGCTATGCTGATGGAGCAAAAAGGGATCATAAAAACCGTCTACCACTTTTTGTTGCTTGCTCTACAGTTAGCCACGTACATTTTGTGTGTACATATATGACATATTATATACTATATATATATAATACTGGAGCACATATATACATTATAGGTAGGTACCTACTAGTTATCAAGTTAAGATAGGTATATATGTGTGGATGTTATGGGGCTGAGCACACAAAGGTGAGGCTATATCACCATCCACTAACTGCTCCCATCACATACTTACATATATACGGTACCCCATCATCAGTTAAGCACCAGTATCATCGTCGTCGACGTCGTCATCAGCCTTTTTTGGTGAGTGTTAGTGGGATGGGGAGTGAGAGGAACAAGTCGGAAAGCTCTCTTTTCATACGCGAAATGTTTCCGCATCGATACTCCTTTTCAAATGGAAATTCACGCAGACACGATAGGGTTAAAGGGTATAGTTGGAGTTGGTGGTGTCATAAATATCCACCACATTGCGGCATAAATTAACGAAGATATCGGAGAGAAACGTTCGCTTGTGTAAATACGACAACGACAACGACATCGACGACGACATCGACGACGACGACGACATCTGATCCCACGAATGCATCAGAATCTACACACTGTTTATACGCGTTTGGGTACGATGTCGACAACGTCTACGCTATAATACGCGATTTTTGGTTAACGAAATCAAAATAATATTGACATTTGTTTTGAACACAGAATAAAGCGATATATGGGAGGCGAAAGGGTGGGGAAGGGTGGGGGGGCGATATCAGGTAAAGTGGTCGGTTTGTCGGTTATTGGTACCTATACCTGGCGATGATGACGGACGTGGTTGCTGATTCAATAAGACGAAGATCGTTTACTTGCGAGTTGGGTGAGGAGGAGCTGCGGCTGGCTGCATTGAAACGAACGCCCGACGACGGTGTTAACGCCGTTTGACACGTTATTTAATCAGAGAATGCCTACAGACGAATTGTGGCACCTGTGAACGAACGTTGGTTTCACGCCGCAGATTAGAATTAATTATTAGTTGTTGCGGATGCGGAGAAGGTCGAAGGGGGCTTTACGTTGAAAGCATCGGTTCAGGACTAAGCCACTAACAGGGGGCCCAATAACGTGTTCTGGAATTCACGTAGCCAGTCCTGAGCTGAATAATGTGGATGAATGCGGGTGTTCCTAAATTGTACCAGCCTCAGCCTAGCATTACGCCGAGCATTACAAATTCGACACGAAGTACCTACATTCTTCGCGATGGAGGAGCACGTAGCTAGGAATTGGACAATACTTTTTTTTTTTTTTTTTCTCGCTTCGTAAGGTTATAGAATAAATTTATTGTTGTTTTTCTAGGGGCTGGAATCGGTCTTCTTGAAGACCTGCTTTTCTAAAATTAATACGGTGTTTGAGTTAATGAAATCAGTTATAGTGAGAAAATATTTTATTACGAGGAAAACGTTGGGTGAAACCCAGCTGGGGTTGCCAGTATATTTGCTCTTTGTAAACCTGTATATTTTCTGAAATTTCCCCGTTTCTTTAGGATGGTAAAAATCTGTGAAAATCGATTTTTCCACTTTTCAGGAATATGAAGCTAAAAAAACGCTTGCATTCGGCTGGGGTTATACTTATGAAGGATTGATGTGTAAACATAATGGTGTGGTTGTGAGCATGCACATTGCGCACACACACAACCACCCACCTACAATGTCAACTTACACACTCGAACAAGAATTAGGTACAATATTGTAAGACTTACGAGTTACGCAAATCTGAGTATTAGAATTCTCGTTTAACCCCTACCATATACTGAGCGCTAAGATGTTTACACGTAAAAAAAAGCTCACGAATTATAAGAACAATATAAAAAACAACTAAAATCAACATGGAGTATTTTTACTCTTTTATTTAACTCACTATAGTTCGTCGAAAAGTTTTACTATCGATTAATCGATGGTAAAAAAATAAAAACTATTGTTAGTATTGATAGATTTTCGATAGTTTTTCGATAGTTTTCTGATAGTTTTTAATGAATCAATTTACTCTTGTCAAGCTCGAAAAAGGGTCTACATTTAACCAATTTTTTTAAAACAAACTCTAAAAATGATCTAACTTTATAAAATAAGGCCAAAATGAATGTTCCAACAAAAACTATCAGCACCGATAGTTCATTAACCTCGATAATTCGATAGTACTATCATCCATCACTATTCACTGCTTTCTTCAGTGGATGTGTATTTAGACTTTATAAGACAATTGGATCAAGGACAAAAGTGCAGTACTGAAGAAAAAAACCACTCTTGTTTTATTTAGCGCTGCTAAAAATATATATTATAATCTACTATAAGTGGCTATTAATTTTGGTGCAGATTGGCTTGTTAGTAATTGGGGTGCAGCTATTTTGATCAGCATGTGCGAGACAGAAGGAATGAGATAAAATATTTCTTCGCCAAACTGTAGGTACTACGTTGCTGAGCTCTGCCACTTGGAACTGCATTACTGTTAATTTTCAATTGGCGTGAAACAGTCCTATGCCTAAATATTTTTCTTCTCATTCGGTTCAAGAAACATTTAGTCCATATTTTTCTATTTTCACAGACGGTGAAAATTGGTAACTTTGCTGCCGGGGGCTACTGACTTCCTTGATGGCAGTAAATCTTCCTTGAAATAACACATTTTTTTTTGGAAAGTCTCATGCAAATCCATCCAGTAGTTTTGGAGAGATAGTGTTTCCAACAGTTTTTAGCCACTATAGTATTTTATAATGTGTAAAGATGTAGGTACCTACATAAAAATAATAATTAGGTCAAAATGGGAAAATGGCTCATAAGGTTTCTGTGGGGATTATACTCGTATGAGGTATTAGGAGCTCGCACCCCTTGACAACAGTCACCACCCAAAGGCTGGCATATATTTGTCTCTAAGATGTTAAACAAATACGCACTTGTATGTTTGTATGTTTGTACCTGTATGTACATACAGGTGTGATACATTGTATGGGCCATGATCAATTACCCCATAACAATCTCGGTGATGTCACGGACTGACACCAAATGCGTTGCGTCATTTCTTATCACCTCAACATAGGCAAGAAATGATGTAATTTATGACATAATACCATACGTATATGTACATATGTGTGTCTGTGTGCGTGTACCAAATCTGGTATATAAACTCTCGAAACTGACTACAAAATCACCAGTGTTTGCCAAGGATTTGGCTCTCCTATACTTATAATGTATGAAGTGGCAGAACACGCAAACCTATAGAAAACCTTCTATGTGTGAATATCTCTCATGACAAGGTATTCCACAGTTCCTTTTGTCGTGAAACGAAGAATTTTCACTAAGCCCTCCATGAGGTCAATTTTAATAACTAAGCTTGCTTGCAGATTGGGTAAAAATACTACATATAGGTCACTGTGCCATAAGATTTTTGAATTCAGATGAGGTTTTCACACATTACTATACATATGCTCGAAGATGAAATTTTAGGATTTTCCATGAATAATTTCTCCCTTTTTGTTTTCCGACATACTCCCAGAGGATTCATCGCAAAACTGAGGTTGGCAAAATCTTATAGGCTTAACGTATTTTTCTATTTCAGAGCGTTTCGAGAAAGTTTTCTTCGAATATTTTGCGCTCGACACTTCTACATTCATCTCTAACTCCTGTAACTAATTTGTCCTCAACCGAAGCCTTTTTACGTACGGGAGGCATCATAGAGTTTTGATAACCTCGCTGGAAAGCGATACGATTTCGTTAATAGGCTAACAATTAGGATGGGCGTAAAAATTACCATATTCGCAAGAAAACGTTTTACTCGACAAATTGTTGGGAAAACGAATTTACCGTCGACGACATAGGTATGCTTCGGATGATAATAAAAATTGCCATGCCTCATCGATTTCAACATGAAATTTGCGTGTAGGCTTTGCGTTGGAATTGGAATCCAACCCTTCGAAAGCTATACTTTCGCGCAACGCTCCATTAAACTGTCTGGCTGACGCTTATGCTGCAATTTGTGGAAACGAATTGAAATTCTCGATTAAGCTATGGTTACGATGCTACCGATAAATCGGATACAAATTTTTTTGCAGAGGGGAGAGACAGAGGCACGAAATTATACGGCCTAATTTCTTGTTTTTTTCAATCTGGCAACGAGACAATAAACGAGCGCTTCTATAACAGGTTTCAAATTTGCTGTCTGAGATTGTGTCAGTTAACGAAGTTGAGGATGAGACTAAGTATGATAGTTTTTTATTTCATGAAAAATAATGACTTTTGACATAAAAACCAGAAATTCATTTATTTCTATGCGTATTTATTTATATTACCATATCTATGTATGTTTGTGTGCGTGTGTGTGTTTATGTATGTATAAAATTTTCTTATGGACACGATAGAGGCCGCAATTTTTATCCAATAAGGCTGCAATTCGGTGTGGGGACAGTTTTGGGCCTAACCTTGGATGGTATTGTATTTGGTGCGAATCGGTCATTCGACTGAGCTGCATCTAGTGAAAATGAGTTCCTTCATTCAGGTTTAAAACGTATTTATCATTCGATGAGGCCGAACTTCGGTAGGTAGTTGGTTCTGAACCTAATGAAAGCTGGTATGAAGTTTGATGAGAATCGATTGAGTAGTTTAGTGTGGGACTGATGAAAATTTCACTCGCGGAGGCTAAGTCCTAATCATTCGATAGAACTAAAGTTGGTTCAGAACGTAGTAAGAATTGGTATTGAGTCTGATGAAAATTGGTCAATCGGTTTAGCCATAGAGGCTGACGAAAATTCCACCAATAAGCATTTAGACGTAATTATTATTCTACGGGGCTGAAAGAAGAGATGTAATGATATTACATAAAATTATGTTTTTTAAATACGTTTTTATGAGTTTAAAACCACCTTACATAACCGCACCCACTATATGATAAAACATACGCATATGTTCAAATTGTTTTCAAAAAATTAAAAATTGAAAAACATCATTACAAAAACATGTTCAGGATTATAACCTGAGCCTGCTTGACTGGGTGGTAAACACACTAACTGTAGATAACCATTATGGAGCTCACTTCTTCTATAATTATTTAACGTTAAGGGAGTCAATAGTCCGACTCTATAATGTATATTAATTGGTAATAATCAAATGTTACTTGAAGTTTATTAAATGTGTATTGTAACAGTGTAATCGTTACAAAACAATATACGACAATATTATCTTTTATAAAGTGTATACCTAATATTTGAAAAAATTACAAAAGGGTGTTAAAGGTTTAGATGGGATTAGTTGAATTAATAGAATGAATTGTACAGAACATTAGAGTAATAACTAAGGGTGACAGTTCGAGTGATTTGAATTAGGTGTCGTGAGAGATATGAATATGATTGGATGTTAAGGAAAATATAATTTGGACAAAACCAATGAAATATACCTAATAGTAATTATATAAAGTAGGAGTGTTTAAGAAATTAGTAGGAATTAGAATAAGTGCAAGGTGTTGAAATATATTTGGAGAAAAAAGGACGTCATGAATATGGACGAGAATAGTTTGTAGAGAAGAAAAGGTGATGTCATCAGACAAGTCAAGACTTGAAAGACAAGTTTGAACTAGACTGAAATGACGTGAGTAAAAGGAAGAATAAATGTATGTAAATATGGTGAATGATATAGGAAAATACGAATTTGGAGTAGATGAATTAATTTAGACGTAAATGATATGAAAATATCATTACACGTACTTCAGTATTTTTGTCCAGTCGAGTTTTTTAACGAATCAATTTATGTTTAAAGTTGCCGTCACAGTAACCTTCTTTTTCTCAGCAAATCCTGCATAGGACATTGGAGCAGTACAGGAGAAATCGTAAACCATCTCAGGTCTGGTTAACCATTCAAAACTATGTTATCATAAATATCAATTTTTAACCTTATGTAGGTATTGTGGCACCCGCAGCTGTGTTAGTTTTGAAATTTGAAATTGGATTATACGTATTTACCCGATCAAATAATTACGAGGGACGTAACGGACGTTTTTTGACTTACCAACACATGACGAAATACGAATTACTAAATAAAACAGAAAATGCACGTGCATCAATTTTAATCTGCAAAACGTAGTTCCTGTTCTCCACTTGATTTTCATCCAGAACTGATCTTCTCTTTTATTTTTTCTTCGTGGCCCATCTCTGATTTTATATCCATCGGGCAAATTTCTCTCTTTCTCCTCTTTCTCTTTATCCTGACCTTCTGAAAGGTATGAACGTTTTGGGGATTTCACTGCCATATTTTTAATCTATGTATTTTATTTATTCTACCTACAGGTTGCACGATACCAATACATCAATTCGTAAAGATAATAAAAAGATAATTTGAGGAGAGTGGAGAATTATCGTAAACGTTCGAACGAAACTTATGCGATCATTTTCGCAACTCTTCCCAAAAGCAGAGAATTTATTTAATTTTCATTTGACAATTTGTGAATCTGTTTTTTTGTTTACCGCTATCATTCGGCGAGCAAATCTAGTCCTCAAACCGGCGAGCACATACGTGTTCGTTTCGTAATTTAATGCAGTCGTTTCCTAATTTTTTCTTGGGAAGTAAGTTGTCACTAGGTAAGTATGGGAAGTTCAGCCTGTTTTTCATATTATTAAGCTTCGCGAAAATTCGTTTTTATTTGAGAAAATTTTCAATTTTACCCCGCCACTCGTGCAGAAAGAAGTGTAAAAAGGAGAGAAAAAAAAACTACAAAAAGGACGACGACTGCGAGTTCGTCGGAGGAAAGAAAACTTCATAAGATTTTTCGCCTCTTTCTATGAATTATTCATACGGAATTCTAGTTATAGCCTGGCTTTGACGCTGACGACAATACTTCGACTAAAGTATAATATGGTATTCATATTTTGATACCTAATAGAAAACATATGGGTTACGAAATTTAGGAAAAATCGAAACATCGAATTGTTTTAAAAGGAATGTATACATAAAAAAAAAAAGAAAAAAAAAAAACTAATTAAATAAATAAATAAATACGATAAAAAAAATCAAAATATCCAAAATATTTCGGTCAATTATGTATGAAAATTACTTTTGAAATTAATCGTCGGTCATTTAAATATAATGAATTCGATGAATGAATCAATTTGTCAAAAATGTATTCAGCAAATAAAACATCTGAATTGGTTGAAAATATATTTGATAAGTTGTTGGAATATAATATAATTTGGTGAAATTAAATATGTATATTAGAAAAAATTAAAGTATAAAAATTGGTGGGTAAATGTTACTTTCAAAATTAAGTGTTAAGGAAATTCATAATGAAGTGAAAGAATTAAGATGTAGATATTACGAAGTTATGAAACACGTAAGCAATGTATTATAATTATGATTGATTAAGAAATTAAATAAAAGCAAGCCTTCTTTCGACCAGCTTCTTTGATTCATCTGGACTTCATATTCTTTTTTTAGATATAATCTTAAATTTTTTTAAATCACCGTTACTCCTGAACTGTTCAGCCTTTTGAAATAAAATTTTTAGAATGATGGAATATAATAGTGTATTCAATGTCTTTACCGAATTTCGTGACTATTGGTTAAAAATTACGCATTCTAAACCCATTTAAGCCCAGAAATGAAACATAATAAGATATAATAGACCAAGTATGGGGTCGATCTGGACCAAAAATAATGGGGTTTGTCGTGTGTAGATCCAAATAAGTGTAACAAATTTCAAGACTATCGGATAAAAATTACGACCAATATCGAGTTCAGTAGAAATGTGTATAGTATATATATAATTATATGAACTTTAGCTAATATTGCAAAAATTTTTCTGGCATCACGAAACGAAAAACGAACTCTACATGAGGTAAAAATTTTGAAAAAATCCGTCAAGTGGGAAAAGCACGATGTTGCGACAAAAAAGAGCAACTTCATATTGGATAATAAGTTTAAAAAAATTTTGTCCTACCTTTTTTGCCAGCGAATTCATCAGAGACATTGTAAAAATTAGAATGAAAAAGAATGTCACCTTTCCCTAATGGCTGCCCCGGGTTTAGGTTTTACTATTCTATACGTGAACCTGACGTTACGTTTTACCAAGAGCCAGATATACAAAAAAATAAAAATTTTCCCTCGAAAATGTGTTCACTTAATGGAATAAATAGGAAACCCCTTTTAAAAAAACCACATAAAACAAGAAATATACCAGATTAAATCCGCAATGTTGCCAAATACATAGATAACACCGATCTTCACCACGATTGGAGGATCTCTTCCTTGTCTCAACGTAAATATGTGTATTAAATTTTGTAACCATGGATCAAAATTAAAATTTATAGATCGTTTGATGGAAGACACCTTTCAATGGACCTGCTGGACGTATCGTGGGTCCAATTGACACAAAAAGATCAAAAATCAGTAAAATTAAAAATTTTTCAGTCAAAAGGAAAAATCCCAGCAATATGACTTGATAATTCCATTTTGTATATCAGCTATATTCATTTTTGTGAGAAATGTAATTTTTAGGATTGAAAATTCTTCTCGAGTCAATTTGTGAAAAAGTGTCCTCCACCTAATTTTTATTAATGTTTTATGCGTGAAAAGTTAGAGAAGGGGTAGATGATGGTAAAAAAAAGTAGAATGAGAAAATGGTAATGAAAAATAAAGTGGTGGTAATGTTGTTTCTTTGTTTACAGAGGAATACAAAAATGAAATAAAAATGAAAAATGAACAACTCTTAATTTTTTATTTATTTATTCATTTTCAATGCCAGCCTCTTCTCGTTCTTACAAAGTGTAATACCTATGAATTTTTTGGTTTTCAGTCAGTTATCAAATTTAGGTTTTTCCCTAAAATTTATTTAATTTTATTTGACTGAGTGCGGCGCTTGAATTTTAAAGTGTTGAGTTTTCTTTTCTCAGAATTGACGCAAAAAACTGAGATGTGAGTTTTAAATAGAATAAATAAGAACTAAAATTTTTTGTCAAAACTTCCTATATCTTTATTAAAGATTTCAGTTATTTTAACTAATACCATCAATAAGGAATGAGAATTAACTAAAGAAGAGGTCCTAAACTGAAATTCCAAACTTAATTATAGCTCTCGGAATAGAACTTTTGAGAGGAAATTTAGCACAAACCATTGAAGGATGGACGCTAACATAAAGAAAATACAGGTACATATTGTATTTATATCGGTATAATATACTACATGTGAATTTCCAAAAATAGTGTCAAAACTTTCCGTTGGTCAAGAAACGAAACGTCATTTCATAAAATTAATTTTAATAAAAATATTTTCTTTGAAAACCTGCGTAAAAAACTAATTTTTTTTTTTTCAACAGATACCCAACTGATTACTAATACATGAATGGTAGGAGCTGATGGCTTCTATGGTTTTGGGGTTGAAATTCTGCTAAAAATATAGAAAATTAACAAAAGAAGCAAGTTCTAGTTAATACGATTGTTTGGGAAAATGTGTTTCATAAGAGGTCTGTTTGACAGGACTACACCGATTACACCAACTCACCAACACCAGTAGATCTGTTCCACAAGTATTAAAATAAAACTTGGCGCAAAGTCGGATAATATTTTTACGTTTATGGAATCGCCCTCCCGATTTAGGTTGGTGTAAGTTGGTGTAGTCCTCTCAAACAGAGCTAAGCTTGCCAAAATATTGTGGCAGGTATCTATAACAACGTATCTATATTATAATAATTATATTTCTCGAGAAAATTTCTTATTCCGGACTGTTAGTGAAAATTACTTTGAGAAATTCATTTTCTTAATGTCACAAAGAATTAATCAAAAATTAAGAATATTTTGATAATGTTTAACAGTGAGCAATGGAAGAAAAATGAGAATAGCGATATTAAATATCGTGAAAATTGATAAAAGTTGGGTCAAACAAAGCCGATGATTGGTTCTTTGGTTGAAAAGAGTCAAAAAAAAAAAGAAGAAAAGAACGTATTTTTTCTTCTTAATTGGTAGGCAAAAAAATTTGAATTCTAATAAAATCCTCTTTTGCCGAAATACTTTTTGAATTTCTAACGAAAAACGCATTTGTAGACAAATCCAATTTAGTCATTTGCTTGTTCGCTTTCTGATAAAAGATTTTATCCAATTAATCGTTTTTAATCCAATTTAATGAGACTCGTTCCAAAAGGAAAATTCGTTTTCACACTTCAAAAAAGAAAGTTAAATGCAAATTTTCCAGTTACCGAGTCGAGCATAGGTTGTGAAGCATATTTCTCGATGTGATTAAGTTGATTCGATTATTGATGAGTTCGCAAATTGCAATAGACGAGAATACTGCGTAACGCTTGCTTGTTGCATTCCTTCAAGGCTTTAAAAAACAATTTATTATGAGAGAAAGTAGCGCAATTTCATTCGTAATAAAATAATACTTGATTTTGCCAGAAAAGACCGATTCTTTCACGTGCTGTATTCCAGCGATTCTCGAACTGTGATGTTCGTCACCTCTGGAGATGTGTATATTTCAAAGCGAGTTTACTAAAAACAATTTGTAGTTTCATTAATGCTGATACGTTGTAACTTGTTTAAAGTGAAACCAAGGTTAAGTTGAAAAATTTTTTAGGTCGCAAAATATTGAAGAGAGAATGGGAAAGGCGTTGTAAGTTTCTTAAAGATTCGCAAAAAAAAAAGAAGAAAAAAGGAAGATCTAAAACAGTTGCCGTATCCCGAATTGCTATAAACTTGCTTTAGTAATTTTAAGACCGATTTTTATGCTCGATGTTGATTAAAAAATTGCAAATTCCTTTGTTTAGAATATGTTTCTCGACGTTTAGTATCGATTAGCCACGGATTTACTTTTCATTTTAAATTTTTCATCGTCTTTTTTCCAGTCAGAATTCATAGAATTTTAATCGTACTCTAGTTAAAAAGGATGAAAGTTATATTTCTTAAAAATTTTATGGCCGTTTCTATCCTTTTCTAATTCATTTGCTCTTACCAATTTATAAAAAATTCTCTCTCTCTAATAATGTTTGTAGATTTTTTCCTTTAATGTCTTTCAGTTGCGAAATTAGTGCTTGATCTTTGTTTCAATTCATTGAGAATTACATTGGGTTTTGCAGTTTTCATAAAAAGCTACCGTCTAAGTCTTATTTTCTCTCTTTCGTTTCTTTTCTTTTACTCCGAGTCGAGCAGTTACTTTCACACGAATTTTACTAGTAAAACAGTTGAAAAGTGTAATTTGTTTTAGCTGGTTTTCACTATTCAAAATTGTGCGAGTTAGCGAAATTAGGTATGGGACCATTAAAATTTTTCCTTTTCATAACAAATCATGTCTTTCGGTATTAAAATTATTAAAAATTCAATATAATATCCTCTTATATTGTGGGCTGAAAATAGACTATAAAAATTACCTTCGTCGGTTTCAAATCAACTTTACACGATCTTCTGGTCATTTTCTCATGTTAACCAAAACCCTCCACCACTTTTTTTGAAATTCTGAGTAGATTTTTCGATCGATACAATGAAGACTTGAAAAACTAATTATAGTTCAGATGGTTTGTTAGGAATTGATGTGTAAGCAGAATAAAAGTATAACAGTTCGTCACATTGCTTTGTGAGAATTTGTTTTCCATCAACTCGGTGTTGAGCAAAGGAAGATACGAAACTCTTTGTCACATTGGCCTCCTACGTATATTCCATATACAGGCAGATCTGGAAAACAGCGTAGGTAATAGAAACACGGAGTAGCATAGAGAATTCTGTCGTAAGTACGTATTCCTCGACCCCAGTTTCTTCTCGATAACAATAATATTGATACAAGTTCGCGTCTAAGCTTGAATTAATTTGATTTTATTTCGAATTTATGCGTTAAAGGCCGTTTCAAATTCTTGTAATTCGTTATCGGAGAGTATAACTGAATCTCGGAAGAGAAAAGAGACGACCAAACGCGTAGGAGACAAACCAAGAAGGATGGATTTTGTTTTCATCGCTAAAACCCACGAAATTTAATATTTCTTTAACTATCGTCATAACTATGCGTAATAAATAAATTTCCTCTTCCTCCTCCCCATCTCTCTTCTTCTCTTTACCAAAAATGACGGTAACTTTATAGTAACCGTTCATATTCAAAGGTTGTGCTGCGTTACTATTTTACGATCGAATGAATGGTCCTAAAAACCTCTCTAAATGTGCGCCGTGCAAAACATAATAAAGAATGGACTGCGGAATGACACTATATACTTAAAGTTATGAAAAACAGAAATGGTGATTCAGGGCACGCCAGAAGTATGGCGGAGAAAATGCGTTAATAAATGAATGAAACGAGTGCAGGATTACACGGGGCTGATGAGAGAATTCCACTAAAATAGGGGTTGGGTGCTTCTCCAGCACGGTGAAATGTGAGCGTCAACGTCTGTTTTAAGTACCCTTACAGTTTTTTGAAATGTTGGCATCGAATATCTAGGCAAAATTTTTCTCAATAGATATTTATTATTTAATTTAGTTTTTCCATACTTTGGACGGACACGAATGTGAATTAAATTTTGGGTTCATAGTATAAAACGATTTTGTTAGCAAACCCCGAAAATAGGACCCTAAAACATATAGCTACGGAAGATCAAGAAAAGGACCCAGACGCCCATTGTTTTGACCTTATTTTCAATCATTACTCCTGGCAATACCACTCGAGCCTACCACAACTTATCTTGGTTGTTTTCATCTCGCATCCATGCATATTGTATGTATGTTACTATACAAACTAGAATTTGTTCATTATTTTCTAGTTTTGACTGGTCTAAACTAAAATTGAAAAAATGACATTTAACCAGTCCAGTACCATCTAGTCAAAACTAGATTTGAAAAACGCCTTGGGCGGTTTTAGTTCTGACCAACATACAAATGTCAAAACCCAAAATAAGTTAAAATCAGTTTTTCTTGACAGAGATGCTGTAATCCTCCCGAGTTTTTGACTCCCTTATTTTCCCCCACCATCCTACGAAAAATTTTTTTCTCATCACCAATCCCCATATTTTTTAACGAACCGTTTATTTAAAAATTGGTATACTTGTATACCGCACCTTCGAAATTTGTGAAAACTTATCAATATAATAATTTTGGTTATTAATATTTTGTAAAATATCTATTTCAGCTGACAAAATCAACATACTACTCATGAAAAGGTCTAACATAATACTTCTGAGGCACTTTTTAATAATCTTATGTTTACAGAAATTTTGTTCTGTTGAACAACTTGTAACTGGTAAGGTAATAAGTATTTTATAAAGGGCCCGTATAGGCGTGAATACGATGAGAACTGTGAAATCAACCTGAATGGCTTACAGAATCCCCTCTTCTCATACATTTTTCATAAATGTCTTTTTCCCTTTGACTTGTTCTTCTTCATTTTTTGCTTCAGCATCAGGGTTAACAGCAGCACTATTATCCACTTTTTCTTCCTTTTGAGTTAGATTCTGTTCTGAATTTGACTGCTTCGGAATAAAATCAGAAATATCTATATTTTTTTGATTAAAATATAAATCTTCTAGAATACGTTGGTTTCTCTTGTGACTTAAATAGAATCTAAGTTATACATATGGCATAATTGTTCAAAATCTTTGGGTTTAACATATTTTTTTCCAACTAATCTTTAGTGAATGAAGATATCAGCAGCTCCTAAAGAGTTGCACATCATTTTTATTAAATCTTTCATTTGAGGCTGTTAGAAGCCTATGTTTATTTTCAAATCGTGAAACTGATTGAAATGAATATCAGTATCAATATTAGATTTTTCATTTTTGATCAACTGATAATCTGATCTTGTATTATTATTTTGTACTTGATGGGGGTGAGAGAATTCGGGTTTCAGGGGGAAATTTGGGAGGTGAATTCAGTCAAAACGGTGAAAAATTAAAAAACAGTAATTGAAATTCTAGGAATTTACTTTTATCCCCTTGAAATCTGTTTGATGAGTTGCTCATCACAAATACATTGTCATAGTTTCTCTGTTTCCGGAAAATTTAGTCAAAACTGTTATCGACTGCTACTAAAGCTATATTCCGTCAATTCGTCTTACTCGACTACACCATCTTGATTTTTTTCAACGGATACTTATTGAGGGTTAGTCGACCCCTCACTCCCACCAAAAAAAATAAAAAGCTACGTGATATTAGAAATTAAATATATTAGACATTGGCTTAGCATTTTTTTTCTTTTTTTTTCTATAAGAAAAATGCTGATACATTCAAGGTAACCGTTTTTCACTTGGCACTATTAATTTCAACTAAAAATTTATTTCCTTGTCTTAATTGGTCAGAACTAGAACCATATATAAATATAGTATATTTCCTCTTCCATAGTGTTGGTTTTCATTCTGAATTGAGGGCTGATTACAATCTCCGGAGCCAAACAAATATTTAATCTGTAGATAACTTAAGCGTAACAAAAAAAAAAAAAAAAAGTTTAATAAAACAAAGTTAAACTGAGTTCATTCACTGTTTAAGTACTTGTTGAAAGTGTCAATGCTTCTTGAATTCGTGGCGTTCCTCGTAGTCTATATCACATTTTTTCGCTCCAGAGTTGATGAGTGTAGGTATATATATACACACACACACACCCATATATATATATATGGATAAAATTATGTTCACTTCTCCCACCTTAGTTCAAAATGAAGGTTAAATAATTAAAAATGATTATCAGAAAAATAGCCCAAAAAAACGAAATAAATTTCACGGTTAGATTTTAGAGAAGTGACACAAGTTTTTTTAAAGGAGATGTTCCTCTCATTTGTGTCAGTTTGAAGAAATTACGACGTAATTCATTGGTCTTGAAAGCTGTCAGTCGATGTAATACATTACGTGCAAACTTCTTTGAGGGATTAGTTTATTTTACAGAGAAAATGTTTTCACGATAGAAAAGTTAAGGAAGAAAATGACAAAAAAAAAAAACACATCTACTCGTACTTTTTTTTAGAGTACCCGAACTGGAGGAAACGAGTTTTGAAATATGGTGCTTTGAAAAAATAATTTTGTTCCGACTTATGAGAAAAACACAAGTAGATTGTTTTTCTGTGATCAAAGATGGTGATGGTGAAGAATGCTCTGTGTCACTTTTTTGTAATTATTGGATGCCGGGATTGTACAGTTTCATTTTATCTTTTCAGTCAAAAATGTTTATGAGTTGAATTTTTTTTTTCTTTTTTTGATGACATTGAATGAATTCTAAATCTTTGAAATTGTGGAGAGTTGTAGAGGTTAAAAATTCACATATTTACTTACCTGTTAATTTTCACATGTTCAAAAATTTTACTTGTGACCGGTAGAATAAGAAAGATCATAATATTTTTAACCAACTTCCAAAAGAAAAGAAGGTTCCTTATCAATTCGATCTGTGTATACTCTATTTTTTAAATGTTTGTTGAGTATAAATTCTTAATCTTAGAACCAAGGGTGTTAAGCTGGCTAAAACTCAAAATCTGAAAGCCAAAAATGATGTATTTTTGATACAAGAAGGTTACAAATTGAAGAAAATATTTAGGCCAAAAGCTGATAGCTTCAAGCCGAAGCTGTATTTTCTAAAAAGCAAGCCAAAAGCCTAGATCTATAGATTAAACTTTATTTATTCAGCTTGATAACCCTGTTTAGAACTGATTTTCATGAACTTTTTGATGTGTAAACATTTTAGCATTTGGTCTATGGTAGGGGCTAAATGAGAATTAGGAATATCAGGTTCGCATAACTGTAACTTTTACAATGGGAACTCTCATTTGTGTGTGTTACATGATGTATAGGTGTGTGGTCATGTGAATCATTGAGAGAAAGAGAAGTTTCTAGATTCCAAAATATCGCAAATCTCCCATTATTTTGCGTTTTTTTCGTTTATTTTTTGTCAATTAAAGTATAATTAGAATATTATATGAAAATTTTTAAATTTTATCTGCTTTCAATCATTACAAATTCCAGCTCTCCAACTTAATTAGAGGCTGAGGAATCATTGGAGACATTTTTTTTGAAAATTGAAATGTTGTTTGATTGGATTGGAAATCTGACAAATAGTTTTTCACAAAACAACTAAATAATAATATCAAAATGATTATATGTTCGAATATTTTAAACCCTGTTGCACAGAATTGGGATGCGCGAGAGTGTGTAATGTACTTTACACACTTTTGCGCAGGATTTGGATGCGCAAGAAGTTGTAAAATTATCGTCTACTTCACAGGCCAAAAATTTTTTTATTTACATTCGCTGTAGGTACATACATGTAAGACTCGTTCTTTTGTGCATGTGTTGCAAAAAATAAATTTTTTAAACTATGTAAAGACCGACCCCCCTTCGTATACTACAGAAGTTCACAAATAATGACCATCAACGATTCAATAATCAGTTGACCTGGTAAACCTTTCCTGTAAACAGTAAAATTCGGGAAATTCAGCCAACATTGTCGTCCTTACTTGCCAAATTTCAAATATGGTAAACCAGAATTGAAAAATGGAGAAAAAAATCTACATACGGGTATCCTCTTTCGAGGTATACAATTACATGCAAGCTACCCAATCAGAATTCGTAAATTTTTCACCCTTTGACACCAGACAACGGCCGAAACTTTCGTTTAAATCATTTTTTATCCGCACTAATTTTGGTATCCGACGGTTTAAAATTTATCGTCTCTCAAACGAAGGCTCGATCCCTTTTTTTCCTGCTCATTACTTTCCAAGTAGTGGTGAGACAGAAAGTGAAAAACAGAAGAGTGAAAAAAAAAACAAAAATAAACGTGTCCGTATTAAAAATAAATAAATTTCATCAGCTCTTCCAAAAATTAAATCAACCCAAATAACGTGCAGCCCTGGAAAAATGTTGGTCAATTGAAACGATCTGATAGAGATGACATAAAAATGGTTTGTTTCATAGGAATTTCTCAATTTTTGCTTTCTGTAGTTCTCTTTTCTCTCTCTTCGTTTCACCATAGATATGATTGTCTTTCTCTGTCGCTCTCTCACTCTCTTTGACTGCGATTAATGGTAATCATGCAAAAGACAGAGAGTATGGAAGGTGGTATATGATGGAGAGTGTGTGTGAGAAAGAGAGAAATAGAGAGGAAAAAAGTTGGATTTAACGAATAAAAATAATATTTTACGGTGTGAAAAACACAGATTGCCATTATGTCGTCTGTACCTAATCCAAAAGCTGAAAAAGCGAAGAGCTAAATGAGATGGGACGCGGTTGAAAAAGGGGGTTTAGATCCGTAAAACGATTTCCGTCTGTTTAAAAAAAAAAAAAAAATCAACCATCAGCTTTGTTTGTTCCTGCCTACGTTTAAGCGGTTAGCCACAAAATTAATCGTCCATCATTTAAACTTTTTTTTCTACTTTTTAATGTTTTTTTTTTTTCGTTCTGTTGGTATTTGTGACAACGGAAATTTTTGTTTTAGTTTTTGAATAAAATCGAAGAGTTTCCTTCTTCAGCTCAGTTTTACTGTTTTTACCGACTGCATACGGAGGAGGTTATGTTTGGTATGTCCTGTCTCCGAAACTAACGGAATTTCGTTCGCTCAGAACAAGTTTCTTACTTTATAGATTTTAATGAAAGTAGGCCCAAAATATTCCTGACCATCCGGAGAATGTCCTAAGCTATTCGTATTTGAAAATTAAAAAATTAGAAGGGAGTACTTAATTGAAGAAAATGAGAATTTAAAAAATTATGGTCATAAATTTGGGCATATCCACCAATAAGAGCTACTCATTCAGATTAACGCAGGCCACTTTTTTTTTTGGTTTCTTTGCTTCCTTTATGTGTCGTATTGTCAAATAATATAGAATTTTAAATTTATAAATAAATTTAACTTTTTACGTTTCTGTTTTTTTCTTATTGTTTATTTTCGTTTACACAAGTAAATATTATTAGTTACTCTGGGAAGATTAGTTGCACGAGTAACTTACAATTGAGAGTTAATACAGTACATACTTATTAACTGTTCCATCAGTATTCGTACTTATCCGGCCTGACTGGGAAGTGGGTCTTTTCACTGATGAGCTAATTTTCAGTTTCTTGAAACACTTGACGTGAAGTGAAATTCGACAGCTTCTTGTCGACGAATAATGAGTATCCTAGGCTATACTCGTTCAGATACGTTGTAGGTCTGCCAGCATGGAGATTTGGCCCGGAAACCTAATGATATGAAAAATCGACGAAGCTATCTGCGTGGCTATTTCGCCATTAATAGCTCTGTGAGGTGCACTTACACTTGTATGTTGTTGGTTCACATCCCCACAACCACTTCCCCCAGTGCTGCTGCTGCTACTACTGTTGCAATAGAACAACACAACAGAAGATGGTGTTAGGCTGCTGCTATGTGGTAAAGCTGCAAACCCGCGAAACAGATTTTAGCCTATGACTCAATGCCAATTTATGGAGGTGTTGTGAACTGGTGGAGGAGCGCTATGTGTCTGATCACATCTGGGTCGCCACTATGGAATATTTTTGGTTGTGTGCAAAGGTTTCACATGATAGAAGGCAGTCTACAGAGACTATTTGCACGTTCACTAGCAATATACACAAGTACATGAAGAGTCAAGCCTCATTAAACAGTAGCTAAAGTTTGGTATGTACTAAGGCTTTTTATCCCAGCTCGATACATGTACACAAACACACATATGTAAATAAATACGTATGTATTTGTGTCTCATTACATCGTACTTTAATTCGTTCATTTTCTGTACTGTGTTGTTTAAGAGTTGGAATTGGTCCACCGCATATCCCTGAGTTTTTTTTAAAGCATAGTTTAGCTCAGACTAATCAAGTGACAGGTGTTCAAGGAGCATATTTTCCCAGTATTATTTCGACTCATATGGGTTTAAAAAAAATCATCAGTCATTGTTGTGGGAATTAAATCGTATGAGGATACAGGGGCTTGGTCATTGAGACAACAGTCACCACTAAAAGGTTGTCTAATTTGGTGCCCTGTACATTAAACACACTTTTTGTTTGATTGTAACTACTTGCAAAATCTTACAAGCAAGTTGTAACTTCTGGACTGTGACGAATCGATAGTTCATACTTTGGGCGATGTCACAATCTGGATGATCAGTGCAGGTGTAATATTTATCGGTTTAGCAACTATAAATACATCACTATTAGTCACCACATACGTATGTATTCTTTACACATGTGTGTTTGTGTGCATGTAAGGAGCCAGTTTATATGGCCACAAAAATTTAGGATAAACTGCCAGTGTACGCCGGGTCTTATTCCCCCCATATTTTTATGTATGAAGAGGTGAGCATGCAATAACTGCATAAAACCTTCTGTTGTTGGAATATCTTCCATGGTGTCAGGTATTCCACAATTTTCATACTAGATACATGATAATTTCATTGAGATAAATGAAGGAGAAAAATGTCTAGGGCTGCAGTCTTTGGCTAGAACAAAAAGTTTGCCAAATTTCAACCACAATTCAAAAATAAATCTGAATTGCAAATACACAAACGAATTACAAAACGGCCTCCATCGATTGCACGCAAAGTAATTTAAAATATATTGATTGCGCAAGATTTTTAAGCAAAATAAGAGAAGTTAAATTTGAAAGACATTGATTGTGTGCAGATGTTGTGATGGCGCACGAGATCGTTCACCCATAGGTATCTATAGCTCGCCTTTAATTTTCAAGAATTTAAATATAAATTTTAATATTTCACCAAATTTTATTTCATGTATAGATATGTACATAATTTTATATGTATCGCCCAAAATTTGTGTTCACGGTTTTGAAAAAACTGCAAAAAGGATAAGACAGAAATTTTCAGGAAAGATAATCATTATATAGGACCATGTCTGACATAAGTTTGTTGCCTATTGGTTCGGTAGTTTGCAGAAAACTGGCGAGCAAAAAATTCCTGGAAAACTTGTTTTTCCAGGATTTTGAAAAAACTGTCAAAGAAATCAGGCACAAAGTTTCACGATGTATTGTTCTTACGTGTATGGAAGTCTCGTAGAAGTTTGAAGTTTTGTACCTATTGGTTCTCTAGTTTTTAAGAAAATTGAGAAAGAACATATTGCTGGAGAAAATTTTTTGTTCACAGTTTTTAAGTGACCATTTATTATTTCTTCAGCTGAAGATACTGATAAAAGATTAATAAAAAAGCTGAGGTGATTTTCGTCAGACTAATAATTTTCGGCGCTGTATCAGTTTATTTAAAATTATGGATAATGGAATACCAATAATTGTGGATGATGTCAGTTAAGGGAATGAAATTTTGCAAGTTCCCTTCATATTATAATATCTACGCACAAAGTAATGAAAAAATTAAACAATATTTATACATTCCCCATAGGAACATACTGAATATATAAGTTTGGCAACGGACAGTGTTCGAAAACACTGCAAACATCATCTGTATCAGTATTCTTTATATTCTAAAAAGGTTTGGAAAATCATTTTTCAAATGTTTTTCAGTTGATTATTATAAATTGAAGATAACTGATTGCTAGGTGAAAAAAAAGGCGTTATATGACTTATTTGTACTAATATATCTTGTGAACACTTATGCTTCAACAATAACACAGTTCAATTTATTTAATACGGATGTAGGCCTAGACTATTCGAATTCAAACAGAAATTTGAGTTAAAACAAAAAATGAGGCATCATTGTCGAGCAGAAATGAAGAAAAAAAAAATTAGTAATAATTGTACCGTTGCACTTCTTCAAATACCAACCGTTAACACTATTCGTTTTATGAAAGTAGCTTTAAGCTCTTGGTCGTACTTTCTTTTTGTCGAATGTGATTTAAAAAATTAGAAGAAAAGAATAATTAAGACTTCATCAAGTTCGTATGAACCGTATCATATTATTTCAGAAGAGTTTTCCTTGCTCATTACCATTTCGAAAAAGAGAAAGGAAGTGTTGGAGAAAATGAATGCACTACAATGCATCAATTTAAAGGCCAGAATAAATTTTTTCCCTCTTCTTCAGCACTGTTTCCGTCATGAGCGTTGAATAATTTGAATTGCATAAGCGTTAGTTGAAAATATGCATGCTAACTTTTCAATTGCTTATTTACACGATGTCTGTATTTTTTATGATTATTATTATTATTTTTTTTTTCTTTATGAATTCGCCCCTTCTGAATTCAGAGAAAAATAAGTTCAACGCTTGGACGGAAATGCAAATTTATTCTTCATGTCGATTTCAAATGCTAATTTCACGGCGTTATTAGCACAAATGGAAAAATGAATAGAATAGAAAAAACAAAAAACCTATAGAAGCCAAAGTAAAGCGAAAAACTAAAAGTTATATGACAGTAAAGATTTTTACTGTACGACTTGTTTGAAGAGGAAAACGACATTTTTTTTCATTCTTCAACCTTCCATAAATAATTACATACCTACTCGTAGATGTAGAGAAAAACAAATTCACAAAAAAATAAATAATGTGAATTTCACAACTTACTGCTGTTGATGTAGGCAACTACCGTTTATATACCCTATTTATTTGATTGAGAAAAATGTATTGGTTTATGGAATATATTTTTATTATTCGGTTCTAAGTAGGTATGAAAAAAAAACGCGCTCTGGGGTGTCAGCGAACTAGAACATTTAATGTGGTACACATTTCATAAATTCGTTAATGAAAATTGAAGTTTGAAAAAATGATAACACAATATAAATGAAACACATATCGATATCATACCGATATATCGATCAACACCAATTCCTTCATAACTCTTATGATAAAACATTACATATCGATATTAATTTAATTGATATTCCCTCATTTCGACTAGTGGGGAAATTGTGATTGGCTGTAGGAATTTGTATTCTTTCTGTGATTGGCTGTAGCACCCTTTTTTAATGAAAATTTAACCAAAATAATTTTTTCCGAATTTACTCTGAATTCAGCGTAGTGAAAGTAGAAATGTGTACCACATTAAAAAAGAACACCTACTTAATAGAAAATAAAAAAATTCTTTGCTTTTGATATTTTTTCAACCATTTTAATTTCTAGTAGAGTCAGTGGTAACAATACGGATCTTAATCTTTTATTTTTCTATAGATTTCAACTTACTGATCTGAATTCGAAGAATATTATGTAAAATTTTATTATTTTTCAGAACACAGTCTGCATAATATCCAAGGAATTAAAAAGATAAGTTTGAGTCATTGTACTGAAGAAACTGTTAGATGAAAGAACACAACAGTGAACTGTAACGAATCTACAATATGTTTCCATTAATAAAAAAAACGATAGCAAAAAATGAGTAAGCAGGCATAAAATAGAGAAAGAAAAGAAAAAGAAAAATATATAACAAGAAATGATTGAGTCACCATTTCCTGTCGATAGGTTGACAATAACAATTTAGTGGCGGCAGTCACCAAACAAAATTTCTTAAAACTAAAAGATTAAAAAATGAAAACAAAGCAAATATTACGAGAACAGAAACATCGTATTTAATATGTTTTTGGTTTGCCTTCAAATGTTGAATTTTGAACTTCATATTGGGACGTGTCTAGGACAAGAGTCACCACCTGGTGAATAAAAGTTGAATCAACATATTAGTGATCAAGAGAATCATTTACATTTTGAAATGTGTTTATTTCCCGTTGAAAAGTAGATAATATATTGATATAACATTAATTAACCTCAATTAATAAATCATAAGAAAAAAAGTAGGTAGGTAGTTCTATCTTCCTTATTTGTCTTAATTTGTTTCTAGAATTCAGTATAATTCATCTTACATCTTATAATTCCGGCTTTAGCTGAAATAATTTCACAAAATGATATGCAATTTATAGGTAACTTCACTTTCAATATTACTGTTCAGAGACTGATCGATGTAAAATACCAAATAATCGTTTCTCTTGCCAAATTTGAGGTCTATAGTTAGTGATATAGTTGTGAATATTGTTTCTCCATAACGTAATCAATTCTCGATCACTAATTCAACTCTTATAAGCTGAAACGACATTAACGCTCCTAGGTTGTGAGCCGTCTTGATAAAGCGTTGATCTCTCTGAAATTTGGGTATCAGGAGGACGAACGGTGTACTGAATTTAAGATGGAATATACTCTGGACAGTCGGGTCGGTCTTATTTAGAAGGTACATCTGTACAGGTCGGAACGTATGCAAAAGAAGAATGATTAAGGAGCGAATCTTATTAGAATGGAAAAAATTTTAGGGCTCAAAATTTATACTTGAAATAAGTACCAGCGACGTTTTAACTGAGAGTAAAAGTTCTGGTTGTTCGCGTGCTTCGTGCTCTCGCAGTCGAATACTACACTTCATTATTATAGATCAGCTGATGCAGAAAATGAAATTGATTCTTGTCATGGTGGGAACAGCTAGAAAAATATGAATCAGAAGCAAGATAGTTTTAGGAATGATTCTGTAACGGCTGACATTATAGAGGGTATAAAGAAAGACAAAAATATGACGGTGTGGACAAGTAATGTGCCAAGAAGACGGAAGATGAACTTTGCGCCTGACAGAATATCGTGATTAATGAAATAAAGCATTAAATGGGAATGAAATTCCCGTTGATAGCAAAGGATTGGCCCAAAACTTTGCTGAAATGATTACAAGTTGAATATAGGAGGAGGCCTAGCTCTGTTGGGGACTGCGTGTTAGTTTGTTTTGAAGTTTGTTTACGAATTCTCCTTTTTCCTCTCAAACTGTGTTTTCGAAAAGTATAAGGAACCAGAACACTATACTCCTCTTGAATCACATCAAAGATTTGTAATACTTACACTAACAGTCAACTTCGTATAAAGTGCAGATAAATTTTAAAATATTTTTTCAAAGCAATAGTTATACAACTTCAGACTATACTACCAAAATCATAACAGACTAACTTGGGTTGGTTGATGTGTGGTAACGAGTACTTGCAAAGGGTTTGCAAGATGAATGATATCATTTCGGAACTACCCGTTTAACTGACAAAAAGTGAGAGGCAGCCGAAAACAAACAGAACATGGCAACGAATCAGTGCTTGCGTTGTGTGAATAGGTATATGTTACTGGGTTATCTGAAAGTACCGTGGAAACTGGTATTTGCTTGTTGCATTGCATAATTTTCAATCATGTTTCAAACTATGTAAACGTTATCTTATATATTACGAGTTGTTACCCGCAGCTACACTTGCCTAGGATCTAGTAATTGTTTTAACCATTTTTTTGAGACCCACAAGGTACCGATGAAAAGACATAAAAAACAGAGTGAGACAGAAAGAATTATAACTTCATCGAATAGTAATCGCGTCGGACAATGAACAATGAGAGGGGGAGAAGTTTTTCTTAATTCTCTTTTGTACTCATTTTTGTTGGTTCAAGAAATATTTTGTCCATTTTCCGTTTTCACAGATGCTAAATAATAGCAACTTTACCTACCCCCAAATGGGATACGGACTTTCTTGATGGCAATAAACCTTCCTTGGAATAACACAGTTTTGGCTGGAAAGTCTCATGCATATCTGTTCTGTGGTTCTGGAGTGATAGTGTTTCCAACAGAGTGTTTAGCCTGTAGTATCTTATAATACGTACCTAGAGATAGAAATTTATAGTGTACCAGCTGAACAAGTACAAATTTGTGTTCACTTTATTAGGTTTCAGACTAATATGTTTCAATGTGCAAAGCACAAATTAGCGGCCACTGATTATAGACACGGGAGACTGTTGAAATTTATGAAGTCAGGGTATAATTTTTGAATTTTTGCTACTAATCCCTATTAGCTATTTTTCATAAGATTTTTCAGTACTGACAAGGTTGATAAATGGATAGGAACATTAGACCTAAATATATGGTCATTTATGTTCACGAAAAGAAGAATATTATTTGTAATTGGTTGCGTGATTTTATTTTATATTCCCTTCAGGATTCACAGCTAAATAAGAAGAAATTCGTCGACAATTTGGACTGTGCGTGTGTATTTGTGTAGGTGTGTATGTTTTACTAGACACCGTCTACTGTCTGGTTGGTATTTTGCTTTGGCACACGATGACACCTCCACACTTTCACCATTCTATCTAATTTCACACATTTTTCTTCTCACACTTATTCTCCATCACCCTCTTTTCTTTTAATTAATAAATTTTGCATTCCTTTAAATTTTTTCGTTTTGTTTAGGTGACAATGTAAAAATTCTTTTTTTTGGTTTCTGAATTGATTTTTAAACATCTATATTTTATCACCTCCACCTACCTCATTATCTATTAATTGGAAATAGGTCATGGAAAAGGCAATCCATAACTCCAGTATAAACTTATTTAAATTGGACATGTGTTAATCACTTTCTTTGAAGATGAATTATTGCTGTCCTGTACTCTCCTCCAATACATCATTTTTGTTATAATCAACATTCTAGAGTATTTTTTAGTACTAGTGGAAACATTGCGAATTCTAATAATTCACTCTGTCTGCAAAATATGATTTTCCCTTTTTTCCTCAAGCCATCCCAAATAAATCCTTATATTAACTCATTTTCCATGCAAAATCTCTCATTTCTTCATACTTACAATTAGTAAAGTTCTTATTGTTTTTTCATGTAATAATAATTTGTTACAGTTTATGTTGGCTTAAGCGGCCTTCATCACAAAATTTTTATTAAAGTCTAGTTTTCTGTTAAAATGAGTAGTTATATATTTACGAATACATTTTTGGTCATAATCATTGACTAAACAAAAGTTTTCAAACTTTTGGAAGTGTTAAAATTTAAATTGTTCTGGAAAATTTTATTGTGAAGCTTAACAGATTATTAATCTATTAGCTATTTTTTCGAATCTAACTCGTGTTGTGACTAAAATCAAAGAACAGAATTAATTTGCCACAAATAGTACAGTGATAAAATTTATATTCACCTAAGTACCTGAGTAATACATACCTTTTGTGGTTAATTGCTCCTGTGAATTTTTTTGTACCTGAAACAGAAAAATTGGCCAGTTAAAATTTCAATGAAAAAAGTTTTTTTTACTTAAAGAAAAATTATTTTCACTAAAATAAAAGTTCTTAATCATGAGAATTAATTACCCAAAATGTTTTATTCAGAAATCTCTTATTAAAATTACAAATTATGTGATCAGGTTTTAGACTGAACTTTTGGCTGAAATCACAATATATTTTTTCTCAGAAAATTTACACATTTCAGTCCCGATTTGTGAGGTTTGTGAAGTCTATTACCATTCCACTTCTTGGTCAATTATCTTTTTGGTCCTGTTAAAAGATTAACGAATTTCTGGGGGAGTTATGAATCATTACAGGTCAAGTTGCAGTCACAGTAGAATCACTCAAACCAATCGAGTTGATCAAAGGTGATAAAAAGAGTATTGTAAAACTATATTTATTCGCAGATATACATTTATTCGGTTTTCAAGGTATGTGTTGTGACATCCGAAAACGAACGTACATCCCGAGTATAGGGAATGATATCACGATTCGAAGTATATCAATAAGTCTCGATCAATCATAGAGTCGAAACCACAAACCAGCTCAAACAGTTAGGCCACCAGCCTACCAGCGATAGCTCCCGAGGCCTACGAAGTACGTCGGGCAAATTTATATAATTGGAAATAAATAAGTTGGCCGACCCATTATTATAGTTTACGTTTTATTACAATCGAAAAGGTTACTTACAAATATGGTAACTAGTATCAGGTTGTGCAGGTTATATACCATTGGTGAACCAACAAATCTCGATTGAATATTCGTCTTTGAATTCGGAGAAGTAGTATCGCAAACTATTTAGGTTACTATCGATGTTCACATTCGAAAGTATCGGTGAAAACAATTTAAAAGGTGACTTGATGTCGTATTAAAGAGCTGTATTTTGTCGTGAATAATATTTCGTATTCACGACGAACGGAAAACTATCATGTCTAAAACGAGACTGACTGTTCACTCTTAGGCCAAAAACGTGAAGTCAAAAAGATAAGAATTGGTTCACCGATGATCGAATATCGTATTTCTACACGTCACCATATCGTAAGATAAGAATTGGTTCACCGATGATCGAATATTGTATTTCTACACGTCACCATATCGTTAAATAATAGTTGTTAGACGTGTCTTCACCGTTTTTGTAGAATGGGGAATTTATTTCCATTGGGGAATCGGCGTACTTCCCGTTCAGTTTATCGATAACACAATCTTAAGGTTTGAAAGCCGTTCCCTATTGTAATAGTACTATACATTCGGTGGTGACGTGAAGGGGAAGACTGCGGGTAATCAGATGTCACAGTGTTCATTTATAGCAGTGATAATAAATAAAAATGATCATTATTAATTTTAGGGTTTGGTATAATTTTGTGAACATGTTCTAAATTTTTCCCGCGTAAGGTTGAAATGGTGAAAAGATAGGTCATATTGAAGAGATGGAAGAATTAATGATGTGAATTCACTTATCTTAAGAAGAGTAGTATTAAAATGTTATGCATGTGATCAACATCGGGGATCTGTGTCCACGATTCTTGATTTACCTGGACTTATAAATTTAATTTTAGTTTTAAAATACATTCGTGTTAGGGAAACTGGCGCGAGTAGAAAAGGTATGATGGGATGCCTGTTTAATGTTTTTATTTTCGAAAGGTGATTACCACGTCGCATACCACAAATTGAAAATCAGGCTTATTGGAACAAAACCAGGGAAAACAAGAGGAAAAATGATATAGGACCGGTTTTTGTCCACTTTCATTCATGTTAAAGGGCAGAGCGAACTAAGGTTTAACTGGGCTTACGAAGTGCTGAATTTGAACAATCACTATCCTGCGCTCTTATCCGTCTACAGGGGCCAAGCTTCTCTACCTCTCTAGTGGGATAAATCCCAAAATTACGAAAACAAACTGATTTAATGATCAACGAACTGACTACTAACAAAATACAGCAGTAGGAGAAAAAATACGTATGATGGATTTAGAGAAGAGAAATTTGCATCTACACAGTCAGTCCGTAGAGATTGCAACCGGTTGCAAAGCTCCAGAAAAGGTGATTTTCATGCACCAGCATCGATGAATGAAAATAATCAAAATTTTGTGAAGGAAACCTACCTCAACGCCCACAATTGCATAAAATTGATTTGATTGCTGGTCTTGGGCGACGGAAAGGTTAAGGGAGACTGTTTTCAATTCGTAGTTCGTGTACAGCGTTTCATTTTTATGTTCTCAACACGAAATCGGTTAAAATGGCGAAGACGTTAACCAACAGCTAACTCATTTTATTAATTCAATTCGGTTTATTCCGGATGTTTTGATCTGTGTGGTTCGCATCGAATGTAATTTTCGTTATTAAAATATTGGTCTCGCCATCGCATCGCGTCTTATCGAAACCACATCGTTCAATTTTCTTAACAACTTTTTCCGCATTGTCCGCGTTAGTCTGCTCAGCAACTTCATCCTCTCGTCGCGATGGTGTTTTATTCGTATTTTCGGTTTGTTTTTTCTGCGAAAAATGCACGAAAATTAATTCCCTCGATGGGGCAAAACGTTTATTTGGATAGAAGTCGTTTTTCGTGGATGTGCTTTTCTCTTGATTTTTTCTCTGATTTTTTTTTCTCTTCTCTTCACTTCTGCTTCACTACTTTAAATTTGGAAAAATGTTCAGCATCGAGTTCTCTAATTGCATTATTTTGGACGACGCGCGTAAAATTATATCGTACGGGGGAGTTGGCGAAACGAAAAAGCTATAAATTTTAAAAACTTATCGTTTTACCAGAAGACGGAGAGACAAAAAAAAAAATAAACACGAATATTATATCGTGAAATGTATATTCTTTAGAATACTGTATATTCACTTTAACTTTTGAAATTGAGAACCATTCCTGCATTTCATAATTTCAAATTTATAGGTTTGACCAAAAAGGCTACAGCTGCGCAGGTTAAAAATGATTTCTTTTTTTTTCTTTTTGTTCTTTCACAAACATATAGACCTCGCATTTATATTTTTTTTCCCTCTTTGCCTTTCCGTCCGTTGGTGTAGAATGAAAATTGGACATTCTTTGTACTCTTCAGAGAATTTTTAAATTTTTGTACAGTTATAAGCGGTACTTTGTAGCTGGAATTCGACGGTAGCGTACAGTTCTGAAGTGGCGAAACAAATTAGTTTTTCACTGGCTCGCTGGCTGAAAAAAGATTTATTTGCCAATGGTCGAATAATTTTAACAACTATGGCGATGTGTAGGTAATTTGTTTATTTCACGCGGACGTGGTTTAGGTTAATCCATTCTTTGGTAAACTTTCTCGTGTATATGTCTTTTCCCATTCTTGATTCCGTCTATTTCCCAGCATTGTAAAACTCTTCTTGGATGACGTGGATATGAAATGTAAGTCATTTTGGTGTTTTTATTTTTTATAGTATTCTTGACCCATCTAGACCTGTTCTACCTTTGAGATGAGTAAAGTTATTCTCTGCCTCGAGCTTATACTTTTTGTAAGACCAACACCAAAATTTATACCATTCCTACCTACAGTTGCTAAACTAGGGCCAATACAAGGACTTGATTATGCACTATGCAGAGACCAAAACTAAGACGAAGACTGGAATTTGCGAGTCTGAGACCGAATCACGATTGACTATGCAATTGGCGAAGTTCTGAACCAAGCCAAAAATTAGACGTGTAGTAAGAATACCAAACACAAAATTCGACAAAAAATGTGAAAAAACTTTGAAATGTTCGAAATCTCACTTCACGAATAATTTGTAAAATTTAGTATTTGATTTACGTTGAGATTTTTTTATATTTTAGAAAGTGCGAATAATAAGTTTACTTTCGCCACAAATACTCGTAATTATAAAAAAGTTGTAAGCAAGAACAAGGCTAAGACCCAGACTTGACTGTGCATGATCAAAACCTAGAACAGTATCAGGACTAGGGTGGCATTGATCTTGATCTTGCTTTGGCTCATCATTAGCATACTGTCGTTACTCATTATTCGAGTTTTTGTTTTCAGTAATTTTAACCAAGTGGGTTATAAAATGTTAACTTATTGGGTTTTGTTTTACTTTCCATGAAAAGGTTAATCTCAGGTCGACGCCAGACACCAGCTGGGTTTGTTTTGATGTCACAAAATTGTGGTCGGTGTTAACTCGACGACACCAATCTGACACTAATTCACACCTCTTTTTGAATAGGTGCAGCATTTATCAAGCAGGGGTAACACTTTCGCCACTTATGCGGCAAAAAAAACCAACCGCATGACAAACACCGACACAACATTCGCGGAAAATAAAACGCGCAGTTTGCAAATCGGTGTCGATGGTGTTATCCCGAGGTCGTTTTTCGAGGCAAATAAAACAAACCACTTGTAATATTTCATGTAGGTATCGGGAGTTTTTGAGCAGGATTTCTTTTTAACACTGGAAATGTTTAAGCAGAGGTACATAGTAAAAAGATTAAAGATGACATCATATGCAACAAAAAGTGAAAACAAAGATTGCAAAAAAAAGTGAAGAAAACAAAGTTTGCAACTCAAAGAAAGCAAATTTTGCGATAAAAAGTAAAAAAAAAAACACAGTTTGCAAAAAAGATAAAAAAACAAAATTTACAACATAAAGTGATAAAAATGTCAGAAACCCCACACAAAAGTCCATAGGAGATCTATCTTATGTAATTCAAAATTAAATACGTCCAATTCAAGAAGTTTTTGGAATAGACTACTATAGGTACCTACAAATATAAAAACTAGGTAATCCATTTTTAAACCCCCATCACATTGGATAGTAGGCCCAACAAAAAGTGAAAACTAAGTTCACGAAAAAATCATGATTACAAAATATGTTCAAGTGGCGATAGTGTTTATTTAACAAAATGAAAATTGAATACAAAAATCATTTCCAATGTATTCTCGACTGGGCAAGAAATGCAACTCGTATAAATTTTCCATTCTTTTTCCATTTTTTTTCTTTTATTTATTGACAATAATTATGAGCTAGAATACGTTATTCTCAGTTCACAGTTGAATTAGCATATGTAGTGCTCTTCAGTCATGAATTCATACCGTTTACCTTACAAATTACTTCCAAGTAGGTGTTTTATGGTTCATAACTAATCTGAAGCTCTAATTTTAACTTTTTTTTCGTTTAAATTATTCTGGTGTATTTTTCACGTCAAATTGAAATCATTGTCAATATTTGTCTGTCACGTACCGCATTCTCGAATTTCTTCCTTAAAATTTTCTGAAAAACTGAAATGAAAGCTTGAAAATTTTTTTTATATTTGATAATTCCCTCAAGGTTCGATGAGAGGGGGAAGGTGGATTCTCCCGAGCCCGGGATATTTAGGAGCTCGGTAGTCTCAAAAAAAGAAAAAATCGAAGAATGGGTAGATTTTCATGGAATATCTAGCAAAAAGAACCTAAAAAAATATTTTTTGCAACATATGCACAAAAGAACGAGTTTTACATGCATGTACAGTGAATGTAAACAAACGAATTTTTGGCCTGTAAAGTAGATGATAATTTTACAGTCTCTCGCGCATCCTAATTCTGCGCAAAAGGGTGTAAAATATTTGAATATATAACAATTTTGATATTATTATTTAGTTATTTCGTGAAAAACTATTTGTCAATTTGACAGTCCAATCAAACACAACATTTCAATTTTCAAAAAATACATTTCAAATGATTCCTCAGCCTCTATTTAAGTTAAGGAGCTGGGGTTTGTAATGATCGAAGGCGGATAAAATTTAAGAAATTTCCTTATAATTTTTTAATTATCTTTAGCTATTTGTCAACAAATAAACGAAAAAAATGCTAATTAATAGATTAGCCGTATTTTGGAATCTAGAAACTTCTCCTCTTTCCCCCAATGATTCCTCAGTCGCTATTTAAGCTAAAGAGCTAAAAATGGTATCTCTAGAAAGAGAAAAAATTTACTCAAATTTAGTTTTCGTTCAATTTTTTAATCATCTTTAACAATTTGAAAATAAACAAAAGAAAAAGACGCAAATTCACAGAAAAAATTTTTTTTTGGAATTCAGGAACCTCATTTCTTTTACTCAATGATTCCTCAGCCCCTGTTTAAGCTAGAAATCTGGGATTAGTACTGCTAGAAAGAGGAAAAGATTTATTCGAAATTACTTTCCTTGTAATTTGTTAATTGTTTTTAGCTGTTTGAAAATAAACGAACAAAAAAATTGAAAATAATGGAAAACCTGTCATTTTTGTGTTTTTTCAGCTATCATTTCGAAAATTCATTTCTTTTATGAGTTTTTTTTTAATTGGGAGTGGGAGTGGTTGCTATACTTTTTTTTTGTGCATTAGTTGCAAAAAGAATGGTTTGCGACAAATGCTTGAGGGCTGTTTGAACTTGTGTTAAGTTTGCAGCACTCGTCTTCGGCTTGTCTGCAAATTCTTAACGCTCGGTAAAAAAATAACCCACATTACGCACTCGTTACACAATATACTATTTCACGCATGCTCAGATAAATCCTCTATACTACATCTGAACACGGATGGGATTTTCGAATATTTGGGGGGCCCATAAAGTTTTTTCTCCGGGCCCAAATTTTCTCCTTACGGTCCTGATTCCCACTCCCCTCCTAATTTATCCTGTCGGAATTTTTGGTTCACTACCGTGTTAATGATGATACTTGTGTTATATTTGTACTCCATGAGTTGTGTAGTACATGAATGCCATACTTATAGCATCTACTTATTTGACCATTTTGTGTTATTTCTTTTGATATTTCTTTGTCCCATTAGTATTATTGAACTGTTCGTTCTATCTGCCAGCTTTGAACATGAGGGACATTCACTTTTGTTTTTTTTTTTACTAAAATAGAATCGTCTGTGTGACTGAACAGTATCTTAGTTTTTAACCTATATGAATATGTGGTGAACAAGACGTGTGTAGAAGCCTTTGACGAATAATTCCGCAATGTCATATAAAAATAGCAGACGAGTTTCAAACAGCTTCAGTGGTCCGTGAGGAGAGATGAATTGACGCATATGTTTTAAGGGATGGTGAAAGCTGTCTGTGAGTGCGTAGCTCATCCAGTATTCGATTATTCTCGTTGGTTGGGCACCAAAATTTTGGGTACTCGACCAAAACAAGAGGAAATGTCACATCTGAGTCATGCAAGAGGTAACGTTTCCAATATCGTATTGTTTTTAGTGAGTGTGCTAGGAATTTTTGTGTGAATCAAGCAAAGAACTGGAACTCGAAAGGTGTATGAAATATGATTCGATGAAATGATTAAGATATCATATGCATGTTATTGTAACACTTTTAAGGATAAAATGTGACGGTATTGTGATACAACTGTATAAATAGGCGAAGTTGTTGGTATCCATAACTTCCTGTTGGCCTGCCTGGTCAGTAACTAAGTAAGACCGTGGCCACATAATTCATAAAAATGACGTCTTCTATGAGTAACAAACGTATTCTTTTCGCAATATCTACCCCAAAAACAGACGTTTTCGTGTGTTATACGTATAGTAAAAGATTTTACTTCAATGTTGAAAAGTAAAATTTCGCGCATGCGCATCGTGAGACTTGATTAAATTATTAAACCGCCTTTGTTGCGCATGCGCACTATGTGTTATCCAACGTTATGAAATTTCTGCTTTTTGTAATATTATAAGAAACTGATTGCCAAGTTACCACTTCAACTGAACATAATATTTAAATTTTGAAACAAATTTCTTCTATTTCACTGAATGAATTATCAGCATCTATTTAAGCTGGAGAGCTGGTTGGTGTTGTTGAAAAAAGATAAAATTTATAAAATTTTCGTATAGTTTTTTAATCATTTTTAGCTGTTTGAAAAAACAAAAGGAAAAAACGCTACTTAATGATAAATTGGTTGGTTTTTTGCATCTAGAAACCTGTCCTCTTTCTTTCAATGATTTCTCAGCGACTATTCACGTTAGAGTGCCGGGGTTAATATTGCTGGGATAAGGAGAAAATTTTCTTGAATTTACTTTCATATAATTTTTTAATCGTCTTCAGCTGCTCGAAAATAAACGAACGAAAAAAAAAACGCAAATTAATATAAAATCAGCCGTTTTTTGGAATCTAGAAACCGCTCCTCTTTCAATCAATGATTCCTTAATCACTATTTAATATGAAAAATTGGAGTTGGTTGGGCTGAAAAAAAGAAAAAGTTTACTGGAATCTTTGTTTCATCAAATTCGTTATTCACCTAAGACAGGCTATTTGAGAATAAAGGAACGAAAAAACGCAAATTAACTAAAATTAGCCGTTTTTGTAGTGTTTAGGTATCATTTTAACATTTTTTTTCTTGGTGAAATATTTCTCTTGTTGGGTGGAGTGTTGCAGAAAATAGTGTATGACACCCGTGTGTAGTAGATGATTGCTACTCATGTCAAAATCACCTACTTTATGCACTTAGTATCTCAAAATATTACTATTTTCATGATTGCCAGAGCAAATAGATTTAAAACAGAAACTAGTCAACGAATTTTTATTAACTTAGTAAATCTCCTGTTTTAATATGCTTGAGTTTTGACGACGATTAATCTCCAAAACAGACGCATACATAATTCGAACTGTGGTTTTAACATATTATTTGAGATCGAGTACAAAACATTTAAGTAGGTCTACACATAGAGAAATTGTTCCGGAGTTTTAAAATTGATTGGTAGATTCTGTAGGAACATATTCCCGTGGTTTGCATTGTGACATCTGATTACCTATAGCCTTCCCCTCACGTCACCACCAAATTACGACTCTTATTATACCTTACAATAGGGAACAGCTCACAAACATTAAGATTGTACTATCGGTAAGTTCCAATGGGAAATACATCGATTCCACATGGAAATAAGTTCCCATTTCTATGAAACAATGAAGACACGTCAATCGTTTACTATTATACAATGTGGTGACATGTATATTTTTGATTCTCAGTCATTGGTGAACCAACACCTTATCTTTCTCAACTGTTCACAAATTTGGTTGTACTGTAAACAGTCAGTCTTGTTTTATACGTGATGAAATCCATTCGTCATGAATACAAAATATTATTCACAACATACTAAAGCTTTTGATACGACAGCAAGTCACCTTTTCTCAAGTTGTTTTTACCAAAACTATATGAATGTGAACGCCGTTAACAGAAACTGTACAGTCCATTATACTGTTTTTCAATTCCAATAACAAATACTTGGTTGTAATCAGTTGGTTCACCAGACATCGATGACCACGAGGCAATATGATTTTGTGATACCTGCACGACCTGATATTGTTACCATACAGTAAGTAACCTTTTTAACTGTAATGAAAACATGAACTGTGATAATGGGTCAGCCAACTTATTTATTCCGATTACCCAAAATTGCCCGACATACTTCGTAGGCCTTGGGAGCTTTCACTGGTAAGCTGGTGGCCTAACTGTTTGAGCTGACTTGTGGTCTCGACTCTACGATTAATCAAGATTTACTGATATACTTCAAATTGTGATATCAAACCCCTATACTCGGGATGTACGTTCATTTTTGGACGTCACAGCATATCGTAGCCAATGTTTTGATATATTTTCTTCAATGCAGCTCTGATAGCCAAAAGTTTGTTACGTTTCTTTAGCCTTCCGCCGACTTAGACTTTATTGTAAACAAAAAAAAAGAAAGAAATGGACGTTTCTCAGGAATTAGGTATAAATTTTCTCAGCTATAGGTAGGTATCTCTGGTAAAACTCGGATCCGCTATCAAACACTGTTTAGCGGTATAACAAATGAGTCCTTCATTCGATGGCTGGCTGAAAGGGGATTTATTTACCAATGGTCGACTAACTTTGGCAGCTATATATGTTAACGTAATTTATTTGTTTCTCGCGTATGTGGTGCAGGAATGTACCTAGTCTAGGCTCTTGTTTGCACTTTACAGCCGAGAATTAACAAATTTTTCCTTGAATTTTGGATTAAGTGAAAACCTTTAAAAAACAACAACAACAACGAGACACCGTAGGTAATTATCGAAGGTGTGGTAACGATAAAATTGGTAGAAAATTAATTTGTATTTGAAAACCGCGCTCGTAAATAATAAATTAATTTCGACCGAGTTTGGCGTGAAAAGGTTTATGAGGGAAGGGGTGGGTTTTCTTTTTTTGTTAGATTTTGTTTTTGTTTTTTTTGTCTTTTTGTTTTTTTGTTTTTTCTCCAGTTCGAAGGAGAAGCCAGCAGTGCGCACAATTAATGAACACGAGAAAGTTTGTAGAGAAACAAAAGATCGGAATCATCGATACGGTAGAGTAAATAATGTTTTGACGACGACGACGCCGCGAAGTAAAAAGTGGGGTGACTTTCGAAATACTTTTCTACTTTAAAGAAAGTCAGAGTTGATTAATTCTTGCAGGAAAATTCATCAATTGCCAGATTGCTTCACTTCTCCACTTTTTTTATTTTTGCATTCTTTTCTTTGTCAAAGACGTTTCTTTACTTCATCGTCAGGTGTGCGGGTGATTTAATCCTATTTCCATTCCAACTTTTGTCTCTTATTCGATGAATAATTATTATTTAATGTTTGGAATTTTAAATTCCGAGAGAACACCCCGTTTTATACTCATTCGGTATTGTTTTGTGCAGTCATTATATTACGCAGTTGATCAGTTCGTAAATCTAGTCCGACGTTCGAAATTTTGACGTTAAAACCAAGAAGGAGACAGAAGAATTGACCACCGGTTGCAGAAAAGGAAAGGAGTGTCTGTGGTTGGGTATCAGAGGAAAGTAGGGCCAATCTCCACAGAATTGCGCTACCAAGGTAGGTTCCACATTATCAAAAGAACGTGACCAGAAATGCTTAATTCGTGAACAGCTGAAGGGGTCCTCCCATCGGAAACTACAACTGGCCCAGTCTCTTATTAGTACTCAGTTCCAAGTGTCCGCATTGATCCAATTCAAATCAAATGAAGAATTTAATCATAAATTTAATGACCATTTAAATTGGCCTATTCAAACTTGTGTTTTGGTAGGGCCAAAGAGGGGCACAGTAACTAATCATCTGCAAATGATTTAGTACCTCATTGAGATAAAAGAGAAAAGGAACCAAAAGCTAGATTCAGAGCCCTTGTAATTTTAGGCAATTACTAAAAAAATAATAATACCCGAGTAGCAGTAATTTAAAAATTCAAAAAAAAAAAGGACAAAATTTATTCAAAATTGACCACCTCTAATATATAACAATTATATGATTGCATCATTTGTCTCTTAGTGATATGGTATTGTGGGGATCATCGACTTGTATGAGGATTTGTAGCCCCAACAACAGTCGCTGGGAAAGGCTGGCTTATTATTCATCTATACACACGTTAAACAAAATACTGTACACACTTCTATGTCTGTATGTTCTTACCTGTATATACATATAGGTAGGATACAACATTCAGACTTGATTAATCGATAGGTAAAGATTTCATTGATGTCATAGAATGGTAGAAAATGTCTTGCGTTGTTTCTTATCAGTTACTAATAAGAAATGACATAATTAGATGATAGAACTACCTATGAACATGTACATTTGTGTGTCTGCGTGTGTGTGCCAAATCCCCTATGTAAACTCACAAAACTAGCTAAAAAAGCACCAGTGTTTGCCTATGCTTTGGCTTCCCCATACATTTAAGTATGAAGTGGTAGAAAACACAAATAACTGTTGGCTACCTTCTTGTTGAAAATCCTCTTCACAATACGGTATTCTACAGGTATTATACAAGGTTAGAAGTAGAGCCTACATTAGGGTCTGTCAGCATAGGAAACTGCCTGAAGCCTTGTGCTTTGTGAGGTTTTGCTCTTGGAACAAGTGAAATAGACAAAAATCCTCCCAAAAAATATACATAACATAAATTCCTTAAAAATAAAAAAATGACTAAAAATTCCTCGAGCAGTACAATATCTAAATAAACAAAAAATAAAATATTCATAATTGTATCGACTGTGGAAATCTAATGAGAAATATAAATGAGGGGGTAAATATCTTGGCTTCTGGCTGATGAGAGGAGATGAAAGGTGGATTTTCTCAGGCCCATAATTTTTAGGTTCCTGATATTTTTAACAAAAAAAAAAACAAAAAAACAAAAAGCAAGTATGTGGAATATCTTGTGAAAATGATTCTTAATAAGAAGGTAGCCAACAGCTATTTTGTATGTTCTGCCACTTTATACATAAAGGTATGGCAGAATCAGAACTTTGGTGAACACGGGCAATTTTGTAGCCGGTTTTATTAGAATCGTCGATTGAGAGAAAAAGTTTGTGGATTTTTGAATTTTTTTTATAGTTTCTCACTTGTGTTAGTGAGCAAAGTAGATGTCTGTTAAATCACAAATGGAATAGAATATTGCTCACTGAGTAAAAAAAGAACAAACTTATAGAGTACCAATCCAGAGAAAAATATAAAATATATTTTAAGTACTTCAGCTAGAAAAACCTACAAGTTTCAAATTATGTATTTCAAAAAACCCGGAGCAAGTCAAGAGCTCTGTTTGACAGGACTACACCAACTTACACTAACCTACACCAGGAGGGTAATTTCTCAAATGTTAGGTTGTTGTATGACTTTGCGCCAAGTTTTACTTGAATATTAGTGGAATAGCCATATTGGTGTAAGTTGGTGTAAGTTAGTGTAATCCAATCAAACTGAGCTCATGTTGAGCTCTGTAACTCAAGTCAGAATTCAACCATCTTTAATAACTCAAAATTATTTTGTCGTTGATTTTTCTCCTAAGCCTATAAATTCTGCTTACCTGATTAGAGATATTTATCTATGTGGAGATCTACCACTTGATTTTTTCATTTCTTTCAATTACAAGATTCTATTGAATTTAATTACTAATCAAGCTTTCTTTGTAGAAGATCGAAAGAGAATGGTATAAAAACATAATTCGTATAAAGTTATTCTTCTTGAACATAACCAAATTGTGCCCGTTTGCTGACACAATATTGATGTATTCAAGCGTGCATTTTAATGGTTATTGATAAATATGGTGCCCAGCAGGAATGTCGGTTTAACACAGGTGGAGATATTGTGTGAGAAAGTGTGAGAAGATTTTATGTGGACCCTGAGATATGTCCACACAAATCCATTGTATTTATTACACAAGGTGGATAGTTGTTTTGGGGTGTGATGATATACGAATATGATTGTTAATCAGTAGAAATATATGGTTTCAGAAATAGAGGTGGGCCCAGGTTGGATCTCCGAGGTTCATGTGGCTTAATTGCAAACTTGTTTAAACTAAAACTTGTATATGAAGCACAAATTGTAACCTATTCCTTAAAAAAGATTTTAAGACATTGGTAAGTCACTGAGAGTGGCTGAACGCATGAGGTTTCTTTCTAGAATTCATCCGCCCAACGTTGACAAATTTATTTAATATTAAGTGAGAGAGAGACTTTTGGTGTGGAAATTGAGCATACTGGATGAATAAACGAATGGTCAGATATTTTTTTTGGAGGGGGTTAAAAGAGCTGGTGGGCTACATGAAGTTGATTTGTGAACATGCTGTTAGTTATAAGAGTATAAGCTTGGCTAATAATATGACCAAAAAATGATCGAGTGAATATCAAGAGAGCCCTTACAAAACGTAACCAAATTCTCTAGATAGGCAGAGAGAGGAGTGATGTGAATGAAAGATGAAGTCTGCGCTAGTTAAAGTTTTTTCTTATAAAATTAGAAGGAATTGACGTAGGTTTAAAATCTACATGCCGAAGGAAAAGAGCGTCGACTTCAATAATTCCGGCCCCTAGACCTGTGTCTTACTGGAGAAATTTTAAAAGAATAATTTTTCACTTTTTAGCTAATTTTTTATCGTTTTTATTAAATTTTGTTCTATTTAAAAAAAAAAAAGTTTTTTCATTATCTTTTGTTTTTAGTATTAACGGCAATACTACTTTAAAACTATCAGTTTGTAAGTAGATTTTCGACAAAAATCTACTTATTAAAACTGTCTGAGTATTCGGACACAAGGGTGGGAGTGAGTACCTGTTTCGTTACATGATCTGAGCATTTTGAAACTATTTTTGAAAATTCATTTTTATTTATATACTCCCTTTTGCGTTGAGTCTATTTCCAGGCATAATTTTAATCTTATGGTTTCGAAATTTAAAACACATATTTGGTTCTATCCAAGGAAAAATCATATTGTTTTTGATCAGAATCAGATGCATAATCCGTTCGGTACGTCAGTTTATATGCATTTTTTATTGAACAGCATACAGGTCGCAATTTTCAATCGATAGGTCTGAAATTTAGTGTAAATATGTTTTTCAGATTAAAAACAGTACCTATCAATTTTGGTGCGAATAGGCTTCACGGTACGTCTGATAGGGACGATTTTGTTGTAGTTTTGGCAGATTAATGGGTCTAAAAGGAGTAATTTTCTAACTATAGTCACAAAATTTGGTACGAGTATTGAATAAAAGTATATCTAAAATGATTCCAAATTTGGTTTCTATAGGTATTATGGTTCATTCACTGGGACTCTTGGAGCCGTCAATTTTTCGTTTTATCTTAATAGAGATTGCAATTCTCTTTCAATAATCACGAAATTTGGTACAAAAAGTACTTCTTATGCAAGAACCAGACCTACCAATTTTGGTTTTGATTGGTCAATTTGTTCTCAACTTATTAGGTATTCAGTGTGACTTTCCTTCTTTTACATTTCTGATAATGTTCTGAAAAATTCATTTTCCAGCCTTCATCGAGAAAACCACTCGTTTTCACCTAAAACCAATCTGATTTCAGCACAAGGTCAATTTTCGTTCACCGCCTTCCCACTGCTGTACAATAAATTTGAACGCGGACCATAAAATCTCCACTAATATTTTCGTAAACGCAACGTAGACAACCGCACTGTACTTCGTTTTACTATGTGGAATATTTTTTTCTTATTTAATAATTGTTTTATTCTGTTCTTGTTTTTGTTTTTTTTTTATTTTAGTTTTTTTTTTATATAATTCAAAATTCTTGCCACTATAGGAAAGAAAACCATCGAATTATTTCCTAAAATTGTGCTTGTTAGAACTTTAAATAATTTTTCATTGCACAAAAAAATAATGATTTTTGACACATTCATAAAATATTTTGAAAACATGATACTTAATCAGTATATTTTATCGCATTCATCGTATACGTGGGATATTGGTCATTTTTTGCAAAAAATATAAATATTTTATATATTGCTGTATGAGAAGGATGTTGGTGATGTAGGTGATAGTTAAACAAAGGAACTCTACTTTTTCTTACGAAGCTTGATGCGCGAGAGTTTTTTCAATTAAAGGTAACTCCAAAACTACCACATGGATTCTAAAATAAATTCAATGTGACCACCATGGGATCATCTTTTATTTAAAAAAAAGTTCATCAAAATCGGTGCTCAAGTTGAGAAATTATGCTGGAACAAACATTAAAAAAAAAAACCAAACATATTTACTGATCTAATTGATAATCTCCTCATTTTTTTTTCGAAGTCGGTTAAAACTGATATGAAATAGTGGTAGAATGAATTTTAAGCTATTTGAATTATGAGAACGGGTGAGAAGTAGTAAATAAAGTGTAAGCGTGGCAATGAATGTTGCTGTAGCAGAAAATGCCAGATGATGTAGAATTATTTATATCGAAACGCAATTATTGAGACGTCACAATGATTGCGGTCTCAATTACCTAAAAACCTTGAAGTACACAATCAAACTCCCTCGTAACGTACATGATAATAACTCTCGACTGGTTTCTAAAAGTTGGTTAAAATTTCTTTGTTTCAGGTAAGCACCGCACGAACATCATTTGACCACGAATACAGTATCCGGCTACAGCGAGCGAAAACCAAATTAATAATTCACTCTTTCCGTATTGTGGAGAGACAACACCTTCACCATATTTTGGTAAGCCCCACGCTCGCCGCCGTCGCCTATTTTTCGTCGCACAGAAGATCAACAATTCGACTCGGTTGTGCACTCGAATGAGTGCAGCCTATCGAATGTTTCCATTCGTCCTTCTTTTTTCTACTCCGCAGACGATCGGAAGTTTAATGCTGTATCTACGGTCAAAGAAATTCCAAATTTGGGTTGGTGAAATGTTAATCGAGGCAGTTGTTGCCTACTATATTGCCGAGTTTTACACGTCGTTGTTACTGTATAGGGCACAAGCAGCCAGAAATTAACGACGTTTCTCATATTTCGAAATGGACGAAAGCGAGGTGGTAGAAGGGCTGCGGTAAAATATAACCGGTGTGTGTATTATACGAATAAGTACGATAATATTTACCCTTTATTGACAACTTCGATTCGACAGTTTTGACAGATCACCGTCGTCGGCCGAATACACGCCTTATTAAACGCAAATTTGTGAAGTGTCACAGCGTAATAGTTTGCTCTCCTGCAGAAATGTGAACATATTTTGTGCCACTGTGTATCGGCGTCGCCACTCGTAGACCCAACCAGACGTTGGGTTACGTGTATTCGCCAAATAGGCGAACAAATCACTCGCATAGTAGAGGGGTCAAACAAAACGTTCATACCTTTTGTGACGAAAGAGTGATTGTTTTGCTTGTGCGCGCACATTTAGTGGTATCGAATTTATTGCCGTCAGTTTTTGTTTTTTTTATTCGATTTTTTCGGCTCCGTACCCCTAAAATCTATTCCGGCGTCGCCTCGAAAATGCGTTTTGACATTCTATTGGTGAAAACTTACTGTGGACGCGATACATTTTGGGAGAAGACGTAACAGTTATTTGTAATACAAGTGCGTAAAGTAGGTAATTTTGAAACGATTGAAGGCGAATGATGCAAATCACACGAGTGGAAATCATTTACTTCGCACGATTGTCGCATACTATTTTTTCAAACGATCCATTCTCCACAAAACAAGATTTCATTGAGAAAATTTTTTCTTGAATATGCACCTACTTTTTCATTCGTTTATTTTGAAGAAGCTAAGGATGAAATCATTGAATGAATGAGCAGAGGTTTCTAGTTTCCAAAAATTGGCCAATTTTATATTGATTAGCGTTTTGGTTGTTGTGGTATGCGACCCTGGGTAAATCTTACCAAAGCAAAACCAACATATTTTTCAAAACAATTAATGTCCGAGTGTGGTTTCTGTCCAGACCTGCACGACCAGCCATGTTGAATTTTTATAAGTATTTACCAAATTAACCGAGTACTTAAAAATCGAGCAAGAAAAGAAAACCATATTACCCTGTCATTTGTCCGAGAGTGCAGGTTCAAATGCCCGAGTGAAGAATCAATTCATATTATATGAAAACATAATATATTGAAATAAAAATGTAGACAAGAAGACAGAAAATAAGTGCTGCATTAAAGACGTACAGACGCTAGTTGATTGATCTGGCAAGAAAAAGTTCATAGTAAAGGTACAAAATTTCGCCAGTTGATCAACAAAAAAGGAAGGGGAAGAAAAAACCAGTTAGAATTGTACGGTGGTACAGGCTAACCCTTATTATTAACAACCACCGAGGACAAACACAAGGTGGTGATGTAAGGAGTAGATATTAAAAGTATAGAAGAGAAAGAAAATATTTAAAGATGGTGGGAGGAAAAATATTCGACGTGAACAACCTAGGCTGTAGGTGTTAGCCTAACCAAGGCGCTCACGGAAAATTTAATTATTATTAAAGGATTATTAATACGAGGACGCATCCAAAAAATTTGAGAGGGTTTATTTTATCAAATTTTATTTTTACCATGACAGACCGTACCCATTATTGTTTCTTTACTTTCAGACAGCTAAAGATAATTAAAACAATCGGTTGTGAATCTTTTCAATTTAATCCTCTTTCTAGCAGCACCAATCTCAGCTTTATAGCTTGAATAGAGGCTGAGGAATCATGAAATGAAATAAGCGAGGTTTGTTCCAAAACTGAAATGTTGTGTTCAATTGAAGTGGTAACTTGACAATTAGTTTTTCACAATATCTAGATGTGCGAAAATTTCATAATATTGAATAAGACGTAGTGTATGTGCGCAGCTAAAATAATGATATGGTAATAACCTTAGCAAGTTACAAGCTGCGCATACGTGAAATTCTTCTTTTCGACATTTTGAGGTAAAATCTTCTACTTCGCGTATAGTTAATACCAATAGTACATTACCTTCCAAGGCTTGAAAGTGAGTCATTGCAGGACAAATAAAAATTTACGAGGTGAGCTTGGGAAAACCGAGCAAATGCACGAGTCTCGCAATCTCACTTTCAGTTCTTATAAAGTAAGGTACATTTCACATTTCATTCCAAATGTGAGAAAAGTACTAATGTGTTTTCAAAAAAATATTATGATGGATGGAACATTCAAATGAATCAACACATTTGTACTGAAATATAATGTTATCAGTCGGAGTGGCCTGCAAAATGAAGTTGAGGAGTGTTTACGAACACAGTTTCGCAAATCACGATTTTCATCCTAAAAATTAGTGTAGCAAAATGGTGTTTTCGAATTGTGAGGAATGAAAAGTCTTTATCGAAAATAAAATTTTTGGTTTATACTTACAAAAACTTCTGTTTTTGGAGTGAGTGCTGAAAAAAACTAATAATAAGCTTTTATTTTTATTTTTTTTGTTTTTTTGTTTTTTTGTTTCGTGATTTCGATTTACTTATAATTTGCAACGAATACGTTTTATAGAAAGATGTTTGTATTGAAATTAAGTGAACCACGAAAGTAGTACCGGAACATTTGGTTGATCAAGAAGTACTTAATTTCTTGTTACTTTGCAATTCTCTTTAATCAATTTTCAAATTTCTTTCCGGTGACGACTTATAATTTTTTGTAGAAGTATTACATCATTTTGTTTGTCTCTGCGAAATAAGGAAGTTTATTCTTATTGCAAAATAATTTCAAAACAGGTCATTTCGATTACCTGCAAATTACTTTTTCAATTTATCATAAATCAAACGTTGTCAGATTATTGATTACCTTTGTAATTGGTAATCGAATAAATAATATTTACCTATTTTAGCACCTTGATGTATCAGTACATCTATTCAGGACATACATGAATGACAGCACTAGAAAATACCTACTGCTTATTCATCTTGAATTTCATTTACGTGTCAATATGCTATTACTCGGCCTTCCGTTTTCGAAATTAGCTACTGACGGCGCTGAAAAATCCCATTTTTTGGTCGACTTTTGACCCACTTTTATTCTTACTTTTTTAGTTTTTGAAATGCAGACGCACTTTAGTTGACTAGAACGAAGTATGTTGAAGGTCTTTTTTTACATTAGACATGATGTGTTCCGCATTAACTTTGCCTTTATAATGTTTTAACGCCAACGGACAAAATACAACCTTATGTTTTTGTAAAATATACTGTAGGAGATTCTGTATCGACCAAAATGTAGATTCTGAAAATTCTTTTACGTTGTCAGTTATACAAAATATTGACTTATTGAGCTTCAAGTCTTGAAAAAATATTTTTTACTGGCCGGTGGTGTAAATTAAAGCATATAAATTTGATTTTCAACTCGTAAAAAATGCTGACCAAAACGACTTTATGTTTTTTTTTTACTTGAATCGAATTTTTCATCCATTACAAATAAGTTTGTATTGGAGACTATTTATGGCATGATGGAAAGTAGGTAATTGCTTTGATGATGGTTTGAAGATACCAGTTTAAGGCTGAGTCATTTCCAATCTTATATCTGTACTTTTTTTTTTTTTTTTTTCAATGGAACTCTTCATATATCATGATCATATACTTCATGCTTTTTAATATTTGGGCGTGGCTGAAAATTTTAAGCATTCCTCATAACGTGTGCTGGTTGAAAGGAGATTCTCAGTTAATGTGATTCGCTTGTTGCATAGCCATGCGCCGTAAATACGAAATTTCGTTAAATGAACTTCGATCTTGATTGTCGATTTTCACGCTGTAAGTAAGCTTTATTTATTCTTGTTATTTTAAAGACTACCGCCTCCAATTACAATTATGATCAATAAAATTGAAAAAATTAAAAATGTTTTGTAAAATATTCTTAAGTACCTACTTCAAAGATTTTGGCTATCATGTCAGAACTATACGTACATCATATTGAACTATAAAAAGGTTATGCTCTGCAAAGTTTGGGGAATTCATTTATTTATTTATTTATTTATTTATTTATGTACTTATGTACTTATTTTTCTTTCTTTCCGACTCTCTTTGTCCTTTATTTTGACTGTCCCTAGTCCTGATCTTTTAATATCCCCCTTTACTCTCAGATGAGTGATCCATGCAAGCACGAACTTTAAAAAACTTAATTCCTTTTTCTAGTAAGGAGTTGGGTCGTTGAGAGGGTTCTTAAATTTGTCATTACATATTTTTATGAATATACCTGCTCGTATAAGACGTATGGATTTTTTTTTCTTTCGTTTTAATTTGAAGTATATTAATATGTTATAAACGTTTAACTTATAAACATGTATTTTCAAGCGGAAATCCCGAAAGGTCTCTCTAAAGGCTATGCGATCCCATCGATTGCACCATAAACTAAAATAAAATGAAGTAAATTTAAACAGATAGGTAGTCTAATACTGGAATCATAATTATAGGAAGAATATGATAAAAAAGTCGTCTGTTACATAAGTCGTCGTGTACGTTATTGATCTATTCAAGTAACGAATTCCCTGAAATTGTGAATATAAATTAATTTAAAATTCTTGAATCTTCAGTCTTATTTGAGGTGAACGTAAGTATTTTCAACAAATATTTGAAACCAACTTCCTTCGGTTATTTGGTATGGTATTTACCTATACGTACTACTGATCTTCAAAAACTTAAGAAAATTTTGACTTTGCAAAATTAGGTATTGAACATAATAATATTGTCATCTTCTGGTATTTATTGCGAAAAATTATTGCCCATTTTAATCTTTCCCATGAGATGCATAGCCTATTATGCAGAAACATTGAACAGATGAATAGAAAAACGAAAAAAATAAATAATTTCTTACTTAATCTATATGAATGGGTTCCTCAGTATTTTCTAATATTGTGTTTTTTTCACGTTTCGATATGCCTACTGTGAAAAACACACAAAAATTTCTCTCTCTTCTCTCCTTTTCCATTTTCTTTGTGATATAATGCCGAAGTTTTTCCTTCTACAAACGGTTTTCACTCGTTGCCATAAATCCGTTTGATGTATACTGAAAGTTTTCGCTCAGAAACGGTTCTGAATGGCCTTTTTATCCCAAAGTTTTGGGGAGCCCTATGCCATATTCTCGTAGTTTACTCTATTTGATGGCACTACGTGACGACAATATCATTTTTGGGATAGATACGAAACAGTGGTTCTGACAAATTCTGGAAGTCAGTAGCCTACTATTAAGATTTTTTATTAAAAGCTCACATGCTGAGGTACCTATACGTTGATACTGGCTCTATATTCAGTGTCGTGTTTCGAAAACTATGAGCTGAAACCAAAATTGTCTACATGATAAGTCTGTTCGTAACCTTTTAACACATATGATGCATCGATTTTCAGAATAAATTTGAAACCACTTACTTGAAATTTATCTTCTGAAAAGGAAAGGCTCTTGTTTTCTATTCCATTTTTTGTTTCGTTTTTCAGTCTCTCATAGAGGTCTCCCTCAATGAACTGGATGACGGGAACGGTTAAGGGAGGAGTTTAGTTGAATTTTATGAAGGAGGGGGAGAGAAAATGGCAGTTTCCAGAACATAGTCGCCTAATGACGCTAATAAAGTTAAGAAAGAAAGAGTAGAGATGAAAATGAAGGTTTGAAAGTAAAAAGAGCTGAACAGGACGGTGCTGGTAATAAGTGTTAGGTGTTAGTATCAAAAGTTTTCCAACCATTGTACAATTCTTATTGATTTACCATAGACTACGTATTTTCTTAGTCAAATATACAGAAGAAACGCATGCTGTCAGAATTCGCAAAATTAATCTTTCCCTTGTTGAAGTAGTAAGGTTTGAATTTTTTTTTGCCATTAATGGAGAAGCATGTTATGATTATATAAAGTTGGTTAGTTTATCACATGGCATAGGAAAATCACAGTATCGCGAAATAGGCGAGAATCATCCATTCCAATTCGAGCTGCGACCGAAATAGTTTCACCCTAGATTAAATGGAAAAATTTTACATTTTTGGAATTGCATAATCCCTTTTTGTAATCGAGATGAGCTAAATACTGTTGTCACATCTCCTCTCTCTGACTATACTCTCTGGCTAATGTACATGAATATTAAAATTACTCACAAATCTCCAACTGTAGTTACAGTGCTATGACTGAATGCTTGCCTTATATGCTGAAGCTGGAGGTTCACATTCCTCAAGAAATGTTGATTTTTGTAGAATTTTTCATATTTTTTTTTTTACTAATTTTATTTTAGTTTTTATTTTTTTATTCCGTAACTTAATGAATTCTATTACAAAAAAAAAAAAAAAACGCCAAAAACATAAAATTAACATTTAATTTATGCGATTTTCATAATATCCACGCACAAACACATTTGGCAACATGGGAAAATCGCTCATCTCAGTTACAAAAAAAAAAAAAAAAAAAAAAAAAAACACACTCTGGAATCTCGCCTGTCTATCAGCTATCAGCAGTAAGTGATAAAAGCTATAGCAATGAAAAATTCACTTGGACCGAACGCGATTTTCAGACCTGCAATCTGCATATCACCAAATTTTGTGATTATGGCTAAACACGACGAATACAAAATGTCGCATACTGGAATTTCCATCTGGAATCTCAATAGTTAGATAATAATTTGACATCAGTCTGCTTCTGATATCGAATTTTATTATTGAATTTGGAATTCGGATATTGAATTTAAGGTACGGTTTCGACTTTTTAGTGTACGGTTTAGTTATCGACTACGATACTCATCCGACGGTAAACCAGATACTGGGAGAAAAGTGTCGACTTCCATATTTCCGGTGGATTTTGCTGGATAAGTTTTGAGAGGGTTATTTTTCACTTTTTACCACATTTTTATTCTTGTTTCGCTCATTTATCAATAGGAATGAAGCTTGTAGGTCGTATGGTTGGAGAGGGGAAGAAGACGACTACGTTTCATTTTTTCTTTATTATTAACAGAATCGCACGGTGGATAAGATTTATTTTGAAAACAGTTCAATAAGGCTAATGCAATGACGAAAAATGCGGGAAAGGTCGTAATAACATTTTCGACACCTATCAAAACATTTTTGCTACGCCATATTCGTCGTTTTCGAGTTCGAATAGCCCATTTCGCACGCGTTCGCATTAGTCTCGAAATTATTAAATATTTTTACACCGTCGTAAAATTGCCGCAGAAAATAAGCTATACGACCGAAAGACACACATAAAATGTGGAAAAAGTAAAAAATTAATTTCCCCAACATCGGAGCCTGGGGGTGTAAACTTTCAACGACTTCAACGACGACGTGCACGAATGCTAAAGCAAAAAAAAAAAAAAAAAAAAACGAAGTGAACGACGCGAGAAAAAAAAATCAAACTTACATACACATCGATAAAAGAAAAAAAAAAAACAAAACGCATATTGAAAAGTTAGATATCCAGCCTGTATTTATTTCAGAAGTAAATCTGAGTGGAAACCAGAATCCTATATGTGGGAAAAGTTATTTTACTAAAACGTTTTGCAGTGCAGTACGCAAAAGTCTGCCACCATTCGTTTTTTTCTCTTTTCTTCTTCTACGTGTGTATGTGTGTGCGCGATTCTTGGTTGGTTTCTCTGTTTTGGTGAAAACAAAAAACAAAGTTGTAAGGCAACCATAAATTCTAGTTTATGTATCTTGGTAATGTGGATAGTAAAAAAAAAAAAAAAAAAAAAAAAAAAAAAAAAAAAAAAACCCACAATGTTCTTCTTTTTCGTAGAAACTCACTCGATTTTCGGCTCGTTAGTGGAAAACATCTTTATTTGCTGCGGTGGGTTTCTTTTTCGACGAATCTTCCACTTTTGTACTTTTATACTTACGTAACGAACGTCATAAGGCAGGGTATACTTAGATATTTGTTTTTGCTTTTTTTCTTCTTTGGTAGAATATTAAGATATTTGTCATAATTTAAGTTTTGGTTCGTAGTAGCTAAGTTCAAAATGACGAATAGGCCTTATGTTTTATTTTTTATTTTTTTTGGCCACGACGGTTGCTTTCAGTGACATTTTTATTTTATTTCGTTTTCGCTGTACGTACTTGGGTGAAGAACGAAACTAACGCGGACGCAGCAAAATGTAAATCAACAGCAAATTCGAATATCTTTGGACGGATGCAGTGGTCGCATTCGTATAAATTTTAATCCTATTCGCATAAGTTATTCACTGCTCATCTGTCATTTTAAAGGATGGTGTCTGAACATTTTGGTTTGTCGAATTTTCTTCAAAAAAGAACGATTGTAAAACCATGTAGAATGGGTAATACGAACAATTTGTTTTAAACTAATTTCCTGGCTGGCTTTTACGATATTGACAACTATTTATTTCTCAAAGGAGAATTGCTTGTAGTAATTCGAACTGAAGTACAACTCTTGAGAACCTATGTCACTGTGAGACAATTCGGGAGAACAAGATAATAAGCTGTAATAGTATTGTTGGGGGGTTACATTTGCACGGTTTTTCTACTTTAGCATATTGATGAAAACTGCGGATGGGTGATGGGTGAGACAATAAATAACTGACGATCGGAATTTCTGGCCATGATTGCCAGCCTTAGCTGTCAGCTGAGTGGTTCTGATCGTTCAGTGTACTTAGTGATTCTTGTGGTTGGGTATAGTTTTTGGTCATGGTCATGAATGGCTGTTGCTCGTGACTTTGGTCAGCAGTCGTAGATGGTTGCTGTTATTGATTGTCGTGGCAGAGGGTTGTGGTTAGTTCCTCCGGCTGTTATTACAGCCAGTATTTGGTGTGAGTGATTGAGTTTATTATACCCAAATACACTCCTTTAAAAATTCGGGGACGATTGTGTGGGAAACGAGTTTAATTTTTCATTGGAGACAAGCTTCGTAATGCTTCCCTGCGAGACATGTTTATATGAGGCCACCAGTCATTAATTTCTCTGGACCAATCTAACTGATCCCATCCATCCCTGTCTCATATCTACGATGCATTCTTCCTTCTTTTTCCCAATCGTACGATACTTAATCGAAATTTCGATATCTAATGCTTACGTCTCTTACTCGTATTCGAAATCAATTAAAAACGCGGAGCCGCACCTTCAAAGAACAACTTACACCAAGTAATCAAACATTACAATTTTACTAGATATTAAGCTTATCATTTGGCTTAATTCAAGCAAATTTTTCTTATAAATTTTTTTTTGAATGCACATTTTCACAATCATTTTATTGTGATTCTCGGTCTACGCAGATAGTTGTACGGATATGAAAATTTTACTTGGGTGAAGGCTTTTGAATCACTTACCACCAGGAAAATTCCTTGCGCACCAAGCATAAGGCATCGAATCTCCAGCTGAGAGAAATATTCGCATAACATCAGCGCCGTTGAAGTTTTGGTGCGGCTACAGTCAGCGACTTCAGCTGGTGATCAATGAGAATAAGTTGGTTCACCACCCAACCAGCCACTTACAGCGGCGAAGCTGAGGAAATACTTCCGATGGGGGCTCAAGGTTTCGCCGCTTATAGTAGTCAAATCGAGGCGAAATATTTTTTTGTTTTTCCTACCAAAACGTATTATAAATTTTTTTGGAGGGAGGGCTTCGTCGAATTTCGGGAGATCGTTCTCCTGTATCCCTCTCTGGTGCTGATTTTATCGCAAATCCGACAAACATATTGTCTAAGGAATGAAAAGCGAAAGTGGGAAGCGAAATTATAACGACTAAAAAGTGGAAAACAAAAGTTGTAACCGAAATAAATGTTGGAAAAACGAAAAACCAAAGTAAGTTTTATTTTTGAAGGTTACAAGCAAAACTGAAAAGCTGAAGTGTTATTAATTTCGTTTTTATGAAAAAAAGCAGAAAACAAAAAGTTTAAAGCGAATAATTTTGAAAATTTGGAAAGTGAAAAGCAAACATGAAAAGCAAAATAAATGTTGAAATAAAGTGAAAAGCAAAAGTGATAAGCGAAAATCAAAAAACGAAAGTTTTATTTTTCAGTCAGAAGCAAAATTATAAAGGAGAAGCGTTATTGAGTCGCTTTTCATCTCTGATTGATGGAGATTATAATTTTGATTTTATTCTACAAACCTAAATAAAACTTTTGAGAGCGGAACTTTTCATACTTGCATAGTACTTACTTGATATAGTTTTCTCGCTGCTCGTAAGCAAAATCCCGTTTTTTTTTTTTTAAATCTACTTATTAAAATTTCCTGAGTATTCGGACCCAATGGTGGGAGTGGGTATATTTTTCGTTTCATGTTCTGAGCATTTTGGCACTATTAAAAATAATTTTTTTTTGTACCTTCTTTTGCGTGTAATTAATTTCTAGGCGTAATTTTGATCGATTGATTTCGAAATTAGAAACGTATATTCGGATCTATCCAAGGAAGAACGATATTGTCTTTGGTCCGAATCGGGTATATGGTTCGTCTGTTAGGTCAGTTTATATGCATTTTGTATTGAAGAGCGTACAAGTCGCAATTTTCAGTCGATAGGCCTGATATTTAGTGTAAATATGTTTTTCAGATTAAAAATAGTACTTTAAGTCAACAACAGTATCTACTAATTTTGGTACTAATAGGCCGCACGGTACGTCTGCTAGGGGCGATTTTGTTGCAATTTTGACAGATTAATGGCTCTAAAAGAAGTAATTTTCAAGCTATAGTCACAAAATTTAGGACGGGTAAGGATTTGAAGTATATCTAACATGATTCCAAAATTGGTTCTTATTAATATCGTGGTTCATTTCCTGTGGCTATTGGAGGCTAATTTTTCATGTTATCTCAATAAGAGTTGCAATTCTCTTTCAATAGTCACAAAATTTGGTGCAAACAGTATCTCCTCTACACGGATCAGACTTACAAATTTTGGGTTTGACCACTCATTTTATCCTAAAACTGATACTATCTCAGAAAATAAAATCTCCGCTAATATTTTCATAATCAGCACCTTAAGCAACTGCACTATATTTCGTTTTGCAACGAGGGATATTTTTTTCTCATTTTTTTTATTTATAATTCACAATTTTTGTTACTGCAGGAAAGAAAATCATCGAATTATTTCCTAAAATTGTGCTCTTTATAATTTGCAATATACTTGATATTTTGGTCCAGACACCCAATGAAAACCCACCACAGCAGATTTTCATCAGGTCTCATATGTTTTTCAACAGTTGATAGATTTCTCCCCTTTTTTATTTTGATAAGAAAGCGGATGAAATTCATCAACCGGATAATTTCCCTTACATTTGATTAAGTTGGAGCTTGCTTTGTCTTATTTAACTGTAGTTGAAATTACTCTTTGTTTTGCTGTGTTCTGATGATCTTCCATGTTTTACAAAAGTTGTTCAATATCCTCGTTTTACTCAACATCCAGTAGTGATTTTTGAGGTACCTCATTCTGTTTCAAAGTTTGATTTGTCAAAGTGGTGAACTACATTAATATTATGGTATGTTTTTATGTTTTTATTGTTAATAAAACTTGTATATTAATGTTTAATACACGCAGGTTATTGGATTTTGACATGGTCTCTTTTATTTCTACCATGTCTATGTGCTAGAGAGGCTCTGAGGGCATCTTTCAGGGGAAGGTATGACCTAGTTGATGCTGTGTTTCCTATGATGAGGTAAGTCATCTTGATAGATAACCTGTTTCCAGTTTTAAATTGAAATTTAAAAAAGATTGTAAAAATACGGAGGTTTTGGTGATATATATCCGATTCATGGCTGGCTATCCATCCTCTGCATTATTTGTACAAAACTGGACTCCAGTACGTTGTATTGACCATATGTTTTACTAATAGTGAGTTTTGAGTGTGCTTTTGTGTGTGCTTTTTGGTCTTGGTTGTAGTGACACAAGGTCATTCCATCTGGCATACCACAAACTTTGAATAATTTTTAATTTCACAAAAAAAAAATAATTTTTGACTCGTTCATAAAATATTTTGAAAACATGATACTTAATCAGTATATTTGATCTCATGCATCATATTTTTGGGATATTGGTAATTTTTTTTCAAATATATAAATACTTTATTGGGAGAATTTTGGTGATAAAGACGATTTTGAAATAAAGAAAATCTACTTTTCTTGTTAAGCTTGCCGCGCAAAAGTTTTTTTTAACTTTAATTCCTATCTTTTATTTTAAAATTTTTGATTTAAGTTTATTTAATGCCCTCACGAATTTTTTATTTTTCCCACCCAAGCAAAGCCCGGTGAAATAGGTACTGCGTGTACCTGAGCGAAATTCCGATCCAAAGTAACATCCGGCTGAATCATCAACTTTTGATTAAAAAAATCGACGTAGGCAGACTAGTGAGATTCTACGTCCAACAAAAGCACCATACTAAAGTAAATTTACACTCGAATGTGTATTCAATATTGACCCCTCCTTCATCTTAGACGTGCCTTCCACGTGGTATGTGTCCTTTCTGTTTTGGCAGTTCATATAATCTAAATTAAAGTCAGTGTCAGTTGGTTAAGAAAAAGAAAAAATAATAATAGGGCTACGAAAAAGTTCAAATTTTTTGTCGAAAGAAAACGAAAACGAAAACTAGAATGTGGAAAAGCAATATTTTTTTTTCTCGTGTGTGTGTGTTCAGCACTTCGAGAAGAGATTGTTCAGCCGAAATTTGTGGAATTTCTGTATTTCACCAAAAGTTTTACACGTTTTTCCCTTAGAAGAAAACATTTTTCTACATTTTGTGTTTCCAGTACGTGGGCTTCTTTCGCGGTACAGGCGCGTGTTTACGTGTTTACGTGTTTTTTCTTCGTTTCTTTCGGTGCAACGAAACGGAATTCGGATACCTACCATGACAAGGGTCAACACCGATCTTGACACGCCGCCGTAGAACTTTCGAACATTCGGCGCGCGTGTCGAAAAACCGAAAGTTACATTCCAGCGAGCTGAACTTGCTCGACCTTTCGGCGAACAGAATGAAATTTATTCGCGGAAAAAAGATACCATCTTTTGAAACGGCTGATGGGAAGGATGTTGCTGGGAGATATGCAGTTTATGGCAACTTATGGCCGGCTACTAGACTGAATTTTTGCTCGATTTTCGTTCGTCCATAAATAATAACGTAGAATCGCCGTTAAGACTGTGTACGGTATAAAGTGGAAACGGAAATATTTTGTTGGCCAATAGCCAGAGGAACCGCACACTTCGAAGAATCAACAAACGGAAACACCATTAAGGGATGAACGTATCTCCTATATACTACCCTCTTGAGCGACGGGTATTTGTAAATGTGGCAACGACGTGGGTGCTGTGGAAAAATTCAATAAAAATAATATCGCATTTCGCCTGTAGAAAAATGGAATCTTTTTCAATTCGTGACTCTTATTTCAATTTTTATTATTCTACGATTTTTATGTTGCGATCTGAAGGGGTGGCCCAGTGGCAGTATAATTAGCTGAAAATGAGGAAATTTCAAAGCTAGCTGTACACAACCCTGGAGTACGAATGGTTTCCGTTGAATTGAGTTGACGTCTTGGTGTTGGTGTGGACATTCGATGTAAAAAAAAAAGAAAAAAAAGAGATTTTATGTTGACTCTGTCTTCTAATTGCTTCTTTCCCTGCACAACCATCTTCGATGATGTGTGCCAGCCGCTGCCAGTCCGGTTTGATCTGCGCTGTTTTTTCTCCGTGGGCACTAAGATTGATTTTTTCTTAAACGGCAAAATACGCCCGAAATGAGCGGTTTCAAAACAAAACTTGTCTCCGTCTAAATCTGCAACTGGAATATTAGATATTCTTAGCAGTGCACTACACATTCTAATTGTTAATTGTAGCGTTTTGACTGAGGACCATATTTTTTTGACTTTGATATTTAATGAACTTGGTTCCACCGATTTAGATTGGACTACAGTCAGACAAATTTTCGTTCTGTCTAGAAATGGGCAAGATTCTTATTTGTTGCATTGTGATTGCCCGATTCAAATTTTATAGAACCAATGAATCATCCAAAACTATTTGCACCTGGGAAGCTGACAAATCTGTAGTAATTTTAAAGACTAACCACTCGAAAATGAAACAGAAAGAGATATATCTTTATACATAAAGAGCTTAATATTTTGTCTTTTCGTACACGTGTTTAAATTGTGGCGCAGTAGATTAGGTAAAGGGTCTATCAGGCATGGAGCGAGGGTTCGAACCCCATCACAGGCAATTCTTTATTATTATTAAAATAATACAGATATTTGATGTGGATTTGAGGAGATGGGAGTGACGAAGGCCCTCTCTGTCTTGGTTCTTAAGATTAAAAAATAAATAAATAAATAAATAAAAGTGGAGAACTACTTCCGTTAGGTAGTTAACCAAATGTTTGGAACTTATACGTGTCTTTAGATGTACCTCGTCAAAATAAACGGAGAATTTGAAAATTAGCTGCAGAAAAATGTGCAAAATTGACATATACATATTATTACCTACTTATAGTTAATGGATAGCAAAGGGTGTAGATAGGTCTGTCGTAACGGGAGGTCCGAAAGTTCTCAGTCGTCACTTCTGATCCCCCGCCTGACAAAAAATCATCAATAATTACTAATAAAAAAACAATTCTTAGAGGTAAACCTTTTTTTTTTTTATTTTATATTTTCTAAGAGGGTTTTAGACCTGCGGGACCCCTTTATATACACTCTTGGTATAACGTGGTAATATTTCGGACCCGCTCAAAGTAAGTGGTCCAACATATTTATCGCCATTATGAGGAAAATCTGGTGTTAGAAACCAAAATATAAGCTGTATCACATGTTATTCAAATTTGAAAGGTCTGGATCGAGTGTGATGAAGGTGTTATGCACCAACGGCCAAATGCTACCGGTATGTAACCCTATGTTTACGACTAATTAGGTACGTTAATTTGTATTCATTATTCTTTGGGAAACAATTGTCCATGAACATGAATATTTCGTTAGTGAAACTGTCCGTGTTGAGTAAATCAAATGTTAATAACACCAATACAGTTGCCGTAAAATCAGAACGTGAGCTCGACACTCGTTGGTAATTAAGTCATAGTTAATTGATTGCGCGAGTGTATATGTTGCACACGTTGTCTTGAACAACTATTTTCTTAATTTCACTTCCTTGAGCAGGGTACTCGGAGAATCTGGTAACGGACTAAAACTCATGCGAACATGCATACTGTGGGTGCGATCTCGGGTAGACTATTGTATTGGAAAACAAAAAATAATAAAGGCCGTTTCTTGGGATTCTTTTGTGGGGAGGGGGTTAAAAGAATCACATCTTACAATTAATTCATAAATTTTTATGGTGAGCCATCTGATTTGACAGCTGCACGCTTGTCGCTCGAATAAACAAATAATATTGTCTATTTTCAAGTTTTTTAATTTTTTCTCGGTGTTGGGGGATTATACGACAAATCCCCCCCCTCTAAAACCGATCTTGAACAAGGAAGTTGTGATTTGTGTAAATCATATATTAAAACAATAGGCGAAAAATACAAAAAATATAATATGGATACCTGCGTGAAATCATCGGTCAACTTGCAAAATTCGTCTATGGTTTAAATGCGTTATAAGATGTTTTGAAGATAATCACAAAAGACTTGAATAGCAGGTAATACATCGCTAGTTTTGCGATCACTTTTATAACGAAATATCTGAAATGCAAAATAAAAACGTTAATCTAAATTTGTTATTTATTGTAAATAAGATTTACATCTTATATTGGTCAAGTAAGTTGGAAATTATGTACATAAGTTATAATTATGTTATAATATGTTGGTAATCGGATACCTACTTATATTATATATTATAACAGTTATTATTTATTGAAAAAATAGCAACGAAAAGTTTTCAGCAAATACAATTTTCGAGATAAGTTTAACGCGGCAGTACACCGGAGGAGGGGAAACATAAGCGCTATGATTGAAAAAAAATTCTAGCGCAGCAATGCTTCACTAGAAAACTCTGTTGCTCGATATTTATATCGATAGTGATTGATATTTGTTGGGTATAACAATCCTTCTCTCCTCGCATCTAGCTATATTCTCCACATGACTTTCTCACTGTTGGTGACTACAAATATGAACCGGTGTACTTTGCTCCGCTATATGACGTCACACTGAGTGTGACAGTTCAATCTATACTTTGTTCAACCTAAAAACTTTGTTTAATATATACGTACAATCAAATTGAATGATGTTGTCTATTTTATTTATCTAAAAACACTCTCGGATCTCTATATGGCAGCAGAGCTTCAGCAGAATCCTATAAGTGTTACAACTTTGTTCGTTGAAACAGTGAATTAAAAAAAAAAAAAAAAATGATTTTATCGGGCAATTTATTATGTTATGCCAGTAATCATCTTTTAAATGAAGTTTCGTGCATTTTTTTTATTTTATTTATTTATTTTTTCTATATGTAAAATTGCATCAGACTCATACAAAAATTGCTGTAGTACTGAAAGCTGAATTGAGCTAATTTTGTGAAATAGTTGGGTAACATAGCTCCAACTTTCATTGAATGTGCATTTTGAATCATATTGTGTACTATCTAGCCAAAATTTTTGTGGAATTTTGCGGTCAAAGTGGCTCAGTTGTCAGTATTTTTGCTGGTCAAGTATCCCTGTTTGTGTTACTTGGTTGAAGATTCAATTTGGAGCCTGTACTTTTGTCAATTGCTATGTCTGGAGAACTCCCTGCTTGTGTGTTCCACAGAATAGTAATATGTTGGTGCTCTTCCTGCTTATATGAGGACCAAATTTGTGTCATTGTCAATGGTCAACCTATTGTCTCCTCAAGAAAATAGCTGTGTCGATGAGTTAACTGGGTCCTCAAGAAAATAGCTGTGTCGATGAGTTAACTGGGTCCTGGTGTATAACAAGGTTTGCTGAAATTGTCATTGTCTTTGAATTTAGCTATTTCAACTATAATATTCATCATCAAAATGGTTTTTTCAAAAATCAATAAATTGTTATCTTATGCTGATTCAACATCATAAATTGTCAGAAAACTAGTCTGAATTTGTTAGTCTGCATTAAAGTCCAACATCTTTGTGTTAAAACTGCTAAAAAGGTATTTAATTAATATAAAATATATATCAAAAGTACACATTTTTTGAAATGTGAAATGTCTTTGTATGAAAATTTGAATCACATATTCGCACTTATTTTAAAATTTTAAGTAAAAAAAATTAAAATAAAATAATTACTCTTAAAATCTATTAATTTTTTGATATTTTGTAACAAAAAATTGTCAGACACTTTTGTCTGGGAGTGTATATGTTGTACGATCCATTTAAGTTAAGTATGACCTATTTTGTTCTTTCTGGTATTCATTTATTTTCAAACGTAGCCAGGTTAATTTTGACACATTTTGAACTATGTTAAACCATAGTTTGTTAAAACTTGATCTCCATCTACTGTATTACCATCCGTGAACAATTCTTTATACTTATCCAATCAAGTTACCATATTCACATTCATAATATTGTTTACCAATCACCATATATTTTTTATTTTATTTGTACATTTCATGTGGACCATAATTTTTTTTTTTTACATTACTTCTATGGAAAAGGATGATAAATCGAATTTTTTAAAATTTTTTTATTAGTCAAAATATTTTATTTTCTCACATGCTTGGTTTGAAGGATTGTGGAGGGGTGTTGGATATACCAATCTTTCTCTCCTCGCACCTAGCTATATTCTCCAAATGACTTTCTCACTTTTTGTGACTACAAATATAAACCGGTTTACTTGGCTCCACTATATGATGTCACACTGAATATGACAGTTCAGTCTATACTTTGTTCAAGCTAAAAACTTTGTTTAATATATATGTACGATCAAATTGAATGATGTCATCTATTATATTTCTCTGAAAACACTCTCAGACCTCTATAATATTTTTAACAAAAATATCGATGTCATTAAAAATTGCTTTTCCAGAGAATTTTTGTTTCCATTTTTTTTGAGAATTACTTAACCGATGAGCACCAAACATCTTTCAGACCTGCTCTCATACAATAGCTTTCTTTTGTAAAAATTTTAGTCCTTTCGGTTTGGTAGTTTCCTCAAAACCGTGAACACAAAATTGTTTTTAGAAATTTTTCTTCTCCAGTTTTCTCAGAAACTACTAAATTATTAGGCACCAAACTTCTGGAAAACTTTGCACCAACGTAAGGAAAGTCTATTATGAAAATTTTAGCCCGATTGGTTGTTATTTTTTTAGAATCTCGAAAAAACAACTTTTCCATGAATTTTTTGTTTTCCAGTTTTTTTGGAAACTAATGAACCGATAGGCAAAAAACGTCTTTCAGACCTGCTCCAATATGAGAACTATCTCTCGAAAAAATTTGAGCTCTATCAACCTGGTAGTTTTCTTAGAACGTGAACACAAAATTTTTGGCGATACATACGTACACACACACACACACACACAAACACGTGCGCACACAAAATAAGGTTAAAATGAAAAGATGGTATCAATCGTTTTCTTTCCTCATAAAACGAATAATTTTCATTATTCGCACCCCTAACCCTTCCATGAGGTCAATTTTAATACTCCATTTACATGTAAACTGGGTAAAAAGCAAAATTTTTGGCCCAAATTATTGAAAGAAAAAAATCATTTTCAACGCTAAAATCTAAGTTCAGTATTCAGGGTGATCACTTCGTAACTGCGTCCCATATGAATAAATTTGTGGATTTCGTTTTTTTTTTTTGCTTAAAAAATTCTATATTTTTCAAAGTAGGGGTGGTAAACAGATTTTTAGAATCAAAATTTTACAAGGAATTGAGCAGTCAAAGTTTCAAGATGGTATCATCAACATTTACAATTTCAAAATAACTTGGATGGATATAATACGACGCTTTTTGAAAAAAACTTCAATTGTTAAAAAAAACACGTTTTTATGGGCTTAGTGTAGTTCTTCCTAAAAGTATTTGTTCATACATGACCGTTTTCCGTACGAAATTTCCATACCTATAATAAAATTATGTAACCTGGGTAAAAGTTTTAGGGAAAAACAATTATATGTATTTTTACATACACTTTTATTACTTTTCGCATAAAAATTTCTGAAAGCAAAGATCTGTTTTGTACATGTGTTTGTTCAGACCTGTCATAATATATGCATCATTCCTTCAATTCTTTTAATTTGGTCTCATCTCACTCTACATCGAGTGACTCTTCTAGAAGAGTTGTTAATCGGCCATATTTTTAATATTTTGTTTGGAGGACTACATTCTACAAAGACAACGATAATGTTATGGTTTGACAACTAATTTATCTCATTCCATTGACTCTTCTTCTTCTTGAACGTGTAAACCTAATGGTGAGTTACGGTGAATATTCGATGTAGATATAAATCCACCCAAAATCGAACAATGGTCTTCAACCTAATTAGAAGTATAAACACGCGTTCCATTCATCAACAACCCCCCAATTCCATACATTTTCCCTCTGTAAAATAAAGTCGTCGATTCTAATTTTTTGAAGAATATAATTTTACATTCACGTTGACAAAAAGAGTGCTACATTGCATGCTGCAGTGTGCATCATGTTGCACTCATTGCCATTTTTAGTGCGATTCGATGCATTTGGTAGTAAACTCAGGCAAATATTGTACTTACTTACTGAAAGTAGTATGAAAGTAGCACATGCATTTTGAAGTATACTATTTCATTACCGATTAACATACTACATACGAGAAGTATGTATGAGTAGTAGTGTGTGAATGGTATGAGCAATTAGTGCAACCAATTAGTTACGAGTCGTGACGTTACACATTTCACTAGGGATACTGAAATCGGCGCTGTGATTGTTATCCAACAAGTTGTATATACTACTGAATGTACCTAAATGGTACGGCACAAATGTTGACTATGCACACTAATTATTCGTACTTTATCACTGTTGGTCATATGGTAGGCGCAATTTCAGTGTAACTGGTAGTATTATACTAATTGTAGTGCGACAAGTTTACAATTACTAATAGTATTACTTCAGATTGTCCTAATTAAATAATCACATCACTTCTGATGGAACCAAAATAAAATTATATTCAACAATCGGTACAACAAGTTTATTAGTTGTAGTCTTTGACTATTTAGTACTGGAACAGTAAAGAACGATGATTTCTGCTTACACATGCCGGCGCTAAATAGGCAACCAGAGTGCACCTTTTAACGTATTTTTCTTTGTGTTTATGTTCGCTATCCTTATGAAATTAAGTGATATCTTTAACAGATGTATTCTAAATTGGTGAATTCATGCAAAATGTCGAAAATACGCAGAAGGTACGCCAGGGTTGTCTACTTTTTCGCCGACATGTCTTGGCATTAAAAAGTACATTGATCTTACGCAGCTTTACTGGTCTAGCACTATATAGTTGAAGGTTGTAGTAATGCTGCATGTTGTGCTTCCGGTAGTACAGTTACAGCTGCAATTTCTATGTAACTATAGTTCAATTACTGCTGGTATTACCTACATGGTTTTTATCTCTTTGTACCCTCATAAAAAATTATCAGGTCCTGGATCTTATAATTAAAATGGGTCTTTTCAAGCATTTTATACCTGAGCTTGTTTCTATAGATATGCCACTGATAGACAGACTGTATAAGTAGATTAAATATAAAGTTTTGAGGTATACCGCGGGTCCTGGCTGGAAAGAAGATAAGATTATCGGATTGGCTGGGCCTAAATTTTTCTGATTTCACTCATTTTCCAATTTTCTAAAGACCTTTAGAATTTGTCGGTAACAAAGACACCAATACTAGAAGTCCGATAATTTTTCCCATCAACCAAAGTTTTGTGACTTGATTTAGACTTCGATTGGAGAGCAAAATTGTTTCTAATTTTGACTTCATCCGAATAAGTAACTTTTTGGCTCTCATTCAAGAATAAGTTATCATTTGTTATGTTGAAGCTCATCGTATATTAAAATTTGTAAATTGATCCAGATTCATACGATGGAATAAGATGTTCTCTTAAGATTTGTGATGATCAGTTGGTTGTAGTAATATCAGGTATTTAATAATTGTATTATTTTAATTACCCATATATCAGATTTCTTAGTGCTGAGCTAATATTGTTTTAACTATTTACTCCAGCATCATAGGCTGATTCTGGTTTGGGGAATTAAGATATGATTATTGTGTGGGATGAGAAATTGTGAATAGCAGTCTTTGTTTAATTTTTCATGAGTTAACATATGGGGTTGTAGTCAATTCTTTCAAACTGCAGGCTGGCTGTTCTGACATTGTCATATATTATGTTGTTTAAAGTGGGCTCTGGTAAGGTTGAATGTATTGGCAGTGTCGTTCCAAAAGAATTTTCGAATGGTAGGGTTGAATCTTCAAATTTGCAGACTAAAAAAAACAATATTAGGTATAACATATTGAAATCCACATTTTTTTAAGTCTGCTTGTCGAAAATATTTTGATTTGTGAACGCCTTATAAATTTTTGGATTACCTAACAAATTAGTTTGGCTGGGGAGTGACTTACCTAATGCCTCCTTCCTGACATTCCAGTGTATTGGTATTGTTGGTTAAGTTTGAGGTAAGTGAAGTATGGTAAGGATTTATGTAGTCATTGGGAATGATGTCGTGGTTACATGTGTCCACCTTCATTGACATACCACGGTTTCTTTCATTTGAGAAAAATCATAATTTCCATTGCGTGGAGTCCAAATATATTTACAGCCCTGAGTGGGTCTTGCCAGCTCATCCAAGCCAAAATCAAATGGTCAGATTCATCAGTTTTTATCCTAATTTTGCTCAACTGTACAAAATAACCTTAGAAAGTGGTTTAGACTCTAGGTACTTACAATTTCAATCTTCCTTGATATTGCTCGGGCGTCTCAAAATTTTCTCCAAACACGTGTTTTCGGAGGTTCAAGATCCCATTTGTTAGAATCAGTTCGCCATCCACGTGTTCCTCAGTAACAGGAAAAATACGTTGGTCCGCATCATTCAACATTTTCTTCAGCCGACGGACGCTATTTGTTTGAAAAGTCCATTGTCTCTTTGTAAAATAACTTAATAATTGCATTCCACGAAAAACTTTTCGTTGTATACGGACCATGCTGCAAGAAACAAATCTCAAAAAGTTCATCTTGCTCTTCATAGATGATTAAATTGTATTGTTCGTTCCATATTAGTCGCTCACAATGTTTTCCGGCCCAGCAAAAACAACATGAAATCAATAAGATAAGCGGGAATCCAATGGTAGATGATTGCTTCCAATTTATGTAAAAACCAGTTTGATTGAAACACGTGGAAGGTGGGATACCACAACATAAGTTTAAATGGATATTTCATGATGGCCTGCTCACCTATTTCTGCATACAAACCCCAGGATACTTGCTCATGATCGATGACAGCTATGTTGTAAATTGGTGTTTCTTTAATCCTGAGAAAGCACAGTGATCATTATTATAAAAAATTTCCTAGTCATTTTGCCAATTAGGAAGAAGGGTGCAAAATGTACACGTAATAGTGAATATCAGTGAAATGTGGGTAGTAAAGCCAAAGTTGTTCTCCTCAGTTGGTTTCTTTGTTCATCAAAATCACATGTTTTGCCATTTTTGATTCTAGAAACCCACTTTTTGTCATCTTACCTCATTGAAGCGGGTAAAATGACGAACCGATGTGGCCAAAGTGAAGAAAATGAAGAAAAATTTCATTTAATATTTCAAAATAAGGACAAATTTTTTAGAATTTTTAAGAAAACCTTTAAATTACGCAAAAGTAGTGATATATTTATAAATTATATATATGTTATGAGCAGAAACCAAATTTGCTCAATGAGCAAACAAAACACTCAAAATGCATTCTGTCATTTAAAAATAGTTAAGATATTCCACATCACTCCTACTTGCTCTTTTGGTCCATCCTCCATAGTAATAAGATTATAACGACGGAATGATATTTGCATTTAGCGTTAAGCAATACTGGTTTAAACATCAAAATCATATTGCTGTACATCTGTTATGGTATGGGAAACCTATTTAATTACTTAAAAACTTCTGGCATTTAATAATTTATGAGAATTTGAGAAAGGACAATGGTCTACTTGGCATGACTTGGTCAATGAGGAGACAAGATTGAACTTGGACAGAAAGCATTGGACTTTATCACAACACACCTTCACGCAATTTCTGTTTTTGGAGTTTTCATTATTTCACTTTATATTTACATAATTCATGGCAAAAACTGCATTGCACAGACAACCAACATCAAAATTTAAACTCAGAATTAATGATTTCCAGTTTTTGGAAGTTTATCTTGTCATTAATGATTCAACAAATGAAACAATAGTCAACGATTCCCCTAATCAAAATAAATTGAAAAAAAGTAACATTATTTATTATAAATTTTGTGCATATTAATATTTTTGTGAGTGTTCTCATACATATGGCATTAAGATCCAGTTTATTTTCATTGTATTTATTGTCCTGAATCTTTATAAAAAGTTGTCGTCTAGTTAGGGTATAATAATTTTATTGTTTATTTTCATATCACCCTCGAATCATAATGTTGAATGTTAGTATTTGCCTACCAACTTACTTTCCTACATCATTTTTTTCTCTTGTTTCATCTTGTTCATACTTAGGAAATAAGTCAGGAATAGGGTTGTTGAGATAATTTTAACTGTAGGTTAGTTAATTCTTTATAAATTGTTGATTCGACCAGATTGCTAGTGTTCCTTCTTCAGTTTATACTGGTTTGATTATTGTGTTGAAAATTTTAAGAAAATGACAGAATCAAATTTTACCAAATTAAGTGCAAACACAAATTATGAAACTTGGAGAATGTGCATAATAATGGGATTAATATGAAGAATTAAATGATTTAGTTAAGGAACAATAGCTTTTAGATACAGAATTAGAAACATGATTGTCAACCAACAATAACGTTAATGGACACAAAAAATATTTCGCAGCATGGGAAAGAGGAAAGTTATACATTTTCTATAAAATAGAATTTTATTTAATCGATAATTTGAGAAAATGCAAAACTGTTAACGAAGTATTTGATAAATGATGGTGATTAGTATTTGCTGCTTTTTTTATGCTGAAGCATTTTTACCATGCCTTCTCAACCACACTGGTATTTGTAAGTTAGCAACTGATTATATATTTTCTTTTAAGACTAAATAATGAAAAAAGGTCAGTATTCTCAAGCCTCTATTATACGATCCAGCATTTCAACCATGAGTATGCGCTAAGCAAATGTCCAAGCATGCTCAGTATTTACAGATCAATAATAAATGCTTAAGCATTCATTATTACTGCTGAAAATAAATGCTTCTATCTTAAAATCCCAAAAGTATCATTGGAGACTTCCATGCTGTTTCATATATTCTTGCACATCTTTGAATAGCTCTATTCTTCATGTTTTTTATGGCATTCTTTATTGTACTCATACCCTAGATTGGACTGTGAGCCACTTTTTTTTTTCTATTTTGTCATCTCACCCTCTCTTTTCAGTGATAATTGTGGTGGTTTGCGATGATAGGGATTCAAAAATACGTCCTCCAAATTTCATCTTCTGATAAAACTAGACGCCGTGTCTACAGTACCATGGTGCTGCTTCTATAAACAGATAAAAATCTGGTACTCTTGATCATTACACTACTGTACCCTCAGTACCAACAGTACTCGAAGCTAGCTAACTGATACACAGAAATGGTGCATGTGCACAGGGGCTCCACCAAACTTTACTACCGTGGCATATAATCACCTTTATAGCTGTCACTCAACATATTTCCAGAGTGGCAGGAGGCGACGAAAGTGTGTCACACAAGGGAGTACCATATGTGTCCGAGAGAAGAGCTGATTTCTGCTCTTCCATATCACATCAAGGTCACCATTGTGGAGGCTTGCTGTGATTGGAATTCAAACATGGGTCATCCACATTTTTTTCTGCCCATAAAACTGGACAATGTATCCAGAATACCAGTGTGCTATATCTATAAACTTCTATAAAGGGACAAAGTACTGCTGTTCTTGGTTGCGACAATAATAATATTAATTTTCATACGAACAATATATTTTTTTCCTCTGCCCATGGTATAGCGATGAGTGTATTACACACAATGTCCACAGGAACTAAATCACCTCTATTCTCTTTTCGTATGTACATTGAATGAAGAATTCCTGAGCCGATAGCTGCGCCAAACCCAACAGCGCCATTTAGATTATCTATCCATCCAGGAATGGGCTCCTTGTGACTAGCTACCACTGAAATAGGAATAAAGTTCTTGTAGGAAATTGAAGTGAAATCAAATATCATTTTTTCTGTATCAACTAAGTACGAGAAAATTAATGTGGAACTACTTCGCATGAAGGTGTCTGCTGACGAAAGCCAACCCCTTCCACACATAATGGGATGGGGATAAATTCCCAAAATAATCTTCCCCTTATATTACGTATTTAATTATATGATTGGACTAGTAATAAGTTAGGAAAGAAAAATTCCATTACCAATGGTTGGTCTTGCGATGATCACTGGCAGTTTAGCTTCATATTCAACTAGAAGAAGTTCTGTAAGCCTCTTAGAAAAAGTGTATGTATTAGGAAGGGGCGCGATAATGCTGAAAATAGCAAACAAAAAATATTAGGTACGTACCTGGTAGCGAATTCATCTTAAAGCTGAACAATTATTCAGAAAAATTATTATTTTAAAAGGATTGCACGCTTGTAGGGAAAAGAAAATACAAGAGACGTTATTTTGAGTGGTTCATCATGGGCTCATTGGTACTACCTTTTGATTAATCATAAAATTTGAAGAGGTTGAGAGTGAAAAAAAATTATTCATATCTCAGTTGGATGATATGTTATTTGTAAGCTAACTTCTCACATGCATGCCTCGAAAATATAGCATTTCGTACACATGTTGCAAAAAATACTGTTTCTAAAATTTAAAAAACAATTCATGCATTAGAATCAAACATTATGAGGGGGTATAAAAATTCGTGTGAGGAAAGAAAACTGACTAAATATTTTATTTAGGTACTATTCATGTTATTTTTGCAGGTGATCACTGTACGAATGAATTATTGAGAAGGAGTAATTTTTATACTGCAATACTATTTGCGTGCTTATTTTACGTAGGTTAGGCAGGCCCGTACCCTTCTTTTCATTCAGTTATTTTCTTAAGAAGAGTGGGTACCTTGAAAATTTAGGACAATTTATCTACTCTCGATAAAAAGGAGATTCGTTATTAGCTACGCCACCAGTCCACCATCAATTAATGTAAGAAGTGCCGTAGATTTGGTAATTTTTCATAATAGGCTGTTCAATATTGAAGAAAGGGGGACTAGTTCCAAGAGAGGGTATTCTATTTTCTTGGTTAGAATTGAAAAAGAAAAGTGAAGAATTTTCCAATGCAGGCTCATTATTGAAGTTTTGCCGAAAATTATTCTTCTGATTATGTAATTATTGGTATCATATGCCTTGGTCGTCTTTCCTCATTTCCTTCTTTTTAAATTTTATTGTTCCATTTGAGATTTGCGATATCAATTTTTTGATTTCTTTGGCTTAATAGGACTGACAGGATATACACAGTAGGGTAGAACTAAAAAAAACTCTTTAATTTCATTCTTTTTCGTTTCATAATTCATCAAATTTACATTCGTATTAACGTCATTTTTGGTGTGAAACAATTTTTTTATAATAGCTAATTTAAACAAAAAAATAAAATAAGTAAATAAATAAAATAGGATCATCGTGGAATCAGTCTTTATCAATCTAAAAATAGTGGGTCAAAATTTGTTTGGAGGGTTGAAATTAAGGCACAAATACATTAAAAAAATAAGAATCTCTTTTTTCGAAATTATTGAAAATTTTTTTTAATTTGTAAACATAAAGAAAAGAAAAAAAAAACCAAAAGCAGCTGTAGCTCCATTGAAAAAAATAGGTTTTCAAAAAATATGAAATTAGTCGGTAAAAATTCGACAATATATCATAAATGATGATCTAAAACTACTGCAATTCAAAATCATTATCTTTTTCAAAATCGAAACAAAAAATAACTTTATGGATGTACCGTCCGGTCGATCAGCACAAAAATTGATAGAGCGGTATAATAATTTTTAGTGAATATTTGTTTCAAATTTCATAGCTATTTGGTTCAAAATTGAGCATTTTGTAGCCAAAATAAAAAACAAAAATAGCTATACCGGAAGTACCGTCCGGCCGATTCGCAATAAAATTGTTTGCAAATTACAATAAATTATAATGTATATTTGTTCCAAATTTTGTTGCTATTTATCTAAAATTAATCATTTTATACCAAAAGTAAAAACATAAATAGCCGTACTCGAAGTACCACAGTGCCTTCCGGCTGATCCAAATCAAAATCAATAGATTACTTTCCTTAGCTTAGTACTAATATTCGTGCTACCAAATTTTGTGACTATGAGAAAAAAATTGCGACCGGTGCTGTGGTAATAAGTAAATGGCATATACATATAATTTTATATCAATTTAATTGTTTGGCGGCAAAATTTTCAATGGGTACAGTCAACGAAGAAAGATGAAAGGTGAAACGATCAATGAATAAGTTACGTTAGAAAGGCGTTTTTAAAGGATACGCTTTTATTTTACTTTTTTTGGCTTTAGCTTTATGCGAAATAAATAGGTATTATTTTCTTGCGGAAGTTTGACTGCAGTATTAGTTTATTTTAAAATCTCAGTCGGCAGTAGTGAGTAGAATAAAAGCTTACAAAAAAAGAGAATAACCGAAATAGAAGGAGAGTTACATACTTTCATGGTAGAGATCATACAAATATTATTATGTTGTTGAGCCTCATGGACAGAGCGATTGAGCGCTCCTTGTGTATCCTCTACTTCCCAATTAAGAAGAAGAGATAGCAATAAGAAATGTATTTTTGGCTGTTTAATTTATTTAATACTTTTTGGTTTCATTTACATTTGCATTAAACAAACAAAAAATCAATGGGGAAAAGAGAGAAGATAAAGAGAAAAATTTCATCAATTTTCATTTTCTCATTTTTGTCGTATTACTCATAGATTAATTTGGTCTTTTATATACAGTAGAACCTCGTTATTGAACTCACTATTAAAGGATTCTGTGGCGTATTGGACTCAAAATCGCATTGGGTGGATCAGCTGTATCTAAATATATAAAAAAACTCGTTTATTGGACTAGACAGTTTTCTTCATATTCGCAAATTTCTAACAGAAACTTGAAAAAATATGAACTGGTCGATATATTTGACAAGCAACGATGATTTTAATCAAGACTGAGAGAACTGTGATGAGGAGGAAATTGATTAAAACCCCATTCAAATTGGGAGCAAATGGAAGCTTTCCATAAAATATTATAGCATAGCTGTACATTTTGTACGTATGTATTGTCTTGAGACTATACATATTCGCAGTAGAGTGTAAAATTCTTGTAAAATTATACCCGAAATTTTTAATTTTTTTATTTTGGCCTAATATGCTCATTTGGTTATTAGGCTTACTTTGTTTGCTCCCAAAGAAAGTTTAATAAGCGGGTTCTACTGTAAATATATAATTATATTAATAATGGATTCCTAAAATAAAACATCAACTGGCCTTACTCTTGTGTTATTTTATCCAACATCGGCTGTGTTAAACATTCGAGCGACGCTATTATGGTTGCAGGATTTTCATTCATGTAATAAATTTTTTCCTCAACGTATGATTCTTCACTGCAGCTGTATGCTGTTGAAATGTAAACAAAAGCCTGAAAGAACAATGCGAATTTCAACAATATATTTTACCTCATATTGTTGACGTCAGTGTATCACTATATCCCCACCCACCTCCTATACCATCACAATCTGTGCACGTGAACATCTTACAGTTCATAATATAAGTTCATACAATGTCACACAATATATCTCGTCCTCACTCAGCGGACATTCCAATCCATCAAAAACATCTCCATATCTTTCTCATTAAAACGAGAACAACACATTTCTAAGTATTACTCGAATACAAACTATCGTCTTCAAAAACAAACTATTTATCGCACATCAATCGAACCCCATCAATCCTGATTACATACATCTATAGTTGTATTAATCTGCACGATAATTCTGACATCAATTTGGTGGACCGCCACATTAACAAAATCGCTTCTTTTGTAACCGCGCAACATTCAGGGGCTGAGTATAGCTGAGTCCCCAATTTACTTTTAATTTAATATTATAATTGTTACTTGAATTCAAATATAAATGTGCATTAATTTCAAATTTAGTTTTGGATTCGAGAACATTTTTTCCTCTTTCGAAATGTGAAAGTTTCAACTTGCTATCTCCTATACCCGCTGAGGAATCTTGAGGTGAGAGAAGTTTTTTTTTTTTTAAATTTAAATGTTGAGATTGTTGTGAAATTGTGGATAAATAAACAAAACTGGAATTCCAATGGGAAAGAAACTGTGCTGTTAGATAAAAGCTCTATTAGGGTGTGAGTTCAATTAACCACGGTTAATCCTTAGGTATATATTTTGGAGTTTTTTTTTTTTTCACATTTCTCTACTATTCATGTAAAAAAAAAAAAAAAATTTCGAATTAGAGTATGAAACATTTATGGTGAGAAAATTTTTGGTTAAATGGTAACTTTTGTAACTATCCGCTGCGAATGAAGCTGCAGATTTAAGGCTAATTATTTAATAAAGTATATTTATTTCATTCAATTTAGTAGTTAGTTAGAAACAATTAAAATTGGAAACGAAAATAATGAAATGAGGATCATATTTTTTAAAACCCTAATGCTTCAAAGGTTGTCTGATAAGTGTCATTTAGAAAATGGGTATATTTTTCAATTTTTTACTATTTTATTTCCTGGGTCACTATCACAACTTTCAAACAAATTTTTCTTACAAAGATTCAGTATCAGCACTTGAATTTTAATTGGTTGTTTCACCATGTTTGAGAATTATTTAGATGATATTTTGTTTAATTCAATTTCTTGGTTCGTAAGTCATAGTTGAAATTTCAGAACAAAGAAGAATTTTGGAATTTATTCAGTTACAATTTATTCTGAAAAAAATTTCTCGGCAACGGAGGCATGGTGAAATTTCTATTGATTATTTTTTTATTGTTTGGGAATAATGGGACTCGAATAAATTTTATTTTATCTTAAATCAACTTCCAAATATCTGATACTATAATAGGAGAAATATATATGCATGTATGTATGTACGTATGTGCGTATGTACGTATGTATGTGGGTATGTGGGTATGTAGCTACGTTTGTATGTAAATGCGTTCTGGATGACTAGACCAACAATCGATCTAGATAGATCCCAACTCTGAGAAAATTCGGTGAACAGAAATATGAGCATCACAATCTATTCATCCATCAGCAGTAAGTGATAAAAGCTAATGATGAAAAATTTGCCTGGGACGAATGTTTTCTTAGATTTGTAATCTGCCTTTATAATTTTTCACAACGGATACAAAATGTCTTATACTCAATCTCGAATCATAGTTAATAATTTGACATGGCTTCCATTATTGAATTTTATTATTGAATTTCGAATTAGGGTGTTGAATTTATAAATGTGATTTTGTATTTATTAGTGTAAGTACAGCTACAGATTGATATAATTTTTTATCCCAGAAATTTTGTTTTTGCAAGCAGTGCTCTGAAGTTAGCAGTTTAAATTATTTGCAAAAAAATACTAAAAGTTGTTCAGGTGGCTTGCAACAAGTGCTTACGTAATTGTAGGTAATTTGTTGGTTTTTGTTTACCTAAAAATTTTCTTGCCAACAAGTACTTCTTCGCGCTGGAACACAACTAAAGTGATTTAAATTGTCGTTCAGTTATAGGTTTCTGGCTCAACCAGTGTTTAGCTTGATGTAACGTTTCATCAATCTGTTGTTTGTAGTGACTTGTAATTTTTTTTTTGGTCAAATTTTAATTCAATTTTTTCTTTATTCCACTTCCTCAGAAATAATAGATTCACTATTTTTCGATGAACTATTTCATTTTTTCGCGAATCTCACAGACCTTCGCACAATTTTATATTAGTCCTACAGGCTTAATCCAGTCGCTATCTACATATTGTAACATAAAATTCTATCTCCGTGACCACAATTTTCACATTCTTCCTTGTGTGTTAAAAGGTTTAAATTTAACATAAGGGTTCTTATAAACTCCAGACACGATTTTTTTTTCATTCCCCTAAAAAAAAAAGAAAAGAAAGGGTCTCAAATATGGGCTAAAAAATAACTCATTGACCTTCAAAGTGTAATGAATTTTATCATACACGATTTTCATCTACTGTAAACTGTATCACTCCCATATTGGGTGAAGGTTGCTAGAGCGGAATTTAGTATAGTATATATTCCTATTGCTGATAGTAATGTTTGTAATTGGTCTTGAACCATTGAATGAGGAATCTTTCGGTCGCAAAGTTGTGCACCAAGTTATCACTTGATAGGTGGTTGACACGTGTTTTGACTGTATGATGTGGAGTGAGTGTCACGAATGTTGATGAGTTGTTTTCAAACCCAAAACGTTTCATATGCAAGCCATAGTACCCGACTGTTACGCCAACCAAACTCCCCCTCCGTCTAATGTAATCAACCAAATTAGGTAATTGCCTCAGAAATATTCAAAATAGGTAGGTATATCTTCATTATAGGCACATCTTAGAATCGGTGTGTTAGGATTGTATAGTTGCCACCCATTGTTGAGTTTGGATCACTTCCCACCATGTTACTAATGACCAAAAATGACTAAGTAAACCAAGGGTAGATATTTTTAGTTACTCATTTATACATAATCAATGGCTGTTATGCCACTGTGAGCCTATTTCCACTAAAGAATTAACACATTCATGTCAACAAAATGACCTTGCAAGTAATACGCAAAATATATAAGTACTTATCGACAAAAGATTTAACAAAATAATACGAATCAATATTCATTCAATCAACAGATATAATCAAATGAGCTGTGCTGTCTAGTAACATACATACAGCCACAATAAATTGAACGGAATATGAATAGAGTGAAAAATGCCAGAGAGATGAGACAAAATGAAATCACGGAGTGCACACGACTATTCATAAAGCCAAAATACATATTGTATAAGTATGAAAAATAGTAGGCCTATTTATGTCTACCTTGAAAATTGGACTATCAAATGAATAATTAACTTAATGTACGAAGAAATTGTGTAGGTACCTCCTCACTTCTTCAGGCATTATACCATTCAAGCCTAAAAATAAATTGTGATGACTATGAAGATGACAAAATAAATAATTAGTGACTGGCAACTCTCTTTTACTCTTCTTTTTGATTACTGATACGAACTCTATTAATGCCACAAATTTGATTAAAAAGATTCAGATGTGATATCAGAATTTTTTACGAAAATGGTCTGTCCTTTAAGGGCACTAGAAATAACTTGTCTGCAATCGAAATTTTACGTGGGTTGATATAGGCTGACAAACGTTGTTTACCTTACATTTCTACATGAAAAGCATTCCATTAGGTTTCTGCTTCTAAATATGAACGAAAATGAACCTTTGACCATTGAATTTCGTGCTAATCCCAGAAACTGGAGTCTTGATAGGTAGTTTTTATAGGTACCAACATGTGAAAGTCAAATTCCGCATCAAAACTGACACAGGAGATTTTTACGTGGAAAACGAATGAGAACTTACTGTTAGTTTTTTCATTTTTAAAGCGATATCCAAACATCTGATTACTCCTTTGGTGTTTACATTGATGGCTTGCTTCAAGGTAGCATCCATTTTTAGCAAAGCAGCGCCATAGAAAACTATTGAGACATTGTTCACTAGCATTTGTTCGTCAGATTTTGATAAACCAAGATTGTCTACTACCACGTCTCCTTGCACGGGTATAACTTTCGTCAATAAATTCGAATTCGATGACGTGAAATTATCGAAAATCTGGAACAAAGGATGCGAATTATTAGGACTATTATTTTTATTGCTTTTTCTGATCGACTCAGTCTTCATTTCTGATATGCATCTCTTTTTTCAAGTTACTTAATTATTTAAAAAAACAAAAAGTCAAATATCGAACGAAGTTGGAGTAGTTATCTCGCATAGTAGCCGAGGAGACAGATAGCAGCGAAATTCCACATCATAAAAATTAATAGTAGTAATTCACGGCTACGCGCAGAGTCCGATTTATTTATGAATAGGAACACTTTCTCACAAAATGCAACCCTCGTTAACTAACACACAGTCACACACTATTTTTTATCAGTCAAGCTTTTTTTCGAACCCAAGGAAGAAGCGTCAGACCCCCCGAACCCCACCCTATTTTCTACGCTTTTAATCCTTAAAGTCTGAAAAATTCATGCAAGTAGCTAAGTAAGTTAACCAAATCAAGAAGATACAATGGGAATCATAAAATTTTAAAGGTCAGTAAATTTTGCATTTTTTATAATGATATGTCGAGAGTAGTGTGTTTGGTGTAGGGATCCCAAATATGATCCCTTGGAGTTGTGAATGACATATTGCAGCAATTGCACTAAACTAACTGAACGGAAAGGTATGTAACGAACCAATATATTTTTGATTGTTTACCTAAGTGGCGAACAGATACATTTTTTCCAAAATAGACTTATGGCTAATGGATAGATGAATTTCAAGCTCATTAACAAAAATGTGTGGTGAATTGATCCTTGCCCGTGGATTGGAGGGTCAGAAGTATATAAAGACTGCGTTAAAGGAGTAGTTTTGAAAGATGGGGGAGAATGATGCTCGAGCTGATTGACCTTTGTTGTGTCAAAAGGCTGAAGAGTTGAGTACTAAAATGGGAAAGGGCAATTGTGTTGTAACTGATGAATGGTTCCATGAATGAAAACAAAAAATGGGAAAAACATATATTAATTAACGAAATCTTAATGAAACGTTTTCAAATCGCCTTCATTCTAGTGAATTATTTCATTTTTTCGTCCTCTCCATATTGACCTGTCCGGTAATTGAATTATATTTGATCCCGAGATGGTTCTGATGAGCGACGTTCTCTTTATTACATATTCGAAGGGCTGTAGATGCGTAAGTACCGTCAGGTATATTTGTGTTAGAATTTATAAGATGTGCAGTAAAAAGGAAACTTTAACTGTGGAAAAATGCTTGTCTATGAAATGAAAATGGGGCCTAACTATAACTACGTACCCACCACCTTCTGTTTAAACTATAAAGCCTCCAGTACTACGTATTATCCAACACACGGAAGTTTATTCTACTTGACGTAGTACACTATCAACAGCATTTAGAGTAGGTAGGTTACCTATTGTGCGTTTTTACCAACAAAACGACCTGTACAATCACCAAAATGGTTCACTGAAAGGCCACTTTAATGATTGTCCGACTAGGGATCCTTTTTATCGAATTTGTGAGAAAATCAACAGGTTATTAAAGACAAAATTCGAATGGTCTTAATGGAGAACAGGAAATATTGGGATTTAGGCCTAATTTGATACAAATTAAATATATGATCTGGTTCCAAGCTAAAATTGCATCATTAAATATAGAAGGAATCTTAATCGGACAAACGTTTTCGTTTCATGAAAAAATGTTAAGGAATTCAAAAAATGATTTTCACATGATTTTCAAAAAAAAAAAGAAGTTTTTAACATATCAATTTTGTAGTTTGTATCCACAAATGTTTTAGCTGGTCTTTTTAAAAGTAAAACACTTTTCTTACAAAGTTTACAAGTGTGCTTCTCGAGAATTTTGAAATTGTTAGATTGGAAAACTTACACTTTTAGAATAATTTATTTCCCTACATTTTATTAATTTCCTAAGTTTTAAAAACGTGCTGTTCTAACAAAGCTTAACTTAAAACTCTTTGATAATATGCTTTTCCGGTGGAGTATTCCGTTGCTTTTTTTTTTTTTCACTTACGATACACATTTTCACTCTTTCATATCACCTATTTTGTACTTACCGGACATTTGAAAAACTCTTTTTGTCGATCCTCAATAGTTTTGTCTCCTTTAAGTCGTAATAAAATATAAATTTGTTTAATTGAAGGGCAGCTGTGCAGTAGTTTCCATATCAACACCTTGCCTATGAAACCGGTACATCCGGTCACCAAAACCGTTTTGCCAGCATAAAATTCTGGAATTTGTGGTTTTGCCTCCATTATTTCAATAAACCTATACATATAAAAAAGGAACGGTCTTGATAATAACTAAGTAGTTTCAATTTTCAGATAGTTAGGTACTTATTAAAATTAAATTTAAATCTCTTGATTATGAGAACGCCTATTTTCTAATTTAACATCAGTAGAACCTCAGTTATCGCACCTTCGATTATCAGAATCTTCTGATTAGTCGCAACTATGCAGCATTCTATAAGTTATTAAAAAAGCCTAATCAGAAATCTTGAATAATGGTATCTGGGGTTAGTTTTGCAATGAAATAGAAAGTTGAAGTACATGTGAATTTTTTTTAATGCGATTTTACAGACATGTGCGAGCGCGCGTATAAACACCCAAAGATACACAATAATCAAATCTGATAGCAGCACTAAAAGACTGTAATGGTTTGAACCTGAACTACGACGTATTTCATTACGTAGTAACCAAAATAAAAGTCTATAAAAATAAACCTTTTTGTTTAAACTTATAATTGAAGAAGATGAATTAAATTTGAATAAAAAATTGGTAAGAAAAGAATATAGGTATGATTTTGTAGAAAGTAAAGGGTGGTTATATGGCTGGAAAAGGCATACTGGTATTTCTCAAGTGTAATTTCTGAAAAAAAAAACACAGTTTGAGAAGCTATTCCTTCCATTATTCGACCTTTGAAGGGTTCCAACCATTGCCCCAGCCCCATGGAGACTGATAATCGAGATTCTACTGCATTATTAATACCAACGGTAATTATATAGCCTAATTTTTTATGACTTCTTTGCAAAATTTCATCATACTCTCAACATACAATATTTTTCTTCAGTGAAACACTCTATATAAACATCGATAAAACCGTTTTTGTAGCAAATTAATTTTAAAATGTAACTTTTCAATTTTTTTATTCTTTTAAAATATTAGCAATTTATAACTTCCTCCAGTCCGACACATTTTTGTTTAACGAATAAACGAGAACCTAATCTTTTTACTAATAACACATTTCGCTAAATAATGTATCCTGCGTCCAAATTATGTGCAAGAAGTCTGGCAAAGGCGTACACTGTGCGCCTTTGTAAAGTTTTCAATCGAAGGAGAGTGAGACAGTATTTTTACATGGTTTGCTGGATTTAAAAAAACTCACATTTTCATTTAGGTACTTCCCTACAAATTGAATTATATGTACTCAGTTCGATTATCAGTTAGTAACCAGGTGACACTGCAGCTGTAATTAGTAGAGACTGGTCATTATCGAGCTAGTTCACATGCTAAAACTGGGCAGTTTTTGAAAATAGAACATAGTCTAGTGACACTTTATAAGAGGGGAGGGGGATTCGATAAATTTTTTCAACTAATAGCAACTGTAGCAATGATTAGCTACCATTACTAACAATATTTTCATAACTTTATGAATAACTATCCACCCTTGGTCCAGCTTCGCCTGGCTCAATCACAGGAGTAGGAATAGGGGTCCATTTTATTAATAATTTTACCTTTTTTTAATTTTCATTTTTTTATAAATAAGTATAAAATTATAACGTGTATGATCTTATGCAAATTCAAAGCTGAAGTCAAGGTATTTGCAGTATCTACAATGATGGAAATACTTTTTTTTTCAGATTTATTTAGACGTTAATCTCATTTGTTTTCAAATTGGCAAAAAAAAAAAAATCATCTTCAGTATTCAATAATTTAAACTGAAACAGAATTAAAGTACCAATTATCACCTCTTCAACTTCGGACAATAAGGAATGTGGGTGTTACTCTTACCTCAATGATAACCATTTTCATCTTAAATCCCGAATGATAAAAAATCCTCTTTTCACAATACTAACAACTGTAGAAAAATTATTGGCTGTCAAATTCTACCCAGCAGTTTCTTTAATTTGAAAATAAATACCAGTCAAACTACAATATTATAGAGCAAGAAAGAGAGAGAAAAAGATAGAGTGTAGTAAAAGGGGAGACCGAGATAGCAATATTTTTTCCATTTCTCTTTTGTTTCATTCTTCTTTAATCCTTCAACTGATGACAATTGAAATGATGAAAATAATGAAAAATAGGTATACATATATTTTAAAGTACTGCTCAGGTTATTATGAACGGATCATAATAATAAATAGCCTATTTTATCAGCAAGAAGATGAGCTCGATGATGATAGAAGAGTAAAACAAAATTAGTTTAGTAGTCTGGAAGATTACTTATTATACACATACATACGGAACACTTTTATATATTAGTATAGATTTATAGTCGTTCTTATTACTAAAACTTGTGCACCTGAAAAAATGATTATAACTGATACATATAAAACGAGTTATCATCAAACTCACCTCTGACACTTATACCTTGATTCTATTCACGGAGAAAATAACTTTCTCAGTAACCAAGTTAAAAAATTAAAAAAACAAGTGTTGTTAGAATAAACAGTTAGATTAAATTAGTTATTACAAGAAAGTGAACTGTACTGAAGCAATAATGTGAACAACCGCAATCACTTGATCGAAAACAAGGTTATAAAAATGGTGAATCAATTGTCGCACACACTAATCACAATGACGGCAGCATAGATTTGGGTTCTGTTCGAAAGTTCAGCAGGTTAAGACTTTTTTTAATTTGAAATCTGAATAATTAATCATTGAAAAAAATCCAATATTTTTTGCAAACGAATAAAAAAAAAAATCTTGAAATTAATTGGTCTGATCCATGTGCCATATTATTCGTCGTCATTTGGTATTAATTTAAAGTTATAATAGCGTTTAGCGAAGTGAATTCGTTTAAATGACCTGCTGACTATACTTACGATGAAATGTGACGTTTTCAAAATATCGAAACAATGAAGTAGCCTGTCTACACTTACCTATTTCTGTGAGGAGTTCACTTATATGTGAACTGAACGTTTAAAATTATGGCCCCTCGTATTCGATGTAATATTTTGTACCGAATTTCGATCCTACGGAAAAATAATTTCGACCTTAATCGCGTTACAACAAGCAAGCAGTTGACCCTTCCAATCGTCCCGGAGAATAAATCATGAAGCCAATTGCGAACCAAATTTTGGTAGCATGTTACTATAGTGCAAAATCAATGAATATTTCAAATTTCATGACAATTTCTCCAAAATTACGCATTTTTGAGCCCTTTAACCTCCAAATTCCGTAGTGAAACTGGTGTACTGGAAGTGCCATTTAGTCGACCCACACTAAATTCGAATGGTCTGATTTTTGCTTTAATACTCGTGTTCAGGTTTTAATTTCATGCTATGGAGCAAAAATTACAACCGGTGCCGTGTTAACTAGAATTGTTCATACATAAGCTACTTAATGACGTAGTAATTACCTACATACACATTTATACGCATATGCATTTGAATTTTTCGTGCCAGAAGTTTCCGTCACTAAGCGAAAAACGTATATTAGGTAGCATCTCTTGGTCTCTCCACGAGCTCAGTTTGAATTAGCAGATTTTCAAATAAAACCAGCTTAAAAAGCTTTTATCTTTATTGACCTCATAGGCGGATGTTCGGGCCACGAATCAGATAACGTTTCGTTTCACTTCCACATAAATTCGACGACATCAAAATGTCGCAATATTTTCACTTGACCTTCATATCGGTCCTACGGAAGACCTTCACTGACTGATTGGAACGAATCCGCTCCATCGAGTAGATTTCATTCAAATGTGAGTGTCTGATTGGGCTTACCGATTTGGTTCAGCGAGCACGGTTTTTAAATTTAAATTAATTTTTTCGCATTTCTCAAATATTTTTCCTAGTTCCGATTCTCATGATTTTTGAAAATTCGATTTCCCGGTAGAGCTCGACTACGTCTGGATTTAATTTCTCATTCGAATTCATTTGCAAACAATAATCGGGCATTCGACGAAATTATCAATTTCTAAACAACAATGTAAATCGCCAACTCGAGGAAATATCGTGCACTTATTAACATTGAAATACGCGACAAATTATGACGTCTGTTTATTCATACAGTGTAGTTTGGTTGCGGGATGCAGTTCGCAAGAATAGTATAATTTTTGCAACTAATGCACAAAAAAAAAAATGTATAGCAACAACTCTCACTTACAATAGAAAAAACTCATAAAGGAAATAAATTTCAGAAATTATAGGTAAAAAAACATAAAAATGGCAAGTTTTCCATTATTTTGTGTTTTTTTTGTTCGTTTATTTTCAAACAGCTAAGAACAATTAACAAATTATAAGGAAAGTTGTTTCAAGTAAATTTTTTCCTCTTTCTAGCAGTACTAATTCCAGGTTTCTAAAAGGGCTGAAGAATCATCGAGTGAAAGAGAGATTTCTGGATTTCAAAAAAAATTTTTTTTCTATCAATTTACATTTTTTTTATTTCTTTATTTTCAAATTGTTAAAGATGATTAAAAAATTAAACAAAAACTAAATTGAGATGAGTTTTTTCCTTTTTTCAGAGATACCATTTTCAGCTTTCTAGCTTAAATAGTGACTGAGAAATCATTGAGGGAAAGAGGAGAAGTTTCTAGATTCCAAAATACGGCTAATCTATTAATTAGCATTTTTTTCGTTTATTTGTTGTCAAATAGCTAAAGATAATTAAAAAATTATAAAGAAATTTCTTAAATTTTATCCGCCTTCGATCATTACAAACCCCAGCTCCTTAACTTAAATAGAGGCTGAGGAATCATTTGAGACTTTTTTTTTTGAAAATTGGAATGTTGTGTTTGATTGGATTGGCAACTTGACGAATAGTTTTTCACGAAATAACTAAATAATAATATCAAAATGATTATATGTTCTAATATTTTACACCCCACTGCGCATGACTGGGACGTGTTGTAAAATACTTTACACACTTTTGCGCAGGATTTGGATGTGCGAGAGATTGTAAAATTATCGTCTGCTTCACAGGCCAAAAATTTGTTTGCTTACATTTGCTGTACTTGCATGTAAAACTCGTTCTTTTGGGCAAGTGTTGCAAAAAATCAATTTGTCATTCATGATAACACGTCTTGTTGGTTTTCGCCCCTGCATTAGAATCAAATAATGTTGTAATATGGCAACCCGTCCGGTGCAGAAGAAGAGACAACCTGGTGTTTAGTTAAAAACATTTATTTTACTATTCGTAGTCTATTACCATAACCACAAATCGAATGATTTGTAGTCGTATCCTTCTTCTTTAGAAGAAGGATGTTGCGCAGCAATGGTGAAACTGGGACGAATACATTTTTAAAAGAGATGAATGAAATTCATTGTAAGTATGCAAATGGAATAAAAAATCATAATATTGAGGCCTGTACTGTGTCCGTGTCTAAAGTTATTTACAAATTATTTGTGGTGTCCGGATAACCCGAAAACTTGTCGTGTAAAGCCACATGGCAAATTTAGGAAAAAGTGTGGCACCGTTGATGAAAAGAGGATTTCGGAACCTTGTCGAAATAAGAACAAGACAGGTTTTTACAGAAAAATTGAAACACCATTAATGTTTTGTTTTGCATACTGTCCTGATAAATTTTTATGTGATAATAATATTATGTAAAATTTCACTAATTTTGTTCATCGCTTCATCAATATTCGCAACTTGGTTTTGTTCCTATTATTTGATTCATTTGGTATGTTGATAATTGATATTGATGCACCAAGCATTTCAAAATTGTATTCGATATTTAACGTGTGCTAGGGGGCTATTTGTGCGGGCGAATACAGCTGGCTATAATTTCACATTTGGTTGATTTGGTTTTCAGAGTCCGTCATTTTTCAACGGGTTCATTAGCCACATTGCTATAAAAAATTATGGCATTTTGAACATCGTCTAGGCGTTGGCCTGGCTATCCTGACTTTTTATATTATTATAAACGGTATAGCATTATTTCGTGTTTGAATGCTGTTGTGGAAGTTGAGGGCGTGAGTTCGGCGGCACAGGTAAACTGGAAGGAAATAAAATTACGTGTGTATTCGGCCAGGTTATATTATGGGATAGGTCACCAGCCGGGTTGACGTAGAACCTAATATTTTTACACTTTTCACGTACCAGTCAGCATGGTGTTCATATTTTGTACTCAATATACCCTTATTACAGTACCTACTTTTAAATCCTTCATACAAACATTCGATTTGAATACGACCTTCTGAGAAGGTATGTGCGCTGAAAACACATCCTCTGTTAGTTGAATAGTGCGGTTATGCAGTGGTTGTTCGTGGACTTCATAAACTCGCATTTAAAAAAATGGAATAGGATGTATATCGATTCAGATTAATTCACATAAATGTAAACAATGAAAAAGAACTTCTGCTTTCTCGTCCTAAAATTGATGCTACCTTCTTCTACAACCCCCTAAAAATGAATTTAATTAGAAAAAATATTCGATAGCCTTCTGGTCCAAAATTATTGGCCCTATGAAAAATGAATTCATACCTCAATTTTATAAAATTTTACGAAAAAACATTTTTACAATGATAAAGTTTTCTGTGGGATCCACTCCTTAATGAATTACCTCTCTTACAACTTTATTAGAATGGGCCCTAATTTGTTTGAAAAACTATCAAGTTTGTGCAACAAGTAAATGAGTAATTTACATTTTGATTCCCCAAATGTGATTTTCCTATGGTACATTGAAAATCTGAATGATCAACAGATAAAAAATATAAAAAAATACGAGTATAGGTCAAAATGGGAAATTATAATGCCCATCGTTTTATGAGAGTTTGATTTTTATCATTCCTCCCCCTAATTCTTCCGTGAGGTCAATTTTTACGCCTCATTTGCAAACAAACTGAGTAAGAAATGGAACAACTCAATCGCTGATTGTGGCTAAATACGGAAAAATTTGGCATTTATTTCGCATACGTCTATATCTATATGTTAATAACTTATAATAGACGTCACTCAGCTGCGCCTCTGCCGTTAGAAGATTGCCTTTACATAATACAGTAGTTCACATTCTCACACCTCTCCCCTTTAATACTTACCGTGTTGAAGATACAAGTACTACGTAACGCACACAGAGGGCAGCTACATACAGGTTGTTGGATAAACCCCGACAAACCCCCAAAGAATACTGCAGTTATGTCCACTCTGGAGGGGGAATGTTTGAGTTTATGTAGCGCAAATTTCATTTTCAAATCATGTCCTGGTCACCAAATTTGAATCTGCAGGGTGGGGAATCAAACCAGTCACCCATATGTTAAGAAGGGGATGAACATATGGTGAACATGTCCGCACTACTGCTAATTAAAGCTTGATTTTATATAGTAGCTCAGAGCCCCACAATAATCTTTCATTTTTCTGTTTTTTTTTTTTTTGATTAAGAGTGACCTTTATGAAACCATTTCCTTGTTCATCCTGCAGGAAGTGAACCTGAAATAAAAATCAAAGAAAAGTTCTTATCATCTGGTCGGGACTATTTTCACCAATGTTTTACACTACCGTTTTCAACGTCGGACTTGAAAATTATTCAGAGTCATTTTAAGGAGCGTTACCTACCTGCTCATCTTCTTTTCGTATTTGAGAAAATATTCTATTCATGAAATGGTGAGCACTCTTACAAGTATTTTTTAGTGTCATTTTACATACGAACATTACCTCGAATAAAATATTTCAACGCTTTCACGACGCGAACTTTATGAGATCATTTTCACGTGGGTGTTTCCAACCATCAACTTATTTGATTACCTACAACGATATGGGCGAAAAGCACGAAGAAGAAACGAAAAGTAAATAAGAAGCACGCTTCAAAATTTCAACAAAGTACCTAACTCAGGTATTTTATCGGTCGTTTAGTGCAAAAATACTCTTTTACAAAGGATTTTTTTCTTTTCATTTCCACAGAGCAGAGTTAAATGTCAACTTTTCCTACATTTTCTTTATTTTTTTTCCCCCCAGAAATTTGTTTGTACAGAATTTTGATTGCTGAAATGAGATTATTGTCGTAATGAAAAAATCGTCTTAATATCCATGACAACACACTTTCGTGAACATTTTATTCTTCGTAGGTAAGATCTTTATGAAAAATAAAGGTTCAACTGCCATTGTTTATTTATTTGTTCAGCTTTGGGAGATTTTACTGAGAGAAGCTTAACGTGAAAATGTCTCCTTCAAGCGTTTGAGATAATTACTCCTTTTTTGGCATAAAAAATTGTATAAGCTAATGGTTAAATTAGAAAACTCTGGGTTAACAATATGTCTCTTTCATCGAACAAAAAATGAACTTAAAATTCATAAATATTTAAGGTAAATTAAATTATTAATAATATTTAAAACAATAAATACTTCATTTTTATTTAATAATTCAATAAATATAATTAATATAAATAAACTAAATGACAAATTAATATTCATAATAATTTCTATTATAATTACAATACCTGGAATTAAGAGAAAGAGAAGTTAAGAAGAACACTTGTTAGGCTGCACAACCAGAATCCTGAATTAGATAGGAGTCATCTTTCGATGACTAATAATGCTTTAAGTGCTTCTTTTTGAATATTTCATGACTTATCTGTGAACCACCAGAGTTTGTGTGTGCAGATGGTGAAAGAAAATCCTAATATTTAAATAAAATGTTGGCAACATGTGGAATTAGAACGAATGAATTGGTAAATGGACAAACTTTACTCCCGCCAAAATGTATACTCATTACACAGGTAAAAAAATTCCAAAGGAACATTTGCATATATAGGCTGGAATTTGAGAACTAAAGAGGATATGATGGAGAAAAGTGCCTGTCGCAGTCTGAGAATTTCTTTTAGTTTGAGCCGACGCATCTTCTGAAAGAGTGATGTAATTATGCATTTTATATTTTTGTTTAAACTTCACATATTGTGGTAATCAGACCTTTCAAACAATCCCTAAAATTTTCAAATTTTTCACCCATTTTAACCAAAATTTTGCTTTATTTTCATTTAAAGTTTGAAAACTTTCCTCTTTAGAATTAAACTTAATAATTAGAAATTTTTTTGAAAATATAAAATTAAATTGAGACAAGAAAAATCATCTTCTTCGTGAGAAAATCCGCTCAATTTTGGACACAATGGGTTAGGTCAAATTACAGTTTAAATTTTTTAGTAGTGGTTTTTAATGGCTGACGAAAAAATTCAAAAGCCTCTTTGATTTTGCCGGATGCCCATTGCTGCCGAAGTTTCCCTTCATTTTTTAGATTTTTCCAATCAATTTAAGTCTCTGATATTTTCTCACTCCACGAAAACAAATATCATTGAAAATAGAAATAAAATTTTTTCTCAAAGATTCTCTCTGGCTATTTCCATCTTTTTTAAATACATTTTGGCTTATAGTTTTCCTTTTCTGAATAAAATTGAGAAATCCATTCCCGCAATTAAAAGAATCTAGACCAACCATTGCTTTGTTTTTTGAAGTTTGAGGCACATACAAGGAGTTCCAATGACTATAAAATAATGGAATACTGGCTCTTTTTTTCACTTTTTTCAATACTTCAACTACAGTCGCAGTATTTTTTGCGATATTGTTATGAAGTATTCTCTCGATTAATTGTGAGCCATCAAAGTAGTCTGTTGGTTGGCTTTTGTTTAGTACTATAAGAATAAAGGCATAAATGTATATGGGGATTAGTCAACACTCGTATGAGGTTATAGACTCGGCCTATCAACAACAGTCGTCACCTTTGATGACAAATAATTGTGTATTGCACGTTAAACAAAAAATGTATGTTTGTTTGTTTGTACTTGTCTATCTTTGCAGGTAGACAAGTTACAAATCTTGGTCCGTGACAAATTGAGAGATAACCATTTCTGCGATGTCAGAAACCGATAAAGAGATGAATTCTCCGTACTTTACGGCTGTCATAGCAACTGTAAAGTAAGATGAATTATCTACACATTAGCCTATGTAATTAGTACATAGGTGTGTATATGTGTGTATAGGGAGCCGAGTATATAAGACCAGAAAATCTTAGGCTAAATTGTCAATGTTTGCCAAGGTCTTGGCTCCCATACCTTTTTAGTATTTTGGCTATAAACACGCAAATTGTTCTGTTGAACACCTTCTGTTGTTGGTATACTATTCACAAAGTAAGGTATTCCACAATGTGGTTTGTCCACTATTAAATTCACAAATATTTTGATATTATTTCAGTTAAACTAAAGATTTTTAAAGTTGGGCTCACGATTGATAAATAATTATCAAACCTTCCATCTAATCAAAAAAAATAATAATTTTTTCGTAAAAATTTTTATTAAAATTGAAAATTGAAAAAATTTTTGTCAAGTGCGGAAAATTTTTAATATACAGAAATTTCCGGAATTAAATTTTCATTTTACACAGGGCAAAGTCTAACAATTTTTGTGAATATTTTTGGACTAAAAATTGGTGTAACCAGAGGATTAGGAATCACAGAACCTGGAGATCCAAATTCGAGTTCAAAAATCAGTATTTGGTGTGAACTTCAAATGTTGTTAAACCCATTAGTTCCAGTGAAAAGGTTCAGTCTTTGCAAATTTTGTATTTCATCGTGCGTAGAAAAATAAGCAACAAATATTTCAGTTCTACTTAATTTCTTACCCTATGAAGTATTTTGTCGATGTAAGCATCATTATATCTGAATAATTTAGGTAATAAATTAATGGTTTTTTGAATTGTGAAGTTTCTTTTTAAAATGTGCTGAAAATATTCATATTATTACTGGTTGAGTCGTGAAGTAGGTAAGAGAAGTGAGCGTTGACATGTGATGAGAGTAGGTAGAAGAATGAGGTGGGTAGTATAAATATAAATAAACCATTGATTTTGAGAGTGATGATTGGTAGGTTTCATTATGGGTGGTTCTCACCTGAGTTCAGAATAACTGGCTTATTACCCGGACACTCTATAAATAAACAATTGATTTTGAGAGTGATGATTGGTAGGTTTCATTATGGGTGGTTCTCACCTGAGTTCAGAATAACTGGCTTACTACCCGGACACTCTAATTATCTTTATTTTTTCTGTTTTAAAGTTTAGGTTAAAATTTGAATTAAGTGTGAAGGGTATTGACTCTCTCGGGGATGAATTCTTTTTAAATGAAGTTACCTCGGTAGAAATACCACAATATGAGGTTCCCAGGGGCATATTGAGTTTTTTATTACGAATAAGAAAAGTTATTAGGTCCGTGAAAAGATTAGAATTGGACCAACACCGCCTGGAATCAAAATGAAAAGAAATTAAAAAGTTGATGATGAACAAAATATTAGTCTTATTCTTACATGGACTGTGTACGATCTGGAAAAAAATGAAAACTTGAAAGAAAATATGAAATAAAAAGTTCTAATTCTTACTACCTACTTTTGTAATTTGCAATAATTTAGTGTTTAATTTTTATTTCTCTCTCTGTTAGAGTAAGACACTTACCTACTGCTCTTGGAATTCTTTAGTATTCTCAAAGGACATGAATGGTAAGTTCAGTTTAGGTATCAGTCATATTGAAAATTTTTCTCGCGAATCTGAGACTATGATGAAGATCTCAACGAAACATTAATTTTTTTTTTGAGCTGGTTCCGTCTTCGGCCCTTAGATTCTCGTGCTACAAAGCTCATCAAACCTATAACTCTTGTTACGTCGTGGGTTGCTCTCAGGAGTCTTTTCTCTCAACCGAGAGACATTTATATTCTGACCTCCAACCCCCATAACTTAATTAGGACCCGTAACTTATGTCTGCCGCATGATCGGTTTCCACCATGTCTACAGAGCTGGGCATTGACGTGCAACGTGGACTGAAGTCTCATTCTTTGCTCGACATTTCTGACATACTATACTTTTTGATAACCCGGTTTTGTGTTGCCCTTGTCCTATACCTCTCAGTTAATAGACCCACCACCAGCCTCCTACTTTTCTTGTCTAGTTTCATTAAAAATTTAGCGTGCATACCTTTAAGTGCTTTTGAATTTATTTTGCTTACTTAATAATTTCTTGATATCAGACTCATGCCAGTTCGTATTTTTTTGTTCTATCACCCAGTTTTCTCTTCGTGATTTGATCGAGCTGCACGTGAAAGGTTTGTATAATTTTTGGCCCTATGGTTATTTCCTTTGAGCCTTCTCTAGCCAATTTTGTCAGCTACCGCATTTGCTGGTAAGTATACCTTCGGGGCTAGGTGACTGTATAATCGTAACCTGGTTCTGGTCGGCCAGCTTACATATCTTCGAGCTCGATCACGCAGCAAGAATACCATAGTAGTGTTCTTTGTTTTGCTGCCTCCAATCATCACCATATAAAAGAGTAAATTAAGATTTTATGTGCTGCGTTTGCTGTAGCGGCGGAATTTATTTAAAATTACGAAAACACCACAACGAACACCTGTAACACGAATGTCTGCAGTTGGTGGTTTTGTTTTCTTCAAAATGATTCGAAGGATTTTGAGATTTCTCCTGCAGGCCAGAACTGCAGGCTGTATGTAAGTGTTTGGTGTAAAAAGTATTCATCAATTCGATGCAATCTACTAGCTGTACGCCAGCATTAGCTGGTAATATATATGGTTGGGGTTCAGTTGGTAAGCCATTATATCAGGCTCTGTCGCGGATACACTCGGTATCCTCGTTTAAATGGCGTAAAAGAAAAAATCGAATAAACGTATCGGTACTTTTCAATGAGATGCGAAAATCTCGAGAGGCCAGCTCAATTTGGCGAAGAATGCGACTGTTTGCATTCGAAATTATTTAATTCGCATTGAACGCAGATTTGTGTTCACCTTTACCGAACAAAATCACTGCCGGGTGCGACGCCGCAGTCCGAGCCAATAATAAATAATACCTACCCGATAAAATAAACCCCTATATGTACGTATAAATTCGTTTACTCGGCGCAAAACCTGGGCCACATAAACCTTACCGCGTTGGACAAATATTTCCTCCGAAAGGACTTCCTACTCTTCCACCGCCCTGCCTTTCGTTTTCGTTTCGAAGCTTTTCGAATTATCCGTTTTTCACGACCACGTATCCCTAACCTACCCGCCACATACAATGGAAAGCCATTCCAAACGTCGATAATCGCCTGCGCCTACCCCCGCCGCAAAGCCTCTCCCGCAGAAACCCTCTTAACGCGTGTGGACCGACTATGTTCGTGTTTCCAGCCACCATTTCACGGCGTGAACAGGTGCAATAACTGCTACAATCAGGCAATTAAAAACGATTAGTGCTCGCTTTAATGGTTTTCCATTGCGTGCCTCTCGGCAGCTTAACATTCGCACTTGGTAAAAGCAACAAGTAAATCACCTGGCAAACCCTGCGCTTAAAGTTCCACGCCTTATATACCTGTACAGTAGTTCTGTGTGTGTATGTGTGTATGTGTGTATGTATGTATGTATGTATGCATCTGCTTTTCCAGAGATTTTTTGTTTCCAGTTTACTCGAGAACTACTGAACCAATAAGGACAAAACTTCTTTCAGACCTGCTTCTATACGACAGCTATCTTTTGTAAAAATTTCAGCCTTATATATTCAGTAGTTTTCTCAAAACTGTGAACATAAAATTTTTTTCTGAAATTTTTCTTTTCCAGTTTTCTTGAAAACTACTGAATCAGTAGGCACAAAACTTCTCAGAAACTTGCAGCAACATAAGAAAAGTCTACCTTGAAAATTTCAGCTCGATTTGTTTGTCATTTTCTCAGAATCCTAAAAAAATGACTTTTCTAGGAATTTTTTGTTTTTCAGTTTTCTCGGAAGCTAACTAACCGATAGGCAAAAAACTTATTTTAGACCTGCTTCAATATGAAAACTACCTCTCGTAAAAATTCCAGCTTTACTTACTTGGTAATTTCTCAGAACCATAAACACAAAATTTTGAGCGATAAATATATACATACTGTGGAATATCTTGTTGTGAGAAGTATTCACACACAGAAGGTAATCAACAGTTTTACATGTTCTGCCACATCATACACGAATGTATGGGAGAGCCAAATCCAAGGCAAAAACTGACAATTTTGTAGCTAGTTTTGTGAGTTTATATAGGGAAAGTGGCACAGACACACGTATGTACATATACATATGAAATTATGTCGTCATATTACGTTTCTTATTTCATATGGTGATAAGAAATGACTCAGTGCGTTTGGTACTGGGCTGTGACATCATCGAGATCTTTATCAAGCGATTTGTCACAGCCCAAACAATGTCTCTCACCTGTATATATGTACAGGTATAAGAACATACAAACATACATGTGTTAATTTGCTTAACATCATAGATATGAATAATAGCCAGCCTTTTGGAGGTGATTTTTAATGAGGGGTGCAAGCCTCTTTACCTCATACGAGTAGAATCACCACACATACATATATATATATATATATATATATATATATATATGTGCGTGTGTGTGTGCGTGTGTGTGTATGTGTATATGTGTATATAATCAGTTCAAAATAAAAAAATGGTACCAATCGTTTTCTTTTCTTATGAAATGGATAATTTTACCATCCCTGCCCCTAACCCTTTTGTGAGGTCAATTTTAATACCCCGTTTGCAAGCAAAATAGGTAAAAAGAGAAAGTAAAAAAAAATTATCACCGAGCGAGGTTATGCAACAAGGGGTTAGCTGCAAAGGCTTCGAGCTAAAAAATACGACTCGCTGGAGACCAATAAAAAGGTGGGTTGTACCCTTCACCCGTCGTTGCATTCTCCGTATCCCTACAAATTGCCAAAATCGCGAAACGCCGGCATACACCATAACATGACGAAGAAAAATTTCTACATTTATTTTCAACCTATCGTCGACGTTCAAGATGCAGAACAAGAGGAAAAAGCAAAAAAGCAAATACAAAAAAAAAATGGTATTCGTTTTCCTAACGAGCTAAAAAATAGATATTATTAACCTTCGTTGGTAATACAATACTTTCGCTTTCACCTTTTCGAACGTGAAAGCAATACCTGCCTTACCTGTTAATCCAAATATTGGTTGAGATAGGTATAATTTGTTTTATTTTTTCTTTTTTAAGGGGCACGTGTATTGGGATACCTATACGTATATGTGTGGTGTATTTGTACTAGTCGTGTGATTTATACATATTCCTCCATGTTGTTTTCCTTTTTCCTCTCTTATTCAAAAATTTTCAATTTGTAAAGTGTATTTTTTGTGGAGTGGGTCGGTGTGAGGGGATAGCGAGTATCGTGACTATCGCAAAATGAGCCTCGATTGTTGGTGAAAGAAACGATTTGTTGGCTTCAGTGGTTGGGTTTTTCCTTTTTTTTTTTTAATGTTGAGAAAATGGTAGTATACGGTCGTGGGTGAGACGTAAAATATATGTGCAAATGTTTGAGACGTTTGCTTTGCAAAGAGACGGGATCCTTGTAGCTTTGGTTGTCTCCTTCCAATTTACTATGTTTTATTTTTTTAGTGAAGTATTCGTTACAAATAAACCCGGTGTAGACCATAGAAATAAACATGTGAGGTGCTTTAGATGGAGGATAATATCAGCTGCTTTTGTGCAATTGTGCGCAGAAATGTGTATTTGTAGGAGCTAATTAGAATTTTGAAGTAAGGTAACATTTGCCGTTTCAGAGTAAACAGTATGGTGCTGCTTCGAATCCCAGCTAGTCCCTACTATTGGTAACCTCTGACAATTGGTTGTAACACCTTGAATTAAGACCGAGTGCCCTTGTCACTCCCGTGAAACCCATGTCAAACAAGTCCATATTATTTTCCTTCGCCTCATGCTTAATGACCCTTTGCCTTACCTACAGCGCTGTGAAAACAACTGACTGATGTTTAGAACTAGTATTTCTATTCCCCTTGAGATGGCCTTATATTGAAACCTTTGCAGATGGATGCACAAACGCACAACCAAGCAGACATAAACTCTTTATATATAGAGATTTAGGACAGAAAAGAGAGAATGAACTCCATCTCTCAGAGCACCCAGAATTTCCTCACCTTCTCCGTCAATAATTGCATAGCAAGGTATTTGAAAAGTTTTTGAAATCTCAACGATATATAAACAGAAATATAACGTACGCGACAAATAATGTAGTTAATTCCATTGCCTGTATCACATTTTGATTTCACCAACTTAAATTTGATTACATTTAGACAAATTTTTGGTACCCCCAGAGATGGGCAAGTGGTTAATGAAAGATGACACACACTTACGATTAAATTTCGTAAATATGCGGGCAGATTTTGATTATTTGAATTTTTTTCAAAGTCCTTATCGATAAATACTAATGACAGCAAGTTAATAGAAAATAAAGTCATAAATATTGGGCAGTGTTGTGTGCTGGTTGTATGCTGGTTGTATGCTGGTTGTATGATGGAGAATTGCAGAAGATTTTTTGAGTTTTGAATTTGTTCCTGACATATATATTCTGAAATTCATTTTTATAAGTTGAATTTGAAGGCTGATCCAAAAGAGATTCTACGTTCATACTATTTTTGCTAGAGTAAACGCATGGGGCAAAAGTACTATTGAGCTTTAGCACCCTCTATAATTACAGATTTTAAAAATTAGCATCACCATTAAATACGTCATACTACAACATACCTTACAGCCAAAAATCATGGAACTATGTGAGATGGTAATAAACTTATGACAAAATATAAATTTTTCATATGTTTGATGTAACTTTTCTAACAACATTCGTAAGAGTTTCTGTTTAACAATTAGTAGATGCTGAAGCCTGCGGGTAAAAATAATATCCCATAATGAGGTAAGTATCAGACTTAAACAATAATTTCCGTGTTATTGTCTTCAGTTTTAGAAAATAATTTTTTTTTAAATTCCATTTTGGGGCAAATTTACGCAGATCAAAGTGGGGTAAAAGTCCAACTGAGTTATTCGTGAAAATGTGAATATATAATTGAATTATGACTGGTTCTTTCTCTTTTTTTTTTTTCAAAAATTATATACGTGCAATAGAGAGACATCCTATTAGCCCTCAAACTTTGTAAAAACTCAAAAATGAGAGAGCTAATGGAATGTCTATTCACTAATTAGCTAGAAAAAAAAGTGAATGAAGCTACTCTCAGAAAAGCGTTGAAAAGAGGTAACAAATTTGGAAATTTATTATAAAGAGTGAATATTTGTAGTTCTAAATTTTAATAAATATGCCTGTTTATAATTTCCACAGGCGATACTGTTGGAAAATTAAGACACTTTAGGAGTGTTTTCTCCGAGAAACAAAAAAATGAACTTATTACGCATGGTTTCTCTGTGGGTGAAAAAATAATTTCTCTTATTGATATCCTTCCACTACCGAAAAAAAAGGTTGAATTTTTCACTAATCAATTTTTATAATCATAGGCATAGTTTTTTCATAATTTTTTTGTTATTTTCAGACACAGAGTAAACAACACCCTAAAGAAAAAAATCTACAGTAGTTACTGCTAGCCCAAATGTGGAAAGTTTAAGATTGATAAAAAAAGTTTGCAAGAATAAACAGGCAAAAGTGAATAATCAGAAAATATAGAGGGAAAATAAAAAGAATATTGCAAGGGCAAAACAGAAAACAAAAACTGTGCTGTTACAAGCAGCCTGCAAAAAAAGCAGTTGATCTTCCTTGAACCACCTGAACAGGCCTTACCTTCTGTAGAGGAATACCACCTAATTTGTGGCAAACCATATTCAAATTCCAGATCAAAAGAAATTTTGGATCCAGTGTAATGCTTGTGAACTTTGGGTGCATCAGGAGTGTACAACCTACAATAACATAAGGTTTTTTATGAGTGATCTGTGTCAGAAATATTAATTGAATTATACCTTATTTTATTTTATCCATGATATTTTAGTTTTTTCAAATAAAAATGCTTAATTTTTCAGCAATTAAGTTAAAAATAATTTATAGGACTTTTGCCCCACTGTCTGTGTACTTTTTCTCCATGGTATAGGGCAAAATTCCTATTTGACAAATTTTTTTTAATCACCTTTAGCTCTACTTTCACTTATTTTTCAATGCAAGCATTGGCTTATTTTGATGATGAGGGATTCAAACTATCATATAAACATCAAAAATTTTCTATATATATTCATTAGGTATATTTTTTTACAAGCCAAAAATCACTGTGTCTTTTTGCCCCACCTTACTCTAATTATTTTTATATAGGTTTTATATTATGTTATGCGAAGGTTCATGTATCATGGAATTCATAAATCATTGGGAAGTGTTCTGTGTTCACACTGTTTTTGCTAATTGCGAGTGTGTGCATGTATAAATACAGTACACCACATGACAATGGAAGGTGGTGCGTGTTCTTCTCATATTTGAATGTGTGTGAGCCTTGCTCAGTATTAAATTTATTAATACGGACAAAATGTAAAGCCTTGAGTGCAAAAAAGTAGTTTGTGGACTATTAGTCCACTGGCCCACTAGGTGATCAAAGAGTGTGTAATACACTCGTTTGTCTTCGATCACCCGTTGCAACATTAATAATTTTATTATTTTAAACATTTGTTATTAATTTTCTTGTAAAAGTAAGAACAATTATTTTGGAATAATTTTAATGCTCAATACCTTCTGTTACTCTAAATCCTCTAACATAAATGCTACGCAATTCATATTGATTAATGATAAATGATAAGAAACGAATCAAAATCTGCCGGCTCATTTGCAAAATTTAATCGAAACTGAAATCACACAACACAAAACTGATTTGCATTTGGGAACTTGGCTGATCTGTATGATTTTAAGAAATTTGAGGTACTTGTACTGGCAGCAGTATGGTATAGAGGTAGCCTAAGTCCTGCTGTGCATTGCCATAAACTTGCTCCCTATTCACATGGTGATAATACTGTTATCATAATGAAACAATACCTATAAATATCCCAAAGCTTCGTATCCTACAGTAGAAATAAATATGATTGTTATACTGAGTCTTGTTGATGGCAAACTGACAGTGTAGGTGCATTTAAACCTCCACTACTTTTGAACAGATGGTTATGTGATTGGGGTGAATTCCTACTGGCCCGTAGTGCTTTCCAGCTGATGAAACTCATTCCGTGGTTGAGAACCACTGCCCTAAACTATTTAAGTCAATTTTCAACTTGCATTGCCATATTAATTTCTTACGTGATGTTCGATTTTCACAGCTGTCTAATTTTTTCTTTATTTCCTTTTGTTTCAGGTGAGCTATTCATAAAAACAAAATCAAAAAGATCAACCTTTTCAGTTTCTATAAATTTATTTGGGTAAGACATCGCCATAGGAATTATTTACAGTTTGGAATAATGCTTCTTATAATATTATGTGTTTGATTATTTTTGTTACGCTTTTATTCAACTAACCACTTTTTAAAGTAGAATTTAGATTATATGTCAGATGGATAGTTTATTCACTCAAACACAAGTGTAGTGCTGAGGCAGACCACCGTGTTTGTTTAGTGCTGTGATTGCATGCTGTGAGATACGTAACTATCATCTATGTGTATCTGTGTGAGTGCGCTAGGTTTCACACAACATTTTAAAATAATAATTTTTTGAATACGCTTTTATCATTTTTAAAAAACTTATTATAAGCCTCTTATTCTACTCACTACTGCGATTTTAAAATATACCAATGCTGCAACCAACCTTCCGCAATGAAATAATATTTATTTCGTATGAGGCTAAAACTAAAAAAAAAAAAGAAAGAAGCTTATCTTTTAAAAGTTTGTTTTTAACGTAATCTTATTTTTAAATTTTTTTAAATTTTTAAGCCAGAGTTTTTCTGCTAATATTTAAGGCTATAATGCTTCGATGTCTAAATCGGTATGATTTGGGTAGGATTACTAGTCCTTTGAGTTATTTTTGTTGGAGATTGGAAGGTTGGCAATGTTGGTGGCCACAGGTCTCGAACCAGGAAATTTCTTCAAGGGCTGGGCAAAGCAACTGGACCACATTTTTAATAAATTTGCTTTCCGCCTTCCATTTCGTTGTTCAGTTTAAGTCCGAGCATAATAATTCATAATACAAATAAAAAGATGTGTTTGTATGATATTACAAGCACTGAGGTGATGCTTCACGACGCTTTGGCTATTGCTAGCCCTGGATTTTTTTTGACGTATAGAGAACACTGTAGAATTCGTTGTTTCGGCAGAAACAAGAAAACATTTTTTCTTTCATATCAGTGTGTAGCTATGTGAGTATAGTGGCGTATATGCATCGAATATAAGTGAAAATGTTTGAGAAATAATTTTGATGAATGAATTATGTTTATTATTGTGATGAGTACGCGGTAGATATCAATACTTTGAATTTCTTACTCGACAGGTCATATATTATGCTCTCCCAGTGTAGATACAATATTGTAGAAATAATCAAATTTCATAGGACTTCATTGTGTTGAACCTTTTTTTCAAAGTATGAAACCTCAAAATTCTTGATTGATTAAATAGAGAACAATAGCAGGATTCTTTTTTTTTTTTGTTAAAAAAAAACCTATTAAAATGAATTTTACTGTATTATTGTCTACAGTCGATAAAATTGTTGCATTTGTGCTCGCAAATACCAACGATAATGGCCGTATTTGCATTCCCGCTCGAAATATGTACAATTTCGAAAATCGACTCCTAAGGAGAATCTGCAACGTGGCCGTTATCATCAACATGACGTAGGTGTACTCGCATTTCGTAATTAGTTTAGGTGTAAAATTTATTATTCCATCTGGAAATGCGGAATAGAAATACCACGTTTTGTTGTTTCTACCTTGTTTTTTCACCCTCCCTCCCTTTAATTGCTTCCACTGTCGGGAAGACGTATTTTCCTGCCAACAATTTCTTTCCCCCCAGCCCATCCTTAATTTTTTTATTATTTTCCTTCTCCTCAGATAGGCGCAGAAAAAACATAAAAATCGTGTATATATCTGCCTCGACTCACTTAAACTGCATACCTACTTACAATTTTAACGTACTCGACGGAGTTTAAAGGTGCCTACAATATAAATTACATTCTCCCTCCCTTTCCCCGTCACACCCTTTCGCGACAATTAACTTTGCGAAAATTTTGCTGGTTACGAAGGCATAGCACGTTTTGCAACGCGGATTTCCACCGTCGAGAAGAGAAAATTCACAATTGCTATCGTAATCGAGGGTAGAATAGTGAGATACAAAGCATCAGATCGAAGACCCACATATACCTGCGATACCTACTGCAGAGATGCACACCCAGATATACCAACGTGGGTACGTGTGTACACGTTGTACAAGAATAATAAAATAAAAAATAAAAGGCATCTAATTTCATTTTCTACTGCCTACTGTCGTGCATGTTTGAAAAATGCGAAGGCAAAAAAATAAAATCACTGGAGTCGTGTTTTCGTCGATGTTGATGAAATTCACATCGATATACGACGACAAAGTATACCGAATGCTTATGAAGTAATTAAAAACGATAGAGTAATTCGTGTGGAAAAGTAAAGAAAAAGTCTTATATTTGTCGAAACTTTTTTTTTTTTTTCAATTTTTATTTCTCTTTTTCTCTCTCTCTCTCTCCATACGGCTGCATTTGTTCATTCTTTATTCCAAATGCGATGCTTAAATGTTTAATGTAATTTCGGGTGTATTGTTACGTGTAGGTACGTGAAAAGAATGAGCGAATTGAAATTATGTTTTTTTTTTTTTTTATCAACTCTCTTGGACGAACGAGCAAGTTACCCTATGGGTACTGAACTAAATACTGGCAATGATTGATGGAGAAAGAAACGTCGGCAGAGGGAAGTACCTATTTGCAGGAACTGGAAACAGTATAACTGGAAAATTCGATGCAGTTTGATTTGTTTCTTTTTTCTGTTTTATCCTTTTTCCAAATGCGAATATTTTTCAGCGGGAAAGTAATAATTACCGACTATTGTTTGAAAAAAAGAAAAAAAACATAATTGGATATCTACCTCAATTTCAAAAAGCTGTAAGTCGACATACGCTCTCTTCGGTTATCTCTCAAAAATAAATAGTGGTACTCTCTAACTACCGTCGAATGCAACTAGCGTATTATTTCTATATTTTTAGTTTTTTATTTGCTGAGATATTCAGTTTATAACAAATTTGTTCCCTCATCCTATTGAAATATCTTATATTATCTTCGATCATACAGATGTATGGATACGTTAGTAATTGTATCACGCCAATGTTAATCAAACTTACCATTATTATAAAGCCGGTAAATTGGCACAGATTTTATACACATACGCAGTAGGTTCTATTTCGTCTGTTTTTAATCTGTTGGTCCGGTGATTATAAAGCTACCTATCTTCAGACTTTTCTGTGAATCCAGTGAAGTCTGTGCCCACTTATGGGTTTTAGAATAATAATGTCAACTTGGTGTTTTGCGTTAACCTGGTTATCCATATACATTCTGTAGGTATATGATAGAAGATCTTTTTGTATGTGTAAAGGGCTTATGTCTGTCCGTTTTTCGTTTGTGTTTGAATTTAACCTCAACTCTTGGTAAATAGAGGTTCCTGTAACAACATAAAAGGGTCTAGGTTGATGATTTTAGACCAAAATACTAATACCAGAAAAGTATCAATATCTCTGTAATATTTTAAAATAATTAATTTATTATCCACAAACTATTGTGGACCTTAACTTTCGAGAGACTTTATAAAATACGAGTATTTCAAACACAAAGAATAATTTAAACACTTTTAATAAAATAATAATTTGTACAACACAATACATTAAATAATATTTCAAACACTGATAATCAGGTTGAGCATTGGGATAAGCCCTTAGACTGCACAATGACTGTCTATTTTAAACTGTATGTTGAACTGGATATTGTTTACTTTGTAACACAGAGTTTATATACCCATTCAGGGTACCTAAATGTACATGGTGAATAGACTAAATGAAATAGGAACTTGTTATCATAGGAATATGCTGACTCGTGATATAATCGAGAGACCAGCGTATTTGGTACTTAATATTATGACAGTATTCCCATATTCTCATAGTATTCGGTGCGGGTATTTTAAATTGTTTTTGATCATATGGCCGGTGACCTGAATTACTGGTATTCAAACAGTGTCACCAAATTTGTTCATCATATTCAAAAATAAACAAAAATATACCTTACAATACCTACTCATTATTTTTTCTTGTCGGTTGTATTCATGGTGCAGTAATTTAGATTGAAGGACTATCATGCATTGGGCAAAATAATATCGATGGTTGATATGGATTTCAGGGGACAGAGGTCACGAAGGCATTCAGGGATGAATGCAAGAACGATACTTATAAGTAATTCTTACATTTTTTCAATTATCAATTGTATCCGTTCATAAACATATATAGATATAAATTTGTTAAGGTAAGTAAGTCTTAAGTTACTGTTGATACTTGAGTATCGGTCTTGCATTCAGGCATCAGTTTTAAAGGGCTTAAATTTGTCTATCTGCGCGTCCCTGTGCGCATGTTTTAATTTGAAGCAATCTCTTGGGAAATAGACATAGACTACTAATATTCTGTTTCCTAGTTGGTTGTCTAGATGAATGGCTATCACGCTTGGGGCGAGGGTTCGAATTCTACAACAGACAGTTTCTTATTATTAAAATAATATAGATTTTTGATAAAGATTTCAGGGGTAAAGGGGATGACGAAGGCACTCAGTCTTGATTCTATCTTGTATGATATTGACAATAGATGACAGTTTTTTGTTTAATCTACGACTTCCGTAGTTATTGTGTGCAAAATAAAATTAATTACATACGTTCCCTGAAATACTTCGTTATTTCATGAAATAAGCTGACTGTATTTATTACTTTAACGATAACATAGCCATCAGGAAAATAAGAACTTTGGCTTTTATAATAAATATATGTGAAGAAAAAAAGGAAAACAAAAACTAAAGCGCAGCAATACTTCCCTAGAAAACTTAATTTGCCAATACACCCACAATTCAAAAAAAGAAATCGTGAATTTCATAATGCATAAATAAATTATGAAAAACACTATCGAAAGTTATCGAAATCTCATAAACATAGCGATCGGTTGATATTTCATCGTTCAATTTTTAAGTGAAATAAGTAAAATAAACTCTTCTGCCGTAAATGTGGAAAAGATACTTCAAGCAACACAGGCAACTTTAATTTTTTCCTGTTTTAAATGCTTTGCGGAAACGACTGAATCAGTAGCCGCCAAACTACTATCAGACCTGGGAAGCTATTCCACTAAAACTGCACGTCGTTCAGCCACTTACGCTGTTTAAGCAAACTTTAACTTGACGGATGGTTCCGTGAGATTCTTACGGGTCTTTACGACTCGTAGAAGGAGACGTGAACGACGTTAAGCGTTAGAGGAATAGCTCTCCTGGTCTTATGTACAAACTACCTTTCGTGAAAATTTCAGCCCTATTTCTCTTGTAGTTCTTACAAAACCGTAAATACATTTTCTTCAACAATTTTTTTCCCCCAGTTTTCTTGAAAACTACTGAATGATTAGGCACAAAACTTGTATCAAACTTGCACACTACATGAGGACAATCTAATGTAAAAACTTCTCTTTCCTAATTTTTTTGAAAATTTAGAAAAAATCACTTCTCCAGGAATTTTTGTTCTCCAGTTGTCTCAAAAACTATTGAACTAATAGGCACCGAAATCCTATCAAATCTAGTCTAGTATAAGATCCATCTTTTGTGAAAATATCAGCCTTATTTATTGCGCACTTTTTTCAAAACTTTAAGCACATTTTCTCCAGAAATTTTTAGTTCTCCAGTTTTTTCTAAAACTACTGAACCAATAGATACCAAACTGTTGTCAAATCTGGTCTTATGTGCTGGTTACCTTTTGTGAAAATTTCAACTCCATCCGTTTTGTAGTTTTCTCGAAACCACGAACACAAATTTTAGGCGATACATACGTTTAGTATATATTCATATTTATACAGGTGAAGTGGTGGTCTTTTTTTTTTAACAAGGTCTGTCACTTAACCATCCCATTTTTTCACAAGAAAACTATATAAAATTGCATAATTATCACCTATCAAGTTGATACTGCCCCCTCAGCACCTCAAGATGTTTTAAATCATATTTTATAGTTGATAAATTTTCCTCTTGCTGAAAAGTTTGTAAAATTTTCTACGAATTACGAATAATTACATACATTTTTCATAGGCGCAATAGTTTTGGAATTAAAATATGTCAAGCAAGTTATTTTGCAAAGTTATATTTTTAGGGCATTAACTTGAGGGGCACAAGGTTCACGGATATTTTCCTAAAAAGCTATTTTTCAAAAAATAGACAATTTCTCAAAAATTTTCTTCCCAATTGACAACAACCGAAAATTTTTGATTTTTTCTTTTGATTTTATTTTTTCCTCAATTTTGCTGTTCAATGTAAAATTAAAATAATTCAATTGATGATATAGTGAGCGGTTGGATGAAAAAGTAGATTGTTATTATTTTTTAAAGAAGAATAATTTATCTTGTGCCTTCAGGTATTGTGGGATGTTAGGAGACTAGGACCGAGAGGTGGATTTTGTTTTCTTGAAAAAGAGTTTATCTTGTGTCGGCAAGTATTACTTATGGGAGGTTAGGACAAAAACGTGGATTTGGTTTTTGAAAAATAATTTATATTCTTTGGGAAATTTTCCATTCGGGAAAATGACCCGTCTGGAAAAAAGATTCAGGAAATTGGTATTCGGGAAAATAATCCGAAATCCGAGTGGAAATGTCTATGTTTTATCAAGTCCATTACTCAATGTACAAACTTTGCATAATACTTTCCCAAAATGTTTTACAATGTCAACTGGTAATATGGTGCCCTAACTAAAAGTAAATAGCAAACTACTTCCAAAGAAAAAATATAAAGGTTAGGAAAAATAGGAGCAAAGTTGTACTATAATTTTGACATAGATGAATGAATAATATCTATATGTAGTCTACATATAAAAAAAGTCAGTCATTTTACTTTCTGTTTTTTAAGTACAATTATTCACATAAGTACATAATTATTACGCTGTCATATAAGTATACATAAAAAAAATTCTAACGTATTGATACTTCGCTAGAAAACCCAGTTTGCCAATTTTCGTTGACAATATTAAAACAAAAAACGAAAAAACAAAAAATAAATAAAATTTTAATTAATGCAATGTAGAAAAGACGTCCGTAACCCCTTGGGCCGTAAATAAGAAAAAGATACTTTTAGCATCACAGTCAACTTTTTTTCTCCATCAATTTTTCATCTTTGTTTTACATTTTCCTCGCGAATTTTAACCAATACTTACCAAACTTGTACCAAACTTGCACTTTCATTATGACAGTCTGTTGTGAAAAGTTCGGCCCGATTCCTTATATAGTTTCTTCAAAAACTTGGAAAAACCGCTTCTCCAGGAATTTATTGTTTTCAAATTTTCTGATCGGAAACTACTGAACCAGTAGTCACGACACTTTTTTTAGATCTTCTCCTATATGAGGACTAACTTTCGTGAGGATTTCAGCCCTATCCTTTTTGTAGTTGTTTAAAACTTCGAACCAAAAATTTAGGCGATACATAAATATATATATGTGTAGAAGCCCTTAAGCGCCCCTTTGGCTTGTGCCAGCCCTGGATTTTTTCTGATGACACTGTTGAATTTGTCGTTTCGGAGGAAACAATGAACATTTTTTGCCATGTCTGTGTGTGGCTGTGTGGGTAGTGGCGCATGCGCATCAAATATGAGGAAATCACTAACAAAAAAATGTGAGGAAATAATTTCATGAAATAACTAACGGCTTGTACGTTTATTATAGTGATTCATGAAAAAATATTGGGTCAAAATGGAAAAATGATGTCGTTAGTTTTTTTTTTTTTTTTTTTTTTTTGTCGTCAGATGAAAAATAATTGCTACCCCTACTCTTAACCTCTCATGAAGTCAATTTTAATAACCCAGTTTATAAGCAAACTTGGTGAAAATTCGATGAAAATGGCGAAATGGCCCAATAATTTTCTTTTCTCATAAAACGGATAATTTTCATCGTCCCTACCCCTAACTCTTTAGCGAGGTCAATTTTAATACTCGGTTAGCCAGAAAACGGTGTAAAAAGTGATGCTCTATTCATAAAGTTCATTAATCTATATCCTTTTTATTCTAGAAGGTAGGTGGGGCATAGAAAACAGGAAAAGTCAAAATACGGAGAACAAAGCCATCTTGATTCTGTTACTAAGCTGAAAAAAGAAAATGTAGATTAAATTAAAAGGCGTGAAAAAGAAGGTAAGAGAAAAATATAAAAAAAATTCGCCAAAATGTTCAGGTGGAAAAGAAACTTTTCGAATATTTTACGCTATTTTATGCGTTTATTTCGGTCGACGAAATAGAAGAGAATGCAGCGTATAATATTTTTGGAGCACTCCACTTCCGTCCACACAGGCCATCGTTTCGATTGGTACAGACGTGGCCGGCCGCAGGATTTTCTCAGGGGGGCTTTTTGTTTTTTGCTACCTAAGTTTAAATAATTCATCTTTTTATTTTATTTAATGAGCTCCCTGAAAGTCACATTTTGGGATTTTTTTAAAAGACTTCCTTCTCAGAAATGTACCATCCTCCTCGAAAAATATATTATTTAAAAAAGTTTGAAAATGAAAATTGAACAAGTTAATGCGAAATTAACGGTTTTATACATTTTTTAAAATAGTAAATGACGAGGTTTTTCTGAAAATAATTAATGCAATGACGGTTCAATTGTAGTGGCAGACCCGATGTGGTCGCATTATTCGTAATCAAAAATAATACGCGAGATTACTTGGTAATAATTTTGCTTTGTTTTGTTTGGGTCATGGGGGGTTGAACCCCCAAAACCTCATTTGCGTCTGGCCCTGGGTACAGAGCTTTTGGCTTAACTGCATAAAACGTTTTCAGCTGCGGTTTTGCGATAATTTCAAAGATTTTTGAAACGACGTAAACGCGAACAGAAATCCAGCGAATTAATTCGTCGCAACAGGACGTTAATTGATGAAGGTGCTTACGACTTATACCTTGTAGCAATAATCTTAATGCACCGGTTGAGAAGCGTATTTGACGATGCAGGACAACAGCCAAAAGGAAGAAGGATATATTAGGTACGTACACTTACTAAAAATAAGGGCGGTGAATGAGCAGAAAAACTGAAAACTGCACGATAAAACCTCGAATGGTAAAAATTTAGAATTTCGACACGTATTTTCTACGAATACGAGCGAAAACGTTTCTGGCAGTTAGACTATCCTCGAATGAGACGCCCGTCATTTATGACGAAGTGTATGTTTTTTGTGTTTCTTATTGTTACGGTCTTTTCTGCGCTCATTTTACTCGTTTTGGGACGAAAGATGGTGGAAACAAAGACACCCGACCAGATTCGAAATAAGTACAATATTGTAAAAACTGTCTTACATAAAATGAGGTAAGTAAGAATCTGTGTAAGTAACTTAATATTGTGGTGAATCCAGTTTAAAAATAAAAAGGAAAATATAATTTTGTTATGACGTTGTGATATCGTATTTTTGTGACCTAAGATTTTATAACATCATTTTTTTTTTCTGATTAAAACTTCCCAAGTTGGGGCCAAATTTCAGGCTAAGTTATGCAGCCTGTTTCACATTCTTCAATCCAGTTTAAGTGGGCAATATTGTAGGCTGAAGTATTGATGTAAAATCGAATTAGAGTTGAACTGGTTTTGGAGTTCTAACCTCCGGATGATGTAAGGTTGTATTAATAAGTACAAGAGTCGGAACCACAGCGACTATTGATCCATTCTGTACAGATAAAGTTAGATTGCGTGAAATTTGGTGGCGACATGAATTATGCAAGCTATTCGCTTTTTCGAATGCCACAGCTGGAAATTATCTTATCATAAAGCATCAACATCGAAAGAAAAGAAATAGGCCCAGTTCGGATTGAGTTGAACTTGAATATTACTGAATAGAAGAATACACAAAATACTGCGAACAAAATGGCACTTGCCTAATTTTTCAACATTTTCATGCAAAATTTTAATATTGTCCTGATAGAAAATAAAATTTTTCCAACTTTTGTACGTAGGTATACTTTTCGATAGATCTTTTTCACCAGCAGTGCACTCGAAGACCTGAGGTTCGTGACAAATATTAACACAGTTTTCTCAGTTGAAGACCTTATTTTTGTTGGAATACTGGTTTTATGGTCAGGTTATTGGTCTGTTGATTGATTGTTATCCTAACCAGTCTACTCGTCCGTAACTTGTCGCCCCTTGAGTTCCTGGAATGTTTCATTTCATGGTCATTATTATAAGCTTATATTCTACTCACTAATGCGATTTTAAAATATACCAATACTGCAGCCAACCTTCCGCAACAAAACAGCGTCCATTTCGTATAAAGCTAAAGCCAAAAGTCCGCGTTTTTTACAACATTTACATTTAAATTTTGAAAACAACTGCTCTTCTCTTACTTCACAATTTCTCAGCTTCTATTTAAGTTACAAAGCTGGAGTTTATACTGTTGAAAAGCGGAGAAAATTTGATTCAGTTTTCTAATAAAACTGATTTTTTCATCACCGTGAAATTTTCACAAATCGAACATAAAAATACTGCAAATTAATGAGAAATTTGCCGTTTTTTAATTTGTCATTTATTTCAAAAACTAATGATGGCAGAAAAAAATTTTCAGCGACGACACACCCCTTTCTTTTTAACGACAAATTCATTTCCTCCATCAGATTTACCTAAAACGAATTAATCACGAGATAACGGTGAGAGAAAATATAAGAACGAAACTGGGCGCTCTGCGTATCACTGTATAAGTGTATATATAAACATATATACAAAGGGCTTTCTGCATAATATTTCGCCACCTATCGGACATTGAATGTACACGTACATGTATATGGTTTTGGTCATCTGAGATTTGTAACTGGAGTTCTTGGAGTGGGGGCGTAGATCTCTCCTTCAAAGCTAATATATGTAAATAAAAGCTTATTTTTAAAAAATTTGATTTTAACCTAAACTTATTTTATGTTCTCGGGATTTTATACTGTGGTGTATTAATTTTTAACCGACTTCAAAAAAAAGGAGGAGGTTATCAGTTTAATCTGTATAATATATTTTGTTTTTTTTACGTTTGTTCCCGCATAATTTCTCAAACAGGGTAACGTTTTGATGAATTTTTTTTGAATGATAGAAGATGATCTCATGGTGGTTCCATTAAATTTTTTTTGGAATCGATAAGGTATGTGAAATAGGTACCTGGTTGTGAAAAGATATTCTCACAAGATGGTAATCTACAAATTTTGCATGTTCAACCACTTCATATGTAAACATACGGGTAAGTCAAAACCTGGGCAAACACTGGTGATTTTAGAATAAGTTTGGAACGTTTATATGCGGGCTTATTTACACACACACTGATACACATACGTAGTAATTACGTATGTTTGTGAGAGCAGCCTGATGCGTCATTTCTTGTATTGATAAGAAATGATGGGCCAGTTCCTGTATGGAATCGTAACATCATCGTATTGTTGAGACTGGTCACAATTCAGTACTCGTACATTATTTGCATGTATGTGCAAGTAATTAGGATTGAATGTAATTGATGCAATTGTGTTCAACGTCATAAAGACAAATATTTGTCAGCCTTGCAGCGGTGACTGTCATCAGGGGTCTGAGCCCCTTATCCTCATATGATATGAGTCCCCACAAGGTAATTTTAGAGTTATCTTTAAGTAAACAAACTGCTAGTTTTAAAGTAACATTGCCACTAATGCTAGAAACAAAAAGTTGTTGAAATAAATTTTTTTTCAAAAAGTAGAACCAACTTAAAAAAAAAGCAATAAAAAATGTACAAAAAAGTGAAAAATAATTTTTTTTTAATTTATCCAACAAAATCTAGGTCTAGGGAATGGAATTATTGAAGTCTGCTCTCTTTTCCTTCACTACATGTAGGTTTTATACTTACGTCAATTCTTTCCAATGTTATGGCAAAACTTTTTAATTAGCCCAAACTTCAATAAATACAATCCTTAGATCTTGATCTTGATGGAGAAAATTTGAAAGAATTATTTTTCAGTTTTTAGTGCATTTTTTATGGCTTTTTTTATATTTTCACAATATGATGATTTTATGTACTGAATGCGAGTTCATGTTCTCACAACTTTAATAATTCTGCACCATTATTGTTTAATCCAATCATCGAGGTCATTCCCCAATTTTCCTCACCGTATAAATGCAATTCCAATAACTTGACGAGTAAATATAAATTAAGTTGGTAATCATTGTAGTAGTAATCGAATATATTTAAAATGGTACTCGAATTTCAACTAAATGAAAATGGCATAAAAAGTAAGAAATTTATAGGTAGCAAGACTGAGAAAACAGCAGTAAGGTAATTTGTCAATAACTGCCACCCTGTCTATCTTCGTCACCCTAAAACAAACACATGAATTTTAATGTGTTAATGCTTCATCTGGTAGTACTTTCTAGCATTATACTCCCTACCATTCTTCCTGTGTTTAATCATTTCAGTTATTGTTTGTGTTTGTGGTGATATTAATTTAATATTATTTTCTCAGAAATCTAGTGAAAATCAATGAAAAATGAACAAAAAAATTAAGCTACGTGATTCATGTAACTCCTTTATTTTGGACTTGAGCTTAAAATAAAGTACAATTGGGTTATGGAACATGTAATATAAACTTCTAGGAATGTTTCATTACAATAGCAACCACATTGCTTTCAAACTCAGATAATTCCAAGTGTGGTGGCTACTAGAAATCAAATGATATAATTTTCCAGTTTCCAACATAGGTGTGAAATTTTAATTTTGGACTTAGGCTAAATACACAATACGATGGAGTTGTATGTAATATGAACATCCAGGAATGTTTCATTACAATGACAACCATACTGGTTTTTAATTTTGAAAATTCCTAGTGTGGCGGCTATTGAAAAATAAATTATATAATTTTCCAATTTCCAACACTGTTATCCAAAACTGATAATCAACTATTATCTTAACTGATGAAATGTAACTTTTTTCACTTCAAGTCATTAATTGTTCATAATTTGAGGCATCCGAACTGGGGAAAGATTGAATTCGTATTTTTCTGTGTTTCTTTCGGCTTCTATTGTATTCTTTCCTCACGTTTTTTCCCGGAGACATAACCTGCATTCTACCTTCTCGTTCACTCATATATTTATCGTAAATTCGCCGTCTCTTTTTCCATACTGTCCGCACTTTCAGATAAAACGGCGTCTACCTTCCTTTATATATTTGCCGTTCCACGTTCGTACCTATTTTGTATAATATGATAATGTAACTACACACGAATGGTAACAACTTGATTCCAATTAGGTATTCCCCAAAGTCCGTTCCTTTTCTTTCTCGATTCGTCTTCATTCTTGATTTTTAGAAGACGAATCAGTCCGTCAATGACCACGAATTAAGTTACTCGTTCCTCTTCTCGCAAAATGAGAGGGAACGCGTCTTTCTTTTTTCACTGTTAATTATTGCAATCAGAACCCTCGCTGGCGAATAAATCCTATTAGATGCAGTCGTCATCCTGAAAAACGTCTACTGGAGTTTGGTTTCCGCCGTTCATAATTAGTTTGCCGGATATGGAATTGGTTGTTATCATTCGTCTGGAGATGTGCCACGTTCGTAATGTCAGAGTCAACTTGTAATAAACGAAGTTTTGCGGCAACAATACTTTTATTTCCCTGTCGGCCAACAGGTAAAATATTACAATTTTCTCAATGTAATGTGGAGTAGGGGTTTCGGAGAGCATCGGGCGACGGGCCTATTGTAGGGTATTTCTCATTGGGTGAAGTATTACGTACACTAGGGAGTCTGTGGGGTTGAACCATGACCGTATATATTTATCCTCCTTACATGTGGGATGTATTCTTCGTTTATTTTAGGGATTCTTCTTACTGATTTTACCTTTTTTTATATCTTTTTCCAACTTTTTGTTCTTTTGCTGTCCTACTATTCATTCTGGTCCTAGTATACCTAGCCCCGCCTGGTAATTGTGATGTTCCCGGATGTCACATATTACTTTTATGGCGACCGTGACAGGACTCCGTAGCTTAGGCTACGTGTGTTCTGTGACTCCATCTTGTGATTTTCGTTTTTCTAGATTTTCCGTTGCCATATCCGTTGATCTATTTATTTATTTCCATTTAACCCTTTTTTCTTCATCCACACTTCTATTCAGTTTTTAGTTTCCCTGATTTAGATGTAAGAGCCTTTTTGAGAATTTTAATGGACACATCCGAGGTCCGCCATTCTCGTATGCGATCAATCAATGATCACCCATTAATTTAGCACGGTGCTGATCACACCAGCTAACCTTCGTAAGACTGATGGACGTTTGTATTCTTAACTGTCCTTAAACTAAAGAATACTGGCGACCGTCGACATGTCGCGGATTTTAATTCTGCAAGCACGTGTCAACCTTTTTTTTATTTTTGTAGGACAGCTGATTTCCTCACCCGTAAGACTTGAGAAACCTTGTTTCTCGTGTTCAAAGTTCCCACATGTTACTAGTTGAGTTGTTTCCCTGCGGTTATTTGCCAGCCTCGATCGTACTTCTAGTGTTCGTATACTAAGCCCTTTGATACCGCCCACTCTGAAGTCTGAAAAGGCAGCAAGCCATTTTATTGTATTTTCTATTTTATATTTTTTGTCCACCATACCTAAATTCTATGGTGCAATGTATTTTGTATTTTGTTATGTATTTTGTCTTCTTATGTCGGCGATCTTTAAATTCGTATCGCCCAATGTCTCTTTTTTCTTGTCAGTACTGCACCCAATTTGCTTGCTGCATTAATTTATATTTTTCATGCATTCTTATTTATATTTATTTGTGTATGTATGTAAGGACCCTAACATCATTATGAACGAGTATATTGTCTATCTCTGATCAGTTAACGTAAAAAAGTTAGTGGAAAAGAAACATAAACTCGTAAGTTAAAATCCGTTCATAATCTCTTAACGTAATTCCGTTCGTATTAATAAATTTAACGTAACGATGTATATTAAAAATTAAATCCTATATTTTTGGCTTTTTCCCGAATGATAAGTCGTTGGTCCCCGCTTATTATTCCACAAAAATAATATCCCCTAATCTTTCGATAATTTTGCTCTCGCGAAAATGCCTGAGACCTCCTACTCCGCACATTATAATACCTGTGTTAGATATAATAGAATAGCCGAGAAAATCTCCCATCATTGTTCCAGATCAGTTCAATTCCATAATCCAATCTTCGTGCTACAAAAAGTTTCATTCATTGACGGGCTACCCCCACTATTAGCCCCCAGCTTGTTGGACTACAATCCCCCTTTTTGATGGACGAACTTCATACCGCTCTTGGTAAAATGAGCATTGAACCAGGGGTCAATAACCCTCAACTTGATCCTCCAACTGATGAGTTTATTCTCGACGATCGAGGAAACCGTATCCTTGATATCGAAGGCGATCCCATTCGCAAAGCAGATCTCGAAAATCACCCTAACCAAAATCCACCTCCTGTTGAGAAAGATATTCCTGATAAACGATCCGTTAACGCATTGTACGATTCCGATGTTTATTCGGATGTTCCTGAACCACCATTGGGGGTTGATCAAACAGACTTTTATAAGAACCTAGCTCAATTAGAATTAAAACGTCGCCAGGATCAGAGAGCCGTGCTTGAGCGACTCGAAAGACAAATTCGTTGTGATAGGGAAATTATTGCTAATCTTACTAATTTAACACACTTAAGCAATCTTCCCGAAAATTATACTTTTAACCCAAGTCGAAGTGAACCAATCTCGACTCCAGTTAGTGCCGTTCCTGTTCAGGAACAAAAGATGTCGAGAAAATTGTTTCCTGGTTCAAAACCCGATCACGTTACCTTCGGTGGAACTCAAATCTTAGAGACAAGCCCTCCTCCGTTCCTTAATCTACGACAGGGATTTGAAACTCGAAACCAAGATTATTTGCAAATGAGTGATAACGCACAGAAAGCTGCACCACCGTTGCTCTCGTTCTTAAATAACCAGAACCCGTTTGCAAACCCTGTTTCGAACTCTACTTTTACGAAACCTCCTTCGGCATCCATCTCTCATATTCCGCGAATTCCAGACTCGGAACAACCCAGAGGTACGTTGTATGACCGAGTTGAAACCCTTTCAAACCACTTTCAACAGACAATTGAAACTCATCACGAACATCTTCTTGCAATTAATGCTCGTCTGGACTCCATCACTGAACTGCTTCTCGATCGAAAAGTACCAGATCGAAAATCAACAACTTTTAACACTTCTCTTCCACCACCTAACATCTTTCAACAGCTTCAAGACACGAGGAAACCTAGTTATTTCCCTATGGATAACTCTGTTCCGAAATATTCTATCCATCAACAACCTTTCGTACCACCTTCAGAGTTTCCTAAACCCACACCATCTCGTCAAGGTCGAACCAACAACTTTTATGATCGTGGAGGCTCACGATTACTCGACCCCTCAAAAATGGCAAAATACAGTGGAAACTCTGACGAACGTAGTCCTATTTCTTTCATCGAAGAATTCGAAAAGTGTACAAATAACTACGCCGAGGACGATCAATATCGTGGCATGTTATTTGGAGCTGTCTTCGATACCAACCGTTTTCCTGCTGGAAAAATTTATTCCAGAGGATGGGCATATCGTGCTGCCCGTGAACACTTCTTGATGGTGAACTGGAATGAATCCTGCAAGCAAGCTGAAGTTCAATATATCCAACAGAGCCACTACGATCCACTTCGTCATGGAAACGTTGCTACGTATGCAATTCACATGTATACGAAACTTCAAGAATGTGGAGAAACGATCCAGAGAATTTTTGCCCTGATGAAGCAGAAAATACCAGCACCTTACGAAGCTAATCTACTCGCTTCAGATTTCGAAGACTTCGTAACCTTCTCAACGAAGATGCAGTTTCTCAACAGCATTTTTCATAAACCCCCGAGAAGACCATTTCTGCCAAACATGGGAGGAGTTCAACCAACTATACCATCGACTACCTATTTGCCGCGAAAAGCAATCACCTTTCCTCAATCTCAAAAACCAGTTGCAAAAGATGCTGCGTTCCTAATCGATCCTGTTCCTAGTCAAGAGGAACTCACCATCGAGGAGATTGAAGATTGTATCGACCAAAAAGACAATTTGTCTTTGGGAAACGAATAGAGGCGCCAATTGTCGGCCAGATTGATCGCCTAAATCATTCAAAACCGAGGCCGAACTCTTCACCGTCCAACCCATCGAATCCCAAACCTGCTCAACTGTTTAAAAACGAGTTTGTCGTCCCAAAATGGAAGGACTATAAGGTCATCGGTGATGCCACAATACTTAGCTGGCTCCGTAAATCCACCTTATCCAACGCTCAAAATCTAGCCGCTGAGAAAATAGCTGGCTTCGAGAAAATAAATACACTCTCTCGTTTCTTTGACATTGTCAAGAAAAACGTCTTCGAGAAGGATTTGATCATCATTGGATTTGGAGAAGAACTTGTACTTAATGCTGATTTCAACATCGAGGATTTTACAACCAAACTTAAAATGTTTGTGTTTGATCTGTTCAAAATTAATCGCGTTTCGAGAATTATTATAACAACGATCTCACTGGACCCTGCTAGGATGGGAAATTCAATTTACCGTGGGATCTTACGAAAAGTTAACAGCCGTATCTGGAAATTGAAACAAGATTATCCAGACTTGTTCATCTTGGATCTCGAAAATCTTTTCGTCAAGAAATATGAACAAAATCAACTTTCAGTTGATATTCCTCTTGAAAAGGATGCACGAAGAATCGTTCCCATTCCTCGACGATTCAACAAAAACGAAGTCGGAGATATCGATAGAACTCTTTCTCATCTAATAACTGATATCATCGAAAAACCTGATCGAGAATTTCCTAGTACTCGTCTGATCATAAATCACGATCAGAATTTGTATGATCAACCTTCAGAATCCGTTGGACGATCACAAACCAACGAACCTTCGTTAGCATCGTGTTTTTGTTTAATAGACGATGTTGATTCTGACTCCGAAGAACTTCAAACTCAGGAATATATCGATAAAAGACCGTTCTTCTACGCTTACGCCGTTCCGGTAAGACTTCAGGAAGGAGGAAATAAGTACGTGTCCTATATCGATCAAGGATCCCCGTACAGCTTTATAACAGAAAGTTTCCTTAGAAAACTTGAAGCTGAAAATCCTGAAGTCCGCTTTCTGAAAATGAAATCACCTTGCCAGAAAGTTGGAGCCGCGTTAGGTGAACCAAAAATTAAAGTAGTCGGAAGTGTTTGTATCGACTTCATCTTCACAACCGACACCGGATTTAATAGGACAATGACTATCATTGCTCGAATATGCAAGGATTTAAACGCACCATTGTTACTTGGCCGTCAGTTTCTGTACGACTACGATATTAATCCGAAGACCAGAAGCAGAGTACTCGACTGCGCTGATCCGGATAATCTAGGTCAACGAATACAAATTCCTGGAGCTCAACTTGGAAGGTTAACCTCAATCATGGTTATTCGATCAGAAGAAGAAATTCCTGCTGATATCGGATTACAAATTACCAACATGATCGAAAAAGTTGAATTGCCTGATCATACTCGATCACAATTCTCAGATCTTCTCCGTTCGTATCACAAATTGTTTGTTAATCGTGTAGGATGTTGTAATAAATACGTTCATAAATTGCAAATGAACCCGAACATCCCAAAACTCGATCCAAAATACTCTTCAATACCTAAAGCATTAGTTCCTGAAGTACAAGCGATCCTAGATCTATGGATTCGTGATGAAGTAATCTCACCGGGAGCGAGTGAATACTTCTCTCCTTTAACCATCACCCATAAGGAGACTGGAGAAATTCGACCCGTACTCGATTCAAGAAAGATTAACCAGTATATGGGAACTAGTGGTGATATCGTCCCGCCCATTGATAACATCAAAACCTGGTTTAGCGGAGCGAAATATTTTTCGAAAATAGATTTAAGGAGCGGATTTCTTCAAATCCCGATTGATCCTGACTCTCGAAAATACGTTGCCTTTCGTTTTTGCGGACAACCTTACGTTTTTAACAGGATTGCATTTGGCTTAAAAGATGCAATGCAAGCCTTCATAGCTGCAATGAGGATTGTTTTAGCAGACCTAGACTATTGTGTTGCTGCCTATGTGGACGACCTGTTGATATTTTCTACAACGATCGATGAACACATGATCCATGTAGAATTGGTCCTTCAAAAGATCGCAGAAAGCGGAATGATCATCAACCTTGATAAATGTACGTTCTTTAAGACCTCAGCCCGATACCTTGGATTTGTTATTGACCAGGAAGGAGTACGTCCTGATCCTAAGAGAGCGGAATCCATTCACCGAATCCGTCCTCCCACCAGTAAAAAGGAAACTCTATCGTTCTTAGGAGTTGTAAACTACTATAGGGCTCACATCCCCAAGTGCGCCGAGCTTTGCGCTGCCCTATACGAAATAACTAAACCGTCCGTGGATTTTCGGTGGAAAGATAAAGAAAAGGAAAGTTTTCGGCTATTGAAGGAAGAAATGGCTAAGTGTTTACTTCAAAGCCACCCTGATTGGTCTCGTCCTTTTCATATCGCAACCGATGCGTCGGATTTCGCGATTTCAGGAATTGTCTTCCAAACGAACGATGACGAAGAAATCCAAGTTGTTTCTATGTGCAGTCGGCTGCTGAAAAAGAACGAAAGAAACTACTTCACTTTTGAAAAGGAATTATTAGCCATAATTTATACCTTAAAAAAGAATGCTTATATCCTTGTTGGACATGATATCGAAGTTCAAACTGATCATCGTGCGTTAATATACCTCAAGACGATGAAAGATGATTGTTCACAACGCGTAGCTCGATGGTTAGCTTACTTAAATCAATTCTCTATCAAAGCTATCCTACATGTCCCTGGAAAGAAGAACATAGCTGCGGATGCTTTAAGCCGATTTTGGACTGTAAGAAATACGTTTGAACTTACCGACCCATCGGACGTCTCGTTCGTAGTGATGCTACTGGATGCGAATAGAAATATTACGATGGACACCCTCTTATCTAACATCATTGGTTTGCAGAAATCCAGCCCAGAAATTACTGCTGAACTTCAAAAACGTTCTCCCACCGTTGAATTGGTCAAAGGAATCGCCCATTACCTGAACAGGGATGGAACAAAACGGATATACGCCCCACAATCTGTTCGAGAAATGATTATCGAATTTTATCATAATCATTATACTCATCCTGGGTCTCGCAAAACTCTGGATCTCGTTCGTAGATATTTTGATTGGCCAGGTTCCAAAAACAACGTTGAAGAATATTGTTCAAATTGTCGAACATGTAAGCAAGCAAAATGTTCGAACCAAACACTTGTAGGTCCGTTCCAGTCTGTCTTTGCCGATAGGCCAGGAAAATTACTTTCCGTTGATCTTTATGGACCTCTTCCATCCGGTCAACGTGGACTTCGTCAGATTGTCGTTGTAATGGATGTATTTTCTAAATTTACAAAATTATACGAGATTAAACATCCAACAGTTAATGTATGCTTCGATCGAGTTAACCGTTTTGTAGAAAATTTTGGGAAGCCTGAATGTATATTAACGGACAACGGTAGTCAATTTACTTCAGCCGATTGGATAGATCGTTGGGAGAAATTAGGAATTAAAACTCGTTTTACTTCGCCATACGCTCCATCATCCAATCCGGTGGAAACCAGGATGAAAGTTATTGGAGACTGTCTCCGTATCTTGTGTCCGACCGATCATAGTAGCTGGCCTGAATTTATTCCAGATATCGAACATCGTCTCAATGATATCGAACACGCCACTACCAAATTTCCGCCTACGAGCCTAATGACAAAAATAAAATTCGATGAAAAAGGGGAACCTAGAGTAATGTCAGATCATGAACATAAAGACATGATCGAAAAAGCGTTAGAAAACACACGCATTACTCTGGCCCATCGAAGAAAACAAAATGAAAAGTTTAAAACAACTGAATTCGATGTCGGAGATTCAGTCTATATCAAGAACCATACTCTCTCGAATAAAGCAGAGAAGCAATCCTCCAAACTAAATCCGAAATATCTTGGTCCCTGCGAAATAATTAAAAAAGGAGGATCAAATAGCTATACATTACGTACACCTGATGGTAGAATATTCCAACGACGTATTTCCGAACTCAAGAAATAATTATTTACCTTCGTTCCTGTTTATAAGCTGTTATACCGGTTGAAACCTGTTGAAATAATCCAAGTGCACTAGTAGTGAGGGTAGTTTAAAAAACCCAAGTATCCGAAAGTCACTTGTAGATTTAAATTCAATCAAAAATACTGTTGTTTATATTCAACCTGATTCAATATCGATTTTTTAATCTCAAATACATCGATATCAAGATAAACATCAACATGATTACCGATCAACAGTGAAGTCATCACTAAACGTTCCTATTGGATATCAGAATCACATGATCATATAAACTGCGTCAGAATCTGCGCACTTGATATTCACTTGTTCGTAGTTGTTGCGTAGTGATGCTAGACCGTAAAGAAGCTTGCTCCAGAAAAGAAAATTAAAATTGTGATTTTTTAAGATTTATAACACAATTTTTTATTAAAAATTTGTTAAAACCTCAAGAGTTATTCGTTCCCGTATAGAAGAATGGCTGGTAAGAAAGAAATATTCTTATTTAGATTCTTGAACATAGTCGAAACACGTGGTTCACACATGAGAATATTCCGTTCGTAATTTCTCTCGTTCGTATTTGTAGAAAGAAATAACCTATCGAAAACGATCGACGAGTTCGAATCGTTCCGTAAACGAGTCCTTAACACCGACTCCGGGACTATCGAGGCGCTCTTCGAATTAAGGAAGGAGCTGCGTCAATCTTATAACACGATCAGACAGACCCTTTCTGCACGTGGTTATTCCAACGAGGGAGATGAAAGAGTCGCCCAATCGATATATGCCGAACTCCAACGGGTCGAAACCATGTTGAAAGAGGCGGAACAACATCGTGCCACCGCAGAACAAGCTGTTCAACAGCTTGTGAGTAACGTTCGTATGTGCCGTGAGGAAATGCTACAGGTAGTTAACTAACAACTTACAAAATCCTCATTCGTGTTTTGTTCGTCCTCAACTCCAATTATGTTCGGTCAGGTCGTTCAAAATACGGAGGTGAATACCTCTAAAAAGCCCGAACAGTCTGGTCCGTGCTCTAGTACGTCGGAAATTAAAACCGAGCTACCGCAACAACAACAACTCCAGCAACCTAGCTGTAGCTGTTTGTTAACAATGAAGATCGAGCCGTTCGTCAAAAAGGAAAAATTCTTCGCGACAAAAGAGGAAGGAGGAGTAGATAACGGTAACCCACTGACTAAAAATTATTTCATTTGCCTCTCAAATTCTATCCTTTTTTTCAACGCAATCTTACTGAAATAGATTCGTGGGTAGATTTGACGGAAAGCGACAGCGATAATTCTCCGCTGTCGTCTACACCGAAGACGATCACAACGAACTTCTTAAAAGTAAAACCGTCGAACATGTTAATCGACCCGTCCAAAAACCTAATCAACCCAGCTCCACGCGTCGAGCAACATAAGCTCGAACCGATTTCGGTAAATATAATTAATCATTTTATTATTGAGCATGTCTTGATCAATCCCCCATAGCAATGTGTTATTCGTTCGTAACCTTAAACAGGAGATGCCAGATCTTAAACAACCGTTCCCACAGGGACAACGTCCAGCAAACCTTGCTGACGTTGAGAGAGAGCTGCAGCGAGCTGCTCGAGAACGTGAGGTCAACTCGTCTTCAGATGAAGGGTCGAATATTCCTCAACCCCGTCCGTACCTCAGCATCCAGGATCGACTTGGAGCCAAAACAGCACCAGAGCCGAAGTTCCAACAACGCGTTGAGGAGAGACCTCGTTATTGTCCGGGACTGCGCGTTCCAATCATGAACCCGTCCCTGATCAAGGCAAATATGCCCGACGTGATTTGTTGCCAATTCCGGTTTCATGCGACAGCATATATCAATCAATTCAAAGCCGTCATCATTGACCATTCGTCGCCGGTCTCGTTCATCAGCCGCACGCTGATTACACCCGGCATGAAAGAAGTAGCAACTGAACCCGTTAACATCACCCTCTCTTGGGGTAAGGTACGTAACCTTACGGCCACATCATACGTCGAGTTTGGCCTCTCCGGGTATAATTCGACAATTTCCCTGGAATGTTATTACGTGGTCCAGCACCCACGTTTGGAGACTGGTCGTGTTGTTTGTGGCCGACCATTTTGCAAAAAGTATATCCGTGCCCGCACCGGTAACCCAAATTTTGGAATCATCTATTTCGTTCATGAGGGAACCACCCTGGATCAAGCCTACCAGCCCGCGTACGCCAAATGAGTCCCACATCTGTCCGAAGTCAAGCGTCCGTTTCTTTTCTTTCTCTTCGTATTATTTTTTCGTTCTTTTGTATCTTTCATATTCTTTCGTACTTTTATATTTTTTCACCAGTATTGTGATTTTCTTTCTCGTGTGAATTATATTAGTTTCATTAAAATAAGATTCGTATTGTGATTTGTTTATCGACTGTTACTTTGTTTCGTTCCTTGACTCTTTGTTATGTTATGTTGTTTTGTTATTTTTCTCTTAAATAAGTATTATGGTTCTTTTTGCCCCGATTTAATTTTATTTTGTTATTACAGAAATCGTTTTGTTTTGGGCACTTAGTTTCGTTCGCTAGTTCCTTTCCTATGTTCCTTTTTTTTTGTTAATAAACAGTGACATTTTTCTTTAAATTTTCGTTTATTTGTCTGTTATAGTATTAGAAGGGGACCATACTTAATCATAAAATATTTTTTTTTCAGTTACCAAATTCTTTCCTTCTCCGTGTTCGAAGTTCTAAAATTTGGGGGGGGGGAATTTGAGGCATCCGAACTGGGGAAAGATTGAATTCGTATTTTTCTGTGTTTCTTTCGGCTTCTATTGTATTCTTTCCTCACGTTTTTTCCCGGAGACATAACCTGCATTCTACCTTCTCGTTCACTCATATATTTATCGTAAATTCGCCGTCTCTTTTTCCATACTGTCCGCACTTTCAGATAAAACGGCGTCTACCTTCCTTTATATATTTGCCGTTCCACGTTCGTACCTATTTTGTATAATATGATAATGTAACTACACACGAATGGTAACAACTTGATTCCAATTAGGTATTCCCCAAAGTCCGTTCCTTTTCTTTCTCGATTCGTCTTCATTCTTGATTTTTAGAAGACGAATCAGTCCGTCAATGACCACGAATTAAGTTACTCGTTCCTCTTCTCGCAAAATGAGAGGGAACGCGTCTTTCTTTTTTCACTGTTAATTATTGCAATCAGAACCCTCGCTGGCGAATAAATCCTATTAGATGCAGTCGTCATCCTGAAAAACGTCTACTGGAGTTTGGTTTCCGCCGTTCATAATTAGTTTGCCGGATATGGAATTGGTTGTTATCATTCGTCTGGAGATGTGCCACGTTCGTAATGTCAGAGTCAACTTGTAATAAACGAAGTTTTGCGGCAACAATACTTTTATTTCCCTGTCGGCCAACAGGTAAAATATTACAATTTTCTCAATGTAATGTGGAGTAGGGGTTTCGGAGAGCATCGGGCGACGGGCCTATTGTAGGGTATTTCTCATTGGGTGAAGTATTACGTACACTAGGGAGTCTGTGGGGTTGAACCATGACCGTATATATTTATCCTCCTTACATGTGGGATGTATTCTTCGTTTATTTTAGGGATTCTTCTTACTGATTTTACCTTTTTTTTATATCTTTTTCCAACTTTTTGTTCTTTTGCTGTCCTACTATTCATTCTGGTCCTAGTATACCTAGCCCCGCCTGGTAATTGTGATGTTCCCGGATGTCACAAATTATATTAGGCTATCTTTTTCAATGTTCCTTTTTTAATATTTTTGGATTTACTCAATGATTTGAGTGATGGTAATTGGGAATTGGCTATTGGTAACAAGTTCATTGCAAGTGGCGGTAATTGACAAATTAGCATTTATTCTTCAAATTGTTATAAAAAGTTTTGTATGCAATATAAAGAGACCAAATTCATACTACGTATTCAGAATGCTTCTAAGTAGCTATGATCCAATTTTCATTAAATGTAACTAATAAAATTTTCTGATATAGGGATTTAAACACAAATTTTATGTTAGATATGGCGATAATTTGCAAATTACCTTACGTATTTAATCTCGGTTTTTTTAACTTTGAAATTTAATGAGGTTCGGTTTTGGAATTTAGCAAAAGTTTTACATTGTTGACCATCGGAATTATGTGAAAATTGCGTTTAATAAATCCGATCATGAATATGTATATTGAACATCTCTTCGTCGAGTTTTCATTCCTCTGTCTCTCCGACATCTTGGCATTCTCGTTCTCAACTTTATCTTACCATCGTTTTATCGGGTGGATAAATATTCGTCGCACACTCTTGGAAATGCGAATTCTAGTTATGTTGGTACCTATATACCCCAAAGGTGCAATGATTTATCCATTTATATTCGATTAGCAAGTTTCCTCAAGTGAGTACGTGTGTGCCCTCTCACCTGCCTTGTTTTTTTACATCCATTTGTGATATGTGTTTGTATGCACGATGTATTGAAATTCGTCTCGTTTAGAGAGAGCGAGAGAGAGAAGTGTTAAACACCGACATACACCTCAATAAGCGCAAACCAAAAACAAATCAGTTTCGACAGATACGACGACGATGGCGACGCACAAAAAGTATTCCCAATCCGCCCCCTCCTCCCTAAAAAAAAACAACGAGCATTTTGTTATTATTTTTTCGTTTGCACTGCAGCCCCTGTCCCCCTCCACCGCGTCCACCAGCCCATAATCTACCTCAAATAAGGTTTGAAGAGAGGTAAATGCGATTGGTTTTCAATGGAGGTTGATGCTTATCTGCTTATCGATTATTCGACGCTTTCGAACACGTCCTGGAAAATGTTTCCTAATTAATTGAATCGAACGAAGGAGGAGAAAGAAGCGGAGGAGTGGGAGTAGGAGGAGGAGGAGGTGGTGGTGGTAGTGCTGGTGTCGGAAAACTGGTGCGGAAAGGATGGCAGAGGAGAGGATTATCAGCCACGCAAGTCTCAGACAGTCACCTCGAAATATATCACGTAGTTCCGGGCATAAATTCACTTTTATTATCTCTTATCGTAGATTCCATTTATTTTCGGTGTAATTTAATTCGGCCCGGACTCGCCGCAGTCGTACTTAGACGTAAATATTTATTTTTTCACCTTTTTTTTTCGAACAAAACCTTTAACTTACTCGCGCATGGTGTAACCTCGAGTGAATGAAAATTACTCGTAATTCGAGCTGAATAACACGAAAATTGAGTAAGGCTTGGTAAGTGAATTTTGGTCTCATTCAATGATGTCACGGATGGTTTCAAACATGAACTAACTGATAATCGGTGAAACGTGAATAAGGGACATGACTCAATCGTTGACTGCGAAAAAATCAATGTGATATATGGGACTATGCGAGGGGGTGGCCACATCCAAACACAACCAATGCAAAACCAACAATCACTTCCAAGTTCTACGTATTATATCACGTGAGATTTTTTACAAATTTACATCTCCATAAACTCCTAGTGAAAGGCAAATACTGGTCAAGATAGTTCGTTCGCAAGATACAAGTTGATTCGATTTAAGCCACATCATTATTAATTCAATATCCAATTTGGGAGCCACCCGGTTGCACACAAGTTGAAGGAATTACCTGAAAAATATGAACTAATTTGCACCTATGAAATATGCACTATTTTTAAAACACACGAACTCTTTTGCATACACAGTATGTCGGAAAAGTTCCCGAACTTTTGAAATAAAAAGTTGAAAATTACGTCTAAAGAAATTTATTCCAGTTGACTTTCAACATAGTCCCCTTCCCTAGATATACACTCATTTGAGCGCTCCAAGAGTGATTCGAAGGCTCTGTGGTACTCCTCTGAAGTTATCTCTGTGAGACGCTTGGTGCAAGCCACTTGAATGCTCGGTACATCTTCAAAAAATCGTCCTTTCAAGGCCATTTTTAGCTTGGGAAATAGAAAAAAGTCGGCTGGAGCCAGATCTGGCGAGTATGGGACATGATTGATGCGTGGGATCTGATTTTCGGTGAGATAACGCTTCACAATGTTTGAAGAATGGGCAGGCGCATTGTCATCCAGCAAACTCCACGATTATGGTTCCTTGTACTCAGGCCTAATGCGATTAATCTGGCGCTTCAGACGTTTTAGTACCTCTACATAATACACAGCATTCACGGTGGTGTTTGGGGGTACAAATTCTTTGTGTATTAGGCCTTTGGAGTTGAAGTAAGCGATGAGCATCGTCTTTACCCGTGATTTTTGTTGGCGCACTTTTTGAGGCCTTGCATGGCCCGGACTGAGCCAAGCAGATGACTGGTGCTTCATGGAAGGATCGTACTGAAAACACCAAGTCTCGTCTCCAGTCACAATTGAGGTTAAAAAGCCCGGAGTGGTGTCACAAGTCTCGATAAAATCTTGACAACATTCAATGTGAGTTTGTTTCTGCTCTGGTGTGAGAAAGTGCGGAACAAATTGAGAGCAGACCTTCCTACGGTTCATTTTTTCTTTTAAAATCAAAGTCACGCTATCCTTGCTTATATTTAGTTCGTCTGCCAATATTCTAAGAGACATGTGGCAATCCTGCTTCAGTAGCGTGCGCACACGAGCCTCGTTTTCGTCAGTAACAGCTGTTGATGGCCGCCCACTCCTTTCGTCATCTTCTAACGACTCTCTACCCTCCTTAAACTGACTGAACCACGTGTAAACAGTTGTACGCGACACTACACCTTCACCATAAGCTAAATCAATCATTTTTCTCGTTTCCGTAAAAGTTTTTTTAAGTTTATAACAGAATTTAATTGCGGCACGATGTTCAAATTTCTCATCCATTGTAGAGCTTGCACCGAGATAATAAAAACACATTCACTCAAACATGTCTATCTCCACAACTAATGAACGGATATTGGTGAAAAAAATTCTCAGACACTCTAGAGGGACGTAGCAACATAATACCGGTGTCGGCCAAGAGGTGGCGCCACTCTTACAAATGCTACACAATAAGTTTGGGAACTTTTCTGACATACTGTGTATATTTGGAAAAAAAAGTATATTACACTAAAGTTAAAATAAGAATTCATACTTCTTCATCGTTAATTTGAATGGTGTATTTGCCTTGAATTTATTTAACCTGATAAAATGGGACGCATATGCCACACCACATCAGCTACTTAGTATTCCTCGTTTGTGTACAACGTCATCCGGACACACATATAAACAGGGTGGGGACAGGATTGTTATGACCTGGTAAAAATTTTCTAATTTCCTGACCTAATTGATGAAAATGTTCTGATGAAAAGTTCTCTCCAAAAAAGACTGTGGTTGTGTTTGTATCACATTATCTGTGTGTCTTATCATTTTCGGCGTATCAAAAATATTCTTTGAATAAACTATTCCATTTGAAAAACATATAGATATCTATATTTTTTTAGAATTTTTCCACTTCACAGAATTGACAAAGAAGTGAAAGCGTAGGGCTGAATTGAAACCTAAATTATAACAGAACCTGTTCAGAACTTCAACTTTGGGGGAAGTAGTTTTTGGCCACATGGGAACGCAGTTGTTTTTCAATGATGAGAAACTGGATCTACCTGTAATCTTCAATGAGGCATCCACAGCACATACAGTGTAGTTAATTTAGTGATTTGGTAAAGTACAAACAGACTGCAATTAGTAAATTGAAAAATAAATCATATACCTACTGTATATTCCACACTTCGAGAAATTGGTTATATTTAGGAAGTTTAAAGAAAATATAATTATCATATTAAAATTTTTTCTCATTTCGCTGAGAGGACAATTTAGTTGGAGAGGTCTAATTTTATACATGTTATAAATTATATAAAAAAATAAAAGCTTCATTTTTTAGTATTTATGTTTAAAAGACATCGTATTTTCCAAATAGTGAAATTTTATGGTAGCCAGATATAATTAAAGGTTGGAAATCACGTATGTTTATTTACAAAATACATTGTTTGTGTACTTTGGACAACAAAAAACTGAATGTATACTTAATTTCACCACTAGACTAACATTATTCGACCCAAAATGAAAAAAATTTCTAAAGTTGGCTCCAGATAGCTTTTCCCCATCAAATAGAACTGAAGAAAATACCATTTAAAATTCATGAAAGTAGTGAAAATATTCATTTCTGTAAATAAATGAGGAGAAATCGCCCGAATTTCTAGTTTCTCTTCTTCTGACAATAGAATCAGACATTAAATAGTATATTAGGCAACATTTTTTGCAGCAAGTGTACGAATGCTGCATTTTAGCCTGGGGGAAACAGGAAAAACTAGTGAAAAAATGATGAAAAATAAAAGACAAAAAAGGAATTAACGGCAAACATTAGAAAGAAATGTAGAAAAATAGAATTGAAAACCTCCCCATCGCCCCATCCGAAGAAAATTCTAATTTGCAACTGATGTATTAGCAGGTTATCAATGAAACTGATAAAAAATTAAGTGATGTAAACGAATGAAAGAAAACTCTCATCATCAAACTAACTAGCACTTGCAACCTAATTATTGATAGACTGCCTGGCTTCTAGCTTCGGGGATCGAAGGTTTGAATCCCCATCGAGGCAGAGAGAATTTTTAAGAAAAAAGTTGAAATTAACGATTTAAATGAAATTGATGAAATAAGTCATTGAAAGGTGTGAGGAAACTAAAGAATCGATTGAGTGTGAGAAAATAAATTGAGGTGAAAGATTATTAAGGAGTGAGAAAAGTGGGTGGGCAAATAAAAGTTGTGAGATTGGCAGTTTTCATCAAGCATTAAATGCCTCAAAAATGCAGTAATTTGTACACCTGTTGCAAAAATAATCCACCTCAAAAACAAATGTTTTTGTGCGTATTATTACAATACACGAAGTAGGAAATTTCACCCCAACATTAAAAAGTAAAATTTCGCGCAGACGGAGCCTGGGAGTTGATTAGATAATTTAATCGCTGTCTTTTCTAGGCATGCCCACTATGTATTATCCAACATTATGAAATTTCTGTAATTCCTAAATTTGTAAAAAACTGATTGTCAACTTGCCATTTCAATATTGAATGCAACATTTGAATTTTGAAACATACCTCTTCTATTTCACTCGATGATTCCTCAGCCTGTATTTAATTTAGAGAGCTGTGGTTAGTGTTGCTGAAAAGAAGATAAAATTTACCAAATTTCCATTAATTTTTTAATCATTTTTAGCTGTTTAAAAGTAAGCAAACCGAAAAAACGCTAATTAATGGAAAATTGGCTAGTTTTTGGAATCTAGAAACCTATCCGCTTTCTTGCAATAATTCCTCAGCGGCTATTTAAGCTTGAGAGCTTAGGTTGGTACTGCTGGAATAAGAAAAAATTTTCTCGATTCTACTTTTCATATAATTTCTTAATCATCATCAGCTGCTTGAAAACAAACGAACGAAAAGAACGCAATTTGATGGAAAATTAGCCGTTTTTTGGAATCTAGAAACCTTTTCTCTTTCAATCAATAATTCCTTAGCCACTATTTAAGCTGGAAAGTTGTAATTGGTACAACCGGAAAAAGAGAAAATTTACTTAAATTTACATTTTGGCAAATTTTTCATTCATCCGTACAGCTACTTAAGAACAAATGAATGAAAAAAACGCAAATTAATCGAACATTCCTCATTTTTGTACTATGTTTAGATAGGTACCTCCTATTTCAAAAATACTTTTTTTGGCGAAATTTTGTTTTTAGGGGACGTTGCAAAAAAATATTGTGCGACATTCGTACGTGGTAGGTGATTGTTACTTCACCCACTTGCATCACAAATAACTATTTCATTACTCGGCTCAACCACATTCTTTTTTTTATGACTTTAATTTTCTCCGTTATCAACAATAAATTGGAAATTTTTGCAACAAAAATTGTATTTCGTTTGAAAAATGGCCGATTCAATTTAAAAATTTAACATGAAATCAACCATGGAGGAAAAAAATTTGAGTCAGCTGAGCTTTTTGAATTTATCGTAAAAAAAAAAAAAAATGAAACGAATTCACTAGACAGAATGAAATTCTCGTCTTTAATTTTTTGTTGTGAAATTTTTACGATCCAGTCTAATTCCGGAACGAAGACGAAAAAAGTAGTAAATCATTTTAGAGGCTTTCGGCGAACGGAATAATAAGAGTACATATTTAGGTTTACTGGATTTTATTTACAAAGACCGGGTTTATGAGAAAACAAGACCTTATTTTATCATAGGAAAGGCGAACAGTTTAATGAGCTGAATCATACATTGTGCAGGTAATTTACTGTTATTTGGTTTTCAGCTGGTGGCATTGTTGAATACGGGAATGCGGTACCTACATAAAACATGAGAATATACGGAATGCTTTGAAATGTAGAAATTTCTTCCATTCATCATGGCCGGGAATAATTTTGTTTTCGCGGTTTGCACGTCAAACAAGGTTGAGGAGAATATAGGCTTAGGAAAATGTTACTTTTACACTCGCCAATGAGAGGAGTGGCACCACTCCGCACTACTTGTAAAATTATTTATTTCAACGAAAAACTGGTGGACTGGTGGTCATACATGCGAACATTGATTATGATTGAATATTAATAATCTCGGTAGTTAACAGATAAGAAGTGAGAATACATTCTTTTTAAACAGTTTAAAAATTGAAACAGCATCATAAATTTTTCAGTCTCAAATAGGCCTATCATAAAAAATGTTTGAACACTTTGTACAGTGAACAAATACCATAGACTGAAATCATTAGGTTGGGTTCAAATAAATGCGACACTGATAAAATCAGAAATTACTGTAATTAGTGACTGTGGGGATTCATATTGTATGAGGTTAAGGGGCTCAGACCCCTGATGACAGTCGCTATCACAAGACTGGCAAATATTCATCTCTACGACGTGAAACACAATTGGACAAACTATGTTCGATCGTAATTACTTGCAAATACATGCAAGTAATGTACGAGTACTGAATTTTGACCAGTCTCAACAATACGATTATGTCATAATTCCATACATGAACCAGCCCATCATTTCTTATCACTACAAGAAATGACGCACTGGGCTGCTCTCACAAACATATGTAATTACTACATACGTGTGTTGGTGTGCGTGTAAATAAGCCCGTATATAAACCATCTAAACCAGTTCTAAAATTGCCAGTGTTCACCCAGGTTTTGGCTCACCCATATGTTTACATAGGAAGTGGTTGAACACGCAAAATCTGTAGATTACCTTCTGGTGAGAATATCTTTTCACAACAAAGTATTCCTCAGTGATCAAATACTAAACTTATTTCTCGATCTTCGACTTCTCATGTAATACATGAAGATATATTCCACCTAAATTTTCATCCCATTCTACATTATCTAGAAAAATTTCCATCACAACTTGCTTTTTAGTTTACCTGTTTTTCAGTTTTTTCATTATCATTTGAAGTCGCAATATTTTAAGCTTTTTTAACCACTTTGGACTTTCACTCACTTGCTACCCACTTTAAACTGTGGACCTTGAAAACATTTGGATTTGTGGTATGTGACCCTACCAACTCAATACATACACACAAATTAACCCACAACTCAATATAATTGGGGATTAAGGCTGCAAACCTTCACTTCTCTATCCTCATTGTGGCTCAAAAGATGAGTAGGAATACTTCTTTGCTGTAAAATTCATGAAAAATAGTCAGTTGTGATACAAATGTGTAAAAGAGGTGATTTTGATATGAGTGTGATCTTTGCAGCATGAGTGAAAGACGAGTGATACAAATCACACGAGTAGCAATCACATATTTTGCACGAGTGTCAAATACTATTTTTTGCAATACACCCTCAAAAAAAAAAAGTTTTCATGGGAAAAAATTTTTAAAATACCTATATAAACAATAGAAGCGGCAAATTTTTCTTTAATTTGCTTTTTTTTCGTTTGTTTATTTCTAAGTAGCTAAAGATGAATAAAACCTTTGAAGAAATACGAATATAAGTGAATTTTTTCTTCTTTCCAGCAGTACTAACTCCACCTTTCTAGCTGAAACAGAGGCTGAGAAATTATTGATTATAAGAGAAGAGGTTTCTAGATTACAAAAACTGCAAATTTTCCATTAATTAGCATTCTTTTCATTCGTTTATTTTCATACAGCTGAAGATGATTGAAAAATTTCATGAAAAGAAAATTAGATAAAATTTTTTTTTCTTTCTCGAACTGCCAACTCCAGCTATCTTGCTTAAATAGTGGCTGAGGAATCACTGAGTGAATGAGGAGAGGTTTCTATAGCCTGATTCACACTTGGCTAGTTTTGTAGCTACTAGTGAGGTATTCGGGGTACTATTTTCTTGACAGATAAAGTCAATTTATGTTTTTAGCCATTTAAGTTAACTTTAACTCAGCAGATAGTTTTTCAAAAATCTCTTATATGAAAATTGCCAAATTAAAGTTGACTTTGAAAGTTTGAGACGAGAAATAACTTTAACCGTTAACAGAATAGTACACCAATTAGCTGACTAGTAGCATGAAAACCAGCCAAATGTGAATCAGGTTTATATTCAAAAACCCGGCTAATTTTACAATAATCAGCGTTTTTTTCGTTTGTTTATTTTTAAACAATTAAAGATAATTCAAAAATTATATATAAATTTTGGAAGTTTTATCCTCCTTTCAGCAACACCAACTTCAGCTCTCTAGCTTAAATAGAGACCGAGGAATTATCATGTGGAATAAGAGAAGTTTGTTTCAAAACTAAAATATTATGTTCAACTGAAGTGGCAACTTTACCATCAGTTTCACACAAACTCCGGAAATGCAGAAATGTTATGTTGAGTAAGACATGGTGGGCAGGTGCAGCAAATTTAGTGATTTAAGGCGAATTTTTACTTATCGACATTTCGGTAAAATCTCCTATATCACGTGTAGTTAATACACTCGAAAACATATGTTTTTGGAGTGGATGTTGGAAAAAAAACAGTATAAAATATCAAGAACATCAGCTTTTTACTGCACCTCATTTTCATTCAATAAAAATACAAAACAATTTTATCAGACTTTTCTATTGGCAATTTTGTACCTTTTATTATAGAAAAAACAAAAAGTTTACTTTTTTATCGATACTAATGTTTATTTATGGGTAGTGGGGTGAGAGGGAAGAGAAACTTTGGGTTATTAAATTCAAATTTTCGACGAACATTTAAACTGGGTTAGGGTTAGAGACAGAAGTCATTTACTGTGCATTAATTGCGGCTGCTGAGTATGAACCGGATGCTGCCCATTGGCCTTGGTCGCTGAAAGTAATGAGCAGAAGCCGGACCCAGACCGAAACCACGAGAGTTTCATTCTTGGTCTTAGTGTCCTGGCCTTGCACAGTCGAGTCTTGGGCTCAGTTTCTGTTTGATTTGCTAGATGTTTGTTATTATTGAAACTTAGCACTCGTGACCTTCCAAAATATGAAAGAAAAAAATTGAATAATAAGTAGAGAAAATTATTTGAACTGTGCGATTGTGAATATTTCACAACTTTTCATTTCATCTTGGTCTTGGTCTTACAAACAGTGCAAGACCAAAACCTATTTAGCGCATCACTATTTCTGGCCATGGTCTGTGGTTGTGATCTACGCGGTTATAAAACATTAGTAATTCTGTGTGCAAATTGTAGTTGATGATCATGATAAGTGGCTGTAGGTAATCACAAACAGTGTTCAGGCCAGTGAATATGATTGCCAGTCACTGTCAGTGACAGTGGCAGACTGAGGTTGGTGGCCGCTTGCCTACGGTAAGTGACCATTATTATTGACCATGGTTACGGTTAATGGCCATAGTTAGCGGTTGTAAGTATCGGCGGTAGTCAAAAACCATAATTGGAGTCTGCGGTCCCCGATTTTGTACGGTGAGTAAGCTTTCACCCTTTACCAACAACAAAAAACCGATTTCCATGGAATTTAGCTAATTTCTTTCAGTCACATAGGTCGATGAATTGCTCACCCAGTTTCAAAATGTAATAATAGACACACAAGAATAGTTTCCTGACCTTTTCACAACCAAGCAGTTAACGTACTTGTGCATGTAAAGGAGCCAGACAGCTATACCCACTTAAATTACGTATAGTTACATAACTGGCCCTTGAATGAACCGAAACAGGCGATCCTCAAACTATATTATCACTTATTCATTCAAACACAAAAACACTAATTTAAAGATTACTATTCCCGGGGCGCGCACAACGTACTAAAGAAAACAAAATTCACTAACTCATTTATTTCTGGCGCATCCACATTTTCTCCTTCATTTTTTGCTCGTCTACCGAAATTTTACTCATTTGTACATTTCGCTGTCGGTATTTCAGAATATGCAGAAAGGTAAGGGAAGGAGCGAAGAGAAAAAAAGAACCAACACCTAAGAGAATAATGTAAAAAAAACGACATTGTTTCACGTCGTTATAATTCAAAATTATGTTAATTAGAGAAGTGGCTCGTAAATATCGTTTTCTCCAATTTTACAAACCTTTTTTCCAGCTACATATCTTTTTTTATGGTAGCTTTTTTCTCTTTAAAGTCATCTCTCTTACTTTAGATCTTTCGCTACCTAGGTTTTTTTATTTTTTCTCTTTCTTATGCACATGACCACAAATATTTTAATTTTTATTTTCGAGTCTGAACCCTTAAGGAAGAATATTATTTAAAAGGACGTGCAAAAAACCTAAAAAAAAGAGCTTGAAAAATTTTTCATCGTTTAAATCAATTTGAAAGCTGATTTCTAAAGGACACTGGCTGACATGTTTACATAGCGTACCTACATTAAAAAGACTATAGGCACAGAAGACCCACAGAATGAGAGATTAAGAGAGTAAGGGAGAGAGAGAGAGAGTATGAGTGAAGGGGACAAAAAAGAGTGGGCGTGAAAAAGATGAGTGAAAAACTAAAGGTGAACGAAATTTACCTAAATTATTAATTTTACATTTTAGCCAACGGTAGCTTTTTCAGTTGAAACAAACGATAATTACTGTGAAATTGATAAATTTTTTCTCAGTAAGAGTCGAAGAAAATCTAATTTTTTTTCATTCATGGGCTGATAATTTTTCGGCATTCGAAAAAGGGTCAACCAAAAGAAAGAGCAACTCGCTAATAACTAAATTTGGATTTAATTCGATTTCAGCAACCTTTCTAGCATCGACTATAATAGACAGTAGCTATCTAAGATAAAAATGACGTAGGCCTACGTGAGGAGGACCAAAAATAAATACTGTAAAAAAAAAAGGGGAAGATCCACGTTTATATTATCTTCGACACAAGTTTAAGAAATCGTGGCATTAATATAAAAAAGCTTGCGCTATTGTTGCGAGGTAAGGGCAACGTGTATTTGCAGTGAAGAGGTGGGTAAGGATAGAGGCCTATCACAGAAGCGGAAGGTAAATTACGCCAACGCAATTTAACTTGAGGATGATGGATTGATGAAAAAGACTTCAGAAATTGGAATGAACCGAGAAAAAGGGGAGTGAATTTTTTTTTAACTCGTTTGTATTGGTGTGGGAGTAAGAACTTCGTATTGAATCATTTTGTATTGAAAATGTGATGTGGAAAACGTTGCGTTTTTCTTTTCTTCTTTCCTATCTTATCAACTTTGGTTTACACAAACCACAAAAAAGTTTTCAATTCTATTACAACTTTTTTGCTGCTAAACAAAATAAGTTCTCACATTGGGCTCATTTCGAGATTTGTTATTTTCTTATTTCTGCCTCATCTTTTCTTTTTTTTTTTTTTTTTTTTTTTTTTTTTTTGGCAATGTAACGATATTTTTGTAACATCTTATTTCTTTCTCGCAATACGATTCGTCGAAATAATTTTTGCTCAACAACCAGTCGTATTCGTGTTCTACAAGGTCGAAATATTATGACATTATTCTTTTCTCAATCATTTAAAATATTAGTCTAGCGCACATTTCTATACTCGTCAGCTTTTTCAACTTGCTTACCATTTTTTATAGAAAAGTTTCTTGGTATTCGTGACATTCTTCATTCTCCTCGTTTACTTCTTAATTTTATCGTCGATACGCCCCACCACCCTTCCAATGAGATAATTATATTTTATGCGTTCAACCCAACAATTCCTATTGTCAGTTACACGAACTTTTTTCCTTCACTCTAACTTTACACCACTTAAATATCTACTCAAGACAGTTTCTAGTTATTCGTATAGCTTTAGAGCCTCAAAAAAATGTTGAGTTATCATCAGTTTAATTATTTTCGCGAAGATAACATTTAGGTGTTTCAGGTTTTTTGGTTTTCCTTCGTCTTTTAATTGAAGATGACAGGTTATAACACGCTAATGCTGGGCAAGTATACAACCAATCGTATTTGTTTCTTCAGTTCTCTTCGCCATTCTCACAAGAATGTTCTTGATAACTGGATAAAATGGGTGGGCTCATAACCACCGTGAGACTTTATGGTGTGAAAATTTAATTGCGGCCAGAAAGATATCCCCTGAAAAAGAGGGTTAGAAGAGAAATTTTAGCGCGTAGGTGTGGTGACATCGACAAAAAATGAAAAATTTCCAACAAATGAACCGAAGAGATGAAGAAGTGGTGGAAAAAAAAATGACACGACAGCACAGCATCGTACGTCGTGTTGTGTAATTATGGATGACAGACAGGAATGCAAATAAATAAACGAAAAAAAAAAAAAATGGGGAAAAAATGTAATCCTATTAACAAAATCAACAAACGACATTATTCAAACACTGCTGGAATACTGTAGATTGATTATCACGTTTTCTCATTTTTTCAATTCAACGGATGTTTTCCGCGTGCCCTTCGCTCTCAGCTGTTCGTCAGATATTTTTGAACGAAGGAGAGTGTTTTGGGGGACTGGCGGAGAAAAGTTCACTGCAGCATTTTCAACACGTTTTAAAGACAGCATTTACCGAAGACTAGCATAGAATGAGTAATTATTAGGCTATAAATTGTATATTTCGCTACGAGAGCAGGAAATGAGCGGTTCTCCAGGAGTTGAAATGTTTGTAGGGCAAGCCACAGGCAGCGCGGTAGTTGCATAAATCGAAATTTGCTCAAGCCATATTCACGGTGTAAAGGATATTTTTAATGTGGTACCCATTTCTATTTTCATTACGGGACTAAAAACTGAAAGGTGAAAAATGGCTGACACGAATCTGGGTGTAAAGTTAGGGAAAGAGAGAAGTAAGAAATATTTGTTAGTATGAGTGTGTATTTGATTTTATTCAACGCACGCACATTTACAAAAAAACAAAAAAAAAACAAATTTCATTGTTTTCATTGAAACAACCAATTATATGCAGGGTTACTAGCTGCAAAAATAGGAATGTGTAGGTACTATATAGTTAAATAATTCGCTCTTTTTACTTAATTATAGGAGCTGAAGCGCGCTTTTTTTTTACAACACATGCAGAACAAAGATGACATTTTATTGAAAAAACAAAAAAACTTTCAAGAACTACAAATTTGATTCGTTTGTTTAAAATCCTTTGAAAAATGTCAAAAATTGTCGAGAATTGAGACAATAAGCAAGAACGTGATTAGAAACTGAAATTGGATGAATCTAAGGACACCCAAAAGTAATGCGTGATTGGTTCGACAGCTGGAGCAAATACTTGTTTTACTCGGTTTTTCATATTTTTCCAGTCGCTATCAAATTATTGTTCCAGCTATGGAATTGGGTTGCAGATTGGTCACTTTACACGGTCATCTAAAATAATAATGTTTTCACGTACCCATTTTGTGCGTATTTATTGGGAAAATAACTTGTTCACAATTATTTAGTGAACATTTCGTTGTGTCGCATCATATTTTTTATAATATTCACCCAAAAAGGTTGTATAAAGAAAGCAAGAGAAAATACGTTTACAAAAAATGAATACGTATTTAGAATACATTTGTTAAGAATGATGCATTGTGTGAGATCTTGCACACTGACGTATTCACATTAGGACCACAGCAGTGCTTAACAAAGGTGGTTCTTTGTCATAATACCTTTTCGTTCTCGAATGAGTGAAGTATTCAATTAGCAACCATAAAGAGCCATATTCTCAGTCGTCATTTAGGATTCACTTGATGCTAAGTGCATTGAGCTATAAGTGAATTCATCTAAGTGACCTACCAACCAGACTTAGATTTTTCCCTTAATATTTATATTTGAGTGGAAGAAATTCAGCAGAGTTCAGTAAAAAAATGAATTATTTTAAAGATAAGTATCTACACTTTTTACCGACTGCGTCAGAAAGAGGTATTGTGTTTGACCCGTTTTCTGGCAATCTAATGAAATTTTGTACCACTCTGCAGCATTCAATATTCGTCTTAAAAATACGAATGATGGTTCAAAAAAATGGTATTTTTAAGGTGAGTAACACCGGCCAAAGAAATCCGAAAAATTCCTTATAGATGACCCAAAAATTAGATTCAAAATTTGGGAATTTTCTTTAAATTAAAAAAGTAAGATGACCAATCACAAGACCAGATTCCAAATGAAACGGAATAACGCATTCTGATTTGATCACCCAAAAATGTTCAGGATACGGTATTTCTTGTAGTTATACAAATATTTCAGATAACACCATTCTCTCAGTTTTTCCTTAGTTATGCTCATATAAACATTCCACCAGCAAAATTTTGAGTTTTGACATTTTACTGTTTGATCATCATCAAGTATGTTTTTTAAGCGAGTCCGAATTTGTATTCATTTCTTAATTTGACCCATTTATCAGCCCTCAATGAGCCTCAAAAGGGGATTAATTTTAAGTTTTCACATTTTAATGTATGATACATCACCAAATATGTTTTTGGAGGTTCTGAGTCCACATTTGGTGTTCATTTTTCCATTTGATCATTCCTCAACCCCCAGTGGATCCCAAAAGGAGGTCAATTTTGAGTTTCTACATTTTATTGTGTGATATATCATCAAATATATTTTTTGAAGTGCTGAGTCTGAATTTGGTGTTCATTTTTGCATTCAACCCACATTTCAACTGTCAATGGCCTCTAAAAGGGGCTCAATTTTGAGTTACCACATTTTATTGTGTGATACATCATAGTATATGTATATATTTTTTGATATGCCTTTTTGTTAAATCATTATCACTATTACTATTAATATAGTCCAATATAGTAGATGTGGGGACATTACTCGTATGAGGTTTTAGGGGCTCGCACCCCTCGACGACAGTTGCCGCCCAAAGGCCGGCAATATTCGTCTCTATGACGTTAAACTAATACACACGAATGCGTTTGTATGTTCGTACCTGTACGTACGTACAGGTAAGATACATCGTACGAGTCGAGATCAATTACCTGATAACGATCTCGGTAATGTCACGACTTGGTACCAAACGCACTGCGTCGTTTCTTATCATCTCAACGGAGACAGGAAACAACGCAACGTATGACATAATTACGTATACATACGTACGTATGTGTGTCCGTGTGCGTGTGCCAAATTCGGTATATAAACTCTCAGAACCGGCTCAAAAATCGCCAGTGTTCGCCGAGGATTTGGCTCTCCCATACTTATTTGTATGAAGTGGCAGAACACGCAAAATACTGTTGAAGACCTTCTAGTGTGAATATCTCTCACGACAAGGTATTCCACAGTGGTGACCCCGACGTGATTTTTTGGCTACGTCGTGGGTGTCTAGAGGCGCGTTGCGCTATTACTAAAAAGAGGCGCGGTGCGCTGGCGAGTTACTCGCTTGTAATACAAATAATTTTTACAAGACCTAGACACCTTTGGCTGTCGAAGCAGAGGTCTTTACTTTGAAAGTGGGAAATTACACCCCCCCTTCCAAATATATTTGCCGGAAGGGAACCAAGACAAGTAGACCTGGAGGAACAAAGTTGCCCTCATCCGCCAACTCCTCCAGCTTCGACCAGAGACTCAGAAGTCTTTGAGACTCCGGAAAAACAAAAACGAATCCGGAGGCCAGAAGCCTTGCGTTTGGGAGCTGTAGTAAACCCGAACGAAACTACAGCTCGGACACTAAGAAGCAGTCGTCTATTGAGCCAAGACTCCGACCCTTCAACCCCAGACCGACAAACCACGGAGTCTGGAAGACTCTTCGCAGAAAACACAAGTAAAGAAGTCCAGCACACGATGCCCAACGGAAACACGAACCCGAACCCATCATCAAATCAACCAGGAGCAGGTGGAAGTGGTCAGCCACAGCTGACCCCCGAAGTACTTGCACAGCTCTTACAGCTGTTGCAACTGCAAACACTGCAGAACCCTGCCATCCAAAGACGGAGGATAGCCGGAGTTCCTACCCAATGAAGTTGAATTATGGTTAACTCTCCTCGAGGGTCGTTTTAAGACAGAGAATCTGCAAAACGACCAAAAATACTCACACATTTGCAGCGGCATGCCCGCAGAAATAATACGCCGCATTCCGGATATCATGGAATGCCCTCCGGCGGAAGCAGATAAATACAATTGGTTCTGCAGAAAAATAAGAAATGTGTTTGGTAAGACTCAGAACCAAATCATTGATGATGTAATGGGCGGAATGAAGATTGGAGACGACAAACCCTCCACCTTCATGGCCAAACTCAGACAAAAGGCCGATAACATAGTGTCACCGTCAGTTATTGGAAACCAGTTCTGCAAGCAACTTCCCCAACATGTTGTGCAGTGTCTGGCAGCCATAGGTACCACGGTAATCAACAATTCCGAGGACCTAGACTTCCTAGCGAAGAGTGCAGATAGTGCACTGGAACATTCGAGATCAACATCCTCGATCAGTGCAGTATCAACCGAGACCGGAGAACTAGCTCAGCTTCGAGCCCAGATAGCTCAGCTGACTAGTGAAATTAAGAAGAAAAGTAATAATAATCCAAGAAATGGTAGAAACAACAACCGCTCGAAAAGCAGGAGCAACAATAGAAGTAACGACAGAAAATCCAGGTCCAGAGACCGCAAGAGCAATTCTACCAGGGGTCAGAGTCCAACTCCCCCAAGAAGAACATCGTCCCCCAAACCCCGGTCTCAAAACTGGGACGATAAATCCTGCTTCTTTCATAATCGGTTTGGCGCAGAGGCCACCAAGTGCAACAACAGATGCCAATGGTGGGGTAAATCATACAATAAGTCGTCAAACTAGAAAGAGGGGTCGTCTATGCAGCTGAAGATCCCTCGAAAAAATACTCACGCCGCCTGTTCATCAAGGACAGGACAAATAGGAGACGTTACCTAATTGACTCAGGTGCTGACTTGAGCATTTTGCCAGTAGATAAAAACCAAAAGGCATTTCCTCCGAAATACTACCTCCGAACTGTGAATGGTCAAAACCTTCCAGCTTATGGAATAGAATCCAGCAAAGTAAGCATCGGTTTGCGAAGAGACATGACGTGGTCCTTCACAATTGCGGACGTTCCAACTCCGATCCTGGGTGCAGATTTCCTCGCGCACTACGGTCTGGTCATCGACCTCAAAAATGGAAAAATCATAGACAGTAAAACTGGTCTATGGGTGGAAGGCAAAACGCTAGCGTACCAACTGGACACCAATATATCCAGTTGCACAAAAGTCGACGAACAATTCCTACGGATTCTGTCAGACTATCCTGGAGTTACACAACCATCGATTCGCAGGCATCCGACCTATAAACATGATACCATTCATTATATAGAAACTAAAGGACCGCCTTGCCATGCTAGAGCCCGCAGGTTACTGCCTGATAAACTCAAACCAGCACGGGAATACTATGATCGCATAATAGGAGAAGGCATATGCCGCCCCTCAAAAAGTTCATGGAGTTCCCCAATCCACAAGACCAAAAAAGCCAGTGGAGAGTGGCAAATCGTTGGAGACTACAGGGCCTTAAATGCCAAAACAGTTCCTGATCGCTATCCAGTCCCAAACATAATGGACTTCAATGCGAATATGAAGGGTAAAACGATGTTCACAAAAATCGACATCAACTGGGCATTCCACCAAATTCCAATGGCCGAACAGGACATCCCAAAGACAGCGGTCATAACCCCCTTTGGGTTATTCGAATACCTTCGAATGCCATTTGGACTCCGTAATTCTGCACAAACTTTCCAAAGATTCATCAATGGACTGTTTATGGATTTGCCGTTTGCTTATGCATATTTGGATGACATATGCATTTGCTCAGAAGGCGGTGAGCAACAGCACGAGAAGAATGTAAGAACCATCGTACAACGTATACACGCTGCTGGACTTACTATCAATGTTGGAAAAAGTTTATACAAACAATCCAGGATTGACTTTCTCGGCTATCAAGTCTCGACCGAAGGCATTTCCCCTCTGAAGACCAAGGTTGAGCCCATATTGAAATTCCCGAAACCCTCCAACGTAGCAGAACTCAGACGCTTCTTGGGGATGGTGAATTTCTACAGACGTTGCATTAAAAATGCTGCAGCCGAACAAAGTAAGCTGTTTGCATTAATAAAAACAAACAAAAAGAAAGATAAAACTCCACTCGACTGGACCGAAGAAGCTGAAAAAGCCTTCGAAAACATAAAAGAAACACTGGCAAATGCAACTCTACTAGCTCACCCATACGAAAGTCTGCCGTTATGTGTCGCAACTGATGCATCCGACTTTGCTATTCGTGCAACATTGTACCAAAAGGACAATGACAAGAAGTTACCGCTCGCTTTCTTCTCCAGAAAGCTATCAAAAACCGAGAAGAACTACAGCACATACGACAGGGAGTTACTGGGAATATTCGCTGCGTTGAAGCATTTCAGGCACCAATTAGAGGGTAGATGTTTCACTGTGTATACAGATCATAAACCCCTAACTCATGCCTTCACGCAAAAGACAGAACCAGCTTCCCCGAGAAGAGCTCGACAATTGGACTACATAGGACAGTTGACTACGGACATCCAGTATATAAGTGGAGAAATCAACACTCCAGCTGATGCTCTTAGTAGGATCGAAGCTATCTCGGCACCGTCTCAATTACCTTACGCTGAAATAGCTAAAGAACAGTTAAGGGATGCAGAATTGCAAGAACTGTTGTCGAACGATGACACAGCTCTCAAATTGAGACAATGGAAAATCCCTGGTACTAATGTTTTACTCACATGCGACATTAGTACAGGCAAGAATAGGCTATTCCTGCCGACAAAGTATCGCAAATTGGCATTCAGTAGTGTGCATAATCTATCGCACCCTGGACCAAGATGCACTGCTGGACTAGTATCATCAAGATTTGTTTGGCCTCGGATGAAGTCCGACTGCAACAAATGGGCTCGCAGTTGCCTGAATTGCCAAGAGTCCAAAGTAGGAAGACATACTCAGTCGCCTCTCAAATCTTTTAAACAAACGGAGCGGTTCAAAACAATACATATAGATTTGGTGGGTCCATTACCCCCATCCCAAGGACACAGATACCTGTTAACGATGATCGATAGAGCAACTCGATGGCCAGAGGCAGTTCCTCTCCATGAGATGACAGCTCCCATGGTAGCTGCCAGGTTATACGACACCTGGATTGCCCGCTATGGCGTACCTGAAGTCATCATCACGGACCAGGGTCGTCAATTCGAAAGCTCGCTCTTTCAAGAGCTGTCTAAGAAGCTTGGTGTACAACACAATCACACCACAGCTTACCATCCTCAAGCAAATGGAAAAGTTGAGCGATGGCACAGAGCTTTGAAAGCCTCCATTATGGCTTGCGACACCAAGAGATGGGTTGACATATTACCAACCATCCTCTTGGGCCTTCGATCTGCTCTTCAAACGGACACGGGTCACTCTGCAGCGCAGTTAGCGCTCGGCGAAGAGCTACGCCTACCAGGGGACTTTCTCACCCATTTGAAAGAAATTAGCCCCGAAACGCTCGTCCAAGACATACGGACTGACGCCAACAACTTTCTGAACCAGGCAGCTCGTCATGGCCAACCAAAGGTTTATGTCTCCAAACACTTGGCCACAACATCTCATGTGTTTGTCAGAGACGAAAAAATAAGATCTTCGTTGGAGAAACCATACGCCGGTCCTTATAAGGTAGTATCACGAGATGACAAGAATTTCGTGATACTAATCGCAGGTGAACAAAAAACGATTTCAATTGACAGATTGAAACCTGCGTACCTTATAAATGACGACAAGAAAATGCTCCAAAGAGCAACAAGGAAGACGACACACAAGGAAAAAATAGAGGAAGAACAGACTGAACAGTCCGAAACAACACAACCACGAAAAGTTGAGGACAACCCAGTCGAAAAAGGTGATAAATCACAAAAATCACCAGAAGAAAAAATAAAAATAAGGAAAACGGTGAAGTTCAATGACGAGATCGTCAAAATACAATACGATCCGTCGGCCCCCTTGTGCCCACGAAAAAGAGGCAGGCCCCTTGGCAGCAGAAAGCAGAAAAACCAAATTCCAACTCGAAAATCCGAGAGATTGGCACGGAGAAACTGAAAATATTCACGAAAGTTAATATCCGCAGCGGAAAAAACAAACCCGCACAAAAAGATGTACGAGAATCTGGGAATATTCGTAACAAAAGAAATTCTTCAGATAAGCAGAGAAAAAGTGCGTACAATAAAAATACGACACGAATAAACAAGTCCACGTGCAATACGGAAGAAAAACATTGCAACGTGTTTCTATTGACAAACAATACCGATAACAAAATAGTCAATAGAACGTGACGTCACAAACAAAGAGTGCATTCTTTTGTGAAATACAAAATTCGAAGTACGAAAATTCAAACACGCTTAACTCTGCTTGTACTTAACCAAATTTAACCGGAAAACTTTTAAGCTAAAGAATATTGAATGCACTATCCCCTCCGAACAAGTCCGAAAAAAGATAACGACTTGGAATAAAGCTGCGATCGAAAATATTCTCGCAAAGTTTTTCATACGCCTTTCGACTGTCGACTAGAACACGCCAAAAAGTTTCTCATAATTTTTTCTCTTTTTCTTTCTTTATTTTCTTGTACCATTGTTTCCTTCCTCATGTCGTCCTCATCCAGCACCCCGTTCTCGAACCAGCCTTTCCAATTCGTAGTCCCGCCTGTACCTCAGCCTATCAAGACGAAGGAACAGACGGAACGCGAAAAGGAATTGGAGCAAATTGAGAACGAGTTGCTCATAGATACGACTTCGGCGGCGGATATTGTTAAAATAATGTCCGCCCCCCTTCCTCCGTTAATCTCGCCCCCGAAATCGCCGGAAAAGACACCGGAAGTGGCGAACCCACCTCCGGAGTCCTTAGCCCTGGCGAAAGTAGAGACGAGAAAGAAAACTCCCGGCGGATGAGGTGCGTATTCCACGCCCTCCCCCCGCTGCTAGCCTGGCCTACAAGCCATCGGGGAGCTCAAACTCCCCGATGTATCGAAGGCCAAGGCCCCTAACATTAACCAATCCCCGCCTGTCTCACCGCTCCCATCCCTACTATTCGGCTCCACAACAACGACCGCCGAGAAGAAGGGGGCAAAACAGCAGGGACGCCTACCAGGCCCGACTCGATGCACGAAAACAGTCGTATGAGTGTGTCGGGGCTGCGGTAGGCTCGGCCCTCGCGAAGTGGGAGAAAGACCAACGACAGTAGACTCGATAAGTCCCCCCAGGCACGCGACTTATCATTTTCGCGGCGCGAAAACTGGGGGGGAGTAGCTGTGGGGACATTACTCGTATGAGGTTTTAGGGGCTCGCACCCCTCGACGACAGTTGCCGCCCAAAGGCCGGCAATATTCGTCTCTATGACGTTAAACTAATACACACGAATGCGTTTGTATGTTCGTACCTGTACGTACGTACAGGTAAGATACATCGTACGAGTCGAGATCAATTACCTGATAACGATCTCGGTAATGTCACGACTCGGTACCAAACGCACTGCGTCGTTTCTTATCATCTCAACGGAGACAGGAAACGACGCAACGTATGACATAATTACGTATACATACGTACGTATGTGTGTCCGTGTGCGTGTGCCAAATACGGTATATAAACTCTCAGAACCGGCTCAAAAATCGCCAGTGTTCGCCGAGGATTTGGCTCTCCCATACTTATTTGTATGAAGTGGCAGAACACGCAAAATACTGTTGAAGACCTTCTAGTGTGAATATCTCTCACGACAAGGTATTCCACAGTAGATCTAACAGTATTTAAAATCGATTTTAAACTTTGAATTTGTTTTCCTTACATCTGATTGGAATTTGGTTGTTGACCAATGAATAAATTTGAATCGCCATAATTGAGAAAAAAACAATAGGCTGAAAATCAAATTCAGTTTTGTCCAAATATTACAATATCAACAATTATCTATTACTTCTAGAGTAAATTCTTCTTATTGTAAAAAACTGCTAGAGACTTTCACTTTACATTTCATAAAAAATTATTCAAATAATTAAATTTTTGAAAAAAAATGAAACTGTGTGTAGGGACATAAAACATAATAGAACTAAAATGTTGAAAACAAGTTTTCCAAGTTTTATAATGGTAATTTTTTTACAAAGTGGAATAACATAATACAGTTACTGGCAGAAATACATTTTGATATTAATATAAAAACCAATACTGTTTGGTTCTCACTAATTAAATCGTGCAATAAATGATATTTAAATGAATGATGATTTCATTAGTACCTATCATTAAGCCTAATATGAAATTGATTGAAATCAAATAGAAAGTGCAGAGTTTTCAACAGTACATCTAAGGAATTTAAACATTCTTAACAAATAAAACCTGCTAATGTTTTAAACAGATGTAATAATGTTACGTATTTTGAGACTGTTGAATCCATGTTAAATTTATAAAAAATTGCATCAGAGAAATATTTAATATGAAGAAATCTACATTGCTTCATTCAAAAATCTTGCATGATCTATTTATAACATGTGAATCAGAAGGCATTTCTGCCAGCGACTTCGTTAGTTGTAATTCTATTTTGTGAAAAAATTACTATTATAAAACCTGGAAAACTTGCTTTTCACATTTTAATTCTATTATGTTCTATGTCCCTACACACAGTGGGTTTTTTTTTTCTTCAAATATTTAATTATGTTTCTTTGTAAGTGTAAAATACCATCCATCAAAGTCCCGCATGTCCAAAACCGCGAAATAAATATTAAAAATAGCAATAAGAAAAGATCATGCCATGGTGGGGATTCGATCTCATTGCTTTTAAGGGTTCAAAGCTACAATTCTTTTGTAATTGATGAGTCAGGAGATAAAAGAAATAATTGTTGCCAAAGCAAGCACCCTTATAATTGATAATAAACAAATCAGATTTTAGCACTCCCAAATGTTAGTACAAGAACTACGTCACATTTCGTTGCGTTAGTAACTGCAATTAAAGTGTATAAAAATACCAAAATTATTAAGTAACGTTTATCTTTTCCCTTAAGTAGTTCACCTAAGTTGACTGAACGGATAAGGATATGGCTCAAAGACTAAATTCCATCTTCGCTGAACAATTTGACCGAGTTAAATAAAAATATATAAAAACAAGTGCGTGAGAGAAATAAGTGGAGCAAACAATTAGCCAAATGCGTATGCACTTTCAATGCAAATCAAGCACAGTGGCCCAAAAGTTAAAAGAATGAGTAAGTGCGCATGCGCAAATTCTTACTTTCCAACGTTGAAATGCGACTTCTTTTGCACGCTTCAGAGAAAATGTCTATTTTTCAGATGGGTACTATACTACGAACGTATTCTTCTTTTTCAATTTCAATTTATTTGAAAATTTAAAGATAGCGCTTAAAATTGTACTCTCAGAAGTTCTCCTGTAGGTATACTTATTTTTGTTTTGAATAAATAACTACGAACAATCCGAACGCAGATAAGTTGAATAATACCTCCAGGAAACACTGGAAATAACGAGAGAAAGTGAAATACAGGGTAATTTAATTAGTCGATATCTTCATTAACTTTGAAGATGCCGATCCCCTCTGACCTACAACAATATTTCCCTCATTTTTACAAGGTTTAAACGATTAAAATCCTTCATCGTTTTTTACCTTCGGGTATCGCAGGTCTCCATTTTTTTTTTTTTTTTGTTGTTGTTCTGTCGGAGGAGAGGAAGTTTTCAAATAGCCTCGAGCAATGCCTACCATAAAAAGACGCTGATAAATTCGAATAAGTTCGGAGCTTCGCAGTTTGTCGGTAGGGCTTATATTTAATTCCAGCCCCGATGACCTGATATCAGAAGAAAACAACAACAAAAACAAAGAGAATATCGTTCAAATTTTATGATTTAAAAAAAAAAAAAACACAAAAAAACACAGAAACATTAAAGTCCCCAAATAAACGTCTCCAATAGCTTTTGCGAAGACGAAAAGAGTGACAACGTTCTTTTTTTTAAAGTGTAAGTGGCCTGGAACCAAGCACTTTATATACCCCGACTGCAGGACGAGTCGGCGAAGCAGGAGGAAAAAGTTTATAATTAAAGGACGTTGAAATTATTCTACTTTTAAGACAAAGCTTTTGTTTCGTTATTAGCGTAATTAACAAAGAGTACGTGGCGTCGTTATACTTACGGGCGTAACAAAAATCTGCACTTTAAATCAGGACGCTTTGCGAAAGTTTGTTGTATATACCGTGTATAAGGCAAGGACGCGCCCGGCTCGCCATTAAAAAATATGACTAATGGAGCTAATGCGAAAAGTTGAACGTATGTGTGTCACGGCCCGGTCATTAAATACGGCGAGCAGCGATCAGCCACCACTACATATCCGCAATATCGAACCGATGGATGCATTATAGAAAAATTATGTCGACCGGCTGAAATTAAAATGCGACCCGGAAAACGATAGAACTTTAGCCGGCTATTCGCAATATACCAAAAAAAATTAAAAATAAAACGTACCACTTTAACTTAAGAATCGGCTCTACTCGCAACCCGAACGTAGGCGCGTAATATAAGAATTAATAAGCAGTTTCGTTGATGAATCTGGTGAACCGATTCCGACCATGAATTATTTAACAAACTGATTAAACTCGAACGAATTTTCGTTAAAATTAAAACGAATAAAACATTTTGGGAACAGTTGAAGTTAAAATATTTGGATATCGTTATTACCAGTCATTTCAGTCGTACAATTTGATCGAAATTTCGGCGACATTTCGAAATTCAACCTTTATATTGAGCTGAAGTTTTGCGGAGACACTTCAGATTTTGTGAGATTCTGTTCGGATTCTGTGATTCAGATGACGTTAATTCAATCTGGTTGTGGAATTTCAGCAATATCTCGAAAATTAAATTCACAATTTCAGTGAAATTCTTGTAAAATCTGGAAATAACATACCTGGACGTTTTCGCAAAAATTTCAGCACTCGACAATCAACGATTCCTTTGTAATTACGTGACTATTTTAACGTGAGGAATTGAATTTTATTATTAGTTTGATTCGTTATGGTGTGCCTTAATTTCCCATTATCCCATTCTTACAGGTAATTTTCAAGTTTTATTTTGGACTGATAAGATATCCATAATTTCAACAAATTTTCACGTCCCATGGCGTTGTGTGAATGACAATATGCTACGTCAATGACGTCCAGCATAAGTCTAATGGTATAAGCATTATTTTTTTAGCATTGAAAATGCTTCTCAAGTCAGGTTGTGAAAAAGTGTCGGCCACCCGATTTTTACCAATGTTTTGTGCGTGAATTGTATGAGAAGGGGTAGATGACGGTAAAAAAAGTGGAAGGAGAAAATAGTAATGAAAAATAAAGTGGAGGTGGTAATGTTGTTTCGTTGTCTATGGAACGAATACGAAAATGAAAGAAAATGAACAACTCTTAATTTTTAAGAAGGTTTTCTTTAGAAAATCTACTTATTACACTTGGGCCCATATTCACAAACGTCACATTAACCTCCCTTCTTTTACATTTCACTTTTAAAAAAATTTTTGCACAATTTTGTACTTAAAAATATGGGAACATTGTATCTCTTATGAGAGTTCCAATGTAAAAATAAAATGTTACCACATTCTTAAATACAAAATTGCGTCAGAAGTCATTTTTAAGTGAAGTTTAAGTGAAGGGAGGTTAAAGTGACGTTTGTGAATATGGGCTTTGGTGTGGTATTAGCCCCCAGGGTTGGGCCTGGGTACGTTTTTTGTTTCATGACTTCAGGAAAATTTTAGCATCAATAATTCAGGTTAATATATGTATATATATTACACATCACACATACAGATAGATATATATAAGTCGATTTCTTGTTCCCACAATACAGGTCGAAATTTTTGTCTGATATTCACGAAATTTTGTACGACCATTTATTCTAAGCCAAGGACCAGACCTATTGATTTTGGTACAGATCGGCCGGATGGTACTTCCGGTACCATCATTTTTGTTTTTATATTGGTCATAAAATGCGGAATTTTGGAACCATATGTACGAAATTTGAAGCGAATATTTATTATAATTTATTGTAATATCGATTAACCACTTATTCATATTTTCTTTTTTATTATTTCATAACTTCCTTTGATTTTATTTGAAATTAGGTACCTATATGATTATTTACCATACTTTATGATCTAAATTTATTATAATTATTTTTTCAAAAAATAATGCTTTTGAATTTTACGTTGTCTAATATTTCGTCAGCAGCTAACACATTTCGTAAAATCATAGCATAACATTAACGCATATAAACTTACAAACAATATGACCGTCAAAATTCATAATTAATTTTCTCGAAAACCTACTTTTTCTAGCGAGGCTTGCTGCCCTAGAGTTGTTTTTAATTTTTATTCATTTTCAATGCCCTCCTCACGTTGTTACAAAGTGTGAAACCTTTGAATTTTTATTCCGAACAAGGCTTTTACCGCAAGAATGAAAATTATTTTGGAACGAATCGCTGATAGAATGGGGGCGGTCTGGCGGAAAGTGCATGATCAGTACTAAGATTAATAGGGTAGGTATATCTAACGAAGATCATCGATTGTGCGCGACCAAGACCAAACGTTGAACATACGAAAAAATGTGAATGAACCAAAACAGTGCTCGCAATCTCAAAGACCGAAACTACCATGGTCCAGGTTTTTTATCTTACTTTTGCTCATATCATACCCACATTACAGCATTATCAACTGACCCAATCACACAACTTGACAAATTCAAATTCTATAATACTTGAGAAGTCTCCAACGATGAAAATATGAAGCCGGTTTGATACTCTATTAGAAATGTAAACTGGTGAGAAAAGTGAGAAGTAAATTAAGAAATTGGTCTCTCTGTTTCGTAACGAATTCATAATGGCTAATGTTGATTTTCGTCATTCTGTAAACCTATATAATAAATATTAACCAAATCAGTGGTTGAGGTGTAAAACAAGCGACTAAATTCTATGGCCAAGATAAAGTAGGAGTACACTTCCAGTAATATTCATATTAACCTTTATAATGAATAATAAAAAGTGACACTCCAAAAACGACATATTCTCAGTCATTCACTTCACTTAAGAAAATTACTCGGGGAGAAATATAAGAGTTTACTTAATAGTTTTGGTAATTTTTAAAACGTCTTTTTTTCCACTTAAATACGAATGCTACCTAAGTCTGGTCAGGAAGTCACTTATGTGAATTCACTCAGCTAAATGCTCTTAGACTTAAGCGAATATCAGAATATGGCTCATTTTGTCTGTAGTTTGATTACCATGAGGAGCAGTAGGGGGTATTCCACCACATAAAAATAGACCGTTTTTCTTCTCCAAATTTGGTTGTACAATTTCAACCGTTTCGCCCATGGTCTGTATGGAGATTATACGATATCGACCTGGAAGTACGAGGATGGACGAAATCCGATGACCAGTAATCATGCAGAAAAAATGTTGCAGCCCCAAAGGCGAGCACCGACTAAACCAAACGAAATATACCAGAATTTTGAGTGGGTAATGTCAACGGTGGCTGGTTCCAACCTTTGCAACAACATAGTCTACCGCCATGCACCCAACCAACTACATCGCGCCGACTTCCATCGATAATACTCCATGACTGGAAACCACTTTAGCGGTCGTTCCTCGCCCTAACAAAATTTAATTTTACGTATGGCACAAATAATCAAAAGCAATCATTCGTCATCGTTGTCCTAGGCCCCCTTCCATCGCTCCAATTTTCACCTGCACCACTTTCTTGCTTTTGCAGGGTGAGCTTTTATCTTCGATATTTCCACGACGACCACGACGATATTTAGGGGGGTAAGGTACACACTGCACACCTAACCTCAAATTCATCTGACACAAATTTCCCACTAGAGTAAGCACCTTTGCTCGACCATTCATTAGAAACTTTCGATCTTTTAACGCTGCCTTCCTCGCCTAACTGCAGCACCATTCGTCTTACGCGCTGTCCCTTTTTGGAACTTCACTCGTCTCTTCCGCAGACCTCCTACGGGCACTCGGCTACCGACTTCTCAAAGGTCTGCTTTTTAGCGACCCCGTCCGCGTTAAATTTGTTCGTGCGTACACAACCGCAACCAGCGGCGGAGGGGGGTACCGCTTTCCGCTCGGCCCTCGTTTGCTTTTACTTTGCCATTATACACTACCAAAACCCGATACCTCATCCCCTTCCCCTTCCCCCTTCCGCCGACCACTCTTAAATCTACGATACCTACCGCATTTCAGAATACCAAATCGACGGAAGCAACAAACTTCTCCGCGTCCGCCCACAGACGACAATTTTGTGAGTTTTTCGCGGCTGCTACGACGGGGCAGAAAAATGAAAGAAAGAAAAAAAAACAAAAGGAAATGGCGGAAGGATGGCGCCTAATCGTGACCGAAATAATCTTACCGGAGAGCTTTCTCGCGGTGGTCGCCTAATCGAAGGCTAATTTAATTTGGGAGAGCTCCATAGTTTTGAGATTGCGGCCGCCTTCACTCGGCCACCATACAGCCTTTGAGAAATTTTAAGACGCCGTCGAAATGTGCGGCGAAAGAGATGATAGAACGTGCGAAAGAGTGACGGTAATAATAACAACAACAACAAAAACAACAACGACAGCAGCAGCAGCAGCAGTAGTTGCACTACCGCCAATCACCGCCACCACCCCTATGAACAACAGCTTCGGCAAGTCGTATCATTGGGGGGTTGGTGGTTGTAGAGGAAACGTGAAATAGAGAAAAAGTTTTATCGTAGACCTTTAAAAGCAAAATCAAGATCGCATTTTTCTTTTTTTTCGCCCTTATTGTATCATTTTCACGATAATATATAGGTACTTTTTTAATTTGTGATCCAACAAAAAATGGCATATCGTGGCTCGAATCGTGTAGGCGAACAGGCATTTTGCCTTTGAATTTTTGTCCTCCCTCGAGTTGCCCCTTTTTGCTCAAAGCACGAGGGTTAGACTTCTTTCAATTACAAAACTGAAGCTTCTTTTCATCGTTGTAAATATTTATTTTGAAAAAAAAAAAAAAAAAAAGAGAGAAAAAGATAAAAACTTTCCTTTAATTTTTAATTTTTAATCGAGACGGACGGCGACGAAAAAGAAAGGCGAAACGTGAATGAGAAAAAAAAATTAGAAAGAAAGTTGGATACGAGTATCAGATAGTTACTTCGTTTTAATTTGGAAATGAATTTGAAGATCTGTAGGGAGCGACTGTCATTTATTTTTTCTTTCATTATGACGCATTTTGAAAAGGTTTTTCCTTCACGTGCCAAATAATTTGGAAGGTATTTAGGTGCAGCTGGAAAGATTTATGCCTTCATACCCACTAACTTTCACTGAAATTTGTTTACTTCAGAATTTCAAATCCATTGTATATTGGGTTTGAAATTTTAAAAATTTACAAAATTTGACGGCGGATTCGTTACAGCAACCGTAGAAACTTCAAGATAATAATTTTCACCGAAATTGATTGAATTTTATATTTTACGTTCATTGTTATGGATCCGGTATGGATCCGATATTTATCCAATCTTAACGAAAATCCAGTGGAACCATTTCTGGACCGTTTTCTTTCGAATGAATTCTCAATCATTAAAGTCAGAGTACTTACCTACGTAAAAAAATATGCCCCACAAACAGCGAACCTCCTTCCTCGATTAAAAATGTCTAGCCAATGTTTTCCAATTTGCCAAAATCGGTGGCATTTTTGAGGCTGCAACAGTAGAGCTTATTTTGTATAAGTGTCACTCGATAAAGGGTGCTGAGGATTCAGTCCGTGTCGTTGAAAATCTCAAACGACCCAAATAGGCCTACAACAATTACGTAGGTAGCTAAAATTAATATAATATATGTTACAAAAATGTAATGGAAGCCAGTAGGTATTCGTTGAAGATGAATGTATAATGGATAACTCTGGCTATAGAACAGAGAAGACGTTTATGTTGGCTAAATTCATCCACTCTTTTTTTCTGCTTTCGTTGAAAATTTGCGCTAATTCGTTGCTAGAAAAGAGACTACCTTCCAAACATATGCGAATTTCAGTTCTATTGTTTGAGCAAAAATTCACTCGCAAAAGAAAACAATCGCGTTTCGAAGTTTGAAACGACATTGTTGAAGTAATTTTAATAAGGTATTTTCCTTTTTAAAAACACTCCTGCTGAACCAAAGCAACAAAAGAAAACCATTGAAATGAAATTACGTTTTTTTTTTACTCATTTCACACCCACACTCACACCCACACTCACACACACACTCACACACACACTCTTAACCCTTATTCCGCTCCCCCATTCTTTTCATCAACTTACTCGTCTCGCTACTTTTTGACGCTCACTTACCCTTTCTTTTCACGTAATTTCATAAAAAATTAAGTACTGGTTAATACGACATTAAAGCTGCTAATGGTTTTTCGAGAAAGAAAAGCACGCGAGAAAACAGTGAAATTTTTCTGACAAAAAATAAACTAAAACATCGTAAAAAAAAAAACAACAGCAAAAAAACAGAGGAAAGTTAATAATTAGACACATTTTAATGAAAAAACAGAGCAAGTACAAAAAAAAGCAAGAAATAAGAATAAAAAGAGCAGCACAAAAGAGGCAACAATGTGTTCGGTCACTTGTTCTGTTGTAACCGACGTCTCACGCCCTCCCCTTTTCCTACTCCATAGTTCTACCCTCTTTACGAATACGAAAATTTTGAACTCATAATATCATTACGAACATTACGAAAATATTTTATAGCAATGCCATTTCGGCCTCTTGTTTTAAAGCTAAATTTTACGACCTGGTATAAATTATTTTTCTTCTCCATAGTTACCTTAGTGCCATTGTTGTTGGAAAAGTGTCTTACGATGGTAAGATATGTGTCAGCATGGTGAATAGTGAAGAGGACGAAATTTGTTCGTGTGTTGGAAGCACAGACTAAGCAGTTTTTGTTGTTTTAGATTTTTTTTTAGCAATTAGCTAATTTTGTAGGGATTGTTGTAAGTCATGTTTGATTTTTTGTTTGGTGAGAACCTAACATTGCCCCTTCTGATAGATTTTGTCCATTCACTCGTGTTCAAGAGGCCACGTTTAAGAGAAAACAAAGGGGTTGAACTTTCATGATTACAAAGTATTACCTAAGTATAAGGCAGAACCATAGACATTAACTTCCCGTAAATAACGTGTGTACAAAAATACGTCCGAAACGATTGCTTACTTTACGCCTGATGTTATTGGCAAAACATTTTGAAAATATACGTAGTTATATACACTATTCGAGAGTTGAAGTTAGTTTTTGAAATTTATTCGCTAAACGGGCAGTCTTACGAAAATAAAATATTCCTTATGAAATTCTATAAAAATACGATGGTTTATGTTTTTTCCATAACCTCAATGGTTTCTGCGTAAAGAGCGAGTAAAGTTGGTAATCCAGCAGTTCAGACCTAAAACCATTTGATAATTAATGAAAATAATATTTTAAATCATTTTTTGTGGCCACTGGTTCTCAAAAAATATTTTAATTTAAAAATAGGACCAAAATTTGAATTCAGGGCCTCCAAAAACCGGTCCGACGATGTATGACCCAATAATTTAAGAGAAGTTGGTTTTAGCTCTATTTTTGGGACTACTGTTGCTTAACAATTAGTCAGTCCTAAAATTATTGAACCATAAATTTTAACTCAGCGTTCCTTAAAACATGTCGACCAGCATATCACTTCATAAAGCAAGAAACATAATAGGTACCTATTATAGATACCTAATTGCGTATTTACTAGGTCTCAATTAGTGGACTACTGCCTTTATTCGTTTTTTAATCATTAACCTTTGAGTTTATAGAACAGACATATATGATCGTTATTTTCAGAGAATTTTATGAGTACCTAATATTTTATTCCTGTATAAAATTTTCCGTGAGATTGCCCGTTTAGCAAATAAATTCCAATAACTAATTTAAACTCTTGAATTGCACATAGAACTACATATTGTATTGAATAAAATGTTTGGCCAATAGCGTCAGGCACGAGTAGGCAACGCACATGGACACGTTTTTTTTTAAGTTGGCATTTAGGTTATAGAGTACACATATTATACGTCTATGGGCAGAACCGTATGAGTTTAAATGCGAAAATTCATTTTTATTTTCTCATGAGAAAATTTAGGCCTATCAAACAATCATAATATTATCCCGAGATCATAAATTATGTTTTTGTTTTTAGAAGGTAGTGTAGACCGTAGATTGCTTTTACGATTTCAACGCTGTGACGTCATGTAAAAGGTAGCCTTACAGGTAGGCTGACTTATTCATATGTATTGCTGTGCATAATGAAATAGGCTTTGTTGATAAACTTCTAAAACATTGATTACCTAATTATGCATGTAACGTACAATGGTGTATTCGAGGGAGAAAATTTGGAAACTCCCCCCTCCCAAATGACTATTGGTAACGCATTAGTTTCTTAAAAAATTACTCTGGTAACCCTGCAGAATTGTATAATTATTCATTTTTAACTTTCATTGGAAAATTAATTCACGGCTCAGCATGATAATGAATAATTGTAGGGAATATTGTTACAGTTGAATGAAGAGTTAATTAAATTACCGAATTTTTCAACTGGAGAAGCTTAACCATTTGATTCAGACTGATCAAAAATGATTGATGAATGAAAATTAAAACAACTTAATGCTTCCATTTATCTTTCATCTTGCGTACGATTTCATTCAATAAGTATACCAAATTTTGTGTTTGATAGGAATTTAGTGTAAATATCTGAACAGGAATGTTGAAGGAGTGTTGAGATGCTAATTATAGTTTGTTTATTTGATTGGTTATCTATGATAGCCAATAGCAGCAGAATGTCTGATTTACCATATCTTCACCTCAAAAGAATTGTGACCCAACTGCAAAAAACCTAATTTTTCAGGAAACTGAAAAACGTGAAAAAATTATGTAAAAACCATAATAACTCGAGTTCATTATTAGTGTTGAAGCCTGGAATCAGAAAATAGGACAACATTAATGCGTGTAAACGATGTCAAGAGACTACCCTCCAATTTTATTCACCATAAAATCAACCTTTATTTACAGTTAGGTCGTTTTTTCCTTGACAAAAAGTTTTAAATTTCACAATTAGATAAGAATATTTTTCGGGGTTTGGTGGCAAGGTGCAAACTGACCAAAAATTATGAAAAACTTGACAAAGTCGAACCTCTATCACAAACACTGAACAATTGTTCTAACAATTTTGAAGCTATAATGTCACAACTAACATAAAGACATTAAGACATTCTTATCATGAAGGAATTTATTAATTTTTAATATGATTTCAATGCTGTAACGTCACAACGTACACTTATGACATTCTTATCGTGAAAGAATTATTAATTTCTAACACGATTTCAATGCTATAACGTCACAACGTACACTTATGCCACTTTTCTTTTGAGAGGTGATAACAAACTGGTATTATTAGCAGTTGAGTCTGTCTTCCCCTGAAATTTCTGTGAGAAATAGAGAAATTGGAATAACGACACAACTTCCCTCTAGCGGCATTTTGCAGTATTATACTTAGGTCGTTATTTCTTTCCATGTAGGTAGCTATATTTTTGTGACTGGTTACACGTTTTAACTGCAAATTGGTAAGATTTGCCGTTGGGTCACTATTCTTTTGAGGTGACGATATGTGGAATCTCATGGGTAAAATTATTTTGCAACTTCTCTTGAACCTATTTACAATAATATTTTAGGCAACTAGTTTGCAAAACCAGCCACTAGCGAGTACTGTAATCACAACAAATTGACTTTGACATGTGACTAATAAGTTGTGAACGATATTATTTGCAACAAATTCTCTAAAAAGAGGTTATTGATCTTCATGAAATGTTTTAAGTTAACGTCGGCCCTTATAAACAGAATTTTTACAATATGACTAGTCATCAGTTCTGTCCTCGCCAAGCTGTGAAAAAATGACTAAATCACAGTTGGAGAAATCAAGAATCTACGTTTATCAGCACATTGGCACCATTCAGTAAAACTTCTAAGGAAATCGTATCATTAAGATCATATTCAGTTAGAAAAAAGTGAAAAACAATGCCTGACAGTCATCCATCTAACTGACAGCGGAAAAAATGCTGCTTCAAAAAGTGTTTTTGGCCCATATCTACTGCCCCTCTCATGTTTTCAGAGTCTCGAAAAAAAGTTTCAAGATGTGATACTGATGCACACACATACCGATTTTCAGCCTTCTGGCTTAATGTGAAGTACGAAAAATAAATGTGGATAGAAATCAGGACATTTTTGAATTTTATATAGTAGAAGATTAAATCATTACAGATAGGTGAACTATTGTTGTTTATAGGCATCACTGTGTGAAACATCCCTTTTTTATATTAATATTGCGCCACTGAGGAATACCAATCACACTCAGGTTTGAACATATATGTACCATTTTTGGTCCTTTTGTGCTCCCATATTTATTTAAACAGAGCCAACAAACAAACCAAATGATGCTCTGAGTACATGAGGGCTTAACTTGGCGTATGTCCATTGTCTAAACCTGGGGGTGATTTGTGTTCCTTTGCGTCACTTGCATATCGTACGTGTAAACAGCGTCGTGAAGAAACAAACAAAAATACTTCAAAGAAAAAAACTTAATTTTGAAATGAATTTTGTAACATTTCACTTGAAAATTTCAAAAAAATTGATTTTATACAAATTCACATTACCGTGCTGATGTAGTTGGATAATTTGCACACTAGTGGAGAAATGAAAATCATTTTTTTCTGTTCTAAACTTATATGGAAATGTCTCACATATAACCTCTTTTTGGTGTATGAGTTGCAAAAAAGAAATTTTTTTCAAAATCTCTTGATTTACACTCACTTACCACTTTCTTTCACTACCGGAGAAGGATTTATAAATTTGGTGCCTATAGGTCAGGTAAATTTTCTACCCTAATTCAGTGTTACTATCTAAGAGAATGTAAAATATCATTAAAAAATACAATGTTACCGATTCGAAATATATGAAAAAAATTAATTTTGAGCCCTTTTGCCTTTATGTCTGTAGGCTGCAGCCTTAGTGGCCTCCTGATAAATCTTCCACTGTTAACTAGCTTGATTTTATGCAAATTTCAAAAACAGTACTTACTCACTTGCTCTCAAACTCATTTATCAAGCCCCTTTGTTAAAAAGTCAGTCTTAAAATCTATTTATTGAATAATTTTTCTGTCTATTCCAGCCCCATCACCCAATTATTATTCGAGAATTATTATTTTTTAAATTCTCTCACTACAGTTTTGATTAGCCCGAATCAAATTATCGCCTCAATAATCCTCCGACGTTTAAAGGAAAGTTCTTGTTTCAGCGTACTCGCTTTCACCTAATTTATTTTAGTCAAACTTGTCTAGCTGTTAGTGACTTATGCGTTAGTTAAACTCGTCAAAAATTCAAATGAAAATCTATTATTTATGACTACTGCGCTACTGTAGCGTTTGTGTCATATACAGTAGGTATTGAAGTGTAAACATCTTACCATTTGTTCTACGGTAGGGCTAAATGAGAATAATTATAATCGTCAGATTTGCATAACTCGTAACTCTTACAATTGTAACTTTCATTTGTGTGCGTGCGCATTGCACACACACGCAACCACATTATTATGTTTACACATCAATCCGTCATGAGTATAGCCCCAGCGGAACTCGCCTTTTATTTTTCAATTGTTTATTCAAAACTTTGGCTAATTATGAAAATTACTCTCCAATTACACCAGTAATGAATGAACCACTTAATCCTCATCCAATCAGAACATTCTCTTTCAGAAATCCATCTCCGACTCCAAAATTACTTTGACAAAACTTGGAAAATTTAATCAATTAATGAGGGTTATTCAAAATCATTTGTGTCTGTCTGCTATCCTGCTGTTTGCTTATAGCATAGGTTAATTTTCGGGGAAAAAAAAAATTCCCTCATCTAGGAATGAATATTTACACTTACAGCTGTACTTGCATTCCTTTCATTCGATTGGTTGTTTTTCCCTGGAGTGAATACAAATAGTTATAATCCGCTTTTCCAGTCTTTAGTTTGCAATTTAGTTCAATAAAAGTTTATTTTTTCTTCTCGTTTTGCTGGAATGAAAATGCCGCAGCCCAAACAATACAAATACGATTAAAAGAAAGGCAGGAGGTGCTATAAAAATTTCGTAACATAAATTCATTTTTTATTTTTGTTTGCAAATAGTTTTCAAAAATTGTTTTCACTTTTAAGCACGAACGTGAAATTATATTAAATACCGTTTCTCATAGTGGTAAGTATTCGTAGAAAAAAATTTTTGAATAAAAAAAGGAAAAAAAGAAAGTATGTAGAAACGTTTTACAAAGTACTTGGGTACCTAACTAAATAATTTAATTAAATGGTATTAGCGCGAAAGTTTATAAGTCCTTTTACGAATTGAAACTTTTTTTTTTTTCTCGTTTCGTATTTAGGTCCAAAAGTTTTTTTGTACCTTGAAAGTGATTTACAATGATTTAATCCTCTTTAAATTTGAAATTTTAGGAGTGGAAAACGATTTCGCGAAGTTTTTAAGGGCAAAGTTCTATGACTCGTGCGTAGGTTTGGCTGAAAACTTTTGTTACGCTACTGTCAAATTTGGTTACTGAACTGGTGCCGAGTGGGTGGTTGAAAATTATTTTCAGCCATTTGTTTTGAACCAGGTAAAATTTTTTGAGACGTTTTTTCAAAAAATCGTTAGCTGAAACGAGGTATACGTATGCGATATTCATATCGATATTTTCTCAAATTCTATGCATTTACAGCTTATTAGAATCTCAAAGCAGGAATGGATACTGGGGTAAAGCAAATGTGATGACTTACGGTAATTATGTTGACGTACAAGATTACGAACATGTAATTGTTGAATCATGGAAGCATAATTATGTAAAATATTCACGCTAATAAACCCATTTAAGTATCTCCACTCCGATTGTACAAGTGTGTTGAGAATATGAAAATAATCGCTGCAGCGATGTGGCTAAATTTTCGCTAGCCACGTATGGAAGGATTCGGATTCAAATACCAGCAAGCGGAGCCTTTTTTTTTCGAATTTTGTTTGTGAAAATTTTCAGTGGGCCTAATTTTGGTCGAGAATGAAATATGAACCATTCGATGAAAGGATAGAGGGGGAATTCATTATATTTCACTTTAAGAGTTGAGAGGAGGGGTGTAATTGTATAATCCTTACAAAACATAACACGACAATACTATGTTTTTAGTAAATGTATAATATTAAAATAACTAAAAAGTTTTTTACAGTTTGTATGAAAACATTAGAGTGTATTTTATTCTACAAGAAAAGTATTAAGAATGAATTGCACAGAACATTAGACTAGTAACTAAGGGTGATAGTTCGAGTGATTTGAATTAGGTATTGTGGAAGATATGAGTTTGATTGGATGTTAAGGAAAAACGTAATTTGAATAAAACTAATGAGATTTAATGGATATGACTTAGTGGGAGTGTGCAAGAAATTAGTAGGAGTTAGAATAAGTGCAAGGTATTGGAATATATTCAGAAAAAAGGTGATATCATGAGTATGAATATAACGATATATTTCTGCGCATTAACACTCATATTCATATAATTATTGTCACATCAGTTAATTGCGTTTCACCCCTAAGACTATACGATGATAAAACATAGTAAAAAGAATGCAGATGCCACATTGGAATGTTATTGCATCAGCCAATATAACTCTCTTACTCTCACATTCATGTCTGTACTTGTCATAACCTTAATTTGTCTGCCAAATTCATTGACACATTACAATTAAAAGAGAGGAAGTAATTATCACTCAAAATGTACCTAGATTCTTTTAGAATCTTCTCAAATCTTCTAGAAGAACTATCCCAAACAATCCACATAATTAATGGGAGGATAATCAATCGTCTCATTGATCAATCATGACATCATCCATCTCTCACCATTAGTTTGTATTCATCCACATGCAAATTTGTCGTTGATCTAATTACTGTAAATGAAATGTTAAATCATTTCATGAAGAACCTTTAAACCATCCTCTTCTTTAATAGCCATCTCTGGTTACTATTTTAGTTACACAGTCTCTTCTAACAAATAACTGTTAAGGGGCTCATTAGGCGAGTCCACAACTGTTAGTTTAATCTGTATAGTGATATATTAGAATTTGTTATTGAAGTCATTAAATGTTAATTGGAACTTAGTTCAATTGTTTTGAGTTTATCAATCAATCATAGTCAAAGTTGCCATCACAGTGGACAAAAAAAGTTTGTAGAAAGGAAATAGTGATGTCATCAGACAAGTCAAGACTTAAAAGACAAGTATGAACTAGACTGAAATAACATCAATAAAAGGAAGAATAAATATACAAAAATATGGTGAATGATATAGGAAAATACGAATTTGGAGTAGATGTACTAATTTGATGTAAATGGTATAAAAATATTATTATAAGGAGGCTTGTATTAGTCGTACAAAGTGACATCCCTTAGTTAAGGTCTTCTCCATTCCCCATTCCCAAATTGTTTTTCTGTGGAAATGTACTCATTACCTCAATTTTTGGCTAAGGTAATCATTTCTGTCATAATCACTTTCAGCATTGGCTGTAAAACAGTACAAAACCACAAATCAGATGGTGCAATAAGACTGCGTAAAAATGAAATTTGTGTCTATTAAAATGAATTTTTGAGTTATGTTGGTAATTATTGAGTGCAGGAGGAGCAGATTTTATTGTTTTTCTCAAAGTTTCCTCATATCTACTGTTAATAAAGAAGAAAATGAGCCCTGAGTCAAATCAGTGCATTGGTCTTGATCTGTCTTAGTTAAATTTTGGTTTTGACTTTGATTTTACTTAGTGGAGTCTACATGTCGATTTTGGTTTCATATTTTCTGAAATGTTGATCATAATTACAAAAAAATTATTTGTAATAGCAGTCGTTATTGTGAGGTTTGAACTGGCATATGGTCAAATTTCAATTTTTCATACCCTTGTATCACCTAATTATTCGAACGGAAAAATTTATCATTTTGTTTACAAGTAGAAAAATTATATTTTACTGACGACCGTATCACAGGGAGTACCTAAAGTTGTTACCTGCTTTACCTCCCTAGAGAGAAAAGTACCGCATTATTTTTTGTTCATAACGTATATATCACCATATGAGCGTGTTTTCGTAACAATCATGACTGGAGTATGAATGTGAATGATTCAAGATTGTTGAAAACAAAGCTGAAAACGCCGTTTAATTGTGCTTTAAATTTGAAAGTCTTCATTCGTTTTGTTAATAAAGTTGTTGCCTGCAACTTGGTCGGAGCGAGAAATTACCAACTTGTGCGGTTGTACCACACTCGTCTACGGCTTGTGCTTGCAAACTCTGCACTCGTTGATAATTGCTCACTTTCCTCTTACGTTGCGTAATACATTATTAATAATGTGGGATTTTCAACGTGGCTGCGAATAAAAGTATCACCATTTTCCGATCTGGTAAAATAGATTTTCCCGCGAAGACCAATCCGATGACACTTTCATCTCATTATACATGCAATGGCTGAATAAGTTACTGTATAGGACTCATTTTAATTTTCTTCTGGTCGTCGAAATTTTCGTTAAAGAAAAATTATATTTACGTTGGAAAAGCGAATTATCAATATTTAGAGTCTACGAAATGTCTTGTCTTGAAAGTACGAAATGAACGCCAAAAGAAGCAAACCCATCCATTACTTCGTCCCACGATTCTCGAAGTGAGTGAAAAGTAGGGACAGAGTAAGAGAGTAAGAATGATAAGAAAAGAGTCAGGAAAAAAGATGGAAAAGCGAAGAAGATATCACGTGAAATTAATTTTCAATTAGGCTCGTTGGCTGATGTTTACATTGGTTTCTTTATTGGTCGAGCTGCCGAGCTCGTGCAAAGTAGAGATTAGCTTTTTTGAGGGGCGTGTAGACTCGGCCCCGTCAGCAAAATGGAATAAACAACACCTTATCTTCTTCGTTTTTTCTTCTTCTAATTCTTCTTTTTTTTTTATGTCTTGAAATACGGCCTTTATTAAGGGATGTACGTATTTAAAGAACGAAAGCGAATCGAGCTACTCCTTCGTCTTTCGTCAAAGCAAAAATGAACGGGTTGACGGGTACACATAATTATACAGCGCAGTCTCAGCTGTAAATGTAAACAACGTTTGATGAGGTTGCGACGTGTACAGAAACGTAGAAATAATAATATGTTTGGTTGAGTCACAAAGAAAGAAAATTATTAGTAAAAAGTATCGATATTTCTCGCTCGCAAAGGGGTTGACATGTGGGGTATTCGATGAATAGCCTATACCACGGCTCTTGCTTTTGTCTAGAGTGTGTTTTATGTGAAGAAAATCATTTCGTTCGGTGAAGTCTTTAATTTTGGAAGAAACGAAGACGACGTAATTACGAATTACGACTCTCGAGTTTGGCTTAGAGAAAATAATTTCGCCTAAAAATATTTCTCGGTTTGCCAGTTTTGCTATAAAAGTCTTGGTAGCGACAGAATCAGTTGCACCAAATTCATGCTAATTATACCTACGTATTGATTGGTATCTCGTTTTTGGCGTTTTATTTTAACACAATAATATTTCTATTCAAATTCATTAGTTTTCCAAATTAAATGTTTAGTTTTGATTTGATTGAAACCCTGAGAATATCAACTCTTTTTTTTTTCCTCATAATTTATCGTAGAATGTTGTGAGAAATCTGCGCATATTTCCTCAGAGCATGTAAAAAAGGTCCTCATCTGCCAGGTGTGATTTGGTTTGGGAAAAATGAAGCTTTTTTTTTGCGCTGTCATTCAATCAGCTCTAGCCAGTCAAAAGCTGTTTTATCTGGATATGAATATAATGTGATTACCATGATAGAAACCACAATGAAATATCAAAATTTAATGGTTTACTGGGAAACCTGTTGCTCGAAACACCAATTATTTTTGTAATCAGTTTTGCTTACTGTACATGTAATTGGTTGAAATTGAATAAATGGTTGGTTACAAAAGGTTTTATGGCTGAAATATTTTTGGGTGGACCTATCAATAAATGATAAAATTGTTTCACCCAACCATATGTTGTTTCCACGGTTCTATTATGATGGGCGACAATGAGTGACTATTTTTAGTTTTTACAATTTTCGCGGATAGCTCGGCTACATGCATATAAGAAGGTAATCTGTATAAAAATAATGTGCATAAAATTTAATACAAAAGAGTGTCCAAACATCGTTTCCATAACTATATAGGGGCTGTATTGGGTTACAGGGTGATAAAGAATTACTGTAAGATACGTTTTTCAAAATCATAACAATCTCCATTATTTTTTTATTGGGAAGTTAAAAATGAATGTGTGATTTTTTTCATTATTTTTCTGATGGTACATTTTCATAATTGGGTACAATATTCATGCACAGATATAGGAAATATAACTACAGACTACAAAGAAGGTACATATTGATGGGAAATATCAGTATTTCAACTTCAACTTCAGCTTCTTGATTTGAAAATAATGCGGATCCTTCTTCAGAAGGCATCTTGTACTTCAATTCCTATAATAGTAATAAAACATTAAATAGAAACTGTTCGTTTAAAATTTTATGTATTACAGCAGAATTATATGTTGACGTGCTTTCGTTATAGATCGCACTTAACTATGGAGAAAAATTGAAAAAACTGAAAATGGTTACAATTTGTAGCTCCATCAGAGGAAACGCAGGAGATTTTTTTTTTATGATTTACTGTTAAAGAGCTCACCTTCAGCCTTCCGTTAAAAGTTTTCTCTCCTCCCTCTCTCTTGCCTAAAAAAAACTTTTCAGCTTCAGCTAGTTTCTGAAAATGAAAAATTATGAATGAAAAATGAAATTTTTAGGATACCTTTTATTTATAAGAGTAAATGTAAAATGTTGCGTGAAACTTAGCACACTTACACAGTTATCTGTCGTACTACCTATATATTTTTTGTTCTCAAGTGAGTTGTTGTCCAATTATCGTAAAAAGTGTAAATTCTGTCTTCACTTAACATGAAACTTAATGTTCATGGGACAACTGGACTGAGTTAAAAAAAAAGCGTAACTATAACAATATTGTTTATTGAAGAATGTCTTTCTCGTACATGAATATTCAATCTGGGGCCGCCGTAATATTTTTGTTTTCCCTTGTTTTACTTAACCATTAAAAATTTAATTTTTCACTCGTCTCTCTCCCTGCCTACAAAAAAGTCACTGAAAATCAATATTGTTTATTCAAGAATTAGTTTCAGCCCATGAATTCTTAGTCCGAGGTGGTTTTATTCTGGTTTTGCCCTTATTTCTACTCATCTACTCATTTTCGTCCCTTAAAATTTTATTCGTCTTCCCCTCTCTCCTCTACATGAGAAAAACTTTACATCTATGTCAAGCTATGTTATTCAAAAACAATCATGTTTGTATTCAAAATTCAGTTCCATGTACATGAATCTTCATTCTGTACTTTTACTTTTTTCAACTTTATTTCCACTCCACTCATCTTTGTTTTTGTTTTAAATTAGATTCTCCTCTCCACTTTTCCCTCCTTTAAAAAATTTTCATAGCTATAGTTGAGTTCGACATAACAAAAAAGAGTGGATCTTTAAAATTTTAAAGGGTTATTATGTTAATATTAAAGTCTTATTCGATTTTTATTGGCATATAGTCAACCTTAGTGAAGTAGTCCCCTTACAAATTTTTAAGTCTGCTCATTTTTGCTATATCAGATACAGCTATGACCCTGAAAAACAACGTTATTCAGTCCGGAATCACAACTGAATCTTTAGCCTGCGAAAACCTTTCCATTTTTTGTCCTTATTTCGACTCTTTCCTTCTTTTTTTAAAATTAAGTTCCTCCCTCCTGTTTCCCTCTCACTTAATACAACAGTACTGTTAAATACATATGTCACTGAAAAACAACTTCTTTACTCACTAATCAACTTCTGGCGAATGAATCCTCAATCTATGGGCATTTTTAGTTTTCTCATCCTTATTTCCACTTCTTCAATTTTTTTTTCCTTTTTTCGCTTACTTAAAAAAACACTTTACTGCTACGTTTCACTGAGTAACACCAGAAACATAGTTGTTTAGCATAGAATAAATTTTTCATTTATGAATCTTTAGTCTGTGATCGCCCTAACTTTTTCCTCCCTCATTTCTATTATTCCAAGCATTTTGTTTTGTTTTTCAAAAAAATTCTACACATCTACCCTTGAAACCATTTTAATTGAGATTTGTATCTATAAAATTGGTCTAATAGTTTCGTAGAAAAAAGGATTGCAAGAAAACTGCTGGCCTATCGAGAAAATAGATTTTAATATATTTCTTTATTTACAAAGTTCCGAAATTGCTAAAAATCCACCCTTAACAAGTAATTTGAAAAAAATTTATACTTAGTAAAAAGAATTCAATTAAAAAAGAAAATTAACCATGATTTCAACACCACACTTTCAAAAAAAAAAAAAAAAGGTTGAAGAAAATTAATGAAATATTTAAACGCTCTATCGTCTTCTCTGAAATATCTGATTTTGGTTTTCTCTTCTCTTTTTATTTCAATTTAGGCATGTGATTTGAAATAATTTCAGTTTTAATAGACAGATTACAACGACGATCGCTTTTTTAAGAATCATTGTTTACTTAGAAGAAACAATTCGTTTGTCTCCCTTCGCAAACGAAAAACTTTAAATACATTATAAAATGATCAATTTTATTTCTGTAAAAGTAAATTTTTCAGTTTTTCCTCCTTTGCATGCTTTTAAAAAATTTTCGAGAACTCATTTACGAAAAAATCTTAGTTCTGATTAAACAACTGCAGTTTTTTTTTCTTCATGTTACTACGATCATTTTTGTTATTTTTGTTTTTCTGTTTTTGAAAGCAAAGAGTGCTTTAGAAAGAGCGTTCTACTCCTCGTTGGATTACTACTGGAGACTGTTAATAGATCGAAAATTTTAAAGAGCTAAATTAAAGAATGTATGTCAATCAAAACGGAATAATGTGAAATGAAATATTAGCACTAGATTTGTATTGAATGTTTATTTATGAGGTTCTGACAATTCATTACCTCAGTGACACTGAATGTTTGTTACTCTCTCGCAAATTAAAAAATGAAGTTCTGGTTTTATTAACTTAGAGAAACTCAACTGGAATTTCATTAAAATAATGAAAAATAAAAACGAACGTTACATCCGTATGAATTAACAAAGACTTTCTCATAAATTTATCTTCTCATCGCTTAAGTATACTGAGCCTTGAATTCATTTCTTTATAATACATTACCACTGCCTATGCCACTTTTCACTGGCAGCAATGAAGGTGAGAGACCACGGCCAGCTGCTACAGTCCATGACGATACCCATCAACCTCGAACGCTGATTAGTCACCAAGAATGGTCTGACTATGACTGACTACAACAATCGAGACCTTTCTCATCAATCATGGACACTGGTCAGTAATACCCAGAAAACTCAGCCGCTAATCTCAGCTAGTGATCACAGCTACTCACAGTCATCCAACCTGCAGCCACCAATTAAGAACATAAATCTTGACCAGAAACCAAAGATCGGTGCTATAGTCATTAACATAGGCCATTGATTAAAACTGAAAAACATAGTCTCTAATTTCAGTCATTGGTCAGAGTCTATGACTCCACTAATTAGCCATTGCAACCTCAATCATTGATCCAATTATTGAATACAATCACCATTTACCATCGGCAAATAATTTCAGTTTTCAATCACAGTCAATAGTTATGGCCTAGGACTATAGGTATCAGCCATGACCATCGACTAAGACCCACTGACGTCAGCCATCATTGATATCTGTCAACCAAGTTCGGCACCCAGTTTATAACTAACAAAAAACATTCACAAATATGTCTAGAAACCCGAATAAGTAATAATGGGTAGAGACTGTAGTCAAGAATCATAGCTGAATCCCATTTCCTGCCTCTATTATGGTATGTAACCCTGAGTAGATGAGAACAATCCCAAAACACCCGCACAATTTAACCCACAACACAATTAATTAGGGAAATGAAGTTACAAATCCTCAATTATATTTTGTTATTATACTAAATCTAAGCCTATACCTGCACAGTTGGTGAGGTTTTTGTTTTACTACTTTATACTAAGTATGCATTAACAAATACAACAAAAGACCATGAGTCCGAGTAGGTTTTTTTAATTAAGAAGTCAAACTACTTTACTGAGATTTTGTCTGAAGTAGCCCATTGCCGGTGAAAAATTTGCACATTATTAAAAAAGACATTATGTAATAATACGAAAAAATAATGACAGTAAAAAGCATGAAAAATGAAACAACTGTTACCCTATCAAAAAGCAAACGCTAATTGAATGGAGCAGCGGAAAAAAGTTTACATCAACCTAATGAAATTAGCTACAGAGGGAAACTGGTTTATAATTAAAGATGGCACTAAGGTGGATGGAGATGGATGATGCAACCACACTCGAGGAAGCGATAAAACAGATGTTTAGAGTGAACGAAAAGTTAATCAAAAGAAGAAATTAATTGGAAGGATTGTTATGAGTAAACCTAGGCTAAGTGGTTAACCTAACCCAGGCGCACACGGCGAATTTATTATTTGTGAAAATAATTTTGATTTAATTTAATTTAATTTTAATTTTGATTTACCAAACGGGTAGCAACAAGGAAGCAAAAATTGGTAGCAGGTAGGCAGCAAATGGATAGCAAGAAAGGAGCAAATGAGTAGCAACTAGGGAGCAGATAAGGGTAATTTCACCTACCAAGTGCTCACTGTTTTCTCCTCATTTGCCACCCTGGCACTACAAGGTAGTCATAAGGTAACAAACAGGCAGCACAAAAATTAATTTTAAAAACCACTTGCTCCCTGTTTCCTCCCTATTAGCTGTCCTGGAACATCAAGGTAGCAACGAGGTAGCAAACAGGAAGCTAGAAAATATAATCTTAAAACCACTTCCCACCTATTTACTTACGAGTTACTGCTTGGCATAACAAGGTAGCAAATGGAGAGCAACAAAGATTCATTTTGAAAAGCCACTTGCTCCCTATTTACTTAGTAGTTGCTCCTCGGCACAAGTGGGTAGCAATTGGGTAGCAACTGATATCACCTGCAAAAAGGGGCGTGGCCTTGCGTGTTTCCAAGTTTCTGCCCACTTGTGACAGGCAGTAACTGGGTTCTGAGCCAGATTTTGCACAACGGGAAGGGCATTTAATTTTGTTGTTTATTATTATTGTTGTTGTTACGATCGGCTATACTCGTCACTGTGTCCACCAACACAGGTATTACCCACATTCAGTAAAAATGGTCATTATTGACCATAATGAGTAACCACGACCATTAGAGCTCATCACTAAATATGTAAAGTAACTGATTATTATGCGATGTGGGCGTTTTTTATTTTCCCCTCATTTTGTGGTGACAAGGTGTATTTATGACCTTTTCCAGGTTGACGTACGTATTTCGAATCATGCCAACGACTTTTTTCTCAATTTTTTCCATGTAATGACGTTAATGGCCATTAATTTGTAAAACTATCCGCAGTGTAAAGGCACCTTTTGAGAATTTGCGGTAACTTGCGTGGAGTAACCATCTAAAGTTTCCTACCATTACACACTAAGAATTCCTACCTCCGAATGAAATTAATTTTATGGAAATAATATGTTCATTTTCCCTATAAAAATCCAATAATTGAGAATAACATTCCTGGTTCGCTTTTCACCTTTTGAAACTTTCACCTAAAAGCGAAATGAAAATTTCGGTAACCCCATGGCTTAAAGATTTCTACTTTTACTTTTTACTTTCCCTTTCCCTTTTACTTGCCCTTTTTTTTTTTTTTTTTTTGTCTCAATTCGTTTATTCTTCTTCGTCGGTCTGTCAATTATTTCAACTTTTCAAGCGAAAATGTTTGAAAAAAAGTTAGTTTCGTTTCCGATTCCCTAACGAGCTGGAACAAAGAGAATAAAAGTTACCAACTTTAATGCCTACAGGCGACTGAGAGTGAAGAGAAAAGGATTAAAAAAAAAAAAAAAAATTAACAACAAAATGACGAAGAACATCATCCTGAAAAAATTCTTTCGGGAGTAGGTATCGGAAGTAAGACAATCGTATTATATTTGTAACCAATTTAAAGTTTCATGAAGGAGTATTTTTTTGCTCATTCGGCTGCCATATGTATGATTGTACCTTTAAGATTGCGTGTGTAGTTCATTTGTCGGTGTCGCTGGAACGAAATCCTGTTACATAGGTATACATATATTGTACCCATTCGTGTGTCAGTTCGTGTCCGAGGATTAACGCCTACGTAAGCGAAAAATGAGTTTAGTCAAAGGTATACGCGTGTTTTTTCCTCTTTCCATTTCAGTGTCTTCATGATCGAGTATAGTGTCGCACACTTTACGTAGGTAACGTATACTTACCTGTTGGTGTAAGACACATCGTGTTAGCAGACAGTGAATTCACTTTTATCAGCGATGTTAAAATGAATCGTGAGTGATTCGAAAGACAAGATGAGCGCCGTCTCACTAAGTGTCACTTGCAGGAAATAAGTGGGCTAAAAACGGCTTCGACAAAGACGTGAGAAGTTGGTTCATTATTCTAGTCGTGTCGAATATGAAACTTTTGCAACTTTTCATCTGTTCTCACATGGACGAATGAATTGAGACATGTGGGAGGACAGTCGACGTCCATAAACACCGTCAGCTCTTCAAAAATATGCTGAACCCAACCTATACCTAACAATTCCCTTGTTATAATATGTATGACGAAATACCGCCTTAATCAGAACGCCTTGTTCAATTAAATACCTATTTAAAAATATCTACCATTTAATTATATAACAGAATGGAAGGAGTAACTACTTCCCATAAGCCAAATGTGAACTGGCCGACAGGAGTGCGTTAGAAAAAGAAAGAATGATAAAAAGGTACTGCCATCTCTCCTTTTCTCATTGTGTGTATGATAAATGGATGATAAATCAGAAGAATACACTATTATAATGAGCTTTAATGCTCATGAAAATTAGTTAAAAGTAACATTTTTTATTTCAAGTGTCTTAAATTAAATTCTGGTACCTGTAATTGGTTTAAAATAAAGAGATTTGTCATCTTTAAGCATTAGAAATGGATGCAACATTAATAGAAAGGTGAGTAAGTTGTAATATTTCTGATCTTAATATTTCTCGAATGTGTTATTCATATTGATCTTTCTTAAAAATACTTTTAATGCGTTCCTTTTTGTAAAATCTTTTCATTCAACTGTATGAAGCCGCATTTACTGAAACGATCTTTATTATTCTCTTTTGATGGAAATCTGTAATTTTACATTGAATGAATTACTATACTTGAAGGATTATTGCTCAAAATCCAGTAAAAAAAAAGACACAATTAAAATCACTGTATAATGAACATTGAATAACTTACCCATGAAACAAGATATCAGGATTCAGATTTCCAGAAGATGTGTAATTAAAAGCAAAGTAATAGTGTGGCATTGTATAACTGAAACATTTGAGAAACATCAAAAATTATAATATAAGCAAATATTTAACAACTTTTACAGTATAAAAATTATTTATTACAAATGTGAAACTTACTTTTAATTCATTTTGAATTAATAAACACACTTTTAAAAAGCTTTAATGAGCATTAAAGCTCATTATCACAGTATATTCCTCTGATTTATCATCTGTCTATAATACATGGAATGAGAGAAAGATAGATAGAAGTACCTTTTTATCATTCTCTCTCTTTTTAACTCATTTCTACATTTTTTCTACATATTGCTCCTTCCATTATGTTATATATTTCGATGGAAAATACTTATTTTTCCCCATCAATCTCTGTGTAAAAAACTTTCTGTTCCCCTTTGCATGTATGGATTCCAGTACTATCGTAATTCTTGCCTTTTAATCATGATCGTGCGGGTATACTGATGAGGAATTATTAGTTCTGTTTTTATTCCTAATTATTGATCTCATTTTGATGCGTAAGTGGCTTCGAACGATGAGCGGTAATGTTGTAAATAAAATGTTGGAGTCAATAATAGGTTATGGATTAGTTCTACTGAGATTATGGATTATATGAATCCTTGTTATTGGGAGAGATTGGTTGGGCACCTCTGTAGTTAGTCGGCTGAAAGTCACAGCAGTGGCTGAAGGTGGTAACCCTGTATGGACCACATTAAGAACCGTAATTGCTAACAACAGAGAGTGAAAATTCGGTACCGACAGACCGGTTCCCGGACATTTTCCGGTGAGGTTATTTTCTTAAATGGACAACAACCGAAATTTTTGGATTTTTTTTTATTTAATTTTTGTCAACCATCAAAGCGTAAAAACTCCAGTGATGATAATAGTGGCAGGTTAGGTGAGATGGATTATTATTATTTTTTTAAGAAAGAATTTATTTTGTGCCCGTGGTATTGTGAAAGGTTAGGACCAAAATGTGAATTGTTTTTGTTTTGTTAAAAGCATTATTTATCTTGTGCCTTCAGTTATTGTCTGTTGTGGGAGGTTCGATGAAATGGATTATTTGTTTTTGAAAATGAATAATTTATTTTATACCTACCCGCAGGTATTGTGAGCGGTTAGGTTAAATTAATTTTTATTTTTTGAAAAATAATTATGTTTTTCTTGAGGAAATTTTTTACTCGGAAAAATGACCCTTTGACAAAAAATATTTGAAAAATTGTTATTTAGGAAAAAAATTTTCGTGAAATTGTCCATTTAGGAAAATGGTTTTTCGGAAAAATAGATTCGAGAAAATTACGGGTAACCTTACAGACCACTTATAATTTTCTTTAAAAACCTCGTACCTTAATCAGAATTTTGGTGATATTCAGATTTAATTTGTTTTTTAATTAAAAAAAAATCGAGGAATTAGAATCTGAAGAGCTTGTAAGTCTAAAATTATTATTAGCACTCGTGGAGGCGAATTTAAAACTTGGGTACTAGATATATGAAGAAAAATGTTGGTGCCGACCGATGTTACAGACTTATGTGGTTTTCATTTCAGAATATAGATAATCACAGAACTGATACTGCTGATATAAGTTTTGTGCTTTCACCATGTACCTTTCACTGAAATTTCAGCTAACATATCACGATATCTCGTAAAATTTTCAGATTTTTATAACAAAATGTTCTCGCGCAATTACGTTTAATAACTTTTATTCTATCGAATTTCAGCGAAAATAAATGGACCGAATTAGATGTGGGTAGGCCTCATAGTTCACAGAACTAAAACCGCACTTCGACATAAACTAAAATGGAGAACCAAAAATTATTGAAAGAACCAGACACTCACTAAAATCGCATTTCAACATTTAATAGGTACAGCACTCTTTCATTGCGTCAAGCATATCCAATGTGATGAAAAATAATACTGATAAGTTAGGGCTAACTTATCAGCGTTATTTTATCTTTTTGTAAAGCAAAAAGACGCACGAGGTTGTCATATATCTTTGCATTGTGTATATTGATATAAATATATGTATTTTGCGATTTATATTGTTGTTTTAAGCGATTGACCAGAATCTATCGCTGTGACTCAGTGGTAAGGCCCGTCACAAACCTCAGAAAATCTGGTACATCTTAAATGTTGCTAAGTCACAAATTATATCTGATGACAGCTACCCAAAAATACGCTGTTTTCCTGCTTAAAAAAAGTAATCAAACATCAAACGTCGCTGAGCTACCTACGTTTTTTAATTTGTCCCATTTCCACAAAGTTCAATAACGTCGCTGGATGTGAAAACGTAGCACATAATATTGCGGCGATTTGTGAATCTCAAGCACTGAGCAATGTTTTAAATGTATCTTTGCTGAGGTGTATCATGGGCCTAAAATAGGTGCTTCTCACATAGAGAATGCAAATTAAAAACCTAACAAAGGCAATTTAAAAAAAAATTTTGAACTGTGTTGTGGGGATGCTGCTATATGTGCTCCTGCGCCTCATCTACATCGTTGCCATCGTAGCCACGCTGTGTATTGTCTGTTTTTTGACTTGTGTGCTGCTGATTTGAATCCCCAAGCCAATAGCCCATAGAAATTGTGACTCTCAATGTGATATGTGCATGCAACCACTTACACATCCCTCTCCTTAGAGTGGTATTAAGTCATAATGTCCTAAGTGTGTGTTCATACGCAGCAGCCTAGCTCCACCCTCTATTGTCATGCTTGCATTACAGTCCTGGGGCGAGTGGTTGTGAAGACATGGCTATATATGCCACCATGCCTCATCTACAGTGTTGGTGTTGTAGCTGCATGGGGTGTCATATGTTTTCTAACCTGTAGGTTGCCTGTTCAAATCCGCGAGCCGACAGCCCACATGTGTGTATTTGTGTATTTGGATAATTTGGATATAATTTGTAAGGTTAGGCAAAGTGGTTTTTTTTTTTTTTTTTTTTTTTTTTTTTTTTTAAATGTAGAAAAATAATAAAAACGAAAAAATGGGGGTATCGGAGTGAAGCCTCCATTGTCAAATTCGATATTTAATAGTTTAATCCCTCATACACAAAAATACGATTTAAAAAAAAGTCACATAATGACGCAAATAACTGGCTACATATGGCAAGTGGCTTATTTACTGTGGGGACCATGTCCTCCCTTCTTTCAGGGCTTGGCCCCTGTTGACAGACCACGGACTTGGTCCATCACCAAGTCCGCGCAATTAAGTCTACGGATGTTAAAAACAAACACGCGTTCGTAAGCACATAGGCTAAAACAGACGATCAACAAAATTTGTTCTCTGTTTAGCCTACATGCTACAAACGCAGCCTAGCGCAAACGTGCATATGAAAACGCACGTGCCATGGTTGAGATGCTAGGCTAAACACGAAACACGCGCATATCTTCCGATACTCGCGGATGACGTGCGTGTTTAGCCTAACATATACAGCGGCGATGCCTTTCGTCAGTCGCCGTTTAAGTTGTTGTAAAAGGTTGGCTGCCTTACCAAAACGGTAACATTCGAACACGCAATTCCTCATCCATTCGCCTGTGGGTTTTAGAGGTGAACCCACATTTACTTTACAAAAAAACAAATTTGGCCACCCTATGGCACCGTTTTTGAGAAACGGGTTTTATTGTTCAGCACTTAACGTCTCATCACAAATGATAATATGAAGAAAACCAACTTTACGAAAACAACGTAGAGCAGATAACAATTCATAAATTTCACGAATAACCCAAAAAATTATCATTCTGACTTTTTTCGTGTCGCTATAATATATTATTGGCTTTGTGGTAAAATTTAGATTCCCTAATAATTATGGTATAGTTTGTTGTTTACACTCATCTATAGAAATGACATGGCTGATTCCAATTTTTAAGACATTTTTCCCTTTAATCATATTATGAGACGTGTATGAATACCAAACGGTTGTATTTCGTCAATGTTAATTCAGCACGCCATGATTATAAAAACTTATAGTGGACATAGAATGTACCTACACACACGCAGTGGGTCTGTTTTCGTCGGTTTTCAGTCTGTTGATCCTCTAAATGTAACGTTATCGAACGATTTTCCTGTGAATCCGGTGAAATTTATGTCCATTTTAGGGTTTCATAATGATAATGTTGGCACCGATTTTCGTATTTACTTATATGAAGACTATTCTTAAAGTATGACACTAGGAAAACAAAAGTTCCTGTCTGTTACTTGATGAGCTGAAGAATGCTATCTTTAAGCAGTGTACTAACCAAAGTGTGGTAGATGAGCCTACAAATAAAAATCTTTTCGTGGGAGCTAGTGTACGAGTATCAAAGCTATGAAGGGTAACAAAGGTTACAATTGCCATTGAGGGTAAAAATCGAATTGACTAATAAATATATATATATATAAATAAGTATAATTACGGTATAAAACTCAACATAACGAGCTTTATCTTTCGTACAGGTATTGCAGTATTCCGAAAATCCCCATAGACGAGAATCGTTCAGCCGGCTATAAATACCAATCTTTATCTCAAATTGTACCGAACTTTTCTTTGGATTTCCCGTAGCTTTGTTTATTCCTCGTTTTTCTCTCTGTATTTTTTTAAAAATTTTTGTTTTGGTTTTCTCCTCAACAATTTAACTCGTTTAACTACCCCAATATACCTACCTTTACTTTTCTCGTACTTTTCTCTTATTTACACCAGAATCTGTTTCATTCTTTTCGCGCCAAAGAAGTAAAAAAAAAGAAAAAAAGAACAAAAACAAAAAAAAAAGCAAATGGAATTGGTTTTTAGGTAGATACCTACTCCTAAAAGTAGCTTGAAAATAAAAATAAAAAGGTTGTATTTTTAATATTGGAAGATTTTATTTTGGTCGAATTTCGTCGTCTCTTCAGTACGTGGTAGGCTTAACGGTTGGATAAATTTGTGTACCTTTTTAAAGAAAATAGTAGAAGACATATGTGGGAATTTTTTTTTCTCTCGTTTTCTCGGCCAATAATTCGGACTCGTCTACATAAGATGATGTGAAAACAATGAAGAACCACGTCTTTCGTATTTCTGTGAGAAAATCTGCGACTCGAATTATTATTGTGCAAACTTGTAACAGATTTATCAGAGCCTATACTCGTATATGAATCTGCAGTACTGTTTGTTTCTTTTTCTGTACCTATTTTCGAAGCTTTGTCTCTATTCTCTCGTAACAAATTCTCATCGAAAATATTTGTAGCATTTTAACATTTTGTTTACCGATTCGTTTTACTGGTGTTATTATTATGGCGTGCACTGTTTCAGTCACATAATGTGGCAACACTGTCAGTTTCTCTTCACAGTTGGAAAAATTTGTAAGCTAAAATAGTTACGAGTTAATTAATAAATAGTACCTAAATGCTTGAACAGTGGAGAAGCTCGCAAGGTCTGAGAGGGCAGTGGCTCCCAAAAATATTCTGAGCCCCATTAATTGCACCCCCATCCAAGAAATTGACTAGTAAAGTTTCAACTATATTGGATGAAAAATTGCCAACATAGGCCAAAAAACTTTCCTCTTACTCTATCCTGGCCCTTGAAGAACTTTCACGCCCTCCTCCAGTGGCCCATCCAAAAATTCTTGCTACGTCTCTGTAACTTGAAAGTATACGTCCTTCGTTGGCTAATACCTAACTTACTTGGTGCCGGATGAATGGATCTTCTAAATGATCTGTTGAGAAGAAAATTGCCACTTCGAAACCGACAGCAGAGTTATCTTCCAGCTTGTTTAATTTTACAACTTGTAAGTATCGGTTCATCATCTCCTACCAATGTGCACGGTATTCTAAATATCTCAGAAACAGATTTTCTTTCATGTAATTCGTTAACTTTTGCAAAATGTAGATCATAAAATTATTTTCAATGAACCTCATTTGATTTTTAGGTTCGGTCTCTCGTTGTTAGGAGTTGAAAATACCTAACATAACAAGTTTTGCAATATCTCGTTGATAGATCCGACTTCAATTCAGAATGTTGTTTCTGGTTTCCAGTAACTGCTTGGTTTTGGAATTTATGTACTGATTCAGCCTGTTTTGGTATTTTTTATTCTAGACCTTCATTTTTTGGTACCTAAACTATGGTAGGTACCCGCATCATAATTATTTGTAACAATAGCAACCTTGACGTCGGTACGTAATGTTTTGCAATATTTTGACTTCGCTGAAGCTCCTCCCGATCTGAGTGACTGATGCATCTGCAAGGCTGAGAGAGAAAAACGAGCCCAGGAGTCAAAATAATTATTTTAGCAAATAATTGATGTTTTGATTTTCTGGGCCATCTGGGCCCTTCTTGAAAGTCCGGGCCCGGGGGAATTTTCTATTTTCCTCCTCCCTTTTATAGGCTCCGTGCATCTGTATAGTGCTATTCCATACTTCTTGATTCTCTTAGATATCGAGGGATAGAGATGTCTGTTTTTAAGAATAGTACTTGACGCCATCAGTGTATACTGTGGTAACAAGAAATTGGCTTTTATTTATATATATATATATATTTGTAAGTTTTGTCAGCTCGGGGAATCAAACCTGGGACTTTCATATTTGCCAGCTAAAAGCGGTGAACTTAACCACACGGCCATCTCACCGCCAACTATAACTGGCGAATATATTTTATATTAGACAAGGTATGGCAGTTCCCACACACTCCCCTTCTAGAGAGACTCAACACGAGTTGAACGACATTAGATGCTGTGGGAGGTTGGGTAGAGTCAGAAACGCCGCTTATACCTATACACACAGGCTTATACTACCTATACGGGTTCTATTTCTACTATATAAGGCGTCATCTATCGGCAACTCAAGTTAGGAAGGAGAGTTGTGAGTTCTACCATGCACCACTAAGGTGCATGCATGTCCAGCATATGTCAAGGGTCACCAGATGTAGGTTTTGTCAGCTCAGGGAATCGAACCTGGGACCTACATATTTGCCAGCTAAAAGCGGTGAACTTAACCACACGACCATCGCACCGCCAACTATAACTGGCAAATGTATTTTATATTAGACAAGGTATGGCAGTTCCCACAATATTATATGAATTTGAGTTATTAGTGGAAAAATTTTTCTTTCGTTATGAAACAAAAATAGTATCCACCCCCTCCCCTTATAGTTCCATGACGCCAAGATTGATAAGTAAATTTTCAACAGTTAAAAATCATTTCTAATATATCCTTGACTGGGCAGTAAATGCAAATTGTGTAAATTTTCTGTTCCAGAAGGCTGTAATATTGTTGTAGATATGTGAGTGTGGGGACTCACTGGTATGAGGAAAAGGGGCTCGCACCCCTCAATGACAGCTGCTGCCCCAAAGGGCAGGCAAATAATCGTCCTTGCGACATTAAACTACACAAAATACGTTCGATCGTAATTACCTGTATGTACTTGCAGGTAATGTACGAGTACCGAATTGTGACACAATAAGATGATGTCACAATTCGTACACGAAATGGCCAGCCATCTCTTATCTCGATAGGGGATGATGCAACCTGGCTGTTCTCACCAACGTACGTATTATCCTACGTACGTGTGTTTGTGTGCGTGCAAATAAGCCGTATATAAACCACCCGAATTGGCTCTAAAATCGCCAGTGTTTGGTCTGGTTCTAACTTACCCGTACTTGTGTACAAAGTGGCTGAACACGCTTAAATTCTGTAGAATTTCCTTCTGGTGAGAATATCTCTCACGACAAAGTATTCCACAGTGAGTATATCTTTTTAAGTTGGTTTAAAATTTAATGCGGACCCGTAGCGCTCGCGATGGCGAAGTGGGTACTGCCCACATTACCTATGACCATTTCCCCACGCTGGGAAAATTTGAAAATTTCACCTTTTCCCGCAGGACGCACAGGTGGAAGGAGAAATCGGGAAATTTCCCTTAGAAAGCAAAAAAAAAATTTTACTCGCTGTAATCATGCTGTCTCTTAAATTTGAGTCGCCTGTGTTGGAAAAAGGAGCTGCGCTACGGACTTGATTTAATGTGATCTTGGAATGTCCTTCAAGTTGGATAAGCTTGGATGACAGTCCATGAATGATTTTTCTAATGAAGTTCTATTACCACATGATTATCAACTTTTATTTAACGTATGAATAAAAATCTATACTAAATTATATATATTTAGGTCTACTTATCAAGTTGGACCTTGCTTTTTCCCGTGTATTTACTTGAAATCTTTTCGATTCCCCTATCTGCATAAATAATTCATTCTCTCGGTTTGATAAAGCGTTTATTTATTATTTTTCCCACGCGAATACAGTCGAAAGTGGTGGTTCCTCTAGCAAAAGGAACAAAAAAACTGAAAACAAAAAGGTGCAGCCTATTCAGATTACTTGCCATCGAAGCCCACCAAGTAGGTAACTGGAAAATTAAACTACCCAGTCCACGTAATAATATAAACCTACATAATTATATAGTATACTCCACCTATGTGTAGTACCTATAGTAGATGTAGTCGATAAGGTCGGTGGCGATATAATAACCTATGCAGAATGGAACACGAGTCCATAAATTAACTGGCCGCAGATTAACACTTTGACGATTTAAATGCCGTATTAAGGATGAACTTTAATTAACGTTGCATGTCGGAGAGAAACGTACACCGACGTCATTCTATAATTCAAATGAAATACCATTTGTTCCGACTTAATCGGGTGTTTTAATTCTTTGGATGGTGAAACACGAGACTCGTCAGCCGTGAGATTTGGTCCTGGAACGCGAGCCAATGTTGGCAAATGTTTTTGGAAAGCATATCGCGCTACTAGGTTCACTGCGGCTGCTGCTGATGTTGTAACTGCTCCTGTTGTTGTTTTCGTATTCCTTGTATCCGTATAGTTATCTGGTGTGTCACTGCCCTCCGTATATGGTATATTCTTAGCGGTCGAGCGACGAAGCTGGAACTAGTATCAAAGATTGTGGATAAAGATACGTATAGTTACATACCTGCTGTGCATTTGTCGCTTGAAGAGAGCGTTTTTGCTCGTGTCTAGCATTACCAGGCGGAGTTGATGACAGATACAAGAATAGCGGATACCTACGAGCAGTTAGTAGCGGTTTGAAGAATATCGATGGGCCTGTCGTGTGAAAACTTGCACTGGAACAAATAATTTTTCATATATACATAACCTATTTTCGTGACTTCGGTAATAATTCTTGAACATTCTAAAATCAGCCCCTTACAAACAGCGATAATTTTCAGGGGTAACCGGCTTAATATTTGTAACAAGTTTTTAAACCATTTTGTACTACAGAGCTGAGTTCGATGTGGCAAAAAGAAAAATACTGCATTTTATTGAAGTTTACCACTGACTTGTACTTCACGGTTTTGGTGCTCTGCCAGTTCTATGAGGTGGAGAAACCCAGAACAAAGAGAACAATCCAAATAACTGTTTCTAGTTCGAATGAATTGATTGGATACGTAGAGCATGTGATAGATACAAAAAATTTGGTCACATCTTTATAGAAGATAACGTTTCATCGGAACCTTTGACCTTGTAGCACTGGACCAGTAAAGCTCCGTGAGACCAATGTATTTTTTAAGGTCGAGTCATGCCGGCATAAAAGTAGGCAACCCGCGTGTACTTTGTGCGTACTTTCGACATTTTGCTTGAGTTCACCAATTTAGAATACATCTGATGAAGTTATCTCTTAAATTTACAAAGATAGCGTACAAAAAACGTAAAGTACGTCAAATGGTACGCAGTGGTTGCCTGTTTAACGCCAGCATGTATAACTAGAAATCATCGTTTTTTACTGGTCCAGTACTATACAGTCAAAGATCGGAACTCACTCACCTTGTGTGGCCAATAAAAGGGACACGTCTCAAGAAATACCTGGTGGTTTTCTTCAAGTTCTTTTCTGCAAAATCCATCAGCCTCCTCAGAGACCTGGTGTCACATTTTCTTCAAATTAAATGCGCCTGTTTTTATAGTGCTAGTCCCTGAAGTTCCGAATTTTTTTTCATATTAAACAATGGATTACGCAGAGAGGATGGAGGCGTGAGGGGATTTGGGGATCAATGCCCACATCCGCCGAATTTACGAAAAGGAACTAAAAAAAAATAAAAAAAACAATAATAATGTCTCACCTCATTTTACATATTGAAATATAATACCTCCTCCTTTCGTTAACTTCCAAAAAAATTTTTTTTAATTTTCTGCCTAAACCCCTGATATCAAATTAACTTACTGTAAGTAAAATCTCAGATTGAATTTCATTTCGGTTCAAAATAATAAATCATTTTATCTGATCTAAATTCTGCCGAAATTTTTTGGGATGTTAAATTTGAAAATTTTCCAACTGACTATAAAAATTTCTGAATTAATTGTAAAAAAAATTGTATAGTGTACAATATATTGGTTCTTCAGTAGCCTATTTCCGTTTTATTCAATTTTTTTGTTTTTGTCAAAAACACCACAAAATCATAAATTTTTCTACTTTTCGGAAAATTTCAAATTAATGGGAAAGCAAGCTCCCCCTATGCCTCCTATAACTACGGCTCTGATTCTTTATCCTACTTAATGATATCCTACTGCATCGCTGTAAGAAAGAAAGAGAAAAATGAAAGAACAAACAACCATTTGAAATTAAATAGGGGTCATGTATAAGTTGTTTAATGTATAATTTTATATTTTCCACATGAGATTGAATTATCAAAATTTTTCCAAGTTGAAAAGCTCAAGATTTTAAAAAACATCAAAGGAAAAAATTTATTTTGCTTTTGAGCATTATGAGAGTATAACTTTCACTCATCTGTACCTACCTTCTTTTCTAGGTTGACTATAGTCGGTAGAACAAATACAACTATTCCAACCAGAGTTAGTAATAGTATTTTACAAATCTAGTTTGCAAAACGATTCCACTTTAGCGAGTAGAAAACAAGTTGTGTGCAATTTTTTTGCTACGAACACACTATTAATGTCAGGCCCTGTAAAGTCGTTGTGAAACTAAATCTTAAGAAAAAATTCCATTTCAACTCTAGTAGAGAAATGAAAATGGTTTTCCTCTGTTTTAAATCAATTTGAAAATCTCTCAATTTTCTAACCAGAATCAATTCAATAATAGGGTGAGTGCGCCAGTTTGCAACACCTTAGGAAATTTGTGAACCTTAAAGTATGGTATATTATTGCTTATCAAATAAATGATGTGAATAGAAATGAACCAGACTAATGTGATTGTTCATGAAAAATCCAAAAATGTCATTGAAAATAATTTTTAACTGCTTTGAGAGCTACATTCTGCAAGATAAAAAGGTATGGTTCACTAGTTTGCAACATCAATGATCTTGTTAGCAATACTATTTTGTGCCCGTTTGCAATGTCAATGTGCCCGTTTGCAACACCATCTATACTAGTTTGCAACACGTCCTGAAAATCATGATCAGAGTTGAATTCTCAGTTTGTATGTTACTTTGAGTTTCTCAAAATGCAATTAGAGTTGGATCCATGAACAATACATAGGATAAAAAACATTTCTTAAGAGTAAAATTACTTACCTACTGAGATTTATATAATTATACTAATTTTTTTGCCTATATAAGAATATAATTATCTGATAATGGTGAAAATGTATGAATGACCTAAGTATTTTTCTTGCATTCAGCTCCTAAATGCCCTTAGCGTGGTCTTTTCCAGCTTATTTGGAGAGTATTTTGAAGAAACACCGTGCTGAAATGAAAAACAAATCTCAATCAAGTAAATTTGTCAACTTAAACAATGTGTGTTGCATATTGGGGGTTTTATTTTTAATACACTTTGCCAGTTTGCAACACTCTCAAATTGTTGCAAACAGAATACTGTGAATATTTATGTCCCAATAAGCAACACTTGTATTTCAATAAATTAAAACATTCGTTTGCATCTCCAATTGTTTGATATAAATTCTAAAAGTACTTATCATTTTGGAAAAAAAATTTCACCGCACAATTTTCACAATAATTATTCCAACTGAAATTATAGTCTCAACCGGCACTTCGAATTCTAACAAGAAAATCAACACAACTGAAAAAACTGCAATAAAACTCTCTATTGTCATTTATTATCGGTTCCCAGTCGCAGATAAAAAGTACAAGTTAGATTTTTTCAGTTCCATATCAACCTCTCTTTCTGATAAAAGAAGCAGAGATGAATTTTAAGCAGAATGGAGCTTTATTTTTATCAGTTGAATAAAGCCAAAAAGGTTAGTGTTGCAAACTAATGCACTCACCCTAACCACTGTTTGGTAAATGAGTTGCAAAAAATAGTCTGGATAGTTGGCCAAGACAAAGAAAAGGCTACAACGTGAAAAGTGTCTCGTTCTTTTAATAAATTTTATACTATCCTCGTAAGAACAACATTTAAACGTGGAAAAACATTAAATTCAAGATGAAGAAAAAAAAATTAACCCCATCATTTCTGCTCGAAAACAGTTTCACACAAGTTTCCCTTTAAATCTGTTTGTATGTTTGTCGAGCCTATAATTTGCAGTAATTTCACGCGTCGGTGGTCGTCCGTTAACTCGCCTCGCACTGTTCTCCAGCAGCAGACTCCAGTGCTTCACCAAAAACGACGTCATTCGCACACCGTCAAACTTATTACTAGGCTCTGGCCTGGGTGTGGTCTTGTCATTTCGTCATAAAGTTTCGAAAAACACCACGAACTAACGAAAACCAATGTGTCCTTCTTCACGTGAAAGCTATTTCCTCGAACATTAATTTTTTAGATTTCATTTTAAATTGCCGTTTTGTTTTGTGTTCTCCTTACTGCCAAATTTCTATCAATAATATATTATGTAAACATTTTTGTCTATGACGTCACCAGCATTTGGTCGCTTTTACGTAAGAAAGTGTGCTTGATAGTTTGTTCAAAAGTTTTTCGTTATTCTTCTTGGTAAGATGTTCAAATTTCGGGGACTACCAAATGTTTGAAATTCACCGCATTCTACAATTTTTTGCATTAAGAACGATTTTCAAAATCATCGAATACATTACCCTAATGTGTATAACTTTCAGCTGTTCTCATCTATTTTTAGTTGGATGTTCCCACTTTCAAAAAAAAAAAAGCTTGGCACACCAACACCCGAATGGAATGAGTCCATTGCTATCGTAGAAAGTGCACTACTGGAGCAAGTGATTTAATTGATTTAATATTCACCAAGAAATCTTAATTTCGCTTCCAAGAATAAATGGTCATATCAAGTTCATACCCAATCCATTCTTTGTGAAGTTATTGCTACTCAGGAATTTCAAAGATAACCGAAATACACGTACCGCTATTTTGAATCCATTTTTAACATGAATATATAGTTATGGGCGAAAAACTATTGCTAATATAAAAAACAACGGGTAGATATAAAAATCCAATTGACCCCTACTTTCCCCTTTTGTCTTCCCATGCGTGACCGAAGAGAAAAAATGAAAGTGTTTAGATAGAGATTAACGTAGGTATATTAATTTTACAAGCATACTATTTCACTCAGTGTTACCGAACATGGCAATATATCGCAAATTTTCCTAATTTTCTCTTATTGAAAGAAAATTGTTATGACATATTTCTGAATTTTATAATTTTTGTCACTTTTGAATGCATCAATGTGTATCAAAAACAGTTATTCAACAGTTTGTGATATTATTGTACTCTTTTATTCACGTAACTCTTTACTGTAAAATGGAATTTAGACTTTATTCTACTAACAATCACTGAAAGAAGAATTAGGATAATGAGAACCCTAAAGTGAGGTAATTAGCACCTAAAAACTGGATAAATTTGGGACAAGTCATTTTTCAATGTAGCAGTTACATTATAGAGAATGAAATAATTATGAACTTCAATGTGTAATCAATTCTTCAAACTAACACAAATATTACTTTGAATTGTGTTTGAACTACCAAACCAACAAAACATGGTGACCCTATTTTTAGGATACTATTTGCTGGAATGGGTAAAGAATTATTACATCAAAAATATATAGTACCAGTGTAGACCACCGCATTTGTTTAACGCTGCCGGTTTTATATACTGTAAGACAGAGATAGAGATACACATCTACGTGCATCTGCGTGAGTGCGCCGGGTTGTACGTTGATTTCGCCAGTAATATTTAAAAAAATATTAATTTTTAGGTAAACTTATTCTAATTTATTTTCAAACAAAATAGGCTACAATGGGTGGGACAATAAATCAATCGAGATGATCTCGATCGCAATCTACCGATCACGTAGTAATATTTTCATCTTAATTGTGTTGTGATCTACTGATCAATCTACCTAAAGCGATCTATATCTCAATCTGCACACACTTACACGCATAGACAAAAATTTTTTTCTCCAAAAATTATGCTGACTGCCTTCACATTTAATTTTTTACCGCTTTAATGAAAACAGAGATGTCTTCCACATTAAAAATTGGCGAAAACGAAAACAATTTAACCAAGAACACTTTGTTTCCCTTTTTGGCAACACTCTTCACACACTCAAACCTAGATTTTTTATGAACAAATTTGCCCCTCTGGGTTAGAACAGTTATTTCCAATGATATCCTAAAGTAGTTGAACTTGCCTAAAATATCTAATAATTCAATAAACAATAGATATATTATTTAGTTAAAAGGCTGTTTTCTGTAAAATTCTATTCTGATCAATTGGCTTTCAAATTGTTTTCGATTTCCCTAATCTCTTCACCGGCCAAATTAGTACGCTTTGCAGATTTGCGAGCTTTGTGGAAATCCTAGCATGTTAATAGGATTGTAAACAATCTTTAAGGAACAGAAAATGATTCTAAAAACGTAGTATACGTGTGACGTTATAGGAGGCACCGAAGTTAACGAATAAATAAATAAACAATAGTTTCAGTGATGGTTAAATTGCTAAATTGTTTCAGAATTCTTTGCAAAATTCCATTTTCAAAAATAACTTGATTATAGACTAATTAAGTGATTATAACTCGTACAGTTACATTGGAGAGAGCTTTATAATAATTTAAAATAAAAATTAAATTAATCAAACGCCGTTGAGCTCTATTTGGTGCTATAAATGTTCAGTATCTTACATTAATTAACCATAAAATTTATTTAATATTATGATGACTACCTTTTTGGGGCATCACACGTCATATGCCCATGGCTTATGCTGAAATTTGATATTTGTTAACAATCGTTTACTTTATTCTCTTTGTGCGTGGTATACTATTATTTTATTTGCGATTATGTTAGGCTCTCTGTCAGTAATTTATAATCTTCACCTTAATCCTTCTGTGTGTGTGAAAAGAGACTGGAAATTTTATCACTTTTTTCATTGTACGTTTTTTTCTTTTGACAAGTTTCGAACTAGTTATTTGAGGAGGCTGCTCTAGAATTTCAAATTTGAGTATAGATTTCATCACTCTGTACCATAGTCTCATATCAAACTTAAATTATCACTTTTGCTAGCTTTTCTTTTGTACCAATAAAACAACAAAAAAAAAAAGTATCTTGAAAGAATTTTTAAGGAATTTCAATATTTTTACTGATTTTTGTTTTAGATTTTTTATTTGTTGACATTAGAAATTTTAATATTTTTCCAAGTTTTTGTATGGAAACACTGGTCTTACTGCTGTCTTAAGGTCTTGGATGTATACTTAGTTTTTGTTCTACTGATGTATGAATATCTTAGCTCTCAATAGGAGTATGTGTGACTTTCAGTGTCAGACTGTTTGACTGTAAGTCTGGTTGATGTACCTGGGTAAGTGCTGTGTGCGTGGAACAAACATTCGATAACAGACAGACAGGAAACACACGCATGTGTTTTCTGGTGTATCTTTAAGGACTCAAGGAAAAAGTATACGAGGAGTCTGACTTTTTAAGCATTTTTGCTTTTTCTGTTATTGAATTAGGCTCACTCAACCTCATTTCCAACATAAAAATAAATCGTTGTAGAAATTTTATGAAGTAGGTACACATAAAATAATTTTTTTTTTCGAAATAGCGATTCGGACACAAGTCACAGAACTGCCATACTACAAATTGTTTTCCTTGTGAAACAGATTTTTTCAGTGCATTGAACATGATTCACAATGAAAAAAATCGGTACGTATTGCAACTTCGAGGAGGCACCTGATTCCAAGCAACTGTACATCAGCAAGGAGCCATAGCATTATTCTTCAATTTTCTATTTATAATCACATTAAATATACCTAACGTGACCTCCAGTACGTGTGATAAAATCAATTCAAATTAATTAATCTTTGTCTCAAGAGCTTCTGTGTGTGGAGCATTCTCACATATATACAAGCATCTGTGACCAGACAAACGAGATTTTAGAAAAAGTGTACGAGACAAGAGTAATAAGACTTACGTCTTTTTGGCTTTTTTTTTTTTTCATGTGTAAACATTTTAGCGCTAGGTCTATGATAGGGGCTAAATGAGATTTGTGATCATCAGATTAACATAACTCATAAGTCTTACAATTGTAACTCTTTTTTGTGTGTGTTATATGATGTGTAGATGTAGATGTACAATACCCACTCTCACAACCACACTATTATGTTTACACATCAGTCCTTCATGAGTATAGCCCTAGCAGAACTCACACTTTTTTTTTTTTTAAATTGTATGCAATCCGACTGATCCACTCTGAAAGATACAACCTGAAAATAAAACAAAAAAATAATAATGAAAAAATAAAATTATAAAAAAAATGTTTTATTCAAATAAAGAATCAAACACAAGTTTCTGGGGTGACAGTTCACGCCATAAAGCAAAGTGTCACGAAGAAGCTTACAAATTTGATTATTTAAACACTACTACATACAATACCACCCTAAAAACACCTATGATAACCTATGATACGTAATGTAAATAAAAATATCCTCCTTGATGAAATCTAGACACTTCTCACGCTCATCTACCGCGTACTCATGCAAACATTCATAATACTATACCTACCTAGTAATTCGAACATAAGCTGTTGTTTACACACCAATTCTCGGGAGTACTTGATCATTTATTTATTTATTTATTTTTATATGATTAATTTTATTTAACTCACTATGATCTTTTATTCAGCAGTGGTGTGAATTTAGACTTTATGGCAGCTAATTAGGTAGCCTTCTCACTCGAAAACAAAAATTTTGTATGGCAGACAGCCACTTTTGTTGAGCACTGTGGTCATGATTGAGTTTGTTGAGAGTTGTGATTGTTGTAATGTGAGTGTGTGAGTGCGTTATGTTCATACAACAGTTTACATGATAAAAGTGTATTCTTGAAAATTCATTTGTATTGTGGATTTATTTATTTTTAGTTTTGTTTATAATTTCCCCTTTATAATTGACTTTATGCTCTGTTAATAATTTAGGTATTTAGGTAGGTAGCCTAATAAATAAATAAATAAATCATTAAATTCTACTACATGGCTGCTGAATTTTTAATTTTTTGCTCTTTGAATAATACTGTATGTCATTCCAACTTGGAGCAAAATTCTTGTTCATCACAGCTTGTAAGAGAGCATAATTTATTAAAGAATTTTCAATGCCTACAAAAACTATACATCTTTATACCTATTTTACAATCATACTACTAATTTGAGATTAAATTTTTTTTCTTCTTGTTGTTTTTGCAGATGCTGGGAAAAGAGACACCGGCCAAGAGATGACCAACACGGTGCCACAAGACGATGTTTGTTGGCTTGGCGTTACTTATTATGCTGCTTGTGCGCTACGTGGTTCCCATACCGGAAGACTGGTCAGAGTGCCCTCAAGTGTGTCAGTGTAAGTGGGTATCTGGCAAGAAGAGCGCTTTATGTCGTGAGGCTGGCTTCACCATCATACCAAATACTTTGAACGCAGACATGCAAGTGTTGGACATTACTGGCAACACCATTCAGCATCTTCCCAAAGACGCTTTCCGCAGCGTTGGCCTCATTCATCTGCAGCGTGTCTTCCTGAAAAATGCCGGCATCTTGGACATCCACGAGGATGCCTTCCGAGAGCTGAAAATACTTATTGAAATTGACCTGTCTGACAACTTCATCTCTCATCTGCATCCGGACACATTCACTGGAAATGACAGACTGCGAACCATCTATATGAATGGTAATCCACTCAGTGAGCTGAACAACACACAGTTCCCAAGCCTACCACATTTGAAATCGCTGGAATTCCAGCACTGCCAGATCAAGTATGTGCATCGTGATGCATTCCTACATCTGTCGGGTCTCGAATCACTGAGTCTGAATGGTAATAAGCTGAACTACCTGTCTGAGATGGTTTTTTGGCCAGTGCCCAAACTAAAAACACTCGTCCTTGATGGAAATCCGTGGAAATGCGATTGTAAGTTACGTAATTTTCGCAACTGGCTGCTCCAGTCAAAACTGTACTCGCATTCATTGGTGTGCACCTACCCCACGGAGTCAAAGGGCAAACACTGGGAAGATGTGGATGCCAGTCAGTTTGCGTGCACACCAAACGTGACATCAGTAGAGCCCATAATTCAGGGTGTGCTTGGCAGCAATGTTACCTTACAATGCCTGGTTTTTGGCGATCCAGAACCAACAGTTAGTTGGCTGTTCAATGGTAATGTGTTGAATAACAATACACTGGCAAATGACGATGGCCTTTCCTTGGTGGAGGAGACATATGTGGATGCAAAGAAACAGAAATTGTCGACAGTCACTTTGGTCAACATCAGCGACACGAGTGCTGGCGAGTACACATGCAAGGGCGCCAACAGACGGGGCAACTCTTCAACCAACATCAGCCTAATCCTGCCAAAGGAGGCAGTTGCTACCACCATGAAGAAAGACGAAACAATCCTCAAGACATACATGCTGGTTGTGGCGAGTGTGGCATGTGTGGCCCTAGTTCTGCTGCTGGTGCTGCTGTACCACACGCATCGCTGTCTCTCCAGGCAGCGACGGCGCCGTAATAAGCTGAAGGGAGCTGTCAGCTTTGGTGACCAAGACAAAAAACTGCTGGATGTGAGCATAACAACGACAACTGACCGGCAGACAACAGGCAGCTGCGATGGTTTTGGCGGCTCTCAGCCAGATGTTGAGATGCTGGATCGGTCGGTGCAGAGTCTGCCGCTGGAACTGCGTGACCAGCCGGTGCACATCACCATTGAAAGTCACCATGCTGGTGCCAGTGCTGGCACTGGCGCTGATCCATCGATATCGTTATTTCCACCACCACCCGAGTTCTCCACCAGCACGTTGCCGCATGGCGCCTTTGGCAACATTTTCATTTCGGTTAGCGTTGGCCAAGAGCCACCAGGTGGAGGCAGCAGCGGTGGCGGTGGAATACAATGCGGCGTTAGCGCCGGCAACAGCACACGATATCCAGACCTCATAGACGTGATGCGTAAGGGTAAGATCAGTGTGGGTGCATCCACTTTTGCGGCCGTTGCAGCAGCCGCCGAATCGACGATTGGTGCTACGTCCGCATCTTCGTACTTTGCCACATTACCCAGGCGAAGTCTACAGCACCGGCTAAAGGAGTCGGAAGTGTTGGTGAGCCGCAACGGCAGTGCCGGACCGCAGTACGACAATATGGGGCCCAGAATAACGGCGGACGGCAGTTCGACCATTTCACTGCCTGAGACCATATCGATGGAGGAGATACCGACGCCTCCGCCGCCGCCTTTGTGTTCACCAATGGCTGTTGATTATATATCGCTGTAACTAGACGTGCGTGTACATAGTAATAATATTATTTGTGACTTATCCTCGAATGTTGCAGATTTTCTCCACTGTCTGTGCCTCCGGCTGCGTCCGAATCATCTCCGGCGCGAGAATGTGAAAAATCGGTTTTCGTATTCTGTGCTGTCGCTTATAACGTGGCCCCTATAAACCCCCACAAAAATTCTCGGTTTCCAACTTTTTTGCGGCTGAAAATCGGCGGTCGGTGTGGAATTTTACAGGCCGTTAATGGAGAAAAGAGGGGAAACGTATAGGCAAGATGTTGTTTTAGGTGCGTTAACGTGCGGATACTGCTGCGATAGGTAGATTCTGGTTTGAAACATTTTGAACTGTTCTGATTAGGTATCAGTGATGACGAACATTGTGGTATCTACCATACTTTTCAAGTGTAAGTCCGCAATATGCAGATTATTGAAGGTTAGATAGTATGCACTCACTGGAATGGAAACTGAGTGTCTCGTTGAACATAATATCGTAAACATGCTCGACTGGATGGCTTGCGACGAGGGAAAATATTTTTCTGCTAATGATTGCCACCAAACAAGGCTGCGATCGTACCTACACGAAATTTGATGGGTAGCCTCACTGTTTCCAAAGTCTTTAAAATCTCTGTACGTCGGCTAAGTTCGATATAAATGAAAATACAACCAGCCAGACGAATGACATTGACGGTTCCACGGCCTTTTACTCATTTTCTGTAGTTTGTTGTATCCAACAATTTAAATTAGACCACATGCGGACCAATTTTCGGTGCCCTCAGAGATCGACAAGTTCTTAATATGTTCGTCAAAATGCACTGTGCTTAGCCAGTTCCGATTTTTAGGATTGGAACACCGATGACACGTTACACAACATAAAACAAATTAACAAATTCGCCCTCGGGAACTTGGCCGACAAATATGATTTTAAAAAATTTGCACTGTTTCATGTTACAGTGTCGGTGCATCGTGGGCTTACTGTCACCGTCAATACCTAAAATTGGTCAAAATTATGTTCGACAGCAGGTTTTACTAAAATTAACTGATGAATGTAGTCGGCAATAGGTATCAGTTTCGAGTAGTCATTACGAGAGAAGTCTTACCTGTTGACCGGAAATGGTCGAGTCAAAACTAGATTTCAGTCAAAAGTAGGCTTAGTTTTGTGAAAAATTGGAAAAAAATTATGAATTCATCTATCAAATTTGGCAAACATTTGGAAAAAAAAAAAGCATTATGAATTTAAGAGAAAATCAATAAAAACTCTGGCAATACAATTAACCAGCCAATGAAGGCGGGAAACAACGGAGACGTACGTTCTTGATTTCAAAGACTCTCGCGTAGCAATGCTTTGCTAGAAAACCCAGTTTGCTCGATATTTATATCGATAGTGATCGATATATCGATATTTCATCGCTAGTTTCAGGTTAAGAAATAATAAAAAAACTATCTACAATTACCAACACTTTTAACAAAAATATCGATCTATCGAAGTTTTATCGCTAAAAATCGCTTTTCCAGCGATATTTTGTTTCCAGTTTTCTCAAGAACTACTCAACCGATGAGCACCGAACTTCTTTCATATCTGCCCCTTTACAATAGCTATCATTAGTAGAAACTTTGACCCTATCTGTATCGTTGTTTTCTCAAAACCATGAACACGAAATTTATTCCAGAAATTTTTTTCTTCCAGTTTTCTCGAAAACTACTGAATTAATAGGCACCAAAACTTCTAAGAAACTTGCATCAACATAAGGAAAGTCTATCGTGAAAATTTCAGCCCCATTCTTTTTTTAATAACGTTTTTTCTAGGAATTTTTTGTTTTCCAGTTTTCTCAGAAACTAACTAAGTAATCAAAAGGTAAAAAACTTCTTTCAGACCTGATCCAATATGAAAACTATTTTTGGTAAAAATTTCAGTTCTATCTACCCGGTAGTTTTTTCAAAACCATAAACCCAAAATTTTGGTCGATACATAAATATACAAAAAAATTTAGGTCAAAATGAGAAAATGGTATCAGTCGTTTTCTTTTCTCATGAAACGGGTAATTTTCATCATTCCCACCCCTAACCTTTCCATGAGGTTAATTTTAATACCCCGTTTGCGAGCAAATTGGTTAAAAATAACAATCCACTTCCCCTAACACACTTTCATATGCGCAGCATTACAATGTCATAGATAGGGAAGGGGTCTGAGGCGTCTGTGCCCCTCTTAACAAAGTAAACGAATGCTGGAAATCTAAAAATAGCGTGTTTTTGTCCGTTTTAGTGATTTCTTCTCGGAGGCGAGGAGGGAAGAGACTCCTGAAAAAATGTGAACTCCCCACCCACGCGATGGAGCTATCTGTGCCCTCGCATATATCTAGATTTTTTGATCAGAGTTAGAATTTTTTGAATTCAGTGAAGTATGTTCGGTATGTTTATGACCAAACAAATATGTGTCATCCGTCAGTCAGAAACACGAAATTAGTCGGTACTGCCAGAACATCGTCGTCTGAACTAATTTCAACTGGGCCGTAGTTAAATACGAGTTGTGACTGTACATAGGTTTCGACAGTAGATATCGATATTGTACGGCGAATTGACACCGTTGAAATTTTCGTCTCCTTGGTTTTATTTTCTTGCTCGGTAAACCCTTGAATTTTACGCAAACCCTTTCCTTGAAACAAGTTATAGAATTTAAAAAAATATTTTAATCCCTTAAAAAATGCTACACTTGAGAAATCACAGCTGATATACTAAGATGTTTGAAAAATTCGCTGTGGTCTGTAAATGCAGTATTTGTTTGACAATAGGTAGGTACACAAAATTCATTAATCAGGCCCGAGTACAGCTTTCAGTCAATTTATTCGGAATAAACGACCGAAGACCCAAGTAGCCTAGTTGATTTTACAGGAACTCGTGCGCAGGGCAAAAGAGAACCTCGATTCTATACAAGTTTTATGCAGATAACTCTCCGATGATCGATGCTTTTTATGAATTTTTGGCTAAATAAATAGTGAGAAGCGTAATTTTTGCGGGGAACACCAATAAAATTGTAGATTTCGACTTATTTGGCCGAACGGATACGAATGTGGTTGCGGTCCCTACACGGATTTCGACGAAAATTATGCCAAAACGAAGGTCCGAATGAAAAATAAATTTGAACAAAATTTTGAATCGGTATTAAGCGTCGCCCTTCCTCACCTATTCACGCTGAGTACAGCCTCGTGTTTAGTTTTATTTAACTTATGCGGGAACGTACCTACGTCGCTTTTCTTCGTTTAAAGTGGACCAGTAGTTTCGAAATTTTAATCGATGCCAGATTCTAAGGCGATATACTTTCGACAATTTTTTTCACAATTTTTCACCTTCTTATACTTACTCGTATGCCTTTCGTAGAAACTTTCTCCGTTGAAATGTTTCGTAGAGGTTATCCGTATCAGTGGTAGCAGTTTTTTACAGTGAATACTGTTTCGAATGATGTTGGTTTAGGCTGTTCTACCAGGTTAGTTTTTTCGTTTTGCACCTATTTCTTCTTCACGAAGTAAAAGCAACTTAATAATGTTTCCAATCTCCGTGTAAGGTACATCGACCTATATAGTCCCAAGGATCGATCTCAACATACCTTTATTTGTGATACAGACACCTAACTCAAAACTTGATTTCTTTGGTAGTTACACCTTCCTACGTTGTTGTTTTAACAATATTAGTTCTTCGATTTATTACAAACACGAGAAAAAGTTTTTTTGCATAAGTCTGTGGAACACTTTGGCGTAAATGTATTTGACTAGAAAATCAATGGAAAATGACATTTTCTTATAATAAATACCTAACTTGGTACAAGATAGGCGTACGATCAGTCGGATAACTGCTTCTACTCGATGAAAAGAGAGAGAAAAAAAGAGTGTGTAGTGGGACACAGGGTGGAAGTAAAACCTTTTACGCTGAAATTTTTATTTTGTAGAACGAATGTTTCGTTGGCAGCTTGATTTTTCGTTTTTTGTTTCGTATGAACATTAAAATGCAGAAAAAGTTATGTAAATTAAAAAAATTGTTTTCGGCAATTGGTGAACACTTGAATTTCAAAATTAAATCCCGCAACCTTCATTCCACTGATAAGAAAGTAATGAATGAAAATGTACAGAGAAGGCAAATAGGGAAATGAATCAAATAGAGTTGAACGAGCCTAGCTTTCATAAGGAGGGTCACTGGTAACATATTTTTGACTGTTTTTAGTTTACTGCCCAGCACGAGGAAGTTTCACTTCGACAATAACACTTTGGTGATGCTTTTCTATCGGTATCAAACAGTTGTTCATTTATTTCATCACTCGAGTACTCATTTCTTGGTTAGCAAGACAGAGTGATGTATTTACATTTGGAAAACAATCAAAATTAAAAAACAAAAAAGGTTCAGAATTGAAATTTGCTTAAAAGTTTACTGAGGTCACAGTCGGTATAACCTGAGGCTTGATTCACTGTTACGGTTTTTTTTGCATTATACATACAAGACTTTAAAATATTGTTTTTTTTTATTTTTCATCGTCATTTAGTTTCGCATTTGACCACTAATGATTTTTACTCGAAATGTGGTTTTTAACGATGATCTTATTTTCAAATGATGTACCCTTAACTCGTATTATTTAAATCTTATTTTAGCTCTTGAAAAATAGGAAAAAAATTTTGGTCAACTAGAATAACGTCGACAAATGTTTGTCCATATAGAAATGTAAAGTAGCTGAAATCCTAATTTAAAATCCGACAAAACTTTAAAATATGAATACATATTGGTTACAAAATGGGGTTGTGAAAATATGTTTTAAATGTAGCTGGTGTTGCGAGAATAATTCTACGTTAGAATTATTTCGACAAATAAGATAATTTCTAAATATTATCTTTTATTAAATTCGAACTTCAAATTATTACAAACATTTTTAAACTTTAACTTATTACTATTACTTAACATAAGTGAAACCTGATATCCATAACATCGAGTATGGACCTTAAGGTTTCTACTCGACTGCTAGTTCAGGAATGAATATGTCTTCAAATAGAAGACAAGACATCACTTTCGTTTTCTTTGTTATAGATCAAAAATGGCCGACCAAAAAGGTGGAGTGACATGGAACATCTGCCAAATATGATGACTCTTTATTGTCAGCATATTTGGTGGTGTTTGTTCGTGAGAAGTAGGTATCATATAGACAGCTATTATTCCTAGAATTAGGAATAATAGTTGTCTATATTTGTTCGACACGTTTTTGTAGACAAACTGAATCGTCTGCAAAAACGGGACGGAACAGCTGGTAAAAAGTTTTCTCTGAATTCATACACTAGAAGTGGTTGTTATTAAATCGATTTTAGTTAGCAAAGTGAGAGATTTCCGAGGTGATTCCGAACAGTTGATAATGATTTTTATTACTTCACCAGTAATGTAGTAATGAAATTTTTACTTATGTTAAGTGTTTTATGATTGGAGGTACCTATAGTAAAAAGATGATATCATGTGCAACAAAAAGTGAAAAATGTAAAAAAAAAACAAAAAACCACGATTGTTTCCTTAATACTTATGCGTGTGTACTTGATTGTTTGTATTCATCAACGCACGCTCACTAACACAAAACCGAATTCGTTTCTTCCCCAAACTGGACGAATTTAGCAGTGTTGCCCTAATATGAAAATTCTAACGCTGCAGCAGCTCCGTTAGACAAAATAGGTTTTTGAAAATTATAAAATTAGATTAGTAGTCGCTAAAAGGTTATTAATATATCATAATAAATATTTGTTCAGAATTACGTTCCTATTGGTCCAAAATTAGGAATTTTATAGCCAATGTAAAAACGAAAGTAGTGTTACCGAATGTGTCTTACGACCGATCCGCATCAAAATTGGTAGCAAGTTATAATAAATCGTAATGAATGTTTGTTTCAAAGTTCGTAGTCATTGGTAAAAAGTTGAAAATTTTATCATCAAAATAAAAACAAGAATAGCTATATCGGAAGTACCGTACGCCCGAGCCGCACCAAAATTTATTGCAACTTATAATTTAAATCATAGTGAATATTTGCTATAAATTTTCGTAGCTATTGGTTGGAAATTAAAAGTTTTATAGCCAAAACAAAAACAAAAATAGCCACACCAGAAGTACCATATGGCCGATCCGCAACAAAATCAATTGGTCAGGTCTTTGGCTTAGTACCTATTAATGTTCGTTCAAAATTTAGTGACTATAGGATAAAAATTTCGACTTGTATTGTGGTATTAAGAAATTGGCTTATATATGAGTTATTTGGGCCAAAATTTTTCTCGAGTTACGAAACGAAAAACGTACCCATCCACACTCCCAGATCGTTCCATGACACAAAGATTAAGGTATTTTTATCGTGAACTAATGAGTTTGGGTGCACTAAAGTGTTGTTTTTGTTGTTGTTTCTCCAAATCCAGTCTTTATTTCATCGATAAAAAATCATCTTGGCGAAAGAAACGTTTTTTGTTTATTGTAAAGTTAAGGAATGTATTATCGTTTACGTTTATTCGAATGACTGTAGACTATTTATTTTTTTTCTTAGTTCGGAATTTTTTTTTCTTTCTTTTTCAAAATAATTTTATATCCAACAAAGAGAAAAAAAAAAAAAAAAGCGAATGATGAAAAATGAAGAGAAAAAGTTGTAACCCTCGAAAAGTTATTCAAACAGAAAATTCGGTGTCGGTTGATCGAATTTTGAGCTTCTTTAAGCTTAAAAAATTCTTTCACGTAGGTTATGATAAAAATTCGTATGTAAACGCAATAGGTAATCGAAGTACGAGTAAATCGTAATTTAATCGTGAATAGAAGGGAAGTATATGGTTGAAAAAAAAAAAGAGAGACAGAGAGAAAGTCAAAGATGGAGAATTGAAAAAAAAAGTGAAAATTTTTTAAAAAACTATCGACTACGATTATTTTTTTGTGGTAAACGCAGATGGAATAAGAAAAATGTCGAGCTTAATATTGGTACCTACGTAGTATTTCTGCTTTCTTAGAGAAGAGAAAAAAAAAAAAATTTGAAATCACAATTCACTTCTTCGAATAAGTCAGCTCAATCTATGAAAATTGTATTCTTGACAAGGTACAGTGGTTAGTACTTCACCGAATGTATATGTATTTTCTCGTTTCTTTTAACCCGCCTTTTTTTTTTTTTTTATTTGGTGACTCATCCTTGCGACTATGATATGAAGAAATAATAGAAGAAGGGGCTCAGATGTAATCTTGATCCTGATAAAAATCGTGTCTTAGATTCTATTTATTTATTTATTTTTTTTTGTAGGTAGATGTAGGTCGCTTCGGTGAAATAAAAAAAAAAACTGAACCCCTCCCCCCCAACAAATGCTTGTACCTACTTACTACTGAAAGTACAACAGTGAGGCTTGATCGAAAATTAAACTCTGTAGAATTTTTGTGGGAAAATTTATTGATGATAATGCTATAACCTTTTTCTGAAGCACAGTCAAAGTGGCGTCATTTATTGCATAACTTATAGCGAAATAACGACATTTTTATTGATGAAATAATGTCAATGATCTGTAGAGATATAATATCGGAATTGTCAGAAGCAGTCTCGCAGCTAGTTAGTATTTTTTCTTCTTCTTTTCTTCCCCCTCTCCCCTCCTTCCAAAAGGGTACAATAGTGAACATTTGTTAATTTTGTCAAAAAATTCAAAATAATATTTTCAAGTGAAACGAATGAAAAATTCCGCATTATGGTCCCCTATGTTGATTAAATCGTTTGAAAGTGTACCATCATAAAAAATTTATTAGTTTTTGTTTTTTCTTCGTTACTTCGTAAGATTTTGTTTACAACATTTTATTGCATTTTTTTTTCTTTTTGTAATAAAATTTTAAACTTCTTTTCTTTTACTTTTATTCTTTTATTCTTTTGATTTGTTAATTTTGTTCTAATTTCGATTATTTCGTTGCTAATGTGTCTTTTTTTCTTTTCTTCTTCTTTTTTTTTTTTGTTTTTGTATTTTTGTACCACATTAATTTTTGGTTTCCTCATATACCTACATTAGTAAATAATGTTTTTTTCTTCTTTTTTTTGGAAAACTAATTAATTACTTGCTAATTACCATCTTCGTTTGCATAGAAAATATACTTATATTCATGCGATGATCATCGATGCGTTTAAAAGTGCAGTTTAACCAGAATAGTCTATACTCTATACCTACTAATAAAAATATCAAATTGAAAAGAAAAATCAAATTATTCGCTAGGAGATTGTACAGATAATAATCGTGCCATTAAACGACGATTGATAATTGTATTTTATTTAATGACGTACCTACTATGATGAATAATACCTACACAGTTCTGGTTAATTGTATAAGTAAAAATTCTGTAATTTATTATAACGTAAAATGATCGAAACGTGTAAATTATTTTTATTGTACTGTTTGTTGATATATCCTCGTACGTGTAAATGTTTTTGTATCGATATTCTTAATAAATAATTTAATCTGCGATTTTGTATCGGTGAATTTTGTTGATTATTTTGTCGATGACCCTGTGAGGCGAAAGACGACTGAAAAAATCTCAAGTACCTATATCTGTACATCAAATCAAGTAGGAGACTTAACATGAAAACTTGGAGCATTCTCTTTTGGTTCTCCAACAACTTGAAAATTTTTGAAATGGTCTTTATTAGTAGGTAGACATGTACTCCGACTATCATTATCAGTTAAATAGAAGTTCTGTAGAATAGGTACCACATTTTATGTACTCTGAACAAAATCAAATGTATTAGCCTGTTTCATGTTTTTATTGAATTAAATGCAAATTATCTATTTATTTCGTTGACGAAACTTACGGATAGTGCTGAAATGAAATTAAAATGGAGAAAAGATAAACTTTGTCATCAGGAGATAGAAGAAAAAAATTTATATAAAAAGAAATTAAGTTATATAAAATACCGATCTGTCAAAAATGTTCGTGTAGTACGCTCAAAATACTGTGAAAAAAATTTGTTATGTTTAAGAGTTGACACATGAAAGTTCGAAGCGTACAACAGGAATGATTTCATTCGATTCGACGTTTTAAGCATATTACACGTGTGCGATCTTACGCAGGGGTCAGACTAAAGCCGAGGCAATGACTGCAACTATTAAATTTATTTGGTAGCTACGGAGAAACATGGCGGGTTATAATTATGAATATCATCGCCATCACACCATGTGTGCCCATCAAGAATCTCTAAGAGTTGTGATTGCCCAAAAATTACAATTTTTGTGAGCAAAACGTTATTCAGTTCAATAACATAGCTCAAGTCAATTCATGTCAGACAAAATTTACTATTTTCATTGGCTTAGTAACCTAACTGCGGGAAAATAAATTGTGAAAATTCGTGATCTCAGACTTTGAAGTGACGTAAATTGTGATTACAATGTTGTCGAACAATTTGTACCGTTGCGCCTGCATATTTGCAGTGTATGCAACCTAACATGCACGAAACGAATAAAATTTTCGAATAAATTCAAACAACTTTAAATGCTGAATATCTCAGAAACGGTGGGAGAGAGCAAAACTAAGTGAAATTTCGTACCACCCATCATCTTTTCGAAATGATGCTAATAGCTCCTCTATCTGTGATGTGAATTTCAGCCTACTTCGATGAAGTTGAAAAATTTCAAAAAATTCGCATATTCACGTCATGAAGTTGAATACCTCGGTCTCCGAAATGTTTGGTTCTTATTTGAGTGATTATTTTTCCGTCGCCAATGCGACTTTCGCCATTACTTTTAACACCTACAAATATTTCTATTCTTGTGGCTAACTTGAAAATTTTTTTTCAAAAATTTCTTATAGTCTAGTCAAATCTTGCGAAAAAAAAAAAAAATTAGCTCATAAACTTCAACATTATAGGGTTATTAGGTGGGTCTCCTAGATTAACATACTCAAAGTTGCCTCCTCCTCACCTTTTGAATTTTTGGGGAGGAGAGTCTGTCCCCAAAAATTTGTTTTTTGCGTTTTTCTCCATGAATTTTGATTTTTTGATAAAAATAGGTCAGTAAATATTTTATAGTATAGAATTTTCTACAAAAAAAGGTGACTTGCAGCTTTTTTCCCAACGCCTCCCTTTCCTCTCAGAGAGACTTGAAAAAATCATTTTTTAGTAAATAATTATGTTGAATAGCATTATATGGGAAATACAACTCGTAATTATCATGCAGTGTTAATTCGTAAGCCCAATACATGTTTTATAACCATCCACCCCATTTCATAACCCCCATTTCATAACCTCTTCCAACAAAAAACGTTATATACAATTTTTTCTCGACTCCCCCTTCCCCTTTGGTGAGACTTGAAAACAAACAAATTTAATGAATATAATTGTTTTTAAAACTGTCTGGAGTGGAAGGAGGGGTCAGACGAAAAACTTTAAAGGTGGACGGTATTATAAAAGGTTATGGATGAGGAATGGATGGGTAGAAAATGTGTATTGGGTTTAAGAATTATCCGCATAGTATGATAATTACGAATTATATTTCCCATATAATTCTATTGAACATGTTCCGGAAAGAATGGTTTTTTAAGACTCTCTGGAGGGAAAGGGGGCGTCGGGAAAAAATCTGCACATAAATTTTCTGTAGAAAATTTTATTTTGAACAATTATGTACTGACCTATTTTTATCAGAAAATCAAAACTCTCAGAGTAGACCGGGAAAAACCAAATTTTGAGGAACAAACACCCTCCTACCTAAAAATGAAAGTGGTGCAGAGGGTGCAAATTTAGGAGATCCACCCAACAACCATATAGTATACTTACAGTTTGTGCGCTAATTTTTTTTTATTTCTTCATTTTGATACTATTTTGACTGGACTATTATGGTTAGCCTTTGTAATTTTCTGAGAGAAATTTTTTTTTATAATTCGGGGACGCAGTAGATTGGAAGTGGAGAAGTGATGCGAGACGAATACTGTTGGAGTAGTTTGGCCTCTGAAACTGTAAAATCAAGTACATTTTGGCGTCTTTAATAAGAATCAACCCACAAATTTACCATTGTCTTTTTCTTATCTGCAAGAAAATTATGAAACTTTGTATAAAACACGATATGTAATGGGAATCCTACGAATCATAAGCTAATTCATTCGCGAAACGAATAAACTATTTCAATAAAATCGAATCAACTTTAATTGTATCTCAAAAACGGTGAGAAATAGATCAAGACAATGCGAAATTTCATATCACCCATCATCATTGGAAGATGATGCTGAGATCTCCTTTGTTTATGGTTTGAATTTCAGCCTCCTACGATGAAGTTGAAAAATTTCATAAAAATAGCTAACTTACGTGGAGTTGGATACCTCGGCCCCCGAAATTATAATTTTTGTGAGCAAAAAGTCATTCAATTCAATAACATAGCTCAAATCAGGTAAGTATAGTTGAGATATTAATTTATGTCAGACAAAATTTTCCATTTTCTTTGGCTTAGTAGCATAAATTGTGAAAATTGGTGTTAAATACGACAAATAATTGACATCTTATGACGCATAACCTAATTAAACTTTATCTACGATCTACGACCTTGAAGCTCCGTAAATTGTGATCACAATGTTTGTCAAACTATTTGTACTGTTGCGCCTGCATATTTGCAGTGTATGCAACCTAACATGCACGAAACGAATAAAATTTTCCAATATATTCGAACAACTTTAAACGCTGAATATTTCAAAAAAGGTAGGAGATAGAGCAAAACTAAGTAAAATTTCGTACCACCCATCATCTTTTTGAGGTGATGCGTATACCTCCTCTATCTATGGTGTAAATTTCAGCCTCTTTCGATGAAGTTGAAAAATTCCAGAAAATTTGCTTATTTACGTCATGGAGTGGGATACATCGGTCTCCGAAATGTTTGTCTCATATTTCAACGATTGTTCGTTCGTGGGCAATGCGACTTGCGCCATGGTTTTCAGCGCCTACGAATTATCCGATTCTTGTGGCTAACGTCAAAAAATGGACTCAAAATACTTTCAGGAATTCCTTAAGGTGGTTATTTCCGGTCATTTTTTGGTGCCTTGTTTTTATTTATTTTTTCAATTTTTGGACGAAATAGATTAGAAGTTGAGGGTTGATGCAAGGCGAATTCAATTAGAGTAATTTGGTCACTGTTAATTCCACATTAATTAATTGTCATAACTCTCCAATAAGAATCAACCTCATAAATTTCTCATTTTCTTTGGATTAATTAGTAGAAGATTTATGAAATTTTGTCCGAAAAATGAGATCTTATAAAGTAAGTGTACCTTAACTCAATTTTATAAATCTCCTTATGACGTTGAAATACTATAAATTACTATTACAATGTTATCTAGGGAATAATATCGTTGCGCCTGCACATTTTGAGAGTATGCAACCTAACATACAGGAAACGAATAAATATTCAGAAATATTCCAAATTTTTAATACGAAAAACTCAAAATTTATAGGTAATAGATAAAGAAGAACTAAGCAAAATTTCATGTCACCTATCAGGTGTTACATTTGCGATTTACTGACTTCCTCTGTGTATGATGTTGAATGCGGCCTCCTAAGATTAAGTTGGAAAATTCAGAAAAATTTCCTAATTATACATACCACTATGTATTAGGTGACTGGCGTGTACACCGCCAGTCTAAGTCCAACTAATGAAAACAGCTCGGAACTTCTAATTCTTTTTAATAACAGGCAGCTCGATTTTGTAAAAAGGGGAGTACTTATTTGAAGGAGGTATTTGATTCTCCTGATTAGAACTAAAAAATAAACTATTAAAAAAAACAGGTTTGTGAATTTTTATGTTAATTTCAAAACATTATTGAATTTAATTGAATATTAGATATGGTAGCAGGTAAGTAAACTAACTACAGGAGAGATAAGAACGACCACGTTTTTAAAGTTGAATTAAGGAGTAGTAATAATAATTGAACCACCATCACAATATGCATGTTTATTGAATTTCTACCATAATCTCATTTTACTGCAATCACCTGCACCATGGCTTCAGTTTTACCCTTAAAATCATTCGTGTTACCTAACTAGGTAGTTTATTAATGTGTAAAAATCTCAGCGTTTGGTCTATGGTAGGGGCTAAACAAGAATTACAATCATCAGACTCGCCTAATTCTAACTTTTCAATTGTAACTCTCATTTGTGCGAGTGTGCAGTGTGCATTGTGCACACACACAACCACTCACCTACACAAGAATCAAGTTCAGATATTTTTATGTTTACACATCAATCTTTCATAAGTATAGTAGCGGAACTAGCACCTTTTTAATGTGTAAACATTCTTGCTCTCTAGTCCGCTTCCTCCCGGGTGTAAAAAAATATTAGATACAAAAAAGTTGAGATTGCATAAAAAAACTACATGGCGCACTGTCCAGTTTCAAAATCTGTTTGTCACATAACACATATACACACACTCACAAGCAGACATCCGTGGCAAGCTGGCAGCGCGTTACATGCATGCACACATACAAGCTAGATACATATTTATCGTGTTTCAGCTGAATGTTTACACATTAAATATGTGAAGGGCCTTTTTTTGTTTATCACTACAAGTGGAATGCTCATGTTTTCACAAGTTTTACTTTTTTAATTTCATTCCAACCAGAGATATACTGCTAAAGATATCTCCAATGAGTTGATCATAAATATATCAAAGATGAACGGTTTCTGATCAGAACAATTGTTACTGCCTCATAAAATTAATGATAAATTTCATGAAATGTGCGCAGCTTTAGGTCTGCTGATTGTAAAATTTGGAAAGCTCTATTTTCATCTTTGACATATTCTTGTATCACAGCGTGTATAGGGAATTGGACATTTCCTTAGCCATATGTCTTTGATTCTAACACTGTCCTAAATTTTGTTTGTGAAGTTTCTGAATGGGATGATCTTTAATTTGATAAAATTCATAAACATATTTCGATTTTTTCCTTGGGAATGAAACATTTTATTCCAGTATACTGATGATGACCAGCAAGACTCATGTCGACCTACTAGTGAAAACCATTACAGAGTGACGGTGACATGTATCATCCATCCATTAAGTCTTGCATAAATTATCCCAAATTTACAGAAATTTGCCAAGAATGGAGAACTATAAAATTTATTGGCAATGAAAAATAAAGGCTTATAGTTATATATTAATATCCATCACTTTAAAATTTCTACATGTGTTAGTGGTATAAATTAGTCACGACAAATGTTAAAACATGTTACTACGTGGTCATGATGTGTAGAAACGTGTTCTGCCCCTTAAACTTCTGTTCAGACAAATAAAAAATTATTTTGAAGCCCTAGACTTCATGCAGATGCATGCAAAAACTTGTCAAAACTTATGAAAACATGTTACCTGGCAATCATAATGTCTTCGAATGTACATAATTATTGCACCTACTGAGATCTGTATGAAGTTGCCAAAATGTATATGACGTATATTATTAACATATTCAAGGAGTGAAGGAGCATATAAAAACAAATACAAATTTGCCAAAATGCTTAGAAACCTGTCAAGATGCGTCCGGACGTTAGTTCAGACTAGTCAACAGCTGGTCAGACTTATCATAAATTATTTATAACCTACGAACATGCGTTGTCGATATGTTCAGGAACGTGCTGCAACCTGTTGAAAGCTGCAGAAAGGTACAATAACCAAGGTGAAAATACGAAGAAAGATGTTTTGACAGGTTGAGGCAAGTTCCAACTTCTAAAAACTTATAAACTATAATTAAATCTTGCAAATATATGGCGCTGCTGGTGTGAAGAAATTGATTCAGACTTTTCAAAACCTAAATAAGGGTGTACACAGATGTAGAATAATGTGAAGTCTAGTACCTGGTAAGTTAGGTACATACCTACTTTAATTTGATGCACACAAATTAAAACTGCATAATTTAGGACAATTTTTTGAAAATGAGGTATTTTTTAACACTGTGACAATTTGCACATAGAAAATATTTTAAAAGTTTCGTTGTTTTTAGGAGCTTTTATTGCAATTACTAATGCTGCACCTACATAACGAACAGCATGCTGTAGAGAAAACTTCAATCTAGTGTAAACAAAAATGTTTAATTTTATTATGCCTCTAAACTCCATACCAAAATGCTATTTAGCAGCAACAAAATATTTTGATTTTTTTTGTTTGCTGTGGAATAAGAAGAAAAGTACTTTGGTTCCACAAAACGGTTCACATTTATAAAAGCCTATTCTATAAAATTCATTTTTTGTAAACTGGTTTATTTAATTTCTGCCCACAAAAATAATTTTTAACAGACTTTACTGGTGTAGCGGTGAGATTCAAACTCATTTAGTTTTGTTAAGGCCACGAATGGCCTTTTTAATTTTAATTTATTCATAAATAGTAGAAAAAACCCTACTATCAGGACGAAGATTAAGACCAATACCCGATTTTGAAAGCCTAAAGCCGAGAGCAATGACTAGAAGTGTCGATGTAAGAACAAAGACCACCAGCCTTGGTTTCGCCTCTGCTCGTCACTGTTCGCAGAAGGTTATCCTTATCCAAAAAATGTCGTCTCTCCCTCATCCCGATGTGACTCAACAAAGAAAGCGGGGGAATTCGTTTGTTTGCATTGTCTCCGTCCCACAAAATGAATTTTCTTTTTGTTCTCATTTCTCGTAGGTAGCAGCAACTTCACCTTTTTCATCGGGTGTTTTTATTTTTTTGTTGTCTTTATACCTATGTAGAGGACAACAATAAAGGAAAGCAAAAAGTTACAATTTGGTAGGTATAGGTAGGCAGTTACACTTTTTGTTTTTAAATAATTTTTTGTTGTTGTTTTTCTTTTGCCCGGTTTTGATGCGAAATTTGTTGCATCTTCTCGGAGTTTACGTCGATTTAAAGAAAATAATAAAATTATTGCCGAGTGGTTTCAAAAATTCATTTTTTTTTTTTTTTTTTAACGTAAAAGCTTACAAATTGTTGGCGACATGTCGAAAAAATGAGGAACTTTGAAGCAATAATTCGTTTCTTAATTCTGAAAAATAACACTTGAAGTTTTTTTTACAAACTTTAGTTTATTGAAAATTGCGCCGGCTTCTCAGCTTCACAGCACGTTTCTACAAACTTTTTGAAAAATTTACTTGCTAAAATTGGAATTTTTTAGTCGAGCTAAAGTATTCAGTTCAGGTTGAGAGCCAATGGCTGCAACGAAGAGAATATTTATTTGAAATCATTAGGGTTATTGCACCAGCTGGGGTAGATTTTAAAGTGTATCAAGTCGATGAACATCAATATTATCAATCAGCTCCTCTGAAAACCCTTCACACTCGACAAACACATAGCCCACTAGCATTTATTGCACACCGCACTTTTTGCAGCTAAGTAGACCAAACAAAAAAATTAAAAAAGGACTGACTATAGTTTTTTTTTATCCTCAATTAAAAACTCTGTTAGCTAAGCCGGCAGATTGGGCTAAGAATTATAAGTAGGATTTTAGCGTTATCTGACAGTGAAATTTCTTAGCTGGTGATTGAAAAACTAGCCCTTAATATCCTACACATAGAATGAATTAAAGTTATCGAACACAACTGCAGCTGGTAGAAACCTGAAATTTTAATATGGACATACATTAGTTGAAGATTCTGTAAAAATTTGACCAAAGTTGTAGATACCTACGTTTGTTTCTTGAGATATCGCTGAAATTCTGATCAGATCTTGTAAATCAAATGATGAAAGTTCAATCAAGTCGGAGAATTTCAGTGATATCTCCAGAACCCATAGTACAATATTGCGATCAAATTTTTAAATAATTCTCACCCAACGCATACTTATTAGTGTTTCACAAAAATTTCAGTTTTCTCCCACTCATATTTGGTCACTTTGATTCTATATGTTTTCAATGCTTTAAAAACAGGTGCTCAGCCACATAGGTATGCACATAATTTTATTATCTAGTATAATCCTGATTATACGAGTTAATCGGGGCAGAGGGAGATCCGATGCTGAAATAAGTTGGTTAATAGAAATTATGGTTGTGGAGACATCACTCGTATGAGGTAATAGGGGTTCGCACCCCTCAACAATAGTCGCCACCCAAAGGCTGACAATAATCGTCTCTATGACATTAAAACATAAACACACTTGTACGTTTGTATGTTTATACCTGTACGTACGCACAGGTAAGATACATTGCACGGACTGTGATCAATTACCTGATAACAATCTTGGTGATGTCATGGCCTGGTACCAAACGCGCGGCGTCATTTCTTATCACCTCAACTGAGGTGAGAAATGACGTAACATATGACATAATTACATACGTATGTGTGTCCGTGTGCGTGTGCCAAATTCGGTATATAAACTCTCGAAACTAGATACAAAATTGCCAGGGTTTGCCGAGGATTTGGCTCTCCCATACTTTACAGTACAAAGTGGCAGAACATGCAAACTCTGTAGAAGACCTTCTTGTGTGAATATCTCTCACAACAAGGTATTCCACAATGGTTCACTACAAATGCGTCACATTTTTTTGAATTTTGTGGACTGGGCGAATATCGTTCTTGCATATTGTGCCCCAAGTACGAACAAATAATGTGCTCGAATAAGATCATCGTGACCTGGGTCTTGGCCTTATACTTTCGCTCATTACCTACTGATGGAAAATATTCAACCGAAGTACTGGCAGATAATCATTTTGGAAAAAGTACTGGGAATTCTGTTTGTAATAAATTAAATATTCAACACTTACTAAATAACAATTGTCTTAACTATATTATGTTTATCTGAATTGAAAATTTATGCCTACCTTATTTAGCATTGGCCAGTGGACAAATAAAATCAAGACAATCATTCCGTAAAAATATAATCAAGTAGGTGTATATTTTCCTTTATTTTAAATATTCTTTCTACCAGAATTCGTACACACCCAGAAGTACCTTATGATGGTAGAGAAATCCAACAGTCAAAACGCTAATACAGCATTCATAATAATTTAGGCGATATTTTACGGGCATTGTAATTATGCTTTCAGCAAAGAATATATAGGTACCTACGTACAAACTCAGTAGTAAGATACTCCAGTAATTTATTTTAAAAAGAACTAAAAACTTTGAGCGCACAATTTGTGAAATAAGCTGCACCTCCATTCGAGGAAATTTCCTTCAAGGAAGTCGAACGTAGCAGAAAATAATGATGAAAATAAAAAGCAATTAGGTACCGAATATTAATCGACTATTACGGCAATTTGGTCATTATCGTTATCAAAATATATTTTCATTTCTTTGCAGCTATCGTCCTCGATAACCATATTCTGGGCGATATTTTTTTTATGTACAATATAGCGCTGATAAAAACGTTAATTTAATGACTGAAAAATCGTGTTAATTTGTTATTGCGAGTCGACATGGAAATTTTATCGCCAGTTTTCCCGCGAGAGGATCGTGTAAAATACTTTATATTCACAAACGTAGATAGGTAATTAAGATTTAATTCTGCTGTTGGTATGGTACAATATAATGGATGTTATATTACGATTTCTGTAAGAACGAAATGAGAAAATGCAGTTATAGTTGGTTTATGGTTTATGGTATCTGCGAGTTCTTACTTTCGTGCTTGGTGTTCCGCGTTTAACTTCAGTCATTTTGCTAGATGAAGCTGCGTCGCCAGTCAAATAATATTGTAATGAAAAGAACTTCCGACTCACTCCCTGTAAGATGTAGAAATTTTCAAATTTGTTGTTTCTTTCGTCTTTGCTGGCACGAGCAGCTATTACAGCCTCGATATTCCTAAATTTGAATGGGTACATGCCTAGACTGCCTTGTGTGTGTTGTAGGTACTCTTTTTTACTTTTCCACGATAACTTATAGGCCTATAATACTAATAGCTGTTTCTTCTTCGTACGCCTATCCACTTACCTGCGTCTTTTCAATTAGATAACTACTACTTTTCAATTAGGTATCTACTTGCAAACACTCGATTAAATCAAACAAGGTTCGAACCTTCGAAGGGACATGATAAGCTTCTTCTCTACTTTACTCTGTGCACACATATGAATTGCAGCATCGACTATGGTAGGTACATAATGTTTGGATGTTTGCACGCATTATGGACAACGACGAAGATGCATAGATGAAACGACTTGGATTGGTCAGAGCCAATGACCAAATACAAACAGTTCACATGCATAACTAGGCATGTAGGTACATTTAGTCAAAATTTATATTATCCAGTAATTTAAAAATTATTATTGGAACACCCTGTATGCAAATTTGTTAATTTTTTCCAACAATTCTTACATCATCAGTGTAAGTTAGGGCAGGACTTGGATAAAATTAAAACAATTTTAGACACAAAACGAGGAATACAGTCGAGCAGGATAAAGTACCAGATTTCAGCGTCTATGTGTGGTCGTCCCATTACTTCCCCCAGTAGCTTGCAGTGGAACACAGTATAAATTGATTTAGCTGGAGTCAATGATAGGAGTAGATGCGTAGTGAGTGGTGAACGTCCCTCTACATATCCCCACTATGCGTGTCATCTGTATACTTAATGCCACTAACATCAGTAGTCCAGTGTTGCCAGATGTATGGAATTATATATTTGTACAGATTTTGCGCGGATTTTGACCCAAAATTCTGTCACTTAACTTTAAATAGATGAAGGTAACACATGCCATTAGCCATAACCCATTATTAAAAATTCAATAACTAGATTAAGAGAGCAGTCATGATATTCATAAATTTCTAAAGGTGAGGAAGTAAATAAAGCTCACCCAAAAGAATAGAGGATGAATTTTGTAAAAGTTTAACTACATGCTTCACAATAAGATGATATGAACTTCGTTTTCATATTCTTCTCGCAAAACCTTTCATTTGATAACCCATATTAAGGGTGTGCCGATTTGTGCGGATTTTTATTTTAAAAATGTGAAGATTTTCGGAGATTTTGATCTGAAAACACTAGTGGTGGCAAGTAGGTGAACCAATACAGTGGAGGATGTGTTTGAGAGAGACTACTTCTCGCAGAGCTCCTCTATATCACATTGGGGTTACCATTGTAGATTTTTCCAACTCAGAAAATTGAAGTATCATTACCTACATAATCTCGTCATCAAAAAACCAGGAATCCAGAACATACCTACCATTCAGACTACAGTTTCCTATAATATAAGTAAGGATGAGATAAGTATACGCGAGTTATTTTAGTATGATAGTGTGGAAACAGAAAACAATAAAATTGCAAGGGGAAACAGAAACAGCCGTTTATTTCCAATAGATAAGCCCATTGAGCTTGTACACTTATTAGCTGTGATTGCTTCAATATGACTCTCATATAGTTCAGTTTTTATCTTGTTTCTGCTCATTACCACACTTTGAACTCTTCATTGCTACTTATACATAGTTTTATGTACTGGAAACTTTGACAATAGAATACTGGACCAGTAAAGAAAGATGATTTAAGGTTAGACATGACAGAACAAAGATAGGTAGCCACAATGTGTCAGTGTAGGTTACCACTTGAAAAAAAAAAAACAGTTATAAAAGATGCAATACATTCCGAAGGACACAGTAATAAAGCTAGAACTGTAAATAAGTTCATCTATTAACACAAATAACTAGCTTAAAAATTTGAATGGCTGCAAAAACCCGTCAATGTGACTTATAAAAAATTGTTAATTTGCTGTAAAAACTTGGTTTTTGTTTATTGTAGAACATTCAATTTTCCTTGGGGAATAAATTTTTGGACAACTTCATGTAACGGCCAAAAGAGGCTTGGTTGTACCTGGTAACGACCTCTTTTGGGGAGTACACCATACACGAAATATCACGTACTTTAAAAGCAGTAATACTTCTAAGATAGATTCAGATTAGACATCCACAAACTATAGTGGACCTTAACTTTTGTCTGAGACTCAATAATATTTAAACACATCAGTGAGTTAACACGTTTAATAATATAATAATTTGTACATACAGTACATATTTCTACGTTAATATTGATACATATTTGATCACAATTCAACAAGCAAGACTATCTGTTCACTAGAGACTTCTACGAGAGAGGTTCCAGGTACTTAGAAGTAGCTGTTGGAGAACTGAACTAAACTGAACAGAACTGAACAACTATACGACTGAATCGAGGGATTATATACTCGTTCAGGGTATGAAAACGTACGTGTCGGATAGGTAAAGTGAGGTAGGGTGTTGTTATTATAGGGTTGTGCTGACTCGTCGAGTACTCGAGGGACAGGTACAACTAGGTCATAAATATACAGAAGGTATATCTGTTTATGTAAAATTAAATACGAATAGTTTGGTGGTTGTTTATAGGAAGGTAAATTGTTGACAAATATCTACAATTTTGGTATTCGAGAATGAGTGAACAAATATGTTCGTCATTTCTCAAAATAGACGAAAATATACGTTACACAATTCTCCGGGGGGAACAAAAAAAAATAAGGAAAAAAAAATTTTCCAAAGTCTATCCAACACATACATATGTCCAGGTAATTCTGCATAATTAAAATTACGTCATATAATGCGAGTATGAGTATATATACTTAGAATAACATTTTTACAAATATTAATTATGAGTAACAAATTTTTCTTACGTATATATATAAATAGTTAATATATCGTATTATTTTGCGTAATTTTTTACAATGCTGTGCTTTTTGTTAGGTTCACACAGTTTTGGTGGCAGGTTAATTTTAAATATACAATAATAATTATTAAAATAAGTGAGATTGCACTTAACCATATTAGGAACATTTCATTAATGAAAGTTATATAATCATTGAAATTTTGATCAGGTATTTGAAGTTTAATGGATTTAATTTTGTTCTCCAGATTGTTCATGGGGACAGTGTGAGGAACAAAGTTTTTCCAATTTGGGTTGTAGACCTTTGTCGTTGCCAGATCAATGGCAAGATCAAAAGGTTCTATCGAATCAGAAAAATATGTCCACAGGAGTGGTAAATGGTTTTCAATTTTAATAGTCTCTTCTAATGATTCAGAGAGACAAGGGATTTCTATTGGAATGATTACTGTATTTTTATTATTTTCATCAATATTTTCAATTTGGATGTGACAAGGTACGTCCAGAATGAAGGTTCCAGGGGAATCATTGTTTATTTTTAATTTTTCGGATTTTTTCGTAACAGAATTAGTTGCTACGAGGGAATTAAAATTTACAATAGCAAACTTGGTGTGGCCAATCGGGTGCACCAATGTTTGATTATTATTAGGATTGCATTTAAATGAGCAAGATTGTAGTAGATTATGGTTTAAGTCTTGGAAGAATAAATTCTTTGCACAAGATGATAATTTATCACTTCCTCTATTAGAAGGAAGGAAGCATAATGGTTTATCCGAGTTACAATAATGGAGGTTGGTTCCACTAATATAACGTACAGAATTTGTTCTAATTTCATGAATTATCAGAGATGGTTCTTGATCCCAGCTACACAGTTCATTAGAATGACTTTTGAATGTGAGCGGAATAAAGTCGTAAATTTCATATTTTGAATCTAACTGTTTTAGGGGAATTTTAATTTCTAGTTCTAAAGTATTTTTAAAGAAATTACAGTTTACAAGTTCGGCATGATAATAGTTTTGAATATCTTTGATGGGGATTGCTAGGTCAAGGCCTAGATTTTTCGTAATTTTTGAAAGTTTTACTAAATCTTTTTCTAATATTTCCTTTGAGATGATTGAAGATGGGATCATATGAGATTTACACGACGTTAGGATGTTTGATAGTCTTAACGTGTTTATCAGGTAGTTATCATAAAATCCTTGTATGTAGTTTAGCGAGATTAGAAGTTCGATAAATCTTGTCATAAAATTGTTTGTATGGTCAATGAAGCTATGCAGATTAGTAGACGTATTTACTAAGGCTGCATGCTCGATTAGTAGCTGATTTTTAATAATATCGTATTCTTCTTTCAACGAGATTTCATTCGCCAAGAAGTTTCGTCCATCTCTAAAGTTTAATACTCGACAGCAAAATCGTAGCGCATCTCCGAAAAAAGATCTGATCGGGGTGAATACGCTTCGTTTGCTTCGAATAGACGATGGTGTCGAATAGAAATCTTGTATCATCGCAATGTTTTGTTCTTTCAGATTTTTTATGGTATTTTTTAATCGTTTTGCCATTTCTGCATATTTGCAATTTTTCCAGGTTGTTTCATTACACAACCGGTGTTTGAAATTCGTTTCTAATAATTTATCTGCTGATTCATGCAAGTCTAGTTTAATGGAGTAAATTATTGGGGCAGATTTAGAGTATACGAAAATATTGCTTATTTCTTGAAAATAAGCGCCAGTTGACGCCGTCGTAATCCTATATGGGTCAGACGATGTTCTTTGCGCAATACTAGTCGAAGAAATAATTATTGCGAAATAGAAAAGTAGATTCGTATACATTTTCTGAAACAGAAAGAATGCAACGTCTAAGTTATTTACAAGAAAATGGCTTATGCATATTACTGATTTGTTTTGATTTTCGTAGGTTGGGGTGAAGGGGGAGACAAATTTTTCCGATATCCGAATTATGAATCTCGGTCAAATTGCTAATATAAAATTACTAATTTTATTTTTTTCGTCAGTTTTCCGTCTTTGCTTTCACCGCTTATACTGTATTACTTGTTATCCGATTTTTCATTTTTTCGTGAATTTTATCTTTTTCCAATTTTTCCGAAGTTTAGTGAAGTGCCAGTGATCCGTGTAGTTCGGTATCGTGAGAAGAACACCACACCAATTTTTCTTTTTCGCGAGTTATCTTTTCGTAAATCTGACAATGTCAATCGTGTATCTCAACGACCGAATGTTTAGCTCGCAAGGTAAGGTGGACGTTAACGAGACCTGGTTCATTGGGAATCAGGTACTCAACAAAATCCACCCTTTCCAGGATTGTCCTTGCGAGCCTCGTTTATATTATTCGCTTCACCGGTTGTTTTCTTTATTTTATCGAGTATCCGGAGAATCAAACAGGGAGAAGTTCCTGAGCGAGTTCGAGCCGCACCGAGTGCCAGATGAGACCATTATGGAGGAGGTAAGCTATTGGAGTCACTCAGTGAGATTTGTGAGCTGTCCCAAGTGCGAGGTTTTTGCCAGACACCTTCTCTTCTCCTTACGAGTATTCTTTCCTCATGCCATGATGGTTGAGGTAGGGTACTCGCGGATTAAGTTGGAGTTTCGCGGCAACCTAGACACTTCAGGGACAGTTGGTCTGGGAATACTCTCCGGGCTGCTGGTTGGTCTGCTCTGCGTTTCGCAGGAGACGAACACAGAGGTTACCGTTGAGTATGTACACTTGGACCGAATTTATCTCACTGATTTCCTAATAGGTCCAGGCGGGGTCAGTACTGCTCGGTTCCTAAACCAGCATTACAAGCCTTGTCTGGACGTCTCCGTCTCCGTATCCGGTTTCCATCTGATTCGGCATTACGATGCCGTCGAAGGGAACCGCGCGATGTCTCTCCGTGGGGGATGGCTGCTCAGTGGTCCTACAGTATATTCATTCCACTGGGACACACCTTCCATTGAGGAAAGTGCCTCCACTGAAGATTCCAAAGGAGATCACCGTGAAGGACCTTCTTCCTCATCGAGTAGCAGTACCACAAGTGGAGAGCATCTGGCAGAGTTCCTCGAGGGTTACGCCGACACCTGGGCTATTGGTAAGTTTTTAACATTTTATATTATAAATTAAGTTTTTCAAAAAAAAAAAATTTTCAAAGTTATCTTGGTGCGCGGCTGAGAAAAGAAGTAGTTTTTTATGAAGAGGACGAGAGAGAAAAAAAAACTAAAAATGGGGGGAAAGGGAGGTATCGTGGTTGAAAAGACCAGTCTAACTACGGGTAATACACTTTACACATAGTTATTTTGGTTTTTTCCGAGGGCGACCCCTTGGTTTAGGTATGATTTGGGTTGGGATGGGGTTTTCGATGTTTTCGTCTACTTCTTCTATTTTTATTTCGCTATTTGATTCGTCTGTATTACGTGATTTATACGGAATTAATCGTCGTACGTGAACTGTTTCGTCGTACGCAGTTTTATCGTCCGTTTTAATACGAATTGCATAATTTAAATCCGTGACCTTTCTAACAATTTTATATGGTCCGGTATATTTCATTTTATTTTTCGCGACGTTTTTTGATTGACGCAGCAAAACAAGGTCGTTAGGTTTGAAGTCAATGATCCTGTGGTGTGCGTTATAATGTTTCGCGTTTTTTTCCGATGCTTTCTTTGCTAAGCTCGGTGTTTTTTCTCTCGTTTGAAGGAGATTTTCAATTTCTTCTTCACGAGTTGTTTTATTATTATTATTTTCCGGTATTTCTGGTATATGTACTTCTGGGTTGAATCCATGAAGTAGATAGAATGGAGATTTATTATTTAAATGTTCGATTGGGCTAATGTTGTATGCGAAAATAATTTTATTAATAGTTTCGATCCATTCTTTTTCGTTTGAATGGTCGTATTTTGACAATGATTTTTTAATTACTCCGTTGATTTTTTTAACGAGTCCTTGCGATTGGGGGGAATAAAATGAGGAGTAAATAATTTTGATATTATTCTCTTCACAAAAATTACGGACGGTTTCATTTGCAAAATGACCTCTGTTATCGCAAGAAATTTTTCCTGGGGTGCCATACGTATAACAAATAAATTTCAAATACTCAATTACGCACTGAGCATTTGGATTTTTTGTTGGACGTATGGTGCAGAAATTTGTGCTTTTGTCTACACCGACAAGCACGTACGAGTGTTCATACTCGGTATTAAATTTTCCGATGAAATCGATCTCTAAATGTGAAAACGGTTTAGGGTTTTCGATTTCAATATGTTTGAGGTAGCCAGCCTCTTTCGGGGAATTTTGTGCCATTTGACACTCATGACACGATAATATGTATTCCGTAATTTTTTGTACCATGTTTTTAAAGAAAAACTGATTTTTTATCTTATTTTTTGTTTTCTTTATTCCGAAATGACCTCCATACAACGGATCGTCATGTAGTTTCTTTAGAACTACCGGAATTAATTTTTCAGGAATTACTGTAACCGCTTCATCATACGATGAGGTTGGGTTAGGTAATTTCTTTAATACATTATTTTCGTCGAGAAAATATAATTGTATAGTACGATTTAATTTTCGTATTTTATTTTTATCTTTTTTTATTTCGTTATAATTTAATAATGAAATTACATTTTTCCAATGCGGGTCATTTTCCTGCATTGTTTTTAAATTTTCGGGCAATTCAATTTTTTGGGGAGTTCAGAAGTTTGACCTTCTGATTGGGGAGGTAATGTGATGTCGGGAATTGACATTTGTGTGACAACTGGGGTCACAGGAGGGGTTGGGGTGATCTGATTATCGAGGTTTGCCTCTTTAAGAGCAGATCTTGTAACTACGTTAGTAGTTTTGTTGGGACAATTTTCAGAATGATTTAACTCATTCTGTGGGATTGTGGTTTGTACCACGGGATAATATGGGAAGGTTGATGCAAGGGAAGGGGGAAAATAATATGTTTGGGGCGTTGTACTTGGGTAGTACCACGCATTTTGATTCTGAAAGAATACAGGGTTTAATGGGACAAAATTGTCATTGTGAATTCTACACACAGTATTCACATTTTTTTCTTCGTCCTGAAGAGCATATTTTTTATCTACTAAAAATTCACCTATTTCAAATGTGATTTCGTCCGGTTCATCATGCGGACGAGATAACATATCAGCCATACAATTATTTTTTCCGGCGATATGTTTAATTTGGAAACTATATTCGTTTAATTTAGTTATTAATCGGATTAATCTTGGGCTTGGAGTATTAAATTTCTGATGATAAATCAGAGGTTTATGGTCCGTGTATACTACAAAGCGTAATGCCAGTAAGTATCCACGGAAATGAGCTAATGCATTCGTAATAGCTAACATTTCCAAGTCAAATGAACACAATTTTGACTGGGCGGGTTGGACTCTCTCAGAGAAATATCCAACTGGATGTTTATGCTTCGTAATGGGATTAGTTTGCAGCAGCACTGCACCTAATGCGATTTTTGAAGCATCAACTTCTACACAGGTTTCCAATTTTGGATCATATATTGCTAATACAGGTTTGGAAATCATAATTTCTTTTAATTTTTCAAATATTTCAAGATGTTCTTGATTTAATTTTATTTTTGCATTTGATTTGCTATCTGTACCTCTTAGTAAATCAGTAAGAGGAGCAGTAATTTTAGCTAAATTAGGAATTAATTTCCTATGATAATTTATTGATCCTAAAAATGATCGTAATTGTTTTAATGTATTAGGGGGATTTAAATTTTTTATTGCCTCTATATTTTTATTTAATGGACGTAATTCGTTATATCGGACCGTATGTCCTAATATTTCGATTTCGTTCATTGCAAATTGGCATTTTTTTGTTTTTATTTTTAAATTTACTTTATTTAATCTTTTTAATACTTCCCTTGTATTTTCAAGACACTCTTCGAAAGTTTCTCCGAAAATACAAATGTCGTCCAAATAACATACCATTTTTTTCCAGAATATATCATGGAATATGTCATCCATGATAGTTTGGAAGATGGACGGGGATATACTTAAACCTATTGGAGTGGAATTAAATACATATCCAATTCCATCCACATTTATTCCAGTGTATTGTTTAGATTCTTCCGTGAGAGGAATCTGTAAATATCCACTGTTTAAATCAATTGTCGTAAACCATTTTTTATTTCTTAAATATGGCCAAATAATATCAATTGTTGGCACACGATTATTATCCATAATTATTCTTTGGTTCATTCTTCGGTAGTCTACTAATACTCGATAGACTCCGTCTGGTTTCTTTTTTACAAATATTGGCGATTCAAATTTCGATTTTTGTTTTTTTAGGACACCTACTTTTACTAAGTCATCGACTAGTTTGTGTAGGGCCTCATGTTCTGCGTGTGAGAATTTAAAATTTCTACACCGCAGTGGGGTTTCGTCGTCTACTCGGACAACTTGTTCGGGAACTTTACAAATGGAAACTTCATCTGTTTTTCCCGTAAAAATATTATTATATTCATTAATTATTTCGTACATTTTTATTTTTTGTTCAAGCGATAATTTTGGATTAATCGGGATGGGATTTCCTCGATTATCCTTAAAAATAGTATTTTCTTTTATTTTTTCAATTTGGCAGGTATTAATTTCTACTGCACTACTTAATTCAAATTTTCCTAAGTATTCGCCTTTGTAGATCACGTGGGGTCTGTTATTATTATTAACAGCCGCTATCGTGTCTTCTGATACGATTACAAAGAAATTATTTTTTTCTTCCATGGATGTTTCACACAGAAACTCCAGGTGTTCAGGCAGCGTTGCTAAAATTAGCACCGAATTTGCCTCTATTTTAAAAGATTGGGGAGCATAATATTTAAAGGGCTTAATATAACCTAACTTATTTTCCTTTTCAATAGGGAAATTGTGACATTCAGGCATGTCAAAACATCGCTCTTCGTCACCACACGGTAGAGTGAATTTGTTTTTCGAAAAGTCCATTTTGGCTTTATGGGTTGATAAAAAGTCGTAACCCAGTATGACCAGTTCTACTAAATTTCGAACAACGTAGGTGGGATGTGGGTAAATACAATGATCAATGGAAAAAATCACATTGGTTACTCCTATGACCTCAAGAGGTTGACTATCCGCACCACGAAATCTTACTTTAGTTGGTAGAATTGGTTCCGTAAAATTGACTTTCTTTAAAACTTTTTCATCGATAAGTGTCTGTTCTGAACCTGGGTCGACTAAGCTAAGTATTTGTTTACCATAAATGGCAAATGGAAGGTGAAATTTACATTGGGTTCTGCAGTACCCTTTGCTTTGAAACTTCTCCTTACTCACATTGTTAACTAGTTTCGACTCTTTGTTCTTGACATCCCTTACAGCTGACAGATCACCTGTAAGGGGGACACTTAGTTTTTTGAGCAATTATTCTGGCAAGCCTGGGGGTTTGATGTTGGGAGATAATTTTGTTGTGGAGCTGCCATTAATGGTGCCGGAGGGGCAATCATTTGAGTATTAGCAGCCACATAGGGGAGATTTTGGGGAGTATTAAATGATATTCCAGACCATGCTGGAGCATTGTTCCAATTTGGGAGAGCCATTTGGTTCCAATTTGGAGTCCTATTGGGATAATATCCATTGTTATTTCTCGGAAAATTATTTCTCCGAAAATTTGGATTAAAATTTCTTCCTTTATAATTAGGATTGAAATTTTGATTATTATTCCAATTTCTGTTTTGGTTATTTTGGTTCCAGTTTTGATTCTGGTTCCAATTACCATTACCATTATTATTATTATTGTTATTATAATTATTATTATTATTCCTATTTTGATTCTGGTTTTGATTTTGGTTTTGATTTTGATTATTATTATTATTCATATTATTATTATTATTATTGTTATTATTATTATTTTGAATATTATTGTTTTGTTCATTGTTATTATTTTTATTTTGGGGATTTTTATTATTTTTTCTGGATTCCTGAAATTTTGAAATGTTCGCTATTGCAGCGCTCATTTTCTCCATTTCAGCTTTCCAGATCGGGTCGGACGATATTGTATTTACGTTTTTTTTTGGTTTTCTTTTCTGTTTTCCCGGATTTCAATTCTTCTATAGTTTTTTCTAATTGGTCAATTTTTTTACGTAAAAGGGGATCTATATGTCCGAATGCTTTATCTTTAAATTCGAGATATTTAGAGAAAGCTTTATCAAGTTCCTGAATTGTTTTAGGTTCTTTTTTTATTAGAAATACTCTTTCTTTTTCGGGGAGGTTAGGCATAATTTTTTGATAATTTTTTCTTCCGTAATATCGGGTTCTATTTGTTTTAGAATCCTTTTCACGAACATAATATACGCAGAGAAATCAGCTTCACCATTGTAATTTCTTTCGTACAATATTTCGCGTAATTGGGGTTTAGTCCTCGTAAAGACTTCCAAAATTTTTTGTTTTGTATTTTGCCAATTATTACATTCGGGGTTAGTTTGAATTCTATCCTCAAATATTTGCTTGGCAAGACCTGAAAATGCGATTTTAATTTTTTTAAATTTCATATTTGCATCCCAATTGAAAGATTCCGCCTCATTTTCAAATCCATTTAAAAATGATACGATGTCTTCCGTTGGGGTGTGTCCATATAAAGAAGGTCTGATATTTACTGCAGCCTTTCCTGACATTTTATTATCAATAGGGGGAATAAAGTTTTCTAAGAGTCTAGTTTCAATTTCTGGGCTGAGAAAATCTTCATCAGATTTTTCTAAACACTCAGTAATATCTACTAGATTAATAGCAGTTTTAACTCTTGGAAATGGTGTGGGATTATCCAAGTTTTCCAAGAATGGGGTTGAGGTAGAAGGAGGATTAAAATATTTTCTTACTATAGGATTTTCTAATTCGGGAATTTGTTCACGATTTTTTCGTGTAGTTTGTAAAATTATTTTTATATTTTCAGGGGTTAATAATTTTTGTATTTCCTTACTGGATTTAATTTTAAGTAGGATATCTTCTTGGGTTTTTATTCGAGAAAAATATTTTTTATCGACTTCGATATTTAAATTTTGACATACATTAATTAATTCAAAATTTTTAGCATCGATTAGCCAATTTAAATTAGTTTTAGTAGTATTAGGTTCGGATAAATTTTCCCAAGTTTCACTCATAAAAATAAATTTTTTCGCGACTTATAATTATTTAACACTTCTTATATTTAAGGGAGGGACGCGAGTTTATAATTAATATTAATTGTTACTTTGTTTTCCTTCTTTTGTTTGCACAGGAGCTTGAAGAATCCGTTGCCGCACTTCGCCGAACTTCACCGTTGTATATATTCCCTTTCTGTATTCCTTTTCTTTCTGTATAATAAATGTTCTTTGTTTGTTTTTGAAGTTCGAGTTTCTTTTCACAACTAGTTCTTTTCCACTCGCAGCTAACCTCTACTTCCTTTCCTCAAGAGCGCGCCTTACACGTTTCTCTTTGAGTACTTGACTAGAGTTTTCAAGGTTAGAGCAAAGTACTTCGAGCCAGAGGAATTGAAACAGCAGCTTGAATTCAGCAATTCCGTTGAGCAGGTACTAGAGCGAGAGTTCGTTTCGCAATAGCAGACCAGTTGGGCGCCAATAATGTAACGGCCAAAAGAGGCTTGGTTGTACCTGGTAACGACCTCTTTTGGGGAGTACACCATACACAAAATATCACGTACTTTAAAAGCAGTAATACTTCTAAGATAGATTCAGATTAGACATCCACAAACTATAGTGGACCTTAACTTTTGTCTGAGACTCAATAATATTTAAACACATCAGTGAGTTAACACGTTTAATAATATAATAATTTGTACATACAGTACATATTTCTACGTTAATATTGATACATATTCGATCACAATTCAACAAGCAAGACTATCTGTTCACTAGAGACTTCTACGAGAGAGGTTCCAGGTACTTAGAAGTAGCTGTTGGAGAACTGAACTAAACTGAACAGAACTGAACAACTATACGACTGAATCGAGGGATTATATACTCGTTCAGGGTATGAAAACGTACGTGTCGGATAGGTAAAGTGAGGTAGGGTGTTGTTATTATAGGGTTGTGCTGACTCGTCGAGTACTCGAGGGACAGGTACAACTAGGTCATAAATATACAGAAGGTATATCTGTTTATGTAAAATTAAATACGAATAGTTTGGTGGTTGTTTATAGGAAGGTAAATTGTTGACAAATATCTACAATTTTGGTATTCGAGAATGAGTGAACGAATATGTTCGTCATTTCTCAAAATAGACGAAAATATACGTTACACTTCATAGGGCATTTAAAATTTTCCTGTTTTTTTCCTTATACATGGATCAGGCATTATATTTTATACTATAACAAAGTCATCCTGTTACAAGATATCAGACAATTTACCCTAAATTCCGCTTCTCTTATTCAATTAACATTAGCTGTGGTTAAGACAGTCAGTAACCAGTTCTTAATGTACTAAGAACAGAGAACATTTGGAATGAGATAAATCAACAATTCAGCATCTGTGAAATCAGAAAATCCACATGTTATTCTTCTCTTATTTTTGTAGCTCAAAATCAATTAAGATGTTTTTGTCTTGCTCATCATGAAATGTTTCAGGTAAGTTCGTTGTTTGCAGTTTTTAGAAAATTTCAGTTCTCAAAATGCGTTATAAGTTCTAATACCAGGTATCAGAGTCTCAATTAGAATACACGGTTATGAGAGTCACAGATGGAAAGCGATTCAATAATGCTTCTGCTTTTTGAATTTACTTCTGACCTTGGAAAATTAAATTTTTTCTCTTAGTTTTTCACTTTTCTAACATTAAATTCATTTTCCACTTTCACTTTTCACTGTTTTCAACGTTCATTTTTCTCTTCAATTTTGCTTTTTACTTTCTAAATATTCAAAACTTTTCAGGTAAAAATTTTTAATTTTTGCTTATTTTCATAAATAGGAATCAAATATACTTCAGCTTTTCAATTTTGCGTATGAACTTCAAAAATTAAACTGTTGCCTAGTGGTCCAAATTTTTGATCGATTTTTGATCAGTTGATTGAAATTAACACCAAAACAATCGATTTCATAAGATAAAGATCTGTAAGAAATTGAAGTAAATCGATTGTTAATATCAAAAGATCGATCGCATTATTTTTGGCTTTTTCTTATTGTTATTTCGTTTTTATGCTAAAACAAAATATTCCATAATGAATGATAAAATAATTGATAATGATTATTGAAATATTGAGAATTGAAATGTTCTCATTCACTTCTTATTTCAAATCGCGATCTTGTTTTTTTATATTTATTTTATCATTAACGAAAAATTGAATCTAAACAGATCGATTTTTGATTGATCAATTTTTTTTGATGTCATGATCGAATTCCTTGGAAATTAATTTTTCAAGATTGATCTTTCCAATGGAAAAAATCGGGATTACTACTGTTACATTTTTTCTTTCAAACATTTATTTCGCTTCCTAATTTAATTTTTTGCTTTTTTCAATATTTATTTCACTTTCCTCTTTCTCTTTTCACTTCCAAAATTTTCAAGTTTTTCTCTCAAAACTTTTTGGTTTTTAATTTATTTCCAGCTCTACTGAGAATTATTGAATTAATTCATAGGGATCTGATTAATTTTCGCAGAGCCAGGTACTCAGTACTCGGTTCTCTGAATCAATTTTGACAGTACTAGTTTTGGCTATTAGACCACGAGCATGACCTGATAGTATTAAAGAATTGAGCTTTAAGCATTGAGTATTGAGCATTGGCATGTAAAAATGCTTATCTGCCACTCTTAACGTCTAAACTTTTAGGTAATGAGTATGAATATAAGCGTTATTGCTCAAAGTCATATCTGCAGCCTTAATGTTATCGCCTTACTTAATTGTAAGGTGAGTATTTATATGAAATCCACAATTACTGTAGCCTAAATATGATTTGTTTCAGTGCTATAATTTCACGCATAAATTTACATTAATGCTATGAACAAGGAGCATTCAAAAAGTAATTGTCTCAATTTTTTTCTCCTCTTTAGGGCAACACTTGGGTAGGTGGTAGCGGCTTTTATGTATAGGAGGGTTATAAAAATTGAGAATATTGTTTTTTTTATATAACGTTAATGTCGGCTGTGTTTCATCAGCTGGAATAAAAAACTTCCCTTTATCACACCAACAAATGTGAAGTGACACTTCTGCAGGAAATGACCAACCTCACGGTTCTGGCATTGCAAAATGGTTTTTGAAATTCTTAAAATTATATGTACTCCCTTCTCCCACAAGACTCTGCGATCCTTGTGCTTTCCAATTTCAAACATTTTCCAGTTTCCCGCAGCTCTAAAACAGTTTATGAGGAAGAAAGTTCAAAAACAAAGCTCAAGTTTGTAAAGCATCTGAGAAGTTTTAAAAAAATAGGCGTGAGTTCCACGGGGGCATACTCATGAAGAACTGATGTGTAAAAATAAAATAGTGTGATTGCGTAACACACTGTGAATATACGCAACCACACAACTGCATGTCATACAACACACACAAATGAGAGTTACAATTATAAGAGTTACAGTTACACGAATCTGATGATTGTAATTTTCATTTAGCCACTACTATAGACACCAAGGGCTAAGATGTTTACACATCAAAAAGTTGACAGTTCCATTTCATGCCAATGGAGGTGAAAGTTGAAAGGAGAAATGGGGAGAAGTACTTTTTGAACACCCCTTGTAAATGAAAGTGAACTTGAACTTTTGACATCAAAAGTTTCCTACAGTCATGAAAGAAAAATGTATTGGTTTTCAGTCCGAGGTCTTTCCTGTAACGTATATTTTCGTATATTTTTAAATATGATGAACATATTCGTCTACACATTTTCGAATACCAAAAATGTAGGTATTCATCAATAATGAAAACATCCTATAGCTCCTTATAAACAACCACTAAATTACCCGTATTTGATTTTACATATATAGATATAATGTCTGCATATTTGTGATCTAATTGTGACTGCCCCTCGAGTATATCGCGAGTCAGCACAACCCTATAATAACAATACCCTACCTCACTTAGCCTATCCAACACGTACACTTACATACCCCGAATGAGTATATAAACCCTCGATTAGAAGGAATAAGACACAGTTCCTAGACAGTTCCTACACAGTAACTAGAGCCTCTTCTACAGAGCTACTAGTGAATAGACAGTCTTGTCTAAAGGGTTGTAATCCCATATGTTAAATCTATTTTATAGTAATTAACGTATTATTTAATGTACTGTTGTCATACAAATTATTATTTTATTAAAAATGTTAACTCAACCTTGTGTTTTAAAATATCATCGAGTCTCTCAAATACGTTAAGGTTCACTATAGTTGTGGATGACAAATTGAATATTTAAAAGGTATTGATGCTTATCCAGTGTTAAATATCTCGTGTATGGTGTAACACTGAAAGTGGTTCTAATTAGGTACATTACTACCTCTTTTGGCTGTTACATTTCCACGAAGCCAATTTTAATAATCACATCACATTTTTGAGGAAAACCAGGTATACTACAAAACAGAGTAACTCTAGTCCGTCTTTATTGGGGATAAGGGCGGGAAAATTAGGGTACTAACAAAGATGAAAAAGAGGCATTGAAAAGTTATTAGCCGCCCCTCCCCCGAAAAAACGCGAGCAGTTCGACACCGAGTCCAATGATGGCCTTTATTCTCGTCAAAGAGGGTTTTTTACGGTTGCATTTTGAGAGTAAAAAAAAAAAAAAAAAAAAGACTTCAAAACTATATTTGACCTAGGTTTTCCCCAACCTCCTTTATTCCAATACTTCTGCGTATTTTGCGTTTCATCGGTGGTATACGCATTCGATTCGATTATATAAACGTGGGTATAATTAACCAAACTTGAACCGTTCTGCAAGAACGAATACCTATAACAGCATTATTTCTTATCTGCGCAATATCGTGCGAACGTAAATCAAAATATTCGTATTTTCCTGCATGAAAAGGAATAAACTATACGGTTTAGGTATAGGCAATACGAGGTATTTAGGTAGCAAACGGCGAAAACAAATTAAATGGTTGGGACGCGCCGCCATAAGTATACGTGCAGATGAGGCGGAGATACTGGAATGGCGCTGGAGACGGCGGTGCAGTCAGTGCGGTGGTCTCCGGTTTGGCGAATGAGGCGGAGAATATTCAGTGTTCCGGTTCGATAGTTAGCCGGAATATTTTTTATCCACTTGGACGAAGGAAGCAGAAAAAAAAAAAGGAAAGGCAAAGTGAGCGGAAAAAAAAAGAAGCAAACAAAAACAACAAAAGGAAGAGTAAAGTTGTTGAAAAAAATAAAAAAATAGGTGGCAATAAGCGTCGTTCGATTACCGTCGTAAAAAATATCGCCAGTGTGCGACATTCTACTATAGGTATAGGGCACAGTCACAATAGGCGTATGTATTGAGCTTCTCGCATAAAGTACAGAACATCCGTGCCCATCCCTCTCAACCGCTACCCCCGGCTCACCCTTATCACACGCTTAAGAGAATGGAAATCGTTTTCCAAATTTCGGCAAGGTCGAAACAATGGTTGGCCCTATAATATCGTCGTCAAAATACGAGTTACTCTTCTTCCTTGTTCGCTTTTTTTTTTTTGTCTGTTCTTTTCACCGAAATTGTGTGGTTGTGGAGGGGGTTTCTCCAACTCGCACAGTTACACTACTATACGTAATTGTGAAAATTTTGTCAAAACTTTGGTAGGTACCTGCAGGTTTACAAACACAAACACACACAAACACACACAAACACACAAAAACACACGCAAACACACACACACACACACACACACACTCGCACGCACGCACGCACATATACGATACATATGCAGCCTTTCATCCCTTTAGCTATATACCATCCTTTATTTGAAGAAATTGAAAATTTTCACATTTAACCGCACCGCTCTAAAGTATACGCAGCCAACCACGAAAGACTTTTTGATTGTGCAAAATCTTTTAGGTACCGAGTCCTTTTCGTCGTAAAAGCTTTTTAAACTTCGCCCGTGCTCGCAAAATCAATTACACTGCGGAACGAACGAGAACTGTTGCCTTTAAGTATAATTTAAAACTGAGAATCGGAATTGGAAACTTTTTCGGTTCCTTGGTCTAACTGATTGGGGTACGAAGTTGAGCTTTTCGCACATCTCTATCGTCGGTTAGGTTGAAATGTGCCTTCTTTTCGTCGGGGGCTAATGCGTGGAAAAAGGTTATTCGTCGGTTATAGGTACGCGGTGGTTGTCTAGTCTCGGTGGTTGAGAACCGAGCTGAGAAGCCAGAATTACGCAGAGCATAATACAGGCCTAATGTGGTGCTGAACGGGGGGGGGAGGGGCGCAGCGAATGGTCGTCGATACATTTCGCATGAAATCGTGTGTTGCTCCGTGCCGCACTGAGGCCGGAATGAATAGCCTAATAATTAATATTACTGTTAATAATTTGATTGGCTCGCATTAATATTGAAATTAGATTAGGAGTTACCTAATACTTCGCTTCAGTTATAGATAATATTATTATTATTTTGAATCCAAAACTACAAAGCATATTTAACGTCAACCTTAAGGTACGTCTCCACGAGGCAAGTTTTCTAGCAGCTAGTTTGCTATATTTGCTAGAGAAATTATCACTCATATTTACATGTCGCAATAATTTAGCTATTTTGCTAGCTGCAAGCAAAAACTATAGGATTGAAAAAAAAATGTTTACACAATGATAGCTGTGGGGACTCGACGGTATGAGGCAAAGGGGCTCGGACCCCTCGACGACAGTCGCCCCCCCAAAGGGCAGGCAAATAATCGTCCTTGCGACGTTAAACACACTAAATACGTTCGATCGTAATTACCTACAAATACATGCAGGTAATGTACGAGTATCAAATCGTGACACAATAGGATGATGTCACGATCCGTACACAAACCAGCCAACCATCTCTTATCTCGATAGGGGATGATGTAACCTGGCCGCTCTCACCGACGTACATATTTTCTTACATACGTGTGTTTGTGTGCGTGTGAATAAGCTGTATATAAACCGCCCAAACCGGCTCTAAAATCGCCAGTGTTTGGTCAGGTTCTGGCTTACCCATACTTGTGTATGAAGTGGCTGAACACGCTTAAATTCTGTAGAATTTCCTTCTGGTGAGAATATCTCCCACAACAAGGTATTCCACAGTGGTGACCCCAATGTGATTTTAGCTACATTGTGAGGTGTCCTTAGGCGCGTTGCACTTTTACAAAAATTTGGCGCGGTGTGCTGGCGAGATACTCCCTTGCTCAGCAAATACAAAAATTTTTTTGGCAGACAAAGACACCTTTTAGGTCGTCGAAGTAGAGTCTGCTGAAGTGGGAATTTATACCCCTCTCCTTAAAATGTACAAACAAGGAGAAACAAGACAGTAGACCTGGAGGAAGAAGGTTGGATTAATCCCCAAACCCCCCCCAACTTCGACTCGACACTCTACGAATTTAACAAACCTGGAAGAAGGCCCTCAACACCCAGAATTAGCACGACTGGGAGCTGCAATAAATAAAGATCAACTAGCAATGAAAACGTTGTGAAGTGTTCGAATTTTAAGCCAAAGTTCTGACCTGAAAACACCTGTCCTACAAACACAGGAGCCAGTGTTTTCGACCAGCAAGGAAGGAAGTAGTTCTGTGGAATACGCTTATCATCAGAAAGACACAGCAATGGTCCCACCACCAAGTGAAAACCCACAACTATCGCAGGGAGGTAGTAGTCAGCCACAGCTGACACCCAAAGTCTTGACGCAGATTATGCAACTTTTGCAATTGCAGCCAGGGCAGAACCCCAACTTCTACAGATGGAGGATAGAGATCCTCGAATTTCTGCCCAATGAGGTAGACTTATGGTTGACTCTATTAGAAGGCAGGTTCAAGACCGACAACATAACTCTGAACCAGCGGTATCTATACATCTGTGGAGGCATGCCCCCACAGATAATCCGCCACATTCCAGACATCATGGAATGCCCTTCGACAGAAGATGACAAATATGCCTGGTTTGTCAAGAAGATCAAAAATTTATTGGGAAAAACAAAGAATGAAATAATTGATGATGTGATCGGTGGTATGAAGATGGGGGACGACAAACCCTCAATCTTCATGGCGAAATTGAGGTAGAAGGCAGATAACATAGTAGCCCCTTCTGTCATAGGCAATCAATTTTGCAAACAACTTCCACAAAGTGTTGTGCAATGCCTAGCTGCCGTAAGTTTGACCGTGATAAACACATCTGCAGACTTGGACTTCCTTGCAAAATCCGCAGATAATGCACTCGAATACACCAGGTCAAAGCCCGTGGTCAGTGCAGTGTCTGCAGAGACTGGAGAAGTTGCTCAACTTCGAGCCCAAATAGCTCAGTTGACCGATGAAGTAAAATGGAACAAAAGCCAAAGCTCAACAAAACCCAATAGTAGCTGGCAACAACGATCCAAATCAAGAAACAACAACAATGGCAATAGCAGAGGACGACAGTCCCGGTCCAGAGACCGAAGATCGAGTTCCAACAACAGGGGTCAGAGTTCAACTCCTCCACGTACATCATCTCCCAAAAACCAGTCTCAAAATTGGGATGAGAAGAGTTGTTCCTTCCATAACAGGTTTGGCGCGGAGGCCACCAAATGCAACAACAGGTGCAAATGGTGGGGTAAATCCTACAACAAGGAAGCATCAAACTAAAATGAGGGGCCATCTATGCGGCGGAAGACCCCTTGGAAAAACACTCATGCTGCCTGTTCATCAAGGACAGGACAAGTAGGAGATGGTACTTGATAGACTCAGGTGCAGACTTGAGTATATTGCCAGTAAATAAAAACCAAAAAGTACTTCCTCCAAAATACTATCTCCGTACTGTGAATGGTCAAAACCTTCCAGCTTACAGACTTTAGACCAGCAAAGTTGACATCGGACTTAAGGAAAATATGACGTGGTCCTTCACGGTTGCTGATGTTCCAAACCCGATCCTGGGTGCAGATTTTCTTGCACATTATGGCCTGATCATTGACCTCAAAAATGGCAAACTGATCAATAGTGAAACTAAAAATTGTGTAGATGGCAAAACACATGCTTACAGACTGGACACAAATATATCCAGCTGTACAAAAGTCAACGGACAACTCTTACTGATCCTGTCTGACTATCCTGGAGTCACTCAACCATCAATTCGCAGGCATCCTACATACAAACACGATACAGTTCATTACATAGAAACTAAAGGACAGCCTTGCCATGCTAGAGCAGGAAGGTTACTGCCTGACAAACTCAAAGCGGCACGGGAGTACTTTCATCGCATCATTGAGGAGGGCGTATGTCGCCCCTCAAAAAGCTCATAGAGCTCCCCCATCCACATGACCAAAAAAGCAATTGGAGAGTGGCAAATTGTTGGAGACTACAGGGCCTTAAATGCCATAACAGTTCCTGATCGCTACCCTGTCCCCACATGAAGGGTAAAACAATGTTCACCAAAATTGACATCAACTGGGCATTCCACCAAATTCCTATGGCTTACCAGGACGTATCAAAGACAGCGGTTATAACCCCCTTTGTACTATTCGAATACCTTCGAATGCCGTTTGGACTTCCCAACTCAGCACAAACTTTCCAGAGATTTATCAATGGACTGTTTAGGGAATTGCCGTTTGCATATGCATACTTGGAAGATATCTGCATTTGCTCTGAAGGTGGCGAGCAACAGCACAAGGAGAATGTAAGAGCTGTCGCACAGAGTATACACGCTGCCGGGCTTACTATCAACGTAGGCAAAAGCTTATATGCACAGACCGAAATTGACTTCCTCGGCTACAAAGTCTCAACCGAAGGCATTTCCCCCTTGAAGACCAAAGTAGAGCCAATATTGAACTTCCCGAAACCGTCAAATGTCGCTGAACTCAGGCGTTTCTTGGGGATGGTGAACTTCTATAGACGTTGCATGAAGAATGCAGCAGCGGAACAAAGTAAGCTGTTTGCACTAATAAAGACAAGTAAAAAGAAAGATAAGGCTCCAATCGAATGGAATGAAGAAGCCAAACAGGCCTTTGAGAAAATCAAAGATACACTGGCAAATGCAACTCTATTGGCTCATCCAGACGAAAGTCTGCCATTATGCGTGAATACCGATGCATCTGATTTTGCTATTGGTGCAACCCTGTACCAATTGGATAAAGACAATAAGAAGTTACCGCTAGCTTTCTTCTCAAGGAAGCTCTCAAAAACAGAAAAGAACTATAGCACATACGATAGGAAATTGCTCGGAATTTTTGCTGCGTTGAAGCATTTCAAGCACCAATTAGAGGGTAGATATTTTTCTGTGTATACTGACCATAAACCCCTAACATATGCCTTCACACAAAAAGAAGAACAGGCATCGCTGAGAAGAGCACGACAATTAGACTACATTGGTCAATTGACTACCGACATTCAGTATATAAGTAGAGAACTTAACACTCCAGCTGATGCCTTGAGTAGAATCGAAGCTATCTTGGCTCCTGTCCAATTACCTTATGCTGAAATAGCTAAAGCACAGCTTAAGAATGCAGAATTGCAAGAGTTGTTATCGAACAATGATACTACTCTCAAATTGAGACAGCGAAAAATTCCCGGTACTGATGTTTTATTAACATGTGACATCAGTACAGGTAAGAATAGGTCATTTCTACCGGTAAAATATCACAGGTTGGCTTTCAACAGTGTACATAATCTGTCACATGCCGGGCCAAAATGTAGTGCTAATATGATTTTGGCAAGGTTTGTATGGCCACGAATGAAGTCTGACTGCAACAAATGGGCTCGCGGTTGCTTGAACTGTCAAGAATCCAAAGTAGGAAGACACACTCGCTCGCCCCTCAAACAAACAGAGTGGTTTAAAACTGTACACATGGACTTGGTAGGCCCATTGCCACCATCCCAAGGACACAGATACCTGTTGACGATAATAGACAGGGCAACACAATGGCCAGAAGCAATCCCTCTACATGAGATGTCAGCTCCTACAGTAGCTGCAAGGTTATACGATACCTGGATTGCGAGGTATGGCGTACCGGAAGTCATAATCACAGACCAAGGTCGCCAATTTGAGAGCTCGCTCTTTAAAGAGTTGTCTAATAAGCTTGGTGTTCAACACAGTCATACCAAAACTTACCATCCTTAAGCCAATGGCAAAATAGAGAGATGACATAGAGCCCTCAAAGCCTCTATCATGTCCCATGATACCAAGAGATGGGTAGAAGTACTTCCTACCATCCTCTTAAGCCTTCGATCTGCCCTACAAACTGATACAGGTCACTCTGCAGCGCAACTAGCGTTTGGCAAAGAGCTACGCCTTCCAGGGGACTTCTTCACACAATCAAAGGAAGTTAGCCCCAAAATCATGGTACAAAACATAAGAAATGATGCCAACAATTTCCTAACACAGGCAGCTCACCATGACCAACCCAAGATTTACGTCTCGAAACACTTGGCCAATACTTCACACGTATTTGTTAGAGACGAAAAAATGAGATCTGCGCTGGAAAAACCATATGCCGATCCTTACAAAGTAGTATCACAAGATGAGAAAAACTTTGTGATACTCATTGCAGGCAAACCTCGAACAATTTCAATTGACAGATTGAAGCCTGCATACATGGTAAGTGACGATAAAAGAATAAAAAGGTTGCAGAGGGAGAACGTAGAAAATATACAGACGGATTCACCAACAAACACAGAAGAATCCGTCGAAAAATGTAAAATAAATAATTCACAACAGAAAACATCAAAAAAGTCTGTAAGATTTTTGGACGATGTTACCACTAAAACATTCGATCCTGAGGCCCCCTTATGCCCACGAAAAAGAGGCAGGCCCCTTGGCAATAAGAAAACGCAAAAATTACCACCCTTCTCGCATGTCTGAGAGGTTAATGCGAAGAAAATAAAGTTTATTCCCGAAAAAGTAATATCCACTACGTAAGTTGAAACCCGATAAAAAATATACGACGAAAATCGGAACTCCGTGAGACAAAAGAAACTCCGGAGATAAGCAAACGAGGAATGCCAACAAAAAGAAAACAACAGGAATAAACAAATCCACGTGCGATATGGAAATAAACATAGCAATGTGCGTTTACCGTTAAACACAAAGATAATCTCAATGTTGTGACATCACAAGCGGAGATTCCTTTGTAATAAAAATTCGAAAAATATATTCTATGAGTTTATTTCAGGCATAACTTTGCTTAAACCAATCAGAACTTAACTGGAAAACTTGCATATGGTTGAGAATTTTAAGCGCTATCCCCTCTATATGCTGATAAGAAGATGCGAAAATAATGAAACAAAACTGTAATGGTAAATTGAAAACTGCAGTAAAATCACCCACTTCAGAACTGCCAGAGATCTTGGACGTGTTTTCTGAAATATTTTTGGTTCCTTCTCCTGCTAAACCCATTCTAATGTCGCTGCCAATTCCTATCCTGAAGTCCACCACCTCCCAAACTGCCCAGAAAACTGCTGAGTCCTTACAAACTCAGCAGAAGACTGAGTTGAAGACGGAGCTGGATTGGATCGAAGAGGAGCTGCTGATGGACACGGCTCCTCCCGTAGACGATGTCCTAGTGGAAATGACTACTCCGCTGCCTCCGATTATCTCTCCTCCACGATTGCCAAAGGAATTGACTCCGACTCTGGAACCACCGAAGCCGGAGCCGAAACCAAAGGAGAAACGAGAGCCGATGAGGTTTATGGCTGAGAGGGCTGTGAATGAGAAAGCAAAGATGGCCACCTGGACATCAGGGAACTCAAACTCCCCGAGGTTAAGGAAGCCAATGTCCAAATGTCCGCTGCCCCCTCACTCCCGTCATCACCCCTATGCCCGCTCAAAAAACGTACCATCAAAGCGTAGGAGAGAAGACAGCCGGGCAAATTACCTGGCCCAGATATACGCCCGTAGGGAATCCTACAAGTGCGTCGGGTCTGCGGTAGGTAGCGCCCTGGCAAAATGGGAGGCTGACCAGAGGCGAAAGTAGAAACCCGCATGTCCCCTCAGGCCTTGCGCATTTTGATCATTTTTGCAGCGCAAAAACTGGGGGGAGTAGCTGTGGGGACTCAATAGTATGAGGCAAAGGGGCTTGGACCCCTCCACAACAGTTGCCCCCCCAAAGGGCAGGCAAATAATCGTCCTTGCGACGTTAAACACACTAAATACATTCGATCGTAATTACCTGCAAGTACATGCAGGTAATGTACGAGTACCAAATCATGACACAATGAAAAAATGTCACGATCCGTACACGAACTGGTCAGCCATCTCTTATCACAGTAGGGGATGATGTGACCTGGCCGCCCTCACAGACATACGTATATTCTTACCTACGTGTCTTAGTGTCCGTGTAAATAAGCCATATATAAACCACCCAAATTGGCTCTAAAATCAACAGTGTTCGGTCTGGTTCTGGCTTACCCGTACTTGTGTACGAAGTGGCTGAACACGCTTAAATTCTGTAGAATTTCCTTCTGGTGAGAATATCTCTCACGACAAGGTATTCCACAATAGCGTTTTCCACTGTGTTTTCGTATACATTTATACATTTCATAATATCATTCTTCTTTCTACTAGCACTAGCCAACTATCCATTCCATTTAAATAGCGGGCTAGTTGCAAGTTTTTAATATCCCCTGAGTATTTTTTGCAGGCTAGTGAAATTCTAGCTGCAACTTTTGACTATCGGTAGTGTTTACATGAGAAAAATGACTTGCAGCTAGAAATTTTCAACTAGCCGCTAGAAAACTTGTCTCGTGGAGATGTACCTTTACATGGTGATACTTACCCACAGTAGGCTGCGAGTTAGATTTGTTCGTGACTGAAGCTTTCGACGAAGCTGCCATTAAGATAATGTCTTCCCAATCCCCTGCCTTTCCTCATCAGACTCCCCTTCATAATTCCGGAGATAACTTGCCTTGTCTCAGAACCACTTGAACATTTACACGGTGTAGGCTAATAGAAAATAAAATGGAATCTGAACAGAAATAAGAATGAGAAAGTGAGAACAGAGGTATAGGTATGCTATTCTGGGAGGATACATGGTATGCATATTATACCCCGTTTGTTTTTACCAGTTCACAAAAATAAGGATCAACTTGATATAAGTGTTAGTTACTTTTAACCATTTTATATATTGCCTATAACATCGTCACGCTGTATAGAATAGGACACCTGTGTAATATACAGAAGAATACTTACAATCTCATAATTTTGTCAATGCTACTTCATTATCGGGTAAGGTTGCATAAATCATACCGCTGCTATGATATTTAAAAAATGACAGAGTTAACTACTGATCCATGTGGTGAATAATGAAACTAAATACAAATAACCACTAGAAAACCAAAAATATTCTGAATTTAATCATTTCCTCCTATTTTAAAACTTATGAAAAAAATAATACCCATGGACAGATAATTTAATCATATTGTTTTAATAAGCTCAGGCTAGAAAAAAGTATTTCAACTTTCAGAATTGTTAAATTATAGCTGAATTTAAAACCTTCTTCATCAAATTTTCAGAAAACTTTAATTAAAATTATAGTTTGAAGATATAAAATTTAATTTTAATTGGATGTGAACAATGTTTCCTAAATTATACCACTGATGAGTTTTCTAAATCATACCGCTTGTTGTTGTTATATGTTTTAAAACATATTGACAAGGTTACTGCTATTCATTTACTAGAAATTTAGAAAAACATTTGGTAAAAAATAAAAATGAAATAAAACTAACACCAAAAATAATAAAATCAGCTATAAAAATGAAAAAAATTATCACAGGTAAGATTTAGGAAATGAGTTGCCTAAATTATACCATTTGGAGTTTGTTAATAAAATCAACTATAATTTTGACAATACTTAAGTGAGGCTAATATGAATGAAAATATAATAGAAGTAAGTATATAAAAATTGGAAAATATATAGTTGGTGATTTGAAAAATATTATTTTTGTGATTATGAGTGGCTAAAGTGAGAAATGGTATGATTTTGGCAATCTTATCCTACTTATTACATTGTCATTCACCCTTATCATTATTTACTAAGATCACCCTCCTACCTGAGATCAGGTCACAGCACAATAATGAACTCTTTTACAAGGTGTGGAATACCTTGTTGTGAGAGATAATCTCACCAGAAGGTAAATTCAACAGAATTTAAGCGTGTTCAGCCACTTCATACACAAGTATGGGTAAGCCAGAACCTGACCAAACACTGGCGATTTTAGAGCCGGTTTGGGCGGTTTATATACAGCTTATTCACACGCACACAAACACACGTATGTAAGAAAATATGTATGTCGGTGAGAGCGGCCAGGTTACATCATCCCCTATCGAGATAAGAGATGGTTGGCTGGTTTGTGTACGGATCGTGACATCATCCTATTGTGTCACGATTTGATACTCGTACATTACCTGCATGTATTTGTAGGTAATTACGATCGAACGTAATTTGTGTCTTTTACGTCACGTGGATGAATATTTGCCTGCCCTTTGGGGTGGTGACTGTTGTCGAGGGGTCCGATCCCCTATTTCTCATATGGGAAAGTCCCCACACAAGGTAATCCATACACTTTTTAATTTATTTCGATTTACACTATACGAACAACTTCAAAATATATATATAAGTAAACTTTTGAACAAAACCGAATTTTCATGAGGTAAAATATAGTGAACATAACTGAAATGATGATACAATGTTACAATGGGAAAAGCGCGGTTGTAACAGAGGCACAGTTGCCAAAAGGAGACACAGAAAAAGAGGAAGTGCGACGTTGCAACATGTGGTAATGTCTAACACCAGGGATGGTATTCTACGCATAGAATTTTATTTCTACATTTGTGATGTAGAATATGTAGAATATGTAGAGTATATAGAATATGTAGAAAATGTAGAATATGTAGAAAACGAGAATAATATAAACAAACTAATGACTCTTATCAATGTTATCTGCATTTTGTCACCTTAGCAATATTATTTTCTACTTATTCTACGTATTATACATATGCTACATATTCTACATATTATAAATATGCTACATATTCTACATATTACACATATTCTACGTATTCTACGTGAAATTGGATATTCTACTTTACATATTCCACGCGTAGAATGTGCATGTAGATGTAGAATTCAATTCGACATCGCCATCTCTAACACTTATCTTGAGAAGGAATCTGTGCCTTAATGGAATGCACCCTTTCAACAAACACCATATAATATATCTCATCATATTGGTAATAGCGATGTGATGTGCTGTGTTTTTACCTCTGGAAAAGTCGCTAAATTTTGTAAAGTTGAGGTTAGTTTTAAAACTAACGGGTAGGCTAATCTGACTATTTGTTTAAATATTTTCGATATCAGAAAATGAGCGAATCTGTTTGCAGATTCGAAAATGCATAATTATATAGTCACGCTATTTTTTCTCTTGTAGTGCGGTAGATGTAAGTACCTATTAAATTTTTCTCATCTTTTTTTGATTTTTTTCTTCTTTTTTCTACAATCGTCTCACGAGCTACATTGGGACACTTCGCCGGCCACGCAGGTTACTGAGGTCTGGTGTGAACAATGCTCTACATGTCAAAACTTTTTGGAAGTACTCTCGTCCAATACATTTCCGACGAACCTGAAGGACCAAATCAATGACGAATTGGAACAGTGGATGGAAGACATAAAGAGCCAAAAAGGGAAAAAAAAAAAAAGTTCCGCAAATGTCACATTATTACGACAAATGGTTTTCTCCAGGACATCTAACTTCGTCTTACATCGGCCACGTAATGTGGTTTTTTGGGTGGCTAAATCGATGATGTCAAATTGATGCGAGTTTGCACGCGAGGAGTTTATCGAGGAGCAATTTTCTTTCTATAAATCAAGTTACATAATATTGCAGCAAGAAAAAAAGTATTCCCATTGAGAGAAAGAGAGAGACAGAGAACGAGAAAACCAAAAATTTTACAACTTCTTCTTTTTTACTCTCCCCACTCTAAACTTTTGCGGAATATGGAAACACAAGCTGAAATCGTACCACGAAAAAGAATTTAGATGCTTACTCTTCGCGTGTGTATGGAGTCAGTTCCTGGAGTGTCTGAAGATGTATGTATGCTTGGCTTGGTACATTACTCATAAATCTGAAACAATAAAGAAGAAGAAGAAGAAGAAGACGAAGCTGTAACAGAAGGAGCAATGCAAAAGGATGGCAGAAGAGAGGGTGAAAAAAAAAAAAGTAGGCTATATGTTGTTTGAGAAGGCGTAAAGTTGGAACCGTGCAACTTCACTGGAAAAGCAACAAAAAAAAAAAAAAAAAAAAAGAAAAAGTAAGAAAGAAAAAATAGGTTTCCACCAGATAGTTACATTATTACCGTTATTCCGTTACGCATCGTTGAAAATTCTACGTGCGCCGATGTAATTTTACCGACAGGAAACGGTAACATTTTCTTCCATTTTTTCCTTTATTTTATTTTTTTTTCATTTTTTATTTTTCATTTTTCCCCTTTTTCTCTCTCTTTCTCTCTCTTTCTCTTTATTGTTTTTTTTTTTTTTTGTTTCTCCATTTTTGCTTTATTTTAAATGGGCATTTTTACTGCTACAGGATGTTGCCGAGAAATTGGCCTGCCGCAAATCTGCTTCAACTCGATCGTATTATTATACACGTTATTACATGTAAAATTTTCGTTTCGCTCTTTCGTCGATGTCGTTTTTTGTTTTTTAGAAAAACTATATTAAGGTTCTAAGAAATGGGCGAGTGGTCTGATCGACCTACCGATGTTACGAGTTTGTGATTATTAGCCAGGGAACGTGATGATTAACGTGGATTTGGGGCCAGATTCGTAGCTTCACCTCTAAAAGTTCATTTTTTGTGCCCCTCAACAGGTTTTTAGTACCTACTTTTCTTTTTTCCTAATGACGATACCAAAAGGGTGTTCGGGAAAATAATGTAGGATGTAAAGTTTTCAACAACAAATGTGTCTTAACATTTTTTTTTGTAAGTGCCGAAGAAAGTTCATAAAATTACACGAAAGTTTGCATGTACCACTAATAAAAGGTACCGTGTTGGATGAGGCCTAGTCGCCCCTATACATACTACACCAATTTACCCGATAAATTTAATAGACCTACCATATATATAATGCATATGATTAAAAAAAAATTTTTTTGTGTTTTCATGCGTATGTATCAATGTATGTTTATTTGCAACACCATAACTTCAAAACTATTCCATAAAACAAGCATAAAATATTTCAGCATATTTGCTTTATTCTAAAAAAGGTTTTAATGTAACTCAGAAGTCCATAGCTCTTTTGTTGGTTATGTTGTTAGCGAAAATAAAAAGTTTTTTTCGTGTTTTCTAGTCAGAATGTCAATGGAAAATATGTATTTTTGAATAAATATTTTAAACATTTTTTGTCTATAACCGAAGTACCAAGAGAGCTACAGACTTCTGAGTTATCTTAAAACTTTTATTGGAACTAAACAAATATATTTAGAAAATTTAGGATTGTTTTATTTAGTGGTTCTGAAGTTATGGTGTTGCAAATAAACATACACACACATATATACATATGCAAACAAGCACACACAAACATAATTTTTTTCTTATTTGTATGTATTACATGCATATTATATGGTAGGTATATTAGTTTGACTGGGTATACTAGTGTGGTGTGTATAAGGGAGATTGGGCCTCATCCAGGACCGTACACTTTTTGTTGGTGGTGTGTACAAACTTTCGTATAATTTTTTGAGCTCTCTTTAGTACTTACAAAAAAAATGTTGAGACACCTTTGTTGATAACTTTATATACTATATTATTTCTTCTCACAATTTTTTGGTATCATCATTAGGAAAGAAGTAAATCACTAAAAACCTAGGGCACAAAAATGAATTTTTAGGGGAGAAGCCGGGGCCAGATTTTAGGAGATTTTCAATACATTCAAAAGGGCTCTTAAAACTACCGGATTCCGAAGAAAAATATTTTCCCTGATTATATTGAGTGAAACACAAATTCTTGATTTGACTGGCCTACTAGTGTTGAGATGAAAATTTAACCTGCCCCTTCTTTTGGAACAGGTACCTGTGACTAATTTTTAACTTAGTACCACCATTATTTTAGAGCCCAATGCAAGACCAATACTGAGTAGCAAGTAATTCTCTCAACAGAAATGCATAAGCTTTCAGACAGGGATTATATTTCCCACTTATTCTACTTCCTTGTATGAACACTGTCATAACATTTAGCCTCTTTTTATAAATTTACCCTTAATGAGTACAAGTATACGTTTTATGGTGGCCATGGTAAATAAAATAAGGGGAACTTTAGTATAGGTAAATAAATGTAAAAAAAAAAAAGCATATGTTTCGCTTGGGCTTTACTCATGAAGGATTGATGTACTATAAACATAATAATAATAGTGTGGTTGTATGCATGCGCTACGTGTTGCGTACACACACAATCATACGCCCACACATCATGTGACGCACACAAAAAAGAGTTATAATTGTAAAAAATACAGTTACATGAATTTGGCGATTGTAATTCTCATTTAGCCCCTACTATAGACCGAGCACCAGAGCCAGCCAGAAGGGGATGTTTTGGGGATTCAACCCCTCCATGACCCCCAAAAAGAGAGGGAAACTTAGTACTAAGTAAACTCGCATATTATTTTTAATTATGAATAATGCAACCACACCAGGTCTGCCACTGCAATTGAACCATCATTCCATTTATTTTCAGAAAAACCTCGTCATTTACTATTTTAAAAATGTATAAAACTTATAATTTTAAATTCACTTGTTCAATTTTCATTTTTAAATATTTTTGAATAATTTTTCTTACGAGGAGGGGGTCCATACTTAAGAAGGAAATCTTTTAAAAAAGTCCCAAGATGTGACTCTCAGGGAGTTCATAAAATAAAATGAAAATTTGAATTTACACTTCGGTAGCAAAAAACAAAAAGCCCCCTTGAGGAAATCCTGCGGTCGGCCCCGCCGAGTGCTAAGATATTTACACGTGAAAACATTCCAATAAAGTTAACTGAACTTCAAATAGTTCTGGTACTTTGAAATTCATTTTCCAAAAATTTTAATTTTTAGCTATTAACTATCTCCTTCTGAGGTTACGGTATGTGCCCACCTACTAATAATATGTTTCTTCAATAAAATTTTTAATGTTTGGATGAGGAACACCTGGCATTGACAATTCAGTTCTGATGATCCGAATATTGCGAGTGATTAATTTCATTTGTCATGTTTTAGTCTTGGATTCTTTCACCCTTACTGGGGTAGCACTTAATACGTCTGTGTGTGTTTTGCTTAAATCATTTTTGAAATATTATGAACTCTTCACACTACTATTAAAATTACATCTCGAAAATATTCAAACTAAACCCGAGCAATTGCAAATTTCCCGACCTATAATCTCAGACAATGTGAATTCAAAATCGTTTCAAACACTGGCGTTTCTTGCGAGTAAAATAAAATAATGTAACTCAATCAAAAATTTCGGGTATTATTACGCGACATGGAGTGGCCCCCAAGATTTTTCTCATCGTGAAATCAATCTTCTTCACTACTTTTCTAACATCGGAATAATGAAAAAATATCCGTAGAACTATTCTAAAAAACTGAAAAAAAGGCCAGAAAATAACGACGAGACGACGTTCCATTTGAAGTAAAACGTGCCGTGAGCACTACTATGCATCCGGTATTTCCGTTTTATTATCGAAAAATACAAAGTCGTGTCTCACTTCACTACTTTTATCACCCTTCACGAGGGACAATTTTTTCTGAAACATTGGCATCTCGAAGAGGACGTACCTAAAGAAATGGAGGGCAGATTGAAACATGCAACATGACTCGCAAAAGAATGGTAATCTGATGATACCTGATACAGGTACCTTAATAACTTCGCATCGAATATATTTCATTTTTTGTTTCTTCCCACGTTGATTGTAATACGAAGCTAAAAAAATTATCAATTGTGTACCGTGTATATATATATATATATATATATAGTTTACTCATTTCTTTCTGTTTTATCCCCCACTCTACTATCTTGTATCTTTCAAATATAATTCGTGAAATATGAGAAGCTAACTCTTCGTTTCGTCATAATAAAATTCGTTGGTGTAGTTTCTATTATGGAGAAAATTTCATTTTCTCTACGTAAAATAACGTAAGTCAGGTAGGTACGTCGTTTTTTTTTTTTTGTTTTTTTTGTACTACTTTCTTACTAAACTACGATGGAAACTCGCCTGTAAAATAAGTTACCTGCACAAAATATAGATAGGTACTATTGTTGTCGAGATGAAATTTATCGAATGAATGTATCTGCAGACGTACCAATGTATTTCATTCTTTGGATATAGGAAAATCGACTTTTCAGCATATTATTCCGAAATTATTTTACTAGGCGTTGAATAAGCTGATGGAAAATACGAGATGCAGTATCAATCAGTGTCGGAATTCAATATATTAGCAAATTTTTAAGTAGGTTTTCTTTAGAAAATCTACGTATTATGCTTGGTGCGGTATTAGCCCTCGGGTTGGGGGTGGGAACGTTTTTCCGGGACCTATGGAAAAGCGCTGATCATGACTCGTAGATCACAAATATATAAGTCACTCAAATTCTTCTGAATACTATATATATATATATATATATATATACGGATATAATTATATATTTCCACTTTTTGCTTATTTTAGTACTTTTTGGGAGGGTGAGGAATCTCCACTGTTCGACCTATGGCAATGAAACTTGGGGTAGTGTTAGAAGCTTCCACGAGCTACTCACATGTATTAAAATTTTTGAAATTTACTCGCTAGTTTCGGAGGAAGGTGTTCTCAAAGTGTTGCAAACACACCCATTACGATAACTCGCGTAAATTAAAAGATTTGGGCTTGAAATTTTTATGGCAGTTGGATACTAATAGTGACTGGTTTGATATTGAATTTGAGTTAAATCAATCCACTGGTTTTCGAATGGTAGCCATTACAAAATTTAACGTATTGTTGCGCGGCAGAGATATTTGGAAATGTTGGAGAATGAAAGTTCGATGTAATGCTTAGTGCATAACGGCGACTTCACTATTATTCAATTCTACCGTTGAATTATTGGATAAATAACATCGTTAACAATATTTATTCGCACTATAAAGTCTCCTTTCTTTGATGGAATGCTATAGTTAAACTTAAAATTGAAATTTTTTCTACTTGAGGAAAAGGATATAGTCGAGTGTACGAAAAATAAAATGCCTCAACGACAATTCCAACCAAATTTTTGTTTAAAAATCAAACCATTTTTCTCTAACTCAAACCTTTTATCAAATTCTTACTGCAGATATTACGTAATACAAGTATTTTAGAATTCGGAAATTTTCCAGTTTTCCCTTGTTCGTTTTTTTTTTTTTTCAAGATCGACTTTTCTACTCTGAATTTTTTAGAATTGACTTAATGAATTTTCGTTTCTATTTTTTTTTCTCGGCTCGATGAACAACAAAAATGCAGAAACGAGAATTTGAATTTTTCTTTTCATTTACCATACCTACCATATTTCGAGAAAATAATGGTTCGAAAAAAATCGAGGTAATATGTAGGCCTACCTATAAAGAAACTCCAGCGCAGTAAGCTACGCTAGAAAAGCAGGTTTTCAAAAATCATCTAATAACATTTCTTTAGGTAGTTAATACAATGCTTCAAATCATCAGACAAATGAAATGAATTATAATTCTCTACCCCACAAAGAAAATTTTTGTCCAGTTTTACCAAACTTTCGAGGAAATTCATAATGAACTCTATTGTCAAGTTACAAAATTACAATACCTAATCAAATTAAATTAAATAAAAAATACGGGTTAGTTCGTATATTATTGCCTAGCAAATGGAATTACAGCAAGCCTGCTTTCAGTACAGCTTTTTTGGTTCATCCAAAATTTCTTATTGGTGGAACTCATTTTGGCGGCCTTCCACGCCTAAAGCACTCCACCGATTTGCACCAAAAGAAATTCCACCCCATATTGGGCTCAAATCTACCTGTATACGAAACTGAAATTGCAACCTCTATTCTGCTTACAAGAAACGTGTCTACTATACATACTTAATACTTACATACCTCGGTACATATCTACATACATAAGGTAATATAAATATATATTGAAATGTCTGACTATTTATGCTCAAATTTCTTGATTGTGAACATATGTCGGCAATCTATTCTCCTGTCACATAATTTTCACAGCCACGTATGCGCCGGCAGTCGTATGTCTGAGAAATTATTTACTTGTATGAATTTGTAGGTCCTATTTGACGTCATTAATGTGAGAAATATTGTCCTCAGTTTTGTGATAGATTTTCAGCCAAATTAATATTCCACAAGCTTGTTGATGCTCCAGAACATTCTGTAATAATTCAAGACACCAATGAAACGAACAATTTCTTTCCATTCCACGGCTGACAGGAACGAACTAGATCAATGCGCCAAAAGACCAAGAAGAAAGGTAAATATTATATTTTATTTCTCCCTTACTTTGCTTTTTAATTTAATTAACCCCACTCTTCTGTAGTGCTATATTCTTTTGTTCTTTTTATTTTTCCTTTTATTAATTGGCACTGGACTCTATTTTTATTGATGTGTAAATATCTTACCACTGGGTCTGTGGTGAGGGATAAATGAGAATCACGATCATCGGACTCGCGTAACTGTAACTTACAAATTGTAACTCTCATTTGTGTGTGTTACATGATATGTAGATGTATGGTTGTGTGCATGTGCAAAGTGTTGCGTACACACACAACCACACTGTTATTATGTTTACACATCACTTCTTCATGAGTATAGCCTGTATAGCTCCAGCAGAACTCGCGCCTTCTTTTTAGTAACTTTCTTTCTGTGTTTAATTAGGGGGAGAGCAGGTGATGTATTGTAGGATAAGGTTATTTCTTAAATTAAAATTTTTGCTCACTTCATTTCTCAAGTTTTAATGGTGCAATGAACTTGTTTGCTGTTTTCAGTTCTAACTTCTGTAGTTAAAGTGGTTTGATGAGCATGTACATCGCTGTTGCTTTTGTTCTGAGAGTTGAGTGATGTGGGTCTCTGTCATGGCATTCCATGTACAGCAGTTTTTGTTTTCTTCTATGTTGATGACAAATAGTAAAATGTTTTAGTTTGTGAGGTAAAGTTCATTAAGTTTTTCACACTCTATCAAATTTGAATGCACTGAAATCCTTTAATTTAGGAATGATTACTTTTATTTTTCCTTAAGAATTTTTAGTTAACGTTGACAATGTTTTATGGATTCTTAAGATTTTATGTCAGATTCATAACCTACCATGTTTCATCTGCTAACATTGGTGACAATTATTCTGAAGGTTATGGTAGAAGCTAGCTACAAGATCTTGAAATGCCTGAATTACACCCTTTACCTACCTATAACATGGATATAAGTTCAATAATTACCTAATATATGAATTGCTAATTTTTATGTCAAAAATCATGATTTGTAATGAAATGAAAAACCATCGTGGTCTCAGCCCTAATTTTGCTAATTCACACGATTTTAAACAGCAGGTTTGAAAACCTGCTACAAAGGACAATTTATTATTTTACCTGTAGATACTTCTCTTTTCAATAATAATGTTTTCATTTTTTCCAAACTGGGTAAATTGTCATGTGACCAAAAGGCTAAGTCCAAAACAGGAGTAATTTGATACTGTGCAGTGGAAGTTTCTGCGAACAGTTTGAACAACCAAAGAATCATAATTTTGATAAGACTCTGTCTATGCAGTTGATCATTGGGTCGGGGTACATATTCAAAAAACCTCATAATTTTTTGTGGTTGTGTTACATACTGCTGTACTTCTAAAGTATGATATCAAAAAATTGATTGGACCACTGGATAGAGTAGTTCTTATTCTTCGAGGACACAATAATTGTTTTTGTATCTGATGTTATATACCTAGGGTGGTAGGAGAGGGCAAACTGGCTCTTATTTTCCAAATAAGCGAATATTGGTCTTGTATTTGATAGATATTGTTGGATATATTGATATCTACTTGATTGAATTTTCTGTGTAATTGGCCTTCATATCGTAGATATGGATGTATAAATCAATATAATATAACTGGAAGTATGATTTTCCAACAAAAAATAACAATTTATTCACTAATGAGTTTACATTGTATTGTGCAATGTAGTATATCTCCAATAATTATGTATTTTGAAGCGCTGAATTTGAATTTGAGGTTCATTTTTTCATTGGACGCATTCTTCAACGACCACGAGGTCAACAGAGGGGAAAATTATGACTTTTCATATGTTATATAGTGATATATCAATGAACATGTATTTTAGGGTACTGAATTTGAATTTGGTGTTCATTTTTCTATTCGATTTTTTCTTCTACCTGAATGTGGGTAAAATAAAGGAAATTTCTGATTTTCATATTTTATTGTTTAATATATGAATTTGAAAATTTAATCATAGTGTCAAGTCTATCATTCAAACTGCCATAAAATTCCTGCTATACTGTCACTATAGCATGAATTCTTGAAATTTTTCAAAACAATATAACTAAAAATTGTAAAATTTAAAACGATTGTAGGTAGTTATGCATTAGTATCCTTGCAGATATGCCATTGTGGCATAGCCTACCGATGTTTTATGTTTTTTTTTTTACATAATCGTAGCCTACAAAATGTTTTCTTATTTAACACGTCTCTTTCTTTAAAACTGTTATGTGAAGTCATTCATTTGTTACTTGAGCAATGTTTTCTCATTGGTCCTAGGAGGCTAGTTATCGATTTCATAGAAAAAGCCTAAAGAGAATTCGAATTCAAAACACTGAACAACTGAAGATAAAAACATATCTATCTATTCATCATCCAATAAGTAAATTTATTGAAATCTTACTGGTGTAAAATCAAAACAAAAAAACTCTAACGTAGCAATACTTAACTAGAAAACATAGTTCAATTTTCATCCATAATTCAAAAAAAAACTTAAATTGCAAAAACTTGATAAAATTTTAGAAAAATATTGATAGTTAACGATATCTGACAAACATCGATATATCGGTATTTCACTGCTAGATTATGTTGGGACCAAAAATCCTCTTCCCCTCACATTCCTTCGAACAATCGACTTTCTTTATACAAACACTTTTATATTTTTATATTCATGTCTACACTGATACTCTTCTGCTGCTCATTCGTTCAGCTTCGTTCGTCTACTTTTCTAAACACTTTCTCAAACTCTGTACTTTATATATTTTCTTTGCTGCAATTACACACTTCTGGGACGTAACTTTTTGAAAATCTTTTTCATTCTTCAATTACATCGAATCCGTCTTCCTTAACCTCTAATGTTTAAGGTAAAACAAATTCAAAAAATTATCTATATTTATCAATATCTTTAACAAAAATAACGACATATCGACTTTTTATTGATAAAAACCGATTTTACAGGAGATTTTGTTTTCTAGTTTTCTGAGAAACTACAGGACCAATAGGCATCAAACTCCTATCAGATCTGGTTCCATATAACGAATATTTTTCCAGAAAATTTTAGCCCTATCCCTATTGTAGTTTTTTCAAAACCGTGAACACAAAATTTTTTCCAACAATCTTTCATCTCCAGTTTTATCAGAAACCACAAAATTAATAGGAAACAAACTTCTATCAGATTTGTAGGCTACCTATATAAGGATAATCTATCATTAATGTTTTAATTCCATCACTTTTGTCGTTTTCATAGAATCCTGGAAAAGAGACTTTTCTAAAAATTATTTATTTTCCAATTTTCTCGAGAACTATCGAACTGATTAGCATGAAACTTCTTTCAGACTTGCTCAAATATGATGACCATCTTTCGTACAAATTTTGGCTATTTTTATTCAGTAGTTTTCTTAAAATCGTGAACACAATATTGTTTCTAGCAATTATTCATCTCCAATATTCACGGAAACTACTGAACTAGTAGGCACAAAAAATCTATCAGACTTGCACCAAAATAATAAAAATTTATCGTAAAAATTTCACCCCGATCCTTTCCGTCACTTTTTTTAAATCCCAAAAAACGACTTTTCAGGAATTTTTGTTTTCCAGTTTTCTCAGAAACTAATTAACCGATAAGCACAAGTATCTTACAGAATTGCTCCAATATGAGAACTATTTTTGGTAAATATTTCAACCTTATCCATGGAGTAACTTTCTCAAAGCCATGAAAACAAAATTTTGGGCGATACATACATAAATATATATATATATATATATATATATATATTTATACTTATAGACACATGAAAAAAATTAGGTTAAAATGGAAAATTGTACCAGTCGTTTTCGTTTCTCACGAAACGCATAATTTTCATTATCTTCCAGCAAGCAAACTGGGTAAAAATAATGAAGAGGTAATTAAATAGTTAATCAAATAGTTTATAGGTTTAGTTATGTCGCCAGTTCGGAGTGTCAGACAAACAAAATATAGTGTGCCCTGTGCATAAAGTTAAACGTATTAAGTATTCATGCAAGAGAGTAGACCAATCGAGTCGACTTTTTCGATAAAATTTCGAAATTTGATCTCCTCAAACTAACTTTTCTGAGAACAAAAATCGAAAACAACAGGAAACAGACTATTAAAATAACGGTCGGTTCGTCTATGTTTGGAGATGGCTGTATGGCATTCTCGAAGATTCGAATAAGTAAAACAACGAGCGATTTCAATTAATTTCGGCCTTTCATCGCGGTGAGAACAGAAGCACGCCAATAAATTACATCGAGAATGCTTTATTATTCGAGGCAGACCTGCGTTAAATCCTGTACAGCTCCCTCGTTCACCTTTACTGACACTGATAATACACCTTTTTTCATCCAACACCCTGCGCCAAATTCATCATAAACTTGGTGCTCGTAAATTCTAATTAATATCTGAAATTGTTTTCCTTCGTACATCCAACACTTTTTGCGTCTCGTAATTATCATAATATGAACCATAGAATCCTTCATAAAGCGTAGGTACCTACCAACTATGAAAATTCCTACGCCAGTCTTCTCCGCAATACAATACACGAGTGTATTTTTTGACTTTTGTTGAATTAACCCTCATTTTATAAGTATTTTTAATGCATAATTGTTTTCGCTAAATCCGATTTTGCCTACTTTTGACCAGAAGAAAAATTTCCGTAAAAAATTATCCGGAAATTTCCCACAGTCTACGTCCGGAGTTCAATGTTTTACATTTTACATCCTTTAAAATTGCAGGCATGTTCGCGTGGGAGCGAAGGCACAATCTTGTGTGTTCACTCAGGTTTCTTCAAAATTGGAAACCCGAGGTGTATTTTTAATACAATGGCCCGTATGAATAAAAATAAATTTTCTCATAATGTAAATGCTAGAAGTAAAAGTAAAGATTAAATGGTACAAGCAAACGAATTTCCTCTTTTTGATATGAATAATGATTACCTTATACTAGCCAGCAAATGCTTCGAAAAAGGAAGCAAAATCTCCCCTTACGTGCAAGTTGAAAAATAAATATTGTTAGTGCGGGAAATAAACGTTTTCTTAAGTCATTAAAAAAGAGAAAAGATGTTATAGTCCCATAATTACTTTACGAGTGCGGTATTTCAAATGCCTAAGATAAGAAATAATCATAATAACTTTCAATTCGACTAAATAACACCGAAACCAAGCTGCAAAAATATGTTTCACCAAAAATTCAGCTTGGGTACACCTTTTTTCTCTTAAGACACAATTTTTTGTGCTATACTTTCCATTTCTTTTTATTAATATTAGCTAATTATTATTTATTATTATTATTATTATTATTATTATTATTATTATTATTATTTATTACTATTATTATTATTATTATTATTATTATTATTATTATTATTATTATTATTATTATTATTATTATTATTATTATTATTATTATTATTATTATTATTATTATTATTATTATTATTATTATTATTATTATTATTATTGTAGGGACATTACTCGTATGAAATTATAGGGGCTCGCACCCCTCGACAACAGTCGCCGCCCAAAGGCTGGCAATAATTGTCTCTATGACGTTGAACGAATTTACACTGGTGCGTTTGTATGTTCGTACCTGTACGTACGTACAGGTAAGATACATTGTACGAGTCGAGATCAATTACCTTAACGATCTCGGTAATGTCACAACCCGGTACCAAACGCACTGCGTCGTTTCTTATCATCTCAACGGAGACAAGAAATGACGTAACGCATGACATAATTACGTATACATACGTATGCATGTGTGTCTGTGTGCGTGTACCAAATCCGGTATATAAACTCTCAGAACCGGCTCAAAAATCGCCAGTGTTCGCCGAGGATTTGGCTCTCCCATACTTAATCGTATGAAGTGGCAGAACACGCAAATACTGTTGAAGACCTTCTAGTGTGAATATCTCTCACAACAAGGTATTCCACAATTATTATTATTATTATTATTATTATTATTATTATTATTATTATTATTATTGTGGTATCTCAAGGGGGTTGTTTCAAATTATAAGGAATTCACCTTCAAGAGTACCAATATCCTCTATTGACCCAGCTTTTTTCAGGAGCCTCAAATTTGGATGCTAGCTTCTGATCTTTCACAATTTAAATTCCAGGAACAACAATTATTTTTGAATAACTAGGTTTTATTATTTTGGTTCTAAAAATTCCCAAAAAAGGGTTCACAACTGCCATTTTTTCAAAAAATACCTAATTTTTATTCCAAAATCTTTAAATAATTAAAACTTTTCAGCACTTTAGGAAAACTTTTAAGAATTTCCAATATTTATATAAATTATTCACAACTTCATAATCTCTTCTTGTTCAAAAATAAAGAAAAGTCATTAAAAAACGTCATTAATCACCGTGCACATCCAAAAAAATTTTAATTATTTAATAAGTTAGGTTAAAAACGAGTTTTTAAAATATACGCTTTTATAATTTAAAGAAGAAAATGGCGGAGAGAAAATGAAATTTCTCACTTTTTTTCCGAAACAGAAACAAACAAAAATTGAATAAACAACTGATAAAAACGGATATAAGGGTATGTGTGTGTGTGCGCATGTGTCGCAACACGTGAAAGCAGCGCTGAAGTTGGTCATCCGGTGTACTTCAACAAATTGAGTTAGCAGAACAAAAGTGTACAAAAAACACCAAAATATTTGCGAGTTGAATAGTTGACTACTTCACACCTTTATTTTTTTAGCACTTTAAATGAAAGCTAAACATAGCCATGGCCTCAGTAACTTTTCACTGTTTTAAATACAATACTTTATAACAGCATTTTACAAGTTGTGTGACTCTACCAGCCAACAGTGGAAAGGTGAGAAAAGAGCTTGTTTTCAACAGATTATAAAGAAAAGTTGTCACCTATCATAGACGTCAGAAATTTGATTGGTCTCTATCACTCTAACTAGAAGACTGAATTTCATAATTTTTTTTCAGAGAGAGAAACAAGCAATAAAAAGCCGTGAGTTGAAAAAAGATGGACACATTCAGAGAGAAGCTTCACAAACAAATTTTTATTTCTCACTCTTTCCGCCAATATTTTTCTCTCTTTTTAGAAAAAGACAAGATCAAAAATTTTATAATGATTAGAGAGAGATGAAAAATACTGGGGGAATCTATTTTTGTCCGTCAATATTAGTCAGAATCATCGAGAAAACCGATTTATTTGTTAAATTTGAATTATTTTTACCTAACAGAGCCTCAAATGCACTGGATATTTTACAGAAATCTTTTATATTTTTAATTTTACAGTTTCAAAACATATTATCAGCGAATTTGAGAACCTTTTAAGGTATATTTTTACAAATTACAAAATATCTTGGGATTATTCTGAAAAAAGATTTAAAAATTTTCTTTTTATAGGGGAGGTAAGAAGTTTAAAAATTTTGAAATTATTATTAATTATTATTATTATTATTATTATTATTATTATTATTATTATCATCATTTTTATCATCATCATCATCGTCATCATCATTATAATTATTATATTAACATTACCAGAATTATTATTTGTTGTTGGGCTTGTCATTTCACTGATAATTAGAAAAAAAATTTTTCTTCTAAGATCTGTATCGCGGGAAATCCAAAAATATTTTAACTTTTCAAATTAATTTAAATCTAATATGAGTTTAAGAGGCTTTGTTTTTTTTATTTTTTTCGTTCTTTTTATCCCTCGTCTGTTTTACTACGAAAATGGGCGAATAATTATGTTTTGTTCATCGTATTACTGTAAATGTTACCATTCGGACATTATTTTCAAATTTTACCCAGCAATGATTAGGCTATAAAAAGAAAAAACGATAAACTGAAAATTATAGCGTTGAATTTTTCCTTTTTTTCCTTGGTGAAAATTTAAAAATTTAACCACAATAAAATGTTATATTCACATTCTGTGCCTACAAGTTTTCGAATTTTTGCCTCTTACGATTATTGTCGAAATTTTGGCTTAACGGTATTGTTTCGCCGAACGAGAAAACAGGTAGGTATATATTTTTCTTAACTTTGATGACTCTCAATTAGCGGTTGAAAAGATGTAGAAATATTTCAGATTTCAAGTGAATGGTATTTCGGCAAGTTTCTGTAGGGTGAAAAATGTTGAAAATTTTAATCAAAGCCAAAAATATAAAAAAATAAAAAAGTTGATGCAGTAGCAGCCGCCTACTCGCATAAGGTACCTTTAGATATTTCGTATTTAAGGGAGACAGCCGTTTATGAGTGACAAAATCATAAAAACAAAAACCAACTTATCCTAAGCAGAAACTTCGATTTACAGAGACAGCCGGTTAAGTATGTGACAACAGTATGTCTCTGTCCGATGTACATCTTTCTTGAGTGGCTTCAACTACATGTAATGTTTTCAAGATATTTTTATTTCGAGATTTTTTAAGTTTTTGGCCAAAGTGAAGAAAAAAAAAACTGTAGGCCTACTTCCATTCAAGGTACAAAATTAAATGAGAGCAACACTGAAAGTCGAGTATTCGAATATTAAACGTTACAGATTGAGAGGCATCAATTAAGTTTATCATTGAGGATTACTCCGGGAATACCTACGATAAGTATAAGAAATATTTATTTAAGTATTAAGCAGGTATATTTAGTTGTAAGTTTAATTAAAAATCCACAATGAAGAGGTCAATTTGTTTATTAGGATGATACATATAAGTCAGCATATTATGTTCAATCCTATATTCATAATACGATGGAATCTAATTGCCACATCTTGTGGGAGCATATTTTTACAATATTGTCATAATTATTCTCCTCAGCTCTACTTTCGTGAGTACAATATAATCAAGTTTTACAAGTGCTCTGAATTAATCCCTATAATATTTTTTCAGTCCAGTTATATAAAGTTGTTTCAGCGCTGTTGCATTTGGAATGAAAAGAGCACGATTTTTTATCAGTTATCCTACGAGGGTCATCCAAAAAATGAAGTCACTAACTGTACTGCGGGAAAACTATTTCATGAATCAGTATAAAATTTTAAAGGAAGTTTGGCGTACCTTTTGTGACATTACCGTGTAAATCTTAAACCATCTGGAAGAAAAAAGCTGAAATAATGTTGTATCCAAGACTTATTCTACTATGACCTTAACCTCATCCCTACGAACTCAAAACCATACATTTCGAACACCGCATCACAACAAATCACCTATCCACATCTCTACGATCATAACCTCAAACAAAACATATTTTTAGTTTGCACATCTTGTATGTTTTATAATTTTCCCATGCTTACAGGCATATCCATATCAGAGTTTACCTACTTCTCCTTCTGTTATCTTCTTCAAATGGATCTAAAAACAAAAAACTAATATTTTTAAGTGAGACACCATGTATACTCTTCATATCAACAACTAATAACAAAGAACAAACATTTTAGACTTATAGGAATGCCGCCGCTTGCCGATACTCTCTTTTTATCTATATTATATCTAAAGATGAAATTTTACTAGAGGACAAAATACACACTTTGTACAAAAAACGAAACTGGGACACTCCGTATATTCAATTTTCCTTCAACCCCCCTCTTCTTTCTATTTTCTACGAAAAAAATGAACCATTTTCAATTTAGACATACTGTATGTGCACTTATACTGGCTTCTTCTAACTGTTATTCAATAGAGGGGCCATGCAAAGTGGTGTTAAGGGAGTGCAACTGTCCAAGCAAAATTTTATTGCCATTTTTACCAAAAAAATCCAAACAAACTGGCAATTTGTTAGTGAAAAGAAAAAAAAAACAGGTCACTGTAACGAATATAGACGAACATTTTTTTAAATGTCCGCCCATATTTTTACACAGACAAATTTATTCGTCTTATTTTTTATTTTCTCACACTTTTTATTATCTTATCTTCCTTGTACAAACCTAACATGAATGGCTCGTCTGAATTCGATGAAAATTGTCTCTGTTACAAAAATACAATTGGCTGACCTCAGCTAATGTCACACACGTGTAACTTAGTTGAAATATCTGCTAATACTGGAAAACGTCAATTCTCCTTCTTTTTGGTAACAACCAATCGTAATAAACTAATCCCACCTGTTCTTACCATTTCTTCTTTTACTATGTAGAAATTAAATTATAAAACTCTAACTCTGAAGAACAAATTGTTCAGTTCTTCAATTTTGTTCAGTTCATTAATTTTATGTAAATTCTTTAATTGTAGTCAACTCATTTGTTCAATTCTATTATTCTTGTGTTGTAAATGAAACTTATTATATTTTATAAAAAGATTTTCGTTGAAAACTAATTGAAGTCTAAATCTCTCAACAAAGTTAAGGTCCACTATAGTGAAGTGGATACCTAGAACATTCAAGTTTAATTTATAAAGTCTATTTTATTTAATTATAAATATTTATTTGTGGTCTTCCTCAAATAAATATTTCGTAAAGTGTTAACGTCAAAAATAGGAAACAAATTCTGAACAAACACCTATTTTCTGGCGTTACATTATTGGCGCCCAACGTTGATTCCATTAAATTGGATCGAATCCTACTCTGGTAAATAATTTTTTTTCCGGTTCTAAAATTTTTTTTTGTTGAAAAATCTGAATTTTTTTTTTATTTTTTTTCTTTTTACTGACGAAGTGTTTACGTCAGAAATAAATAAAATTAATTGTGTTCATAATTATTTTGACACAATAAAACGATATTCTCTAGAAAATCAAACCAAACGACGAAGTCTCCAGGATCCAATCCAACGGTGCTGCTGCAAATACATGGTAAATCAATCTGATCCGAAGTACTTTGATCTGTAAACTCGAAAGTGAAAATACCTTGAGAAAAGCGTAAGGCGCGCTCTTGGGAAAAAGCTAGTACAGAATTACTGCGAGTGGAAAAAGATCAGAAAGACTACCTGTACAAAAATTTATTACAAAAAAAAAAATATACAACAAATATACAAAAATTTTGGCTTTAATCTCCAGTCCCGAAGAAGACGACGTCGAACCAACCAATCATCACTGGAACCTGTACCAGATAAAAGAAAGTAAATTTAATTAATATTTATTTTCCCAAAATTTTATTTTTCATTAAATTTTTAAAAACTGTGAATTTCTGAAATTTTATGCAAAACGAAGATTGGGACAGCTTAACTGAGCCTAACTATCCTAGTTTACCTAAAAATCACTGGCTTTGTATTGCCAAAATCGTGAATTAATTAATGTTTGTGAAAATTTAAACTTAGAATTAGATTTAAATTTAATATCTAGACCAAAAGCCCAAGAGAATATCTACCTAACTACAAAACTAAGTAAAGAATTAAAAAATCTTTTAACTCCAGATTATATTAAAATATTATTAAAAACTCCCCCAAAATCTCAACGAAAAACTTGTGAAAAAATACAAGAACTTGATAAACCCCCTGTAAAAAGAAATTTTGAACCTTCTTCTTCAAATAGTTCAACACCTAAAAGGAAAACTTTGAAAAATTACACTCCACTGTAATAAAATTCAGGGAAAATACACAACATAAGGTAGACGAGTTAAATACTCTTCTCCAAACAAATTTGAAAACAATTCAAACTATATCACAATCTAAGACCACTGTAATTAAACAACCACCTCTTTCAATTTTTACACCAGGTAAAGTTTTACATCAGCAAGGATCAAAGGGGAGTGTCACACCATCAGTCTCTTCCTCATGTACGCCTTGATTCAATAACTGATCCCAGCCCTGTCTATACCAAGTATAAATATTTCACTAACTCAGTGTTGCCAGATGTACTACTTTGTCCATAAACATACAGCTATTTTAATGTGCAATGGCTGTACGACCAAATGTTCAGTTGTGTAGCTAAATGTAGTTGTCAAACCATGAGGGATGAAACCAAAAAAAGGGCGTGAGTTCCGATGGGGGATACTTATGAAGGATTTACGTGTAAACATAAAATAGTGTGGTTGTGTGCGGGTGCACGCACATATCCACGCACCTACATATCATGTAACACACACAAATGAGAGTTATGATTGTAAGAGTTACAGTGATGCAAATCTGACAATCGTAATTCTGGTTCAGCCTCCACTGTAGACATGAGGGCTAAGATAGTTACACATCAAAAACAAAATAAAAACAAAAAAAAAGCACTGTGTTATAACAAGAATTGGAATCTATCTATATGATAAATGTACAGCTTTGGCTGTAAACATAAGGCTATTTCAGTCTTAAATGATTGTACAATACAAACCCTGATAAGTATGTAAAACCTAAAAAAAAAAAAAAAAGAAAAAAAAAGTTAAGAAATGGCTTAGAAGTTTGTTTATATGGCTATCCTAATCTCAAAATATGGTAACACTGCACTAACTTAATCTTTTTTTTTTTTGGCACTTCAGTGTCTAACTTTGCAACCTGCTCCGGTGCTTTTTCATCCAGTATGGCAAGGTGGATCCACACGATTGAATGCAAGCTTTAGGTAATTTAAATGTAATCTAACACGTAAGTGATGTAACTGCGAATTATTCACTTGGACGTCGTCGTAATCATTACATGTAATATTTTTTTGAACAAGTTTTGGCGATCCGATGACTAGGATCGGTATTCATAGATGACACTTAGGGTTCACTTACCCAAAGGTCCATTTAAAACCTGCATTTCTCAGCTATATTTCTCAACAAAACTACTTTTTTCTTATAGCTTTCTCGCAGTTTATCTCAAGGAAGCTACATTTCTCTCTATTCACAGCTAAACAATTTTTTTTTTTTGTTGCTTTACATTAGTTTAAAAATTGACTCTTAGATAAACGAACCCTAAGTGGCGTCTATGAATATCGGTCCAGGTATCCGTTTTTTCTCCGAACACCGAGCAATTCCTTTGAAATTCTCAGTTTCCCACCCACGTTGGTACGTAAATTTCAGTCTGACCAATTTTCGGCGAATATTTTTGAATCCATTAAGGTTTTTCAATTTTCACTCGCCGGTATGAAGTAAATAAAAAAAAAAAAAAAAAAAAAAAAAAAAAGGCCAACGGATAAGTCTGTTTGTGAACAGCATTCGTTGCACGTTCACCGAACCAGGTTCGTCTCACCCTGCTCGTTACATTACACGTTACATGATGTGCGTGAAGACCTAGCTTACGAATCTGATAGGTGAAAATATGAAATTGCGAATTTCTGATAAATTAGACAGAGACCGATCTGCCATAAATATAAGATATATTCTCGTATGTTCGGCTACTTCGTTCGGAGCCATCGCAAGCTCGTATACCCTTCAAAATGTGAACGTCGAATAACAAACAGATCCCCATTTTACACCATTTTATTTTTTATTTTTTTCTTCTTCTACGCGACCAATACAACGCCAATACCCAATGCCCTGACAGAGGCTACAGAAAATACCTTTTTCATCGAAAGGCCCTGTGGCACGTGTATTGACAGCTAAAACAATGCAAATGCGAGAATAAATAAACGATGTTTTCTGTTCGTATTAATACCACCTTTTTTCCTCATTTTTTTTTCCCCCATCTCCGAAAAATCAATGAATAGTTTGAATTTTTCAACGCTGCGTCGTCTTCGTCGTAAAAGAAAAACGATTTTTTAACATTTAAAAAGTCTATTTTTTTTTTTTCTTTCGTTTTTCAATAAAACCTGCGTACGTATAAACAAACTGCGAAAAGTTCTTACCTGGAGTTAGCCATAAAATGGGTATATTGCCAAGGTAGAGGAACGATGATCGAGTAACCCGTGTCGGAGGCGAAGACCATTAAATTGTCTGCGAATTCAATTTTAAATTCTATTTCGCGACGAGTATTAAACCAGCAAGTCGGATGATTATCACCAAGTTGAGTTGGTATTGAATTTATTATAAGGAAAAATAAAAATAAAAGCAGCAGTCGTTTCCAGCAAATGTGGGTATATTGCGGTGATGTTACTCTTTGCGATTTTGTTTTTGTTCTCCTTTCTATCATTTTCCCTCTCGATGTCTTGCAGTGCTGTAACTTCAGTCTCCTTAACCTGAACGATAAGGGAGTGCGCGGATAAATTCATACAGGCTAATATTAGATAACATCCGCAATATTTACAAAATTATCACATTAGCTACAGATAGCGTAATATTAATCAATTACGTATCACTGTACCACATCGACTAATCTGGATGTATAAAAAAATTGAGGAATGTGGTGCAAAAATGACAAAAAAAAAAAAAAAATCTAGCGCAACAATACTTCGCTAGAAAACCAAGTTTATCAATTTTCATCTACTACATTAAAAAAATAAACCGAAATAAATGCAACGCAAAAAAACCTTCGTGACTTCTTGCGCCGTAAATAAGAAAATGATAACTTCAAGCATTACAGTCGATTAGCCTTTCTCTTAAAATTAAATTTTTCTTAACCACTAGTCAACAAAATCCTATCAGACTTGGTTCTATATGAAAACTACCTTTCTAAGCTTTATTACTTTAGGTGTTCAGGCGGTACGGGGATTCGAACCCGTACCGGCCGAACACCTAAAAACCTCCCTCGCTCACCGCCACAAAAGGCAGCACCGTACTCACTCGGCCACGGTGCCGGGTGACGGTGAACGAGGGAGTGAGTATTGTTATGTGCCGACGTATAGTGCGGCGGCCCGGCCGCCACACCACTCCCCCCCAGTATAGCGGAGCGTAATACGAATTCCCATACGGAGGCGCCTAGGTAGGGACGTACACCGGAACGTGGCGATGCTCCCCAGTACATCACCGCTCCGTGGCATACGTCCACCAGCGCCGTCACGCAGAGAACCGGCGGTGTGACGCACCACACTACAGTCGGTAGTTTGCCTAGTGTCCGAGAGATGGCGTGAATATTCCATCTCCCGGATCACGTCGGGGTCACCACTTTAGGTGTTCAGGCAGTACGGGGATTCGAACCCGTACCGGCCGAACACCTAAAAACCTCCCTCGCTCACCGCCACAAAAGGCAGCACCGTACTCACTCGGCCACGGTGCCGGGTGACGGTGAACGAGGGAGTGAGTATTGTTATGTGCCGACGTATAGTGCGGCGGCCCAGCCGCCACAATTACTTTTGTAGTTTTTTCAAAACCGTGAACCAAAAATTTTCTCCAGCAATTTTTTATTTTCCAGTTTCCTCATAAACTACTAAACAATTTAGTACCAAACTCACATCAGACTTGCACTAATACGAAGAAAATCTATCGTGAAAATTTCAGCCTGATCCTTTTCGTAGTTTCTTCAAAATCTTGGAAAGAATCACTTTTCCAGGAATTTTTTGTTTTCCAGTTTTCGCAGAAAATAGGTACTGAACAAATATGGACCAAACTTCTTTCAGACTTCGTCTTATCAGAGGACTACCTTTTGCGAGAATTTCAGCTCTACCTATCCCTTTTGTAGTTTTCTCGAAACCATGAACCAAAAACTTAAGCGATACGTACATATATAAATATATTTATACTTAAATATATATAAAAAAGTTAGGTCAAAAATTACAATGGTTCCGTTAATTTTTTTTTTGTTGTGAAACGGAAAATTCGTATCACCTCCACCCCTAACCTTTCCATAAGGTCAATTTTAATACCCCGTTTGCAAATGAACGCATATATAATGAATAAAATTGTTATCTGTCTGTATAAATAAAAATGAAAAGAAAGTAACGATTCAAAAATGACCCGCTGCAAGAATTTTCATCACCCCTATTTTATTAAAATTGATTATTGAATACAATTTAAAAAGGAATGAAAGAATATAACAGATAAGAGCGTTAATTAATTGAACCGGTGGCATCACATCACCCATTTGCTATGTGAAACCAATAGAACAGGCAAAAACAACAAAATGAACAAGGTTCCAGAACCTGCACGGCGAAGTGTTGGAAAAATTAATAAAGTGAGGGAAAAAGAGAAACACCACACGTACCAGACAGAAAACCACATCAACCCGGAAACACGTTCATCCCCTTTTACCCAGTTTTCGATAAGTTTAGGCTAATATTATAATTAAAAATTACTTAATAGACAAGAAATAAGGTGGACAGAACTGCATGTAGAATATTATAGTACATTTACAATCAAGCTCCATTTTCTTGCTCGTTTATCTCTAATGCCAACTGTTTGATCTATTAACCTCCATCAGAGCTGAAAACTGTTGTATTCTTACATAGAATAATATTCATGGTCGGGTCTGCTGAGCTCAGTTGTCTAAAGCTACATCCGTGCCAAGTGAACATATCCTATTTGTTCAAATATTATTTTCGGTAGCTGTTTGCACAAAGTTCTCTTCATTCTTGTTTGTTTTCCTTGAGTTGTGAATAGCATTCAACGTGGTCTGTTCTATACACATTTTCCTCAAAAAAGCACAAAAACCATTCGTTGTTCATTGTTCACAATCATTTGGTATAAAACCAACTTAAGACTTGGTTGAACCCTCAGGTTATTTTCCCAATCCAAAGATCAAGATACCTGGGGCTTATCACAGTCCATCTGCAGCAATAATGTTCAGCCTTTTTACTACAGAGAAATCCAAGTTAAACAAATCAGAAATTGATCAGAAATGAATTAGAAGTGGATCAAAAAAGGATCATAAACTTTTTTTTGACAAAAAACAGAAACTAACAGACTGATGTGGGAATTTTATTCTTGTTCCCACTCCACGATCCAAATAATTAGTGCTTTCCACTTTAAACAAATTACATCATCTATAAGCACTTGTGCAGATGATGCATGGCTACATTGATATGTAGACCACATAGAGAAAGGTGAATACATATGTATTTACATAATCACTGATATAGTGCATGTCACAGTCCATATAAGGCTGTCGATTGGTCTTATTTAGTTGCGCCAGTATGCTATATGTGTAGATATACTCCATCCCAAATAATGACAACGTAATGTCATATTAACTGATAGACCAGAGAGGAAATGAAAAGGTAGAGATTCACCCTATTCAACAAAGGCTGCATCCAAAACTGTTTTGTTTCCATGAATATTTTTAACATAATGTAGCTGTAGAAGGTGATTGTCTCCATGATGTCACATCTTTCTCTTATGGAATAGAGTACAGACATTAAATCTGCTGGCTACTGATACTGAAAAATGATTCGATAGCTGAACATGAAAACTTTAAAACAGTTTGTAGAACCAAGTATAAGTATTGGTACCTGTACCAAAAGCCAAAACGGATGTACAGAAACAAAATTATAAAGAAATAAAAACTAACAGAAAGAGAAACCAAATTTTTCCTTTTTCAGTTACAAAAATATTGAAATGTTAGATTTAAATACATTTGTTAGCAGATTATTTTGAAAAATTCATAAATGAAAAGTAGACGACCAAATGTTTTTTTGTTTTATGTGAAACATCTCTAGTTAGTGGTTAGATACACACTAAAATACAGAAATGCTACTGAAAACTAACAGAAATAGTAATAAAAAATTATTGAATCAAAAGCCAACAGAAACAGAAACAAAAACCTAAGACAGAAAAAGAAAGAAAATTATTTAAATAAAAGCTAACAGAAATGGAAAAAATTTTTTGCAATACCTGCTGATGAACAACATTTTATATGCACCTTAACAATGTATAAGGCACGCGATTTTAGAACCATTTAGGACTGATGTATAAAATTTTTACTTTATATATCAGTTTTTATATTATACATCAGTCTTTATTTTATTCATCATCTTTGGCGCAAGCATCATTTTATACATAGCCTTCGTTGTTAGTTTCTTTAATTATTTTATTTTTTTTTTTTTGCAAAAGTTGGTCCACTGTGAGGATTAGAACCTCTTAATATTTACATTGGCAAACCAACACTATAACCACTGTGGAATACCTTTTGGTAAGAGATATTTGCACATAGAAGGTAATCTACAGCTTTTACATGTTCTGCCACTTCATGGTTAAGTATGGGAGAGCCAAATCCAAGGCAAACACTGGCAATTTTGTTGCCAATTTTGTGAGCTTATATAGTGGATTTGGCACACGCACACAGACACACATATATACATATACGTAGGGTATTATGTCATCATTTACATCATTTCTTGCCTCTGTAAGGTGATACGAAATGACGCAGCACATTTGGTGTCAGTCTGTGATATCAATGAGATACTTATCAGGTAATTAATCACGGCCCTTATAATGTATCTTACATGTACGTACGTACAGGTATGAACATACAAAAATACGTGTGTTATTTTGTTTAACATCATAGAGACAAAATATGCAAGCCTTTGGGGGGTGACTGTTGTTGAGGGGTCCAAGCCCCTGTACCTCATACAAGTATTGTCGCCACAACCACTATTCCATGAAGTTTGATCAAAAGTTTGAGGATAATTTATGCTTATGATTCTCAATTGCAAAAATATTTATTTATCACAATTTTGTATTATGGTAAGAGAGTGTGGCAAAACAAAAGTGTGTGATACACGCGTGTACAGTAGATGATTGATATTCATATGAAAAGCATCATTTGACTTTGGCTTGTGCTGCAAAAATCACACTTGGGTAAAAATTACCTACTTTATACACTTATATTACAAATAACTATTTCAGAAACAAAAACTGACAAAACTGGAAACCATATTTTTTGTTTTCCAATTTCTCCATCTCCACAATTGACGCTCATGTCGTGTATGCAGCAGCAGCTGCTGCAGCTGTGCTTCACCAACATTTTACATTACTGATATCCATTGTATAATCGAAAATTGCTCACTTTATAAACGAGATTTGATCATAGCTGTGGGGACCATACTCGTATGAGGTAATAGGGGCTCGCACCCCACGACGACAGTCGCCGCCCAAAGGCTGGCAATAATCGTCTTTATGACGTTAAACAAATACACACTGGTGGTTTGTATGTTCATACCTGTAAGTACGTACAGGTAAGATACATTGCACGGGCTGAGATCAATTACCTGATAACGATCTCGGTGATGTCATGGCACAGTACCAAACGCACTAAGTCGTTTCTTATCACCTTGACAGAGGCAAGAAACGACGTAACGCATGACATAATTACATACATGTACGTATACATGTGTGTCTGTGTTCCAAAATACTACCTCCAAACTGTGAATGGTCAAAACCTTCCAGCTTACAGAACAGAATCCAGCAAAGTAAGCATTGGTTTGCGAAGAGACATGATGTGGTCCTTCACAATTTCGGATGTTCCAACTCCAATCCTGGGCGCAGATTTTTTTGCGCACTTTGGCCTGGTCATTGACCTCAAAAATGGAAAGATCATAGACAACAAACTGGTCTATGGGTGGAAGGCAAAACGCTAGCGTACCAACTGGACACCAAAATGTCCAGCTGCACTAAAGTCGACAAACAATTCCTACAGATTCTGACAGACTATCCTGGAGTCACTCATCCATCGATTCGCGAGCATCCAACCTATAAACATGACACCGTTCATTACATAGAAATTAAGGACAGCCTTGCCATGCTAGAGCCCGCAGGTTACTGCCTGATAAACTCAAAGTAGCATGGGAATACTATGATGGCATAATAGGGGAAGGCATATGCCGCCCCTCAAAAAGCTCATGGAGTTCCCCAATCCACACGACCAAAAAAGCAAGTGGAGAGTGGCGAATCATTGGAAACTACAGGGCCTTAAATGCCAAAACAGTTCCTGATTGCTATCCAGTCCCAAACAAAATGGACTTCAATGCGAATATGAAGGGTAAATGGATGTACACAAAAATCAACATCAACGGGGCATTCCACCAAATTCCAATGGCTGAACAGGACATTCCAAAGACAGTGGTCATAACCCCCTTTGGTCTATTCGAATACCTTCGAATGCCGTTTGGACTCCGTAATTCTCCACAAACTTTCCAAAGATTCATCAATGGACTGTTTATGGATTTGCCGTTTGCTTATGCATATTTGGATGACATATGCATTTGCTCAGAAGGCGGTGAGCAACAGCAAGAGAAGAATGTAAGAGCCATCGTACAGTGTACACACACTGCTGGACTTACCATCAATGTTGGAAAAAGTTTATACAAACAGACCAAAATTGACTTTCTCGGCTATCAAGTCTCGACCGAAGGCATTTCCCCTCTGAAGACCAAGGTAGAGCCCATACTTAAATTCCCAAAACCCTCAAACGTTGCTGAACTTAGACGCTTCTTGGGGATGGTGAATTTCTACAGATGTTGAATTAAAAATGCTGCATCCGAACAAAGTAAGCTGTTTCCATTGATCAAAACAAACAAAAAGAAAGATAAGACTCCACTCGATTGGACTGAAGAAGCTGAAAAAGCCTTTGAAAATATCAAAGAAACACTGGCAAATGCAACTCTGCTCACTCACCCAGATGAAAGTCTGCCGTTATGTGTCGCAACTGATGCATCCGACTTTGCTATTGGTGCAACACTGTACCAAAAGGACAATGACAAGAAGTTACCGCTCGCTTTTTTCTCCAGAAAGCTATCAAAAACCGGAAAGAATTACAGCACATACGACAGGGAGTTACTGGGAATATTTGCTGTGTTGAAGCATTTCAGGCACAAATTAGAGGATAGATGTTTCACTGTGTATACAGATCATAAACCCCTAACACATGCCTTCATGCAAAAGACAGAACCAGCTTCCCCGAGAAGAGCTCGACAATTGGACTACATAGGACAGTTGACTACGGACATCCAGTATATAAGTGGAGAACTCAATACTCCAGCTGATGCTCTTAGTAGGATCGAGGCCATCTTGGCACCGTCTCAATTACCTTACGCTGAAATAGCTAAAGAACAGTTAAGGGATGCAGAATTGCAAGAACTGTTGTCGAACGATGACACAGCTCTCAAATTGAGACAAAGGAAAATCCTTGGTACTAATGTTTTACTAACATGCGACATTAGTACAGGCAAGAATAGGCCATTCCTGCCAACAAAGTATTGCAAATTCTCTTTCGGTAGTGTGCACAATCTATCGCACCCTGGACTAAAATGCACTACTGGATTAGTAGCATCAAGATTTGTTTGGCCTTGAATGAAGTCCGACTGCAACAAATAGGCTAGCAGTTGCCTGAACTGCCAAGAGTCTAAAGTAGGAAGACACACTCGATCGCCTCTCAAATCTTTCAAACAAACGGAGCGGTTCAAAACAATACAGATACCTGTTGACGATGATCGATAGAGCAACTTGATGGCCAGAGGCAGTTCCCCTCTCTATAAGATGACAGCTCGCATGGTAGCTGCCAGGTTATAGACACCTGGATTGCCTGCTATGGCATACCTGAAGTCATCATTACAGACCAGGGTTGCCTATTCGAAAGCTCGCTCTTTCAAGAGCTGTCTAAGAAGCTTGGTGCACGACACAATCACACCACAGCTTACCATCCTCAAGCAAACAGTAAAGTTGAGCAATGGCACAGAGCTTTGAAAGCCTCCATCATGGCTTGCGATACCAAGAGATGGGTTGATATACTACCAACCATCCTCTTGGGCCTTCGATCTGCTCTTCAAATGGACACAGGTCACTCTGCGGCGCAGTTGGTGCTAGGCAAAGAGCTACGTTTACCAGGGGACTTTTTCACCCACTCGAAAGAAATTAGCCCCAAAACGTTCGTCCAAAACATACGGACTGATGATAACAGCTTTTTGAAACAGGCAGCTTGTCATGACCAACCGAAGATTTATGTCTCCAAACATTTAGCAACAACATCTCATGTGTTTGTCAGAGACAAAAAAATAAGATCTTCCTTGGAGAAACCATACACTGGTCCTTATAAGGTTGTATCATGAGATGACAAGAATTTTGTGATACTAATTGCGGGTGAAGAAAAAACGATTTCAATTGATAGATTGAAACTTTATAAACGACGACAAGAAAATGCTCTAAAGAGCAGCAAGGAAAACGACAGAAAGGAAAATTGAAGAAGAAAAACAGACCACACAGTCCAATATCACAACCACAAAAAGTTGAGGACAAACTGGTTGAAAAAGGTGATAAATCACAAAAATCACCAGTAGAAAAAACAAAAATAAAGAAAACAGTGAAGTTTAATGATTAGATCATCAAAATACACTACAATCCATCGGTCCCCTTATGCCCACAAAAAAGAGGCAGAGCCCTTGGCAGCAAAAAGCAAAAAAACCAAATTCCAACTCGAAAATCCGAGAGATTGGCAAGGAAAAACTAAAAATATTTACAAAAGTTAATATCCGCTACGAAATCTGCAAACCCGCACAAAATATGCGAGAATCTGGGAAGTTTTATAACAAAAGAAATTCCGCAGATAAGCAGAGAAAAAATGCGTGCAAACATAATACGACACGAATAAACAAAACCACGTGCAATACGGAAGAAAACATCGCAACGTGTTTCTATTGACAAACATTCAGATAACAAAATAGTCAATAGATCGTGACGTCACAAACGAAGAGTGCATTTCTTTGTGAGATACAAAATTTCAATAACACGAAAATTCAAACACGATTAACTCTGCTTGTACTTAACAGATTTTGGCCGGAAAACTTTTCAGCAAAAGAATATTTGATGCACTATCCCCTCCGAACATGTCTGAAATGAGATAACGACTTGGAATAAAGCTGCGATTGAAAAATATTCTTGCAACGTTTTTCACTCGCCTTTCTGCTGTTGACTGTAACACGCCAAATTTTGTAAAATTTTCTACCATTTTTTCTTTTCCTTTTTCTAATATTTTCTGTTTTTCTTTCCTTGTTATGTTGTCCCCAACTAACACGCTATTCCCAACCCCAGAGTTCCAATTTGTAGTTCCACCTGTACCTCAGCCTGTAAAGACTAAGGAACAGATGGAACGAGAAAAGGAAATTGAGAGGATTGAGAATGAGTTGCTGATGGACACGATATCGGCTGCGGACATTGTCCAGATGATGTCCGCACCCCTTCCTGCCCTCATCTCACCAACAAAGTCACCGGAGAAGACACCAAGAGTGGAGAACCCACCCTCGGGGTCCTCAATCCTGACAACATTGGAGGTGAAGAGGCAACTCCCGGTGGAAGAGGTGCCAAAAACACGCCCTCCTCCCACCTTCGGTCTAGCCTACAGACCATCGGGGACTTTGAACTCCCCGATGTTCAACCAGCCAAAACCGAAGACCCTGTCTGGTCTTCCATTTCCCCACCATCCCCATCCATACACCCATCCGGCTCAACAAAATCGACCACCCAGACGTAGGGGGCAACAGAGTCGAGAAACGTACCAGGCCCGATTTAACACTTGTAAGTTATCTTACGAATGTGTGGGCGCTGCTGTAGGCTTGGCTCTGGCCAAGTGGGAGAAAGACCAGAGACAGCAGTAGACTTGATAAGTCCCCCCAGGCACACAACTTATCATTTTTGTGGCGCAAAAACTGGGGGGGTAACTATGGGGACAATACTTGTATGAGGTAATAGGGGCTTGCACCCCTTGACATCAGTTGCCGCCCAAAGGCTGGCAATAATTGTCTTTATGACGTTAAACAAATACACACTGGTGCGTTTGTATGTTTGTACCTATACGTACTTACAGGTAAGATACATTGCAGGGGCCAAGATCAATTACCTGATAACGATCTCGGTGATGTAACGGCCCGGTACCAAACGCGCTGCGTCGTTTCTTATCACCTCGACAGAGGCAAGAAACGACATGACGCATGACATAATTATGTACATGTACGTATGCATGTGTGTTGTGTGCGTGTACCAAATCCTGTATATAAACTCTCAGAACCGGCTCAAAAATCCCCAGTGTTCGCCGAGGATTTGGCTCTCCCATACTTAATTGTATGAAGTGGCAGAACACGCAAATACTGTTGAAAACCTTCTAGTGTGAATATCTCTCACGACAAGGTATTCCACAATAGCCTATGGTATTTTTGCATTTTCAAAAGAGATCATTTTTGTATGGGCACAAATCTCTGCCCTGCGAAGGATAAGGAACTTGTTTTAATTTTATAGACGTTTACAGAAACCTTTAAATGAAGAATAATAGTCAAATTAATTTTTTGATCGCAGTCGAAGCAGCGTAATACTGCTTACGATAGCCTAATATTCGAGGGGGTCCTTGAGTATTAATGTAACGTTTCTGATGGTGAAAAAAACAAAACTTTCATTTTATTACAGAAAAAAGGTGGAGAAAGATGGAAAAACAAATAAAAGTAACGATGAGAAGCATGAATTTTCGATTCTGTTAATCCACTTCCTTCTAATTTGATTAATTAACAGTAAAATATTTTTCTAAACTATCGACGAGTAATTTTCTTTTTCTGATGTTTCCAAAGTACGAGAAGGTTGTAATTTTTCTTGGTTGCCTTTTTTTCATTCTTTCTCTTTTTTTTTCTGTTTCGATCTTTTGGAAGGTTTTTTTCGGTTAATGATAATCGACAGTATCCCGTGGTTATATTTTGGTTATCCCTCAGGATTAATAGTACAAGCCATTTTCATAATGATCAAAGGGAAAAGCGTGGCTTAGCTACTCGCGAGTGGAGAAATGAAGGAAAACGCCACAATTTATCATTTTATACTTCATACTAAGCGCAGTCATCCACAAGGGGTTATATTTGTGTATAATGAATAGGCGAATACACACCCCATTTATTAGTCTATTAGTGTGGTCGGTATATAAACATCATTCATATCACAATGAACGGCGGCTGTTGGAAAGAAAAAAAAAGGGGAAAAAAATAAGAAAAAAAAATCATATAGGCTAACATTTACGTCGAACCTGGAAGCGAATTTTGTTTGACCTTTGTTTGGGCCATGGAGTGTTCACGCGATAAAGTTTTCGAAGGGATATTTTTGAACGCCCATATACCATTATTTATTGATTTATGCGATTGGAGATCACGCAGATCATGACTTTAGGGGGTGATTCGTGGAATTTTATGCACAAGAATCCTTATGTCTATAGTATTATAGATGGAAATTGTAATATAGTCGTGGCAGTACGCTAGAAATATATTGGTAGAAAATTTTGGAAATTTCTTTCACAATTTTAAAGTGCCAAGTGTATAATAGGTAACCTAATCATAAGAACATTTATCAAATAATGCGATGATGAAATGCTGTTGAAACCTTTAGCATTTTCACCTTCCATCAAGTTTTCGGCACTAATTGCGGTTTTACCGGATCTGAAACAAAATTTCGTTCGATGGAGACTGGGGGCGTTTAAACCCACTTTTTCAAAAAAATTTATTATTAATAGTAAGTAGTTTTTTGTTTTCTTACCCTCACAGGATATATTTACGTGAACAACCAAATTTTTACAGATGATGAAAAATAGGTACGGAGTATATGCAAAGTTGGACTGACTTCGTACTCAGTTGGAGAGTTTATAATAAGTTCAAAGAAAACGGTGAGCAATTTGTTAAACTTCCAGAGGTTTGCAATTATTGGATTATCGCTATTAGTAATTGACTGGAGTCCTTGTGAAAATTGGTGGGTATAACGTTTCATTTTTTACATTTTTTTAAACACCAATTTTCTTATTGTCCACAATTTTGGTTGAAGGGGTTATGCGAATAAATATCATCTGCAAGTGGGTGTAATCCATCAACTTCTACATATCCATAAAAGATCACAAAAAATTCAAAAACAATGTCACTCGGGAATTTGAAAAAAACCCCCCCAAAAAGATAAGAAAAATGTCATAATTTATTTTAATTCTTACAACAGTTGGGGCTAAAGGGAGGTTGTCATCACCTTACGCCCCACCCACTTGTTTTAAATAAAATATAAGTGATAAAGAAGAACAGGTAGGTACCAAGCTGTAAAATTCAAAATGGCGTTTCGAAACGAAAAAATTAATCAGCGATGCACGTTGAGCTTAATAATCCAACAAATTAAGTGAATTCATACATATGATAATCTCTTTTACACGACTAAATTATCCCACCTTGGAACTTAATATGAATAACGATATTATTCAATTTTGACGGTCAACAAACTCTGCATAATACGTTTATTCACCCTTATTATATACGGCCTTTTAAACAGCCATCGTAGCTACCTTTTTATTTTTATTTTTTTCAAACTCTGAACCGATGGGGATTGAGGGAATAAAATTTTCAACGATTAAACTTTCCAGGACGAAATTGAAATAATACATTTTGAAAAATTTTTTTGCTGATAGATACCTTCCTTACCGACGGTCAACATTTTGCTAGAATTTTAATGCGATTCTAAACTGAACCGCCGCAATAGATAGGTAGATACCTACCTAAGGTAGGTACCGAAAACAAAACAAAAAAAGTAGAAAAAACGTTCACGTCATAAAAAACTCTCGACTAACGACTTTCGAAGAATTTACGAAGTAAAAGTTACACGTTTTTTTGAAAAAATTCGTCGAAATATCCTAACGAAGTTACGAGTGAAATAAATTCGTGAAAAACTTGCAGAAATTCTTATCGAAAATTTTACGTCCAGACCTGAAGAAAAATTGTACGCAGAGAAGAAACTTTGTCGAGACGTGAAAAAAATAAAATAATTTGGAAAGATTTTACGTTTAGAGACGTTTAGAATAAAAAAAAAAAAAAAAAAAAAAAACGCTAAAAAATGAATCGTAAATAATAGGTACCTATTAGGTACCCACATTCTATATTGCTTTCAACTTTCTAGTAGGTATTATAGAATTTACCAAGTTGCAGGTGAATTAGCAGGAAAATTATGCAAATTTTAGGCAAGTTTGTTCGAAATTTAATCATAATGTTTGAAGTAGGAAGACTATTTCTAATAAAATATTCAGAAACCAAATCGGCATGATGAAGGCTGAAAATGAAAAGAGAAAAACGAGTGAAAGAGAAGCAAAGAATTGATTACAGCGATTTAGAAAAATTGTAAACACAGGTCCATACAAATTTTATATGTTTAATCAACGACGTAAACGCATTTTCGTCTTTATTTAGTAGAAGAAAACTAAATTGTCCAACTTTTACTAAACGTAAATTGCCTTTGGTTGTAACAAAATATTTTTGTCATAATACATGATGAGAAACGTAATGTTAAGGCTGGTATTTTTCGAATGAAAAGTAGCTCATATCATTGATGAATATAATCTCAACATGAAGTGAACGCACCTTCATGTCAAGGCCTTTAAGAGGGAGGGGGAAAGGGTACCAAAGGTACCGCGCCCGGACTTCTTTAGCGGACCCGGAATGGCCTTAATTTAGAAATAAATTGTAATTTTTAAGTATAAACGGTGAAAAAGGGCATCAGGACAGATCCATAATAAGGTTTTTGGGAGTAAATTTTCCAAAGGTTTGAAAAAAAACCCACTAAAATACATGTTTTAGAACCCAAAATGTATCCAAAAAATTTATTTAGTGAGAAGAGTGAGCGAATTTGTTTTCTGAATTTATAACCGCTTTCCAAAGATAAATCCTACATCTAAAGCTAAGAGGGGCCCTTCAGTTTATTTCTCGTGGGACCGAAATTTCTCTCTGAGGCCCTCCTTCATGTAAAAAGGTGAAGCTTCTTTTTACATTGATGCACGTTCAGTTTACATCGAGGTAGAGGTTACATTTTCTAAATGAAACGTTAAACCTGCCACAATGAATAGGTTGATATTTTATTTCATTTTTTATAAGTTTTAGGAAAGACTCATCATTATAACAGAATTTTAGTTTCCTTGATTTCTGATCATTAATTATATAAAATATCTGCCTCAATAAGATTCAAAAGTGAGTTTAAATGATCTGGGTATTGCTCACTCGCTGCACTCATTTTGCAAACTCCCTTACATGAAATCGCTCATTTTTGAACCTCGGTGTATAATATAGTATTTTTTGCATCATCCAAACTAAAATACTTTATTTGCTACAAGAGTGAAAGTGAGGGATCTTAGATGAGTTACAATTTGCAACACGAGCTGCAAACAAATGTAAATTGTACGAGTCAAGGTGAATCACATTGTGCTCGAGTTGCAAACACTATTTTTCACAATATACACGCATGCGCAATTATGGATGGCATCTAATTAGTTGGCAGGAGGAGCCAATCCTATTGAATTTTGCTTTCCTAAAATATTTTTGCTCCCTGGTTAGAAATTCTAAGTTTTGGGCTCTGAAAACATAAACTTAATTGGGAATTTTGCAACATATATGGTATAAAACAAGTTTCTTATTGCCCCTTATGTGAACAAAAAGTAGCAAAATTTAATACGATGCAAAAAATATTGTTGGACGTAAGTACCCTTTCTAGTTGACTTTGTCGCATGGCTCAATTACTTTCTTTTTTCTTTTTTTTTTTTTTTTTTAGTAAACTTATTAAATTAATTATTTGGTTTTAAAAAAATTGTTAAGGAATTTTATCAGGAGTTAGGGAAGGGTGCGAAGATTTTATGGTTTAAAAAAGAGTAAAATTATTCATTATTATTTGGGTCTCAACAAATAAACATCGTTTTATAATTTTTTTGTATTATTTATTTACTATCTCATTTTTTATCTTTTTAAGGGGGCGGGGGTGTTGAGAAAATATAGTTTGACTAGTGCGCAAATAGGTGATGGATACTTTTCGCACTTGTACCAAAAATAACTATTTTGGTTTCTTTAAATGGTTACCTAGTACCTACTAAGTGTACGTACCTATCCATAAAAAATCATTAATTACTGGTTTTTTTTCTAAGAAAACTAATTTTAATGAACTGTGATCGGGTTGTACGTGTAGGTAACTACCAAATTACTGATGGAAGATAAAACTGAGTAAGTAAGATCAATTATATTGAATGCAGATTGGTAAGCAAAATTCAGCTAGTTAAGGTGGGTATTCTTTTTCCAATCACATTTTGTCAACATCATATCAATTTTTTGTATAATTTTGAGATTCTGAATAGTTTTGGATAGTGTTGTCTTAACTATTTAAGATTAAATAAGCATCATGAAAGATAAAACTTCAAGTTCCCATGAGACTTTTCAGAAAGAAATGCAAATTTATAAATGAATAGAAAAATTTAAAAATTTAAATAATCAAATGCAAAAAACCTCAACTATTTTTCTTGATTAATATTCATCCGCAAAATTCAGTCTTCGATTATAATTATATTTCAATATTTTAGGGTACATATTTTGTATTAATTGTTTATTTTCTGACTGGGGAGAAAATGGCGGATGAGCTTGCTTATGTGAAACTATTAGAGCCTTACTCACTACGGCTGCAATGGTCAGAGGTGCTTATTGTACATTTCATCAGTTTACTACTTATTTTAATTCTCAAGTTGCACTATTGAAGTATAATTATAATATAGATCATAGCTCGTCAAAAAGTGTGTGGCTATAACCAAACATCTCATTTCAAATTTTGACACTTGTATGGCACGGTAGTCTTTCAAATATATCCAAAAATTTCCAGTAGTAACAGTACTCGATAATTAATGTTAGTTGTATTTTATGAAGGAAACAAAAATGAAGTCGAAAACACATTTAATGATAACGAAAACGGGTTAAAAATAGGTAGTAGGGAACTAAATTCTATGAAATTGAAAATCAAGACCGGTAACTGTGTTAGGAAAGTCAAGCTGTAAGTACGAAGATGCCATTTTGATAAGTTATTACCATATAAATCACCTGAATGATATTTTGATTACCTATGCTCCACAATCGCATAGATCTTATAGAATATAAATGAACAGTAGGCTACATTTGGCCTAAAATTATCATTATCAGTTATTCTGACATAAGGATAAGAAACTTATGCCAAATAGCTTTGCGTTTCGATTGAAGCAAAATTTTTTGACATCAACCGAAGCACACAGCCACACAAACACGTACCTATGCATCATATTGCCAAGTTAGTTAAATTTCTTATTTTATGTTAAAACATCAATTTTATCACTACACGCAGTCCATTACCCTATGCGGTCAAAGACGACTATGTTTTGGATAACTCTCATGCTGGTATAAAAAAGTGTGGCAATATCATTACAACACCATTTTTCATAGCAGTTGCAAAAAGAGAAGCTTTATTGACGTTATTAAAACGTTTCACAACTATTGTGAAGTTTTCAACATCAAAGAGAAAAAAAAACAAAGCCATTATAGTTTACTTGAAACTCGAAATTTTCGTCTGGAATGGTCAGACTCACTCTGTTCAGTGTGTTATCAAATTTAATCACATAAGTTGAAATTAATTGTTACGTTGCCTAATTGAAAAAATGATAGCAGCAGAAAAATTAATTCTTTAAATATATAATGGATGTGACAAATTTTAAAGTAGGCAACGCATAACGGCCCCTTCAATAACATTAACAATGTCCCTAAAAGTTGATGATGTGAAAAATATAACTTTCTTCTTTATATCGGAAAAAAACTTCGACAAATTATCGAAACCTTCAAACTGATTTTTTGCAAGTAGTTTGCGAATTTTTTCTCAACACGTTTTTTTACTTTTTTCCTTCCATTTTGTTTTTTCTTACACTGGTCGCTTTCTCCTATATTTCATTCAATTACGTCCTTATATGTTCGATGCGATAAAAACTTTTACCAAGACTGGTAATAGCTTACAAAATTTCAAATATATACGGTCGGCATTCAAGGTCCCAGCTATACCTACACTTTAGTGATAAAAAAAAGAAAAACGAAATAAAAATTCTAGCGCAGTGATACTTTGCTAGAAAACCCAGTTTGACAATTTTCATTTACATTATAGATATTAAAAAAATTAATTAAATATGCGGGGACAATACTCGTATGAGGTTTTAGGGGCTTTCACCCCTTGAAAACAGTTGCCGCCCAAAGGCTGGCAATTATTCGTCTCTATGACGTTAAACACATATACACTCGTACATTTGTATGTTTGTACCTGTACATACGTACAGGTAAGATACATTGCACAGGCTGTGATCAATTACCCGATAACAATCTCGGTGATGTCATGGACTGGTACCAAATGCATTGCGGCATTTCTTATCATTTCATTGGAGGCAAGAAACGATGCAACTGATGACATAATATCATATGTATATGTACGTATGTGTATCTGTGTGTATGTACCAAATCTGGTATATAAACTCCCAAAACTGGCTACAAAATCATCAGTGTTTACCAAGGATTTGGCTTTCCCATACTGTGATGTACAAAGTGGCAGAACATGCAATACTGTTGAAAACCTTCGATTTGTGAATATCTCTCACGACAAGGTATTCCACAAAATAAATGAATCTTAAATTAATGGAATTCAGAATCGACACTCGTAACCCCTCACACTGTAAATAAGAACAATAGCGACAGTCGACTTTCTTTTTTTACAACGTTTTATTTTTGTTTTACATTTTTCTTGGAAACTACTAAACAAATAGGCATCGAACCTACTTGCATATTGCCAATTGATTATGAAAATTTCAGCCCGATTGCTTTTATGGTTTCATCAAAATCCAGCAATTTTTTATGTTCCAGTTTTTGCAGAAACAACTGAAAAAACTTAGGTTCCAAACTCCTATCAGACTTGGCCTTATATAATCACAACTACTTTTTGTAAACATTTTAGCCCTATCTTTTCTCCAGTTTTCTCAAAACCATACACCAAAATTCTTTTCCAATTTTCTCAGAAACTACCGAACAAATAAACAGCAAACTTCTATCGACTTATACTCCAATGAGGAAAATTTATCACAAATATTTCATCTCAATCCTTTTTGTAGTTTCTTCAAAATTCTGGAAAAACTACTTTTCAAGTAATTTTTTGTTCTCCAGTTTTCTAGGAAACTAATGAACCAGTGAGCATCGAACCTCTTCCATACTTTATCCTATTATAAAGACTATACCTACGTGTCATTGTAATTTAAGCCCTATCCCTTTGATAGTTTTCTCAAAACTCTAAACAAAAAATTTTTGGCAGAAATTTTTAATTTTTCTGTTTTCTCGCAAATTAACTTACACTAACATAAGGAAAATCTATTTTGAAAATTTCAGTCCGATCTCCCTTGAAGTTTCTTCAAAATCTTCGAATAACAACTTTTCCTAGAATTTTTTGATTTACAGTTTTTTCAAAAAGTACCTACTTGACCAAAAGACAACAAATATCTTTCGGATTCGCCCCTACACAAAAAATACCTTTTGTGAAAATTTTAGCCCTATTCTTTTGGTAGTTTTCTCAAAACCATGAACAAAAAATGTAGGCGATATATACATATATATATATATATACACAGTGGCGCCCATGGTAGGGTCCAAGTGGGGCAGCTGCCCCACTTGATTTGGGGTGGGTGGTTTAGAAGGAGTGAGGTTGACAGTGTAAAAACTGAAGAAAAATGAAAGTTTTTTAATAATATGAATCGTCTCGTATACTAGGTGAAATAAGCTAATAATTTTTATCTTTTGGGTCAGAAGACTATGGTGGCAAAGTTTACCCAATATACTCGTCAGCTAAGTTTGTAGATTTTTGAGAATGTAATAACTCCTCATTAAGTACCTAAATAAAAATAGAAAAAGAAAGAAAAATATCTCTACCGTAAATATGTATTTTCTAAAAGAGTCAAAATTTTGTAACTCTGCTGTTATTCAAAAATCAGTTAATTTTGTTTAAATTCAATACCAGACCATTCTTTAATAGTCTTCAACTACCTTAATTTAAAGCCAAAATCTTTCAGTTTATGGAAAAAAAAAAACTGTTGATGAACCAAATCTTGATCCATTGAACGAATTCAAAGTTGAAACATTCCTAACAGCAATTGATATTATCAGTGGAGAGATTCAGAGAAGATTTGTGGGTGAAGACAGTCTCACAATGGGACTTATAAGAGACTTGAGTCTATTATCTCATAAACGAATAGAAGAAATAAGCGAAGATACTACCAAATTGCCAAATGACGCCTTCAAAGTTTTTTGAAGCATTTATGAGAATTTTGTGAACCTAGATAATATTTGAACAGAATATCAGCAATTTGCTTCATGCTTTATTCAATTGGAAAAGACAAAATAACTTCCAGAATACTTGCATGATTGCAATTGAAGTAACAGTAATGAAGAAATTGAAGACCGAGAATTCAGTGGAGATTCAGGATCTGATGAAGAAAAAACTGCAGAAAAATCAATCCATAGTGGAATTATTCGAAAACTGTTTATTTTATTTTGCTACTTCAATCTTCAGTCAGTATTTCCAAACTTATTTATTCTTCTTAAAATTGCTCTTACTTTACCTGTTACCAGTGCAACAACTGAAAGATCTTTCTCAGAACTAAAACTTATTGAAAATCATCTTAGAACAACTATGTCCGAAGATCGACTAGAAAATTTGATGGTAATTGCTACTGAAAATGATGTTGAACTGGATTATGAGGAAATTATAAATACATTTGCCAACAGCAGCGATAATTTGAGAAGAAACTTAATAATTTGAAAAAAAAATTTCAACCACAAATAAGTTACTGTATATGAGTTTTATTTTACCTAACTTATCAAATGTTTTTACCTATTCAATCAAAGATTTTTTGTTTTATTTTGCTTTGTTTTGTTTGTTTCTTTTTTTTTTGAAAAATACAATTACCTGTATTATTTTATTGTGAACTATTTTAGTTTAACAGAATTATATATCATAAGTCATGGGATAGACAACTTGGTTTTTTATTGTTTATTCAGTTTCAATGTTGACTTCAGTATGATTTTCAAGTCACAAAAATTTTTCGTTCATAAATAGGTTCAGAATAATTAATAAGATGTGAAGGAGGGGGGTTAGTAGGTGGGTGGGTGATTTGTTTGAGGCTTTGCCCCACTCTGTTTAAAATACGTGGGCGCCACTGCATACACATATACATATAATGTTTATGTCCATATATAGAAAAATTAGGTAAAAAATTGGGAAATGTAAGACGTGGTTCTTATTAGACCTACCTTTCGTAACAACTTCAGCCCTCTTCCTTTTGTAGTTTTCTCATAATCATAAACCAAAAATTTAGGCGATACTTACGTACGTAATTATATGATACAGTACATCAATCAAATTAGGTAAAAATTGGAAAATGGTTTCATTAGTTACCTTTTGTCGTGGAACGTAAAAGTTTCATCACCTTCACCAATAACCCCTCCATGTGGTCAATTTTAATACCCCGTTTGCTAACAAACTGGTTAAAAAATAAGGTAGGTAAAGTTATATTCTTCTCGAATAATAGAAATACTTTTTGAATTCGTCGAAACATGAATAATGAAAGATTCTATTTTCAGTTTTCTCTTTCGTAGCTTTTAATGAAAAAAAAAAATTTCGTTTTTAGTTTTCACAAATTTTGTGTTGTTGGAAACGATAAGAAGAACTTTATACCAGTGTATACGATTTTCAAGTTTCATTTTTCACAAACAGATACATTTTCTTCGTCTAAAAAATGAAGTATCATTCTCCGAAAGTGTGTGCTTTACTTACGTTTGTGGGGCAAAATATGGGTTCATTGATGCTCTTCCTTTATTGCTACGACATCGAAGATCCCAATCCAGTCGCATGTGAAATCTTGAATTGAAATACAAGCACTATGGTGCTGGACGAAAAATAATTTGAAGTTTATAAATAAAATTCACTCGAGTATAGCGCACGTACACAATGCTTCGTTTGTGAATAGAAAAGATAAAGTTAATTAAAAATTTATCGCAGCAATATTTCATAAGCACGTTTGCAGGAATCATTTCCGAAATATTTTCAAAGTTATCTCTCCGAGTAGGACTCGGATCGGATGAAGCCAAATAAGCAAACCATTACATTGGAAAACAGTAATATACGAATGAGTCACAAAAAACAAGCAATGTTCTTATTCAGAATAGAAATTGGTGAATCAATGAAAATAGTATTAAGACGAATATCGTATTAAAATGATGTGCAAAATATGAAGAATATTATGACTGATTCATAGATTACATTGCTTACATACGATTCATCCCCAATGTAATTTGTACTATTTACGATTTGTGTTCTCATCACACAATAGGATCTTTCAAAAAAAGGAAAAAAAAATTTGCGGTATATTTAGTTAGTAGAGATGGGGGTGTACCACTACGGCGAACATGAAAAATTTCTGAAGCCAAGTTCATTAACCTACGTATTTCCACATAGTATTGCTCTCCTTTGAATGTGTGATATCATTACTGAAAGGTATTAAGTATAATAAAAGCGGTGTTGCCAGATCAAAATCTCCAATAATCCTCACTTTTTAAAATAAAAAATTTGCACAAAAAGAATACTAAAACGAAGTTCATATCATCTTATTGCGAAGTATCTATGCAGTTAAACTGACAAAATTCATCCATCATTCTTTTGGGTGAGATTTATTTACTTCCTCACCTTTAGAAATTTATGAATATCATGACCGCTCTTGTAATCTTGTTTTTAGATTTTTAATAATCGGTTATGACAAATGGCATCATACGTATAAAACAGTGTTACCTTCAGCTATTTGAAGTTAAGTGACAGAATTTTAGGTCAAAATCTGCACAAAATCTAAAATATATAATTCCATACAAAAATCCAAACATCTGGCAACAGTGAGGTGTTGTTTCAGTATCCTGCCAGTATGGGGAATCTAACCACCAATCAACAGGAACCTAATCATCACTCATTGTCTACCACCAAAACATAGCACGGTATTCACTTGGCCACAGTGCTGGTGGTGAATGACGAGAGCAAAACCGATGTGTAGACATTGCCATATCACTCTCCTCCAGTACATGCGGAACGCAGTATGATACAATGGGGTTGGAGCAGGTGGAATAGAGGCATGCATGAAGGGAGGTGGTGAATGCCCTTTTTCATCCCCACATTACTTGTACACACATTGTGGACCAATGCTCAATGCTGTCACTTCACAGAGGGAGAATATGGACAAACTGCAGCTGTGGTAGACAGTCAAGAGATAATGCCAGAAGGTTATGTTCAATTACATCGGGGTCATCACTTTAGATATCCTGCCGGTATTGAGAATCGAATCGCCAACCAACAGGAACCTAATCATCACTCGTCGTGTACCATGAAAACGTAGCACTATTTTCACTCAACCATGGTGTCAATGGTAAATGATGAAAACGAAGCCAATGTGTAGGCATCGCCACGTTTTGTAGGGGGTTATATTGGCTGCATTATACCAGTTATCTGTTAGTACTGAACATACTACCCTAGGTACATATGTGTCAGTTTTGTACTGTTATTCTTATGCACATGGTAGCTGCACCAGTTTACATAGAAGCTGCACCTGCCCAGATAAAATTTACACTCGTTTCGGCTACTTTTACATCCGAAATTTTTGTCTCAATTTTTGTGTCTGCTACTGTCTACGAGTTCAGGTGTCCAGTGTAATAGGTCTGAAATTTATCGCATATAGAAGTAGCAGTATCATGTAATAAACTGTTGACACTACCTTTCTCTCCAGATGTAAACGATAAAAAAAATAAAAATTCAATATTTCAGACATAAACTGTGGCTACATCTGGCTACGCAGTAACTCTACCTACTACATAATATCTATTCCTATTTTTATAGAACATATTTTTTAGACAAGAGTAGGTATTCCTGGAAAACAAGGTTAAATAATATCTTAAAGTTGAAATGTAACAGTTTTCATTCATGTTGGTTTTCAATGCTATTCTATTCCATATTTTCTACTTTTTCATTTGTAATTGTTGTCATTCATGATGCATTAATAACATACAAGGAATAACAACTGAATTTTGAAAAATATTTCTCTCAACAGAATACAATTTTTTACACGGACTAATATAATTCTCCTTGAACTGTGCTCACAAATACGTACGAATAGCACACGTTTTTTATAGTACGATGGCCAAAAAAAAAAAAAATTCAAACAAAGAACAAAAAAATTTCAACGAAAGAGTGTTTCGAAGAGACTCAAAATGTTGATGTGAACTGTTTACTTAGTACGAAGGTGTCATCCTGTTTCACGAAAACCATGTGTTGGGATGCTGGACTGGACACCCGCCCCCGAGTGATTCGTTATTAGAAAACACAAAAGTATCATCTTTGTCATCCCCAATTCTCAGCTGTCCATATCTCAATATACGGCTGTACAAAAGGTTCAGGAAAGTTTACAGTGCTATGTTAGCCTTCAGTGTAGTCTAGAGGAGTATTCAATCATTTCGAAAAATAAGATATGAGAGATAGAATAAAATTTACCTTCCGGGTGAATCGTTTTTTGGTGACAGATTACTCTCTCGAGGATTGAATCAGTGCCTTTAATATCGGTTTGAAAATAGAGTGGTGCGAAAAGTAAACAATTCTGTATTGCAGCTTATATAAGTAGTCCAGGACTTGTAGACTTTTTATTCGAAACAACTGGCATCCGGTATTTTTCTTCACTGATGTTTGTGTTAAGGGATCCTAAAAAATATACAAAAAATCTCATCCCTTACCTCTTGTTAGTTTCGGAATTGGCATTTTTCTCTGTACTTGAATAATATTTTTTACAGGATGATACTTTAGTCAAAAGATGTTTCGCATCAAATGTTCTAAGAAAATTATATCAAATTTTTGATTTTCTTCCCACAATTTTAAGGGTAGGGATATACTGTGTAATTTAGAAGCGAGGTATTTTTTAGCTTTTTGCAAAAAAAAATTTTACTCATTTTCACCCCCAAAATTGAGCCTGGAAGTTACACAGTTTAACTTTCTGTGTATATGGATAAATAAGTACTTATATATTACATAAAAAATATAAAATGTGAAAAATAGTGTAATATAAAATAAGAAAAACAACATTCAGTCCTCTTGGGATGATTTCGAGTGAACAAATTGGTTGAAAAAAAGAAACTTAACGAAAACGGATGAATATTTTATCAGGACCAATATAACTCAAGTAAATAATAAGTAGGTACTTAAGAGAATAGCATAAATAATACGGCTTGAGAAAACAAAACAAAACTGTCCGTCCTGAAAGGGTAAATATTATTCGAGTAACTTTAGAGAAGAAAAAAATACCAAATGAACTGCAAAATTAAACGAAAAGTATAAAAAATGAAATAAAAATTTACTCTTTTTTTCATAGGTAGTATTTTTTCCACCTTTTTCTATTATTGATACATTTTTAAAGTGAAAAAAGTGAATAGATCAATTGTTTCGATAATTGTCAATCATTCAGACGTTTAATGTAAATAAAATAAAGGTGCTATAATTATAAATATGTTAGAACTAAGCAGGTACCATTATATTTAAGAAAAGAAAATAACTCTTAGGTTCAAGTGTAGATATTGCACAAATTATATTTTTAGAACATAGGTAATGTTTTGGTTCATATTTCTATAGCGAGTGTCAGGAAGTTGAACGGTATAATCTGCAGGATCGATTTTGAGGGTCGGAATAGCGAAACAGTTCTTTTGGAAAAATGCAAAAATATTTTTCCCTTTGGAGAGTGAGAGTCCCTAAAAATGGGAAGAAAATAATCAAAGGTGCACCTTCGCAAAAAACTGAAAAAAAAAAATAACAGGTAAAATTGGGAATAAGTATTTTGTGTGATTTATTTTAATAACCTATACCTATACAGGTAGGTTGTTTTCAAAGTTTTACTCACGTAGAGGGAGATAGAGAGAAAAGAGAAGGTGTTTCCTCTTTTCAAATAGCCATATCCTTTTAAACCCGCGTTTCGTTACATTGAAAAATGTGTCCGATCATTTTATTCAGGAGGAGAAAATACACAGAAAAAGGAGAGTCCTTTCCTTTTCGTGAAAACTCAGAATCTAGTTCTCAGATAAAATATGGTTAAAAATCAAAATTTGATTAAAATAAAACAGTTCGCGATTAATTTGAGTAACATTTCGAATTTTCCTGCATTCATGCCTCGCATCCACCCGTTATCTTTTACCAGACGAAATTTTGAGAAATAATTTTAATCTAATTTTAAATATTTCACCTCTGTTTTTCTCAAAAACTTAGTTTTCACAGAAAGGTACCTAAAGTCTACCCATCTTATGTACTTTTTCCTCCCAAATAAAATTGTTTGACTTATTTTTTGAAGAGCTGAAAAGATATAGCTATTTAAACAGTGAAAAATCATTTACTTTCCTTCCTACATGTGAGTAAAACTTTGTGAGCCAGGTGAAAATAAATGACATTAAATTTTTAATAATTATTAACAAATGTCGTTTATTTTTCAATTTTTTGGGAATTTGAAGCACATTTTGGATTTTTTTCTTCTCTTTTTGAAAATTAAATATAACCTATCTGACTAAAGAAGGAAGTATTTTTGAGAATTTTTTCCAGAAGTACTTTTTCGTTTTTTCTACCCAAAACAAAATTTTTATGTTATGCTATTAAATTATCGGACACCCTGTGCAACTGGTCGAAGTTATATTTTCGTATTAATTATTGGCATATTTTTAAATATTTGTGGTTTCCTTTTCATACCTATAGGTATGTTACGATAAAAGTTGATTTTGGCTATTTATGTAGGTACCTAGTTTTTTTATTGCTTCGTTATTTATTGTTTAGAGATTTTCAAGTAGAGTACCCAACTTTAAGTTAATATTTTATTTTTACGTTACCATATTTTAAAGAAAATAGTGTTTTAGGAATAATATTCCGCATTCGGAAGGGAAGGAAAAAAATAAAATCTAAACTTAGGCTATAATGATTTTTCATTACTTCAATGGGATTAATGAAAAAACACAAAGAAAACAATTGAAAAATTTTCATAAGGACTAGATTGATGGAACTTTATTCCACTCTATACACCTATAGTTTGGCGATCTCCAGCTCTAAAAATTTAATCCAAGTTGAAAATTAGTATTGATTATGTTTTTTGAATACAGAAGAATTAGTCAGAATGAACGGTCGTTGAATTGTTCAAGAAAATGCAGTTGTTCATCATCCTGTGGTAGAAGGCAAGGTTCCGTAGAAATCAAGATGGAATTCGGTGCCACCGCTTCGTTTTCTGAGGGAGATACATCGGCCAACCAAACTACTGGAGAACTTTCTGTTAAAATATCAATATTTTGTAATTGAGAACAAATTTGAAAATTGATTTTAGATTAAAAACAAATTTTTTGCCTTCTATTCATCAAAATAAATCAATTAGGTAAGTTTGCATAATGATTCAAATAAATATTGAAAAATATCGATATTTGTGAAAATTAACTCACAATCTACCTGAAATGTGACAATATTTTATCTAAACCATTGTTATTTTGAGGATCAATATTTTTACTGAAATATTGATTCGAATCGATATAAAAAAATATTTATATTTTGCACCGCTATCAAGTACATATTATAATGCATCAGCTATTGGACTTGAGCTAGCAATTGCTTATCTCATTACCCAGGGCAGTGGTTCCCAAATTTTTCTTTACTCACCAATACCATAAAACAGTGATCATGACTTCATGGACTCCCCCAGTATAAAAGACCATGATTTTGTAGACCCCCATGAGCGTTGACACACATAGAAAATTTGTACATGAATAAGAAAATTTTGTTACCACAGTAGCAAGTTGCAGAACTCTTAGGCCCCCTTCCAAACCCCCTGGTGTTCCATGGACAGTTTGGGAACTGCTGTCTTAGGGATACAAGTTCAAATTTGTTCCAAATACAACATTTTCTATTGTGTGAGAGACATTATTTAACATGCACTTTATATTTTTCTAAAAAAAGAGTGAGAGAGAGAGGGGTAGGAGATGGGAGTGGTGAGGAATGGAGTGGAGAGGAATGGAAGGAAATGGAAAAGGGGAGAGAGAGAAAATTAGAGACTAAGTCGTTTTCTTTTTTAATTTTTTATTGTGTAAGTCCAGGATTGTGTCAGCCATGTTCAAATCCCACAGTGGGCAAATTTAAAAATTAGTTTTTTATGAATTATTTGTATCAAAAAATTTAGTTTTTTCTTGGAAATTTACTTCGACTAATCGCCACCAATAATTTGAACAATTTAGGGCATTTATACTGGTAGTAATAAGTTTTAAAAATGTCACAAGGTACGGGGAATTTCTCATGATAAAAATGTCATTGTTTTTACTGGAAATAATTCCAGTTTTTTTGAGAAAGCAATGAAACATTGCATAAGTTTACCCTCAAAATATTTAAAATGCTGTTTTTTGAAAATGTCGCAGCAGATATGATTAATTTAAAATGTCACAAGATACTCGTTGCAAGTAGGCGTGTGTGAACAAGGGCAAGAAAATTTTAGATGTTCAGAATAAAATTATGGTATACGAAAATTATTTTACATAAAACATCATCAGAAAATAAATGTTTATGCCGGTATTTTGCGAGTAAAAAGTATTTCTTATCATTGATGAATGTAACCTTGATGTAAAATGAACACACCCCCATGCAAAAATGTGAAGCATCTTTTTACATTGAGACACGTTCACTTTATATTATAAAAGTACATTCAATTGACATCGGGTAGAAGTTACACTTTCTGAACGAAACGTTAAATCTGCCACAATGAGGAGGTTGATATTTTATTTAATTTTTTTATAATTTTTGTGTGAGACTCATCATTATGATGGAATTTTAATATTTTTTCGCTTTCTGATAATTAATTATGTTAAATATCTTCCTTAACAAGGTTCAAAAGTAAGTTTACATGACTCGAGAATTTCTCATTCGCTGTACTCATTTTTCAAACTTTTCCTTAAATGTAGACCCTCACTTATGAACCTCGGTGTGTAATATACCATTATTTACCAGCAAACGAAGTCGACGGCATCGGTGGATGTGGCTGTGGGGTAGTATTCGAAAAGTAGCGTTCTTCGACCTTCCTCGAAGGCGAGTCGATCCTTCGCAGTACAACCCTTGGCTGCATGGCGACCAGGAACTGAGGAGTAGTATGAAAGACGGTTGACGATTTTTCGACTCTTAGGTCTACGTAGCCAGCGTTACCATTATCCTCCTCTTTGATTTCGGCAGACGACGAAAAATCAGATAGTTCGGTGGTTTCGGTGGGTGCAGTTGATGAGTTAACAACTTCGACAAACACAGTCTCCGACCGTGTAATTCGCCCTCTTTTAATACATTTCCCACGTTCATCCGTCGACCTTGGAGAGCTCCTTCCGTTAATTTTCGAAGGCAATTTTACGTTCTTCTTTTTCTCTGGATATTGGAACGCAAATTGGGAAAAGTAGAAAAACGAAATTTTAAAGGAAAATGTCCGATTGAGATGTGAGAGTAAAATCTAAAATTATTGATACGGGATGAAAACGTATTCGTTTTACACTGGAAAATTACGACGAAAAGTGCATTTTCAGACGATGATAGACTACGTGAAAAAAGAATAATGTAAATAAACCAAATTTTTTCCATTACCTCGTCTCGTAATACGTTCGGCTATTGAGCTGGAACCGGAGGATACGGACACTGGTTTAGGTGCAATCCTTTTGAGCTTATGGCGAGTGCCAGTGCATGGGTGCAACTCCTCCGACACCGAACCAACGGAGCTACAACGATCCCATAGTTGAGCAAGAGGAACGTCGTCGTCGTCGTCGTCGTCAGGCATAAGATGGACGCAATATTCCATCAATGAATGGTCGAGGGAAAGCAGCTGCCGCCTCATTTTGGCGCGCATATTCTCCAGCGCGTCCGACTGGTTTTGGGCTCGATTCTTAAGCCGGTTCGGTGGACTATTGGCGACGCTCACCGAGTCGACGTATCCCTTCATTTCGATCAAAATCTCTTCGAGACGACTTTGCGCGTCCAAAATCTTTCTGAACGTTACGCGATCCCTAATTAAACAACGTAGGTGCGAATAGTGTAAACGTGCGAACAAATCGAAATAATTGTGTGTATTCTGCATTTTGTGAGTAAGTAGGTGCGTACATAACAAAATTATAGTCGAATAGATACGTTTACATAAAGTGCAATTCCTCGAGGCTGGAGCTACGCTGAAGCGAAGCAACTGACTAACTAGGGGCACAACTTTAAAAGCGTGGCAATTTTTTTCAGAAAGAAAAATCATAAAAAACCAACTACAAGTCGGGGATATAGTTCTTATTAAAATAAGGCATACTCAATCGACGTTAATGGTTCGTCCTTTTTGTCTATTCGTTGCAAAAATTTAAGATACCTGTCGTAGTCCATTCAAATGAGTATCAAAATAAGGGAAAAAATTTCTAACGCAGCAGCGGCTCTGTTAGAAAAAGTGGGTTTTCGAAAAGTATAAAATTAAGTAGTCACTACAAAGTTATTAATAGATCGTAATAAATATTTGTTCCGAATTACGCTCCTATTGGTTCAAAATCAGGCATTTTATAGGCGAAATAAAAACGAGAATAGTATTACCAGAAATACTGTGCGACCAGTCCGCACCAAAATATATAACAATTTATAATATTATTTGCTGCAAATTTCGTAGCCATTGGTCGAAAATTAGAAATTTTATAACTAAAACAAAAATCGAAAATGGCCATACCGTAACTACCATACGGCCTATCCGCAACAAAATCTATAGATTAGGTTCGTTACTTAGGACTAATGTTCGTTCTAAATTTCGCAACTATCGAATAAAAATTTCGACCTGTATCGTGATAACAAGAAATAGGTTTTTATATATGAATTTGAATTATTAATGCCAAAATTTCCCTCGAGTTATGAAACGAAAAACGTACTTATCCCCACTCCCAGGTCGTTCCATGACACCAAAATTAATAAGTAGATTTTCAATAGAAAACCTACGTAAAAATTAGCCCAAATTTTACTATTCACATACGTCGGTTTGTTCCGAAAGTAACATACTAAAACTTTTACCCTCTGAACCACTTGCAGTTTTGGAGAGGGGGTGTTCAACTTCTAAAATTCGGTTGTTCGCATTTTCCTATCCAAATTTAAATTTTGTGGTAACAATAGCCAAAAAATTTTTCAATATACAACTTCCCACAAAAATGGTTTTATAAATTGTTTAAGGCTCCCTTTCCCCCAGAATGTTTTGAAACCAACCTTTTTCTGTTAATATGTTCAGTAGCATTATATGTGAAATATAATTCATATTATTTAGATAATTATTGAATCCAATATATATATATTTGTTACCCATTCTCCCATACCTTTCACAACCCCTTATCATCTCCTCCCCGCCTACAGATAATCCGTTCTCATGAAGAAATGGTACCCATCGCCCCCTTCCATAACTTATTATCATCCCCTCCACTTCCAAAGCCCACCAGTTCTCACGAAGAAAGTCTGTGAAGGCGATAGCGATGATAAGATAATATTAAAATGGGTGGATGGGTAGCGAATACAGATTCGTTTTACTAATTACTTAAATATTACTTATGATAATTTCGAGTAATATTTCACATAATATTATAATACTATTGAACATATTCACTGAAGAATAGTTGTTTTCAAGACTTTCTGAAAAGGAAGAGTGATGTTGGACAAAAAAAGGCATAAAACCGTTTTTCTTTTTGTAAAAAAATTTTACGCTAACAATTTTTTACTGAACTAATTTAATCGCAGAATTGAAATTTTTGGATAAAAATGCAAAGAACCGAATTTTGGGGGTTAAACACCCACGCTTCAAATTTTAAGAGGCCTAAAGAGTGTAATTTTTAATAGGTTACTATAGGAGACTAAACCAACACCCTTACAGGTAGAGTTGAAGATTGTGTGCTAGTTTTATTTTATTTTTTGTAAGATTTGACTCAACCTAACAAAAGCTGTGATTAGTTGTGAATACATCACGCTTTAGAGTTACATTTTAAATGTTGGGAAGTTCGAAAAGAACGATGTTTCTCATTTTGTGCAAACTGAATATCTTATCTCACACTTTAAACACCCAATTCGTCATGCACCACATCTCTCATACCAACATTCAAGCGAGTGTAGAGAACTTAAGACAACATTAGCGGGGTTAGATATGACAAAAAAAAGTGCTACCCACAAATAATTAGTTCTGGAAAGTTCCAATTTTCACTTATAATTAGTTCTTAATTTTCTTTTTAGGTATCCCATATGTTCAGATTCCAATTAAGTCGTAAGTCGTATCGCACTTCTGTAAATAATCGAAAAATTCAAGAAAAAATTCGAACAGGCTCTTCGATTTAAAATAAAATGTGTGGAAGAAGAGGTGCTCACTAAATTTGCTGCGCAAATGGCAGCTGATTCTTTGAACGCTTGAAAGTAAAAATAGCTTAGAATTACTACGTTGATGGGTACTGGGGGGCTCAATAAATAGTTCAATCTAAAAATTGACATCTCAATAATGTATGAAATGTTGGTTTTAACTCCTTTTTTGATGCCTTCGGGGATCCAACGAATGGTTCAATCTAAAAATGGACTGGAAATTTAAACTCAGCGAATAAAAAAACATCACAAGGGAAATACAACTTAATAATATATATGAAAGTTGATTTTAACTCCTTCTTTAGGGTGTCACTGAAAGTCCAAAGTATGGTGCAGTCCATAGAATGTAAATTTAATTTGAACTCAACTTTTCAAGAAACAATTATTTGAGGATGTATTTTTCGCAATAATTTGTTGCAAAAGTTTCTTAATACCTTAAAACTTCTCAGATAATACAGAAACAAAAGTTGAAAATGCACACACACTTAGATACACTGCACATACTGGATACGTCAAGGAGACTTACAATCAGATGTCTGACGCTTAAAATATTGCATATCCCTGCTGAGAACTCAGATATTTATACACCAAAAAGTGGCCTCAATTCTCTGAAAAGTTTTCTTGATTTTTCCAAATATGAATTAAAAACAACCCAAAACATTGCCAAATTTTCTAATCTCATTTTGTGAGTAGGTTGTGTTAAAAAGTTCACTTCTCAATATACGAGTGCATTTGTATCACAAGTCTCTTTTGTCGAAAGAATTTTTCTATTTGAGTTATCAGTTTATTGTGTTTCTCCACTTTATAAAACTAAAAGAGAACTAAAACTGGAAAGTAGAACGGAGAGCTGAATTTTAATAGAACTTGTTCAAAATTAAAACTTTAAATGTAGCATTTTTTTGCAATATCAATCACAGCTATTACAATATATGTACACTGGACTACTTGTTATTTTTGGACTAAAAGTCATATTTGTCTACAAAAATATGGCAAAATGTATCATTAAGTTGCTTCGTTCTTTCTGGATTTTGATGTGGACGACATCACAACACTGGATGATGTTCAAAAATTCACTCGGAGTGACAACCACATTGACAACTGTAAAAATAACCATTTGGAAATTCACCCCTTACTCTGCCTATGAAAACTGTTAACAATGGTTGATGCACTCACCATTTTTAAAAATTAACTTCGATTGACAGTGGGTGTGGACAACCATCATTCTAGTCTGGAGAAGATTAACACTGACAACCTAGTTGATGAAACGGTTGTCGATTGAATTTTAGGAAATTCAACATTCTTATCAGTGATGCAGTGTTGTTTACTTACAATTACTACTGTTTTGGTTAATGGTTATCCATTGGTTATACGTTACCTACATTCAGAATTAACATGGTTGTCGGCTACAACCAAAGAACAACTGATTGTCACCTTTAAGTGTTCATAAAAGGTGTGGCCAAATAGACAAGCGTTTTTAATTTTTGGTCATATAACCATCAACCCAACCATGGTTGCTGAACCAATGACCAGGATTGAGATTCTGAATGCACCCTTGTGAAAATTTATGAGACTCGGGTTTCTATTGATGCCTTTGTGATGTCATTAAAACATGCAAACGAAGCTGTTCTTCTCGCAGTATTTTTCTTACCCAAAAATGAGACAAAAAAAATTTCTTTGACAGCAGTAGCAAAAAATTTAGATTACCCTGTGAATGTTTTATTGTGTCGTTCATTTAAATTTGCGACAGGTTTCCTCAAAAATGAGAAAATTTCATAATATTGGAAAATAACCAACAATATTTAGGAACCTACTCCAACTCATCCTATTCGGTTAAAAAAAAGATTTCCTAAATATACTTCACATAAATCATCTGAAACGAATACATAATTTGTGAATTAAATTCAGTCTTGGTCCATGATTTTTGTTTCTATACAAGAGCTTTGCAATGTCTCCCGAGGATAAGGTCTGTTAAATCTGGAAAAAAGTGCGAAACTCTTCGCTGGTTCTTTGACGATGGTGTTTTATTTTTCAGAATTTAGCTAAGAAAATAAACAAATATTTTTTCTAAAGGAGTGTCGAATATCCTAACTCAACTCGTCGTGTAGGTTCTATGAAAAATTTGTCTAATTACGTCTTCTTCATCATAGAACCTACTTACAATTAAAAAAAAAAAACAAAAACAAAACTATCATCCTGATCAATTTTCCAAGTTCGCCCACATCACAGTACCGACACTGAACTAAAACCGTAAAAAATAAATAAGAACGGGAACTATAACATTCAACATAAGTGGATATTTTGACTGTAATATTTTTTTGCCCTATCGAACTCACCTGCGGACAAAAACGTGCTATAGCTCACGTTTTCAGTTCACTTAAAAATTAGTTCTTATATCTGCACTACGATTTTAGTTCTGTGCGTCCGCTCAGGAAGAAGGAAAAAAAATTGTTGTGTTTCTCAAATAGAAAAATTTGAAGAACCATTTTCATGAAAAGAATTAAAGGATTAAGCAAATATTTCGACACACCGGAACTGATATACAAAAACAATAACATTTTCAGAGTAAAACCTTTCCATTGAAACTTATTCGCCGAGTCGGTAATATAATTCGTCATTTTTGGAGAAAAACCATTTTTCTCCGGAGTTTTATCCCAGAAAATTCGAGAACCAGTGCCACAATTTTCCAATTAGAACAGCACATTTCTAAAAAATTCCAACTATTGCCAACATTTTACATAGTTCGCTCGCAAACGGAGTATTAAAATTGACCTTGGAAAACGGATTAGGGGTGGGAATGATGAAAATTATCCATTTTGTGAGAAAAGAAACCGATTGGTACCACTTTTCCATTCAGACCGAATTGTTTTTTCATGTAGGTATATCTATTTATGTACTATATTATGTACCTACCTAACCAAGTAGGTATTGTATGTATACATTATCTATGTATCGCCCAAAATTTTGTGTTCACTGTGTTAAAAGAAAACTAAAAAATGGAAAGAGCTGAAATTTTCACGAGAAACAGCTCTTATATAGGAGCAGATCAGAAAAAATTTTGGTGCCTATCGGTTCATTAGTTTTCGATAAAACTGGAAAACAAAAAATCCCAGGTAAATTCATTTTTCTAGGATTTTGAGAAAAATAGAAAAGGGAATTGAAACTTTCACAATAAATTATCCTTCTGTAGGTGCAAATCTGAAAGAAGTTTGGTACATTTATTAATTTGGTAATTACAGAAAAAAATGGAGATGAAAAATTGCTGAAAAAAATTTTGTGTTCACAGTTTTGAGAAAACTACAAAAAAAAATAAAGCTAAAACTTTCATGGATGATTTTTTTAAATTATGGGGCCTGGTCTAATAAGATTTTGGTGCGTATTGGTTCAGTAGTTTCTAAGAAAACCATACTCTTTTCATCCTAAGAAGTGTGTGACATCATAAACCATATTCACACTTGTCTGCTCGAAACACGAGTTTGTTTACACTACAAAATGAGGATTATCATTGTATAAAATGTGCATCGATGCCTTTTTCTCTCTCCCCAACATACCAATACGTCTAAAGATAATTCTGACCTCATACACTTTTAAATGTGAATAGAGTAAAGAAAATAATAAATTCCTGAAAAATTGGTTTATAGCAATAAAACATCGATTGACCGATATTTTTGCTAGAGATATTGATAACTATCGATAGTTTTCTTGGAATTTCTTTTCTGAAACTAACAATAAAAAATCGACACGTAGATATGTTTGTCAGATATTGATAACTATCAATGCAATATTGATATAAATATCAATAATTATCAACAAAATATCGATATGAATATCAATAACCTTTGTTACAAATATTGATACAAATATTAATGCAAATATCAATATAAATAAGGATACAAATAATGATAAATATCAATAACAATATAAATATAAATATTGGTATAAATATCGATACAAATATCTATATAAATATCGATACAAATATTGATACAAATATTAATGCAAATATCAATATAAATAAGGATAAAAATAATGATAAATATCAATAACAATATAAATATAAATATTGGTATAAATATCGATACAAATATCTATATAAATATCGATACAAATATTGATACAAATATCGATTAATATCGATATATTTTTACAATTTTTTCAATAATACAGTTGGATTTCAGGTTTTTATTTTAAATTATCGATGAAAATTAGCAAATTTCGTTTACTAGCAAAGTATTGCTGCGTTAAGTATAGTTTTTTTTTGTCGGTATACAACAGGTTCAGTGTTATTGAAATTCATAGCATTATGTTACGTGCTTTAATAATTTTGCATGATGCTGGGGTCCGTTCTCGTTCTTTTTTTTTTTTAAATTCGGCAGACTCGATGAACTTATCAAACTAAACATTTTTGCTAATTTGGAGAAAATTGATGAATCGGAACAGAATTCAGAATCACGTAAAATTTTCAAAGTACGGTGATAAAATGCTACGAATTTCTAGAACACCGACCCAGATATCACGTATTCTTTTATGAAATGTTACAGACTTCAAAGTAATCCGTATTAATACCGATAAAATTGTATATCTGGTAACAATGCGACAGCATTCGGTTGGAAATGTTGAAATGTATTTTTACGTGGATCACGAATACGAACGCAAAATCAAAATAAGTATCTAGATGTAGGTGTTTATACCTCTTATACAATTCACGTACACTGAGGAAAAAAATGTCGTTTTTTCTTCGCCTGCGTGCGCTGCGTGTATATGAGCCGCATTAACACGAAACAAATCACATCCATACAACATTCGCTATCGCTGGTACAGGGATAAACGAATGACGACCGAATGATATTGGCACAATTGCAGATTTGCTTGATTGGTAGACTAGAATTAGTGAAATTTTAGATACCTACCCACCAGTAATTTACGATCACTTCGCAGCAATTTGGGGACGCAAAATATGCGCCAAAGTATTTTAGTATAGTATCATAATAGGGCATAATCACTCGAGTGGATAACTTACATTTTTTGCGCAGCGAAAATTTCTTCACAAAAACATTGCCACGTCGATTCGACAGAGGAGTCGGAATACACGGCGAAACGGGACGGACAATCGTGAAAAAAGAGATTCTACAAGAGAGGAACAAAAAATTGTAATCATCTGATATATGAGCGACGAAATTTTATTCGAAAAGAAATCGGGTTACGTACGTGCCGAATTCCAATTTGGGGCAGGGGGCACATAAAACCACGTTAACGGACGAAAACCGGACGAAATTGTGAATCGGAGTATTATTCGAGCACCTGCGCCGATCGAAAATAAAACAGAGACTAACAAAAATATACTGCATCGATTGACGCGAGCACAACATCACGTGGATGGGTAGCAGATGAACGACACATACATTTGGATCGTGTCAACGAAAACGAAATGGACCCAAAAAACCCAAAGGCCATCCAACGCAGGCTGACAAGTGCGCATTATGTTCATTACTCATAGTTGTCAAATGAAATCGGTTTGAAACCGACAACGGTCAACATTCTAAGCTGTTTGTTTTCGGTAGGGTACGTGAGTAATTTTATGGATATAACTAGCGAGTAATAAGATCATTTTCGACTGGTAACTTGATTCTTTTGGAATAGAAAGAGGTAGTAATGAAAATATTTTAAAAATAAACTACCTGTACGAATACCTATACGTAGTTGTAATCTTACGAGTGTGTTGGACATGGTTGCACTGATTGAATACACGTAACGTGCGTTCATGACTCATCTATTTTATAGTACGACATTTCGTTATTCGTCGTATTTAGAATTTACAAACGACCTTCGACTAGACTATACGCTGGGTAAGTATCTCCGTTGCACAGCGCGCACGCCATCTACCAGATTTTTATTTAAGAAATGGGATGTCTTATCATTACTAGTAAAGTTGTGATTTTATATCATTCTTGCATTCTATCGACGTATTTTTCTATAGTATTTGTTTTGTGAAAGGCTATGTCCGGAAATATTTAGAATATTCATGACTTGGACCTTACATGATGGAAACTCAAGAATACTTGGTATTCAGTGAAGATAAGTCTGTAATTGTGAGCGTATTCTTTCGAATATACTTGGTATCTGCGCCTAAATCCGAAAAGCGTTTATTTCAGATTTATTATCCTCATATTATTGGCTCGATTAAATGATTTACATCTTATTAAAATAACTAAAACGAGACTTTGAAGAATTTTATGACTTCTATAATCAGTTTTTCATCTAAGAAATCGACACGAAAACAATGGTAATACTAGCTATTTTGATCAGTGTCAAAATTCGGATAACATAAGGTATTCATTTTTTTTATTCTCCAATTTGAGGGAGTTTGCTGTAACCTTTACCATATAACATCACTGACTTCTCATCTTATTTATTTCATGTTGCAGTACTTTACTAATAGCTGCAACAGTTGGCAATTCTATAAGAAGTAAATCAGTATCTAGATATCATCAATACTTTGTTTCCTCAAAGCATGTTTTGTAGAATCAGGTAGCATTTTCATTCTATTAAATTACAACTCAGAATTAACATATATTGTTTGTCTGCAACTGTTATAACCAAAAAATTACAAAGTAAATGCTGGGGACCTTATACCATGCAAGAAACGGAGCAGTACTTGAAAATGTTAGCATTTTACTCTTCTCTTCTCCTCAATTCGATACTCTCCTCAAACTGGTTCATATATTAAAAATTGTTTTTTATATTGCTGCAAAGGAAAGCCTGTGGCGATAAAGAAGAGTTCTACCACAAACTTGGTTATTGAAAATTTGAACTCATAGCAAGGAATCGAAAAGAATTCATCTACAAATTCTTTTTGATTCGTCGCCGTTAAATTAATTAGTATTCAGCGATGAATTGAAGAGAATTCATCTACGAATTCTCTTTGATTTGTCGCTAACTTGTGATATTAATAAGGCAAAGACAAAGTAAAAATTACCAACACCACGCACATGCTAGAAGCCAGAGTGCCAAGTGAGATTTAGATGCTTGTGAAGAAAATTAAATAAATTCTATAGCTTCAATACCTCCTCCCATTCCTTCAAAATATCACACAAGGATGAATGCGAAGACATAGTTAGAAACAAAACACACATTTGTCGTGTATATATCATATTTCCAACTATCCCATTTCTTATAACTTTTACCACAAGGTGGCGCTCTTCGAGGTGCTTACCTACCATATACGTATAGCACTGGACGAGTAAAGCTCCATAAGACCAATCTACTTTTTAATGGGAAAACATGGTAGCAAAAAAATAGCCAACCCTGGCGTACCTTCTGCGTATTTTAGACGTTTTGCTTGAGTCCATCAATTTAAAATACATATGATAAAGAGATCCCTTAAATTCACAAGGATAGCGTACATAAACACAAAACAAAATACGTCAAAAGGTACGCTCTCGTTGCCTATTCAGTGATGGAATGTCTAACTAGAAATTATCTTTTCTTTACTGGTCCAGTAATGTAGTATAGTCAAAGTAAAGGACAAAAATATGAAAACAAACAGATAGGAAGAGGACAGTAAAAAATACTGTAGCGCAGCAAGCCTCACTATAAAAAGTCGGTAATCAGAAAAAAAATTGTGAATTTTGACGGTCGCATTAATTGCCTGTAAGTTTATTTGCGTAAATCGTATATTGTGATTGTACGAAATTTGTTAGCTGCTGACAAAATATTAGATAATGTGAAATGTCAAAACGTTATTTCTTTAAATTAAAAATTAATTGGGATGATGAATTATGATAAATAATCATATAATCATTATAATAAACGTATAACCCGATTTTTTAAGACAAAAATGGATGATAAATTATTAACACAAAATTCAACGAAAATTATTCAGACAAAATTCAAAGCGCATGCGCCAACTACAAATGTTTTGTTGTTTCCATCCTAATAACGAACTGATCAGTGCTGCCAGGTAAGTACAAGCCAAAACACCACGAAGCGGAGTTTCAGGGCTTGTTTAAAATAAAATAAAAGAAATACAATGAAGTTATAAAATAAAAGAGAAGAAAACGTGAACATGTGGATAATTTTTGTGAAAAAAAAAATTCACGGAAATTTAAAAAAAAATTGCTTTACCCGAAGTACCATCCGGTTGATCCGCACAAAAATTGGTAACGTACTACAATAATTTATAGTATATATTTATTCCAAATTTCGTGGTTATTGTTCCAAAATTGAGAGTTTTATAATAAAAATAAACACAAAAATTCGAACGCAAATAGCATCGCTAGAAAAACTATGTTTTTGAGAAGAAAAATTGTGAATTTTTATAGTCGCATTTGTAGTGGGTAGAGTCTTATATATATAATGTGTTTAACGTCCAAGAGACAATAAATGTTGTTGGAGTCACACACCTGTACCTCGTACGTGTTCCTCATAACTGGCGTTGCCTCAACACCAGTATGTCCACTACCAGAGGTAGTGGGAGAACTCCGGCGCATCGCCTGTGCGCCGGGGCCTTGTGGGCGGAGCCACGATAGCATTAATTGTCTGTAAGTTCATGTCAGTAAATGGTATATTTTATGGTATGAAATTTATTAGCTGGTGGTGAAATATTGGAAAATGTGGCATCATTTCTTGAAATGAAAAATTAATTAAGATGATGAAGTATGGTAAATAATCATATAATATCAAAAAAAATACAATACAGTTATAAAATAACGTGTGGATAATTTTTGTAAAAAGAAAATTTCATGCAAATTATAAAAAAATCTCTACGGAAGTGCTACAATAAATTAAAGTAAATATTGGTTTAAAATTTTGTACTTATTGTTCCAAAATTGCGCATTTTGTGAATGATATAAAAACAAAAATAACGGTACCGGAAGTACGGTCCGGCCGATCCACGCAAAAATTAATAACGTTTTACATTAAATTATCGTCAATATTTTTTCCGAATTTCTTGACTATAGATGGAAAATTGAGCATTTTACAGCCAAAATAAAAACAAAAATAGTGGTACGAGAAGTACGTCCGGCCGATCCATACCAAAATCAATTAGTCTGGTCTTCGGCTTAGCATAAATATTCGTACGAAATTTTGTCTTTATCGGACAAAAATTGCGACCTGTACCGTGGAAACAAGAAATGGACATATATATATATATTGGTATATATATAGGTACATATGAATTTGAGTTATCGGTGCCAAAATTTTTCTGAAGTCATGAAACGAAGAGCGTACCTACATCCACTCTTGGGGGGATAATACCGCAACAAGTGTAATAAGTAGAAATTTTCTGAAGAAAACTCGTGATTCAGCTTTGGGTAATGCTCTGTTCACAATAAAAAAATAACGCTTAGAACATAGAGAGACACTTTCAGGACGCAAGTTTTTTCGATCTGCTGATAAAAGTCGGATGCTATTCGTTTAACATTGACGTCGTTCAAGTAATTACGCCTTGTGTGGAACAGCATCCAATTTTTATTAACGGATCGTAAAAACTTACGTTGTGAAAGTATCTCTCTACGCTTTAAGCTTTATTTTTTTCATTGTTAACAGAGCTTATATGCGTATTGTTTACGTGCCTATCGAAGCTGCAAATGGAACAGCAATAGTTTTTCATCATACTTAGGCACGAGAAGTCATGAAATTTGGCATGAAAGTCAAAAATTAATATAAATCTTTAGAATTCGGATGTATGTATAGGTAAACAGAATGTCCTTCTGGGATCGATTTGTGGAGTAGAAAAAGCAAAAATCTACTGGAATTGAAATGAAACGAAAAATCGTTATGGTAAATTATTAATTTTTTTCAAAACATAAAACCGACTTAAAAAAAAAAATAATAATAAAAAATAAGCTAAAAAGAGAAAAATAATCCTTTCAAACTTTCTCCTGCAAGATGTTGGTTTAAGGACTGGAATTATTGAAGTCGGCGCTCTTTTCCTTACCGTGTAGCTTAATATAATGTCAATTCCATTAATGTTATGACAAAACTTTTTAATTAGCGCCGACTTCAATAATTCCAGTCTCTGGACCTATATCTTGCTGAAGAAAGTTTAAAAGGACTATTTTTATCTTTTTAGCGCATTTTTTAGTTTTCATTTTTTTTTTTGAAGTCGGTTCTATTTTTTGAAAAATATTATTAATTTACCATAATGCTTTTTTGTTTCATTTTAATTCCAGTAGATTTTATTGGAGAAATTTTAAAAGAACTATTTTTTTCCTTTTTAAAGCATATAGGTATATTTGTTTTTTTGTTTGTTTTTTTTTTTTTTGAAGTTAGTTCGATTTTTTGATGAGAAAAATTTCGTTTCTAGCATTAGTGGCAATATTACTTTAAAACTAAGTAACAGTTTTCTTTATTTGAAGATAAGACCAAAACTATCTCATCGATTCTAAAAAAATTTACTGGGACCACCATGGGATCGTTCTTTATCATTTAAAATAAAGTTTATTAAAATTGGTGCCCAGGCTGAGAAATTATACTGGAGTAAACATAAAAATAAAACAAAAAATATAATTATATATCCGGATCGAAATGATAACCTCCTTTTTTGAAGTCGGTTAAAAAATAGTATTTTATTCAACTACAGTTAGTCACTCGTGACAATTCTCATCATCATGCTGTAATTACACATCTCATCGAAGCATCTCATTGACAATATTACTTGTTTTGAAAACTTGTTGAGTAGATATTTTTTTCAACAAATTCACCAAAAAGAGGTTATTTCCATTATGTATTTAAACTTTATTTAGATATGAACATAATTTTAGACATTCCTAAACAATTATGGAGAGATGAATTGAGTTATTTGTAGGCATCATAATGAAAAACAGCACTTTTTTCTAATGACATTTCATCACTTGCAGATGTGAAACAGCGCCTTGAAGAAATAAATAAAAAAGAGTCAAGTAAAAACTCCTTCACTATACATTAGTGAAGTACTTAATGAAGATTATCAACTTTTTGAAATTGACTCTGAAATATTTCACTTTTTGGATCAAATTTGATGTAATAATAACCTCTTTTTGATGCATGAGTTGAGAACAGTTATTTTATTCATCATAGTCATAAAGTTTGGAATAAAAATCATAAGCCAATAAATTTTTATAAATTATTTACATATAAACAGCATTACATCTGGAATCGATTTATGGAGTTTAAAAAATAAAATGTTATTTTTGAACTTAGTATCTATATCCACAGTGGTGCTAAATATAGACATTTTTTCGAATTGATTCGTATCGATATTGCAGTGAAAATATCGATACATATCAATATTTTTCTCATAACTAATTTCCTTCTATCATTTTGTACTGGATACCCGGATAAACACAAAAATCCGTGCCAATATCAAAGCGAGTATAATTTTACTGCACATATGTAGTAAATATATGCTCACATACCAATGGTGAGATAGGGCTACTGGGTATCCAGTGCTACATGATCGAAGCTAATTTCTCACTAAGAAGTAATTAATACAATGCTTGTTAAATGATAAAATCTTTAAGGTCTGTAGAAATAAAATTTACAAATGGTAGGAGAGTTGTGTTGAAATATTTTAATCTCATTGTAACACCACTATTTTGGCAATTAAATCTTAGAAAATATAGAGATAAAACGTATCGATACTCCTTGGGTAAACATTGATATTGGAAATATTGATATTTTACGAAGAAAATCAATATGTAACCGATATTTTCCACACCAATACTTATAGAGGTTGTGGATTGGTGTAGCAGAGTAGGTAATTGTATAAAAGAAATAAAGATGTACTGAAAGTAATGTCTCAGAAGTGTGTGTAATTGCAGAAAATATGTAGATTATATACCGAGTATGTAGAGTATGAAATGTCGTGGGCTCTGCCCCAACCCACCTGCGCATCACGCAATCCGCAGGAGTGGTTAATGGGCACTGAAGCTGAGGTAGTTGCAGCAGTATGAGCTCTGACTTATGTGAGAGAACCTATTTTGTTGTCCCTTGGACGTTAAACCAATATATATTCTCAAGGAACTATTAGCCCACTACATGAGATATGCGAGTATGAGCGGTGATAAACGAATGAGCGCCGGAACTATGTGTCAGTGTAGCCGCGAGTAAACATACAAAAGTACTTAAAGAAAGATAGTTGAGTGTTCGCTGGAGTATGAGGGGAGAAGGATTGGTGGTCCCAACAATACTAGGTACACATTTCTATTACCACTACCGAGGTAAAACCTTAAAAATATGAAGATAGCTGGTAAAAATCTTGGTGCGAATTTCGGTACAAAAAAAGAAGAAATAAAAATTTGTTAGTCTGCACGTGAAGTTGATTGCATTCCAACACACACAGACAACAAACGAATTTTGTTGTTTCCACCAAAACAACGAATTACACGAGGTTACCAGTGAATAAAAATAGAAATGTGTACCACATTAACTGCGATTCAGTCCATTTGAAGCTTTATTGTTTTTTGTAGGTACCCTTTTAAGCCTGGTTTAACTCACTTTCTTCGTTCTCTTATCCCTAACTACTATATTCTATAGTTTAGGAAATTTTAACTTTAAAGAATGTCACTTCCAATTTTCTTGTAAGTAATGTAGGTACCCGATTTTAAAGACGTATTCACGTCCATCCATCAACGACATTGGCTCAAAAAGCATTTTCAATGTTTGAATAACCTTCTCCAACTCTGCTACTCTTTTTCTCTAGCATTTTGGATAATTCAGCAGCTTCCTTTGTTGCCCATTCTATTGTCGAATTCATGTTTAGTTTTTAGTTTTTTGCAACTGAAACTAAAATCGTTTTTGCACTGGTTCAACAGTTAGGAAAGTGTGGTTCGATAGTCGATACTCCTCATTACTCGCAGACTTTGACCAACTCAAGTGGGAATTTCTTTTTTTTAATACTTACTCACCCTTTACTTTTTTTGTCCACATGTATAAACTCATACGGGTATCGAAGACGAATAATGAAATCTGGCATAGCGGTTGTCAGTTATAAATGCGCGGTTATAGAAACGAAACGCCCTTTTATATTGGATTTAAGGGTCAGAAAAAAAAAAAAGCATCAATCTGTGTTACCGAAGTCGCATTATGTAAATTGCTAAACATGTTTTTCCGCCCATGAAAAACAGGAAAAATGGAAAGAAATAGGCTTGTTCATTTTCAGGATGTGGAAAAGGTTTATACATATCTTTTCTCTTTCTCTACGTCTTGTTTTTATTTTTATTTTTTTCATGGTGGCTGCATTAAAATAAACCTTTGCTACCGTATCAGTTTGTGCTTCGACAGCTATATACGCACACGACTAAATAAAGTAAGAAGCTTTAGTTTTTTATGCTTGCAGGCAAGCAGAGTATTCTTTCTTCTTCAAAAGAAAAATGACTGTCGTCAAAAATTAACCATTCGATTACATTAGGATCGTACGCAAAAGTAGTCTACACATATAGGCTAGGGTTTTATAGACAATTTTTCTTATAAATACGAGCACATATAGGCTAACTACCAGATAAAATGTAGAGCTGTCCACCAGCTCCATCTTCCTTCCTCGTATTCCACTCTTCATGGAATAGTAAATCACCTTACTGTGTTTATGAAGTTAAAAATATTGTGGACAAGGTGCAGGTACAGGTACATGCTTAGGGCTACATGGGAATGATATGCAGATTTAGGCCTAACTAACAGGAGCGACTCAAATGTGACTTTCTGCATCATGATTGTGACCCAGATGTAATATAATTGTAGGTGACAAACAAGAGACACAGACTTTGGGTTACGATTTTATTTCGCATTGTTATCAATTATTAGTTTGCAAATTCCGGTGTTATTATGACACCTGCATGGTGCAGAACAACCCCTAAAAAATCTACTACAAAACATAATACCTATGTCGCATTTGAATTATTTCCCAATGCTGTTGAACATACGCGTCATATCTGAATTACATTACAAGGTGGCCCGTTATTTCATAATGGCTATGTCAGCAACTAAGACTGGTGCCCAGGGACGTAGCTAATGTGGATGGATGCAGACTCCCCGAAATGGTTTTACCGATGGAAAATCGTGGAATTTGATGATTTTTTTTAGGCAATTTCTTAATTTTTTAACTGGCAATGTTGGCGTTGGAAAAATTGGCAGTTGTATTAAAACTTATGTAGCCTAGCTGGGAAATTGTGCCAGTTGATGACTTCGTTTTTTTAGCTGCTTGGAATTAAAAAAATTTTCAGTTCCTACATTTCGTTACTCTCCCTCCTCCACACAAAAAAAGTCTTTCACCACTGTGGTGTCAGTAATGGTAACACTAATTATCCTTATCTATTCTTCTTTTTTAGATGCTTATATTTTTTTATCCACCGATTTCTTGAGCGAATTACTTTTTTTTTATTCTTTATTAAGTATGTTTTTATTTAAGAATTTTATAAAGATTTAGAACATATTAATAGAAGTGTTTGTTTCAAATGTGCATGAAATTCTTGAATTCAGCAGCTACATTACTTCTATTGCTACAAGATTCTCTACAGTTACATCTTTGCATGTCTCATAACTTTTGCAAATTGGGAATACAGAAAATGTTGATTACATTGACTCACATTAATAACATAACGCTTCCACTTCCACTCCTACTAGATAGGTTTCCTGTTATTTGAGAGTACATATAAAAAGGATGGGTAAATTAAATGATATTATTTTTTTTGGAATACCTTATCGTGAGAGATATTCACACGTAGAAGGTAATCTACAGCTTTGTGTGTTTTGCCACTTCATACATTTAAGTATGGGAGAGCCAAATTCAAGGTGAACACTGGTGATTTTGTAGCTGGTTTCGTGAGCTTATATACTGGATTTGGCACATGTACACAGACACACATACATAAATATACTATGGTATTGTGTCATAGATTACATCATTTTCTGTCTCTGTAAGGTGATAAGAATTGACACAGCACATTTGGTACTGGTCTGTGACATCACCAAGATCCTTATTAGGTAATTCTTCATAACCCATATAATGTATCTTACCTGTACGTATGTACAGGTATGAACATACAAACGTAAGTGTGTGTTTTGGTTTAACATCAAAGAGATGAAATATGCCAGCCTTTTGGAGACGACCATTGTCGAGGGGTACAGGCTCCCATTTCTCATACGTGTATTGTCCCCACATTTTTAATTCATAAAAAATAGGTAAGTATTAAAAGTGAAGTGGACCAAGGGGAATTTTGATTGGAACATTTCTGTCAGGAAGTAGAAAGATTAATTTGATTACATTGTTTTGGCAGGTTTGAGTTAACCGATTGTATTAGAAAGGGTTTATAAGACAATAACACAATACAGTGAATTCAGGCACATAAATAGTACTTATAATAACAAAGATTTATGAAGACCATAGAGTGTAAAAAACAAAAATCCATAATTTATTATTTTTTGATTGGAGAAAAATATTGACGATATTACTGTTTTAATTCATATAGAAAAATAGGAAGAAAACAATGAGGCGTTGAATCTGCAACTGATTTGAAAAAATTAAAAATTTATGTAAAAATTTTAACAAGTAGGTGGACTACATATGTATGTAATCCGCTTAAATGTTGGAATTTTGTAAGTTGACTTTTTTTTTTAAATGTATTTTTAATTTATTTAGCCATTTGTAATAGGAGAATCGTGTAAACAAATTGGAGGCTAAGATCAAAACCTAATTATGTAAGAACAAGGCTAGTTTTAAGGGGGGATTCGGCGTATAATCCCCCAAAGTGCAAAAAATAAGGTTAATTTAAAACCCAATTATTCGATTTTAAAAATTTTTCCTCTATGATAAATGTAAATATTTTATTGTTAACCCCACCTCAGAAAATATGTGAATATTATAAAATTGGATTTGATTCACCCCCGAGAAGAAATCCTGAAATCGGGGCGGTGAAAGATCAGTACTACTATATGGTCTTGGTCTTGGCTTCAACTTCAACTTACTTCACAGTGAATGTATGAGCTTGAGCTTAATGCAGCCAATTCGCCGCTAGTTCTCCAACCAAATAGAAGTTAAATATTTCCTTAGGTACTGGGCTAGTATCAAATCCTACGCTTCAGCTATACCTACCAAAGAGAATAACGAATTCATAATTGAATAATTCTATCTCGACTGAATTCGACTTAATTTTTCTTTATTTCATAATGACCTGGTCGCCAAAATTTTCGTAATGAAAATTTATTTAAAACAAGTTGTAGAAATATAATTTTATCAACAGTAAAATGACGATTTTTAGTTTACGTAATGGGAAGAAAAAAATTCATAGACTCATTTGATCGAGATAAATGTTTTAATTAATAATTACACCCCGAACATATTCAATTATTTCACAATTTGTCGACAAAACCACGATAAAATTTGATTCAAAAATCACTTATCGATGACGATTCAATTTTCCAGCAATTAGGATGAGAATTTTTCTTTAAAATTATTTTCTCGCCATGAATTCAGAATTCGATTTTATACCTACATTCCGTTTCCTGTTAGGTACCGTAGTTAATTGTTTAGGAAATAAGGCATTTTGAAATTTTCGCCGCTGCATGTTGTCGTTGTTGTTGTTGTCGTCGTCGTTGTTGTTGTTGTTGTTGTTGTTGTCGTTGTTGTCGTTGTTATTGTCGTCGTCGATAGTAGGTAGCGCGAGTATATTGTATAAACGATTAAATCGATTTTGCATTATAGACGACAACATTTGGCACGTTCGTCGTTATCAGTGCACAACCGCACAAGTAGGAAACCCATTAATTATCAATAAACGTTGCAGCATTTAGTCGTCGACTAAATCAATGAAATAATTATCGGCTTGATTACGTGAACGTGAACGTAATGAACGGAGGTTTTAGTGCAAACTGCAAAACCACGTCGGAAATAAACGCAAAACCAGGACTTTTCTGTAAACCCGTCATAATGAATTGCCTCGGCAGCACCACGATGCAGTAATTAATACTTGTATGGTCAGGTGTGGCATGGAAGACTGGAAATTCGTCAATATGAGCTATGTGACTGTAGGTATTTTAAGTTCAACGGAACGGAACATGAGTAATCGGTACCTACGTGGACTGGACAACAACTTGACCAATCGCAGTCCGCACGGACGTTTGTTGTGGAGAAAATTGAGGTAAAACTATTTCGGGTGTGCAGAAATGAAAGAAACCCTAGCATCCTAACAGGAACGCAGCTAAGAAGGGAATGGCGGGAGGTTCCCCCAAAAATATGTTTTGAGTTTGCAAAATTAACTACTTGTCCCTCTGTTTATAGTTAGTTGTGGCTGGCAAATCGTGCCAATTGATAACTTTAGGTATTCTGCCGGTGTGGGGAATCGAACTGCCGACTGATAGGAATCTAAATGCGCACTTGTCATCTACCACCAAAACTTAGCACTGAATACACTCGGCCGCGGAACCAGTGGTAGACGATGAGAGTGGAGCTGATGTTTAGGCAGTCACCATATCACTCCCCTCCATTACATGTGGAGCTCAGTACGATTCAATGGAGGTAGAGCGAATGGGAAACCAGTGTGCGTCAAAGGGAGGCGGTGAACACTCCCTCTCATCACCATATTGCCCCAGTATACACCATACAAACCGCTGCCCAACGCTATCACATTGAGGAGGAGAATGTCGATGAACTACAGCTGCTAGTGGATTCCCAATAGATGGTGCTGGAAGGTTGTATTTCCCATCACATCGAGGTCACCACCCTAGGTATCCTGCCGGTATGGAGAATTAAACCACCAAACAACAGGAACCTAAATGCGCACTAGTCATCGACAAAAAAAACTTAGCACAGTATACCATCGGCCATGGCGCCAGTGGTAGATGATGAGAGCAGAGTCGATGTGTAGGCATTCGCCACAATAACCTTTTTTTTTTGTCAGTTTCTAAAGTTTGCTCAGCAGTTGGAAATATTGGAGCTCTCACAATTGGCAGTAATTATATATGTATTAATAAGTTGGCAAATCATGGCAGTTGATTACACGTTTGTTTTTTTAGAGGCAGCGATTTTCAAAAATTTCAGTCTGTAAGTCTCGTTTTTCTCCACCCCAAAAAGGAGAAATTTTGCTACGACCTAACTGGGAAACAGATTTCACATGATCATTGGGAAACTATTATATTTATTTTTACACTGCACATGTGACTTCGATCAGACAAATTTGTCTTGTATATTCCATTTTCATTTGGATTTTGCTTGCAAAAGTTTTACCATTTCTGAAGGCTAAATTAAGCTTAGGTCATGTTGTGCCAATATTATTTAAACCGTGGGTGAGCTCAGTTAAACTGTATTTTACCACACGTTTTCTTGGTTAAACACAATATGGCTTATCAACAGATTAGATACTTGGCATAACCAGGCCTTAGATTTACAGTTTATGAACATTCAAAACCAGTGAATTATCAAACATAGAGAAAGAAAATAGAAAAATGGTATTGTTGTAATATTGTGAAGATAGGGATGAAAATATGAATAATATAAAAACACAGATCTGAGGAACTGATAAATAATGTACTTACAGCTTCATGATGGAGGAAAGCTCAAATTCAAAAGTATCCCATCTAGTGTGAAATTTACTGTACATATAATATCATTACACTTAAATATAATTTTTTTTCTATGTATTTTTGAATGTTTAATAATTCTGAACATGACAATATTCTTATAAATACCAAAAAAACAAATACTACATAAAATCTTTGGTGGTTGTACGCCGAGTTTCTTGAAGAAGATAAGTAATTAGTACACCAAAAAAAAGTTTGAGTAATCCTACTCTAGAGGATTACCGATAATAGTGTTATCAGTAAGAGGAGTTGAACATGGCTGATTTCTACATTGAACAGGTATGAAAGTTAAAATAATTATGTCGAAAGAAAAACAAAATTAAGATAGTTGAACTCCTCCCCCCATTCCCCTTTCAAAAGAAAACTTTTCTTGAATCTCAGAATAATAGTATAAATCAAAATATCAGTTCTCCTTAGAAGAAAGGTGTGCGAAAAGTTAGTATAGACTAAAGAAGATATGTGAAAAGTAAGTAAGGAAAAAAGATCCAAGAAAGTGTGTTAAAACTAGATAAAGGAACCCTGGAAAGTAAATAATAAATGAATGATAGTGAAATTGGCCACTTTCCGCATCCCATATATGCTTTAAAAAAGATAATTTCCTGGAACATGTTTATAAAAAGTATATTGTCTAACTAGTGAAGAAATTGCTTTTCCGAACTTATTAAACACTATTATTTATGTTACATGTAAATGGAATGCTCAGTTTGAGCCAGGGGGAAATAAAAGGTGAAAAAATGAGTGAAAAAAACGAGTCAGTAAGAAAGAATTGAAATAAATATTTATATAAAAACAAAATTCGAAACCTCTCTTCCACCCCTCGAAAAGAAAATTATAATTGCAATACTGATTTTCATGAACTTTCAGTAACTTATATTAGAATAAATGATCGAATGAGGAAAATAAATAAATGCAAACTATTATTAATGATCAGACTGATGTAGCCTGGTTGACAGATGACAGTCAACCACTTCTGAGGAGCCAGTTCGATTTTGAAGACTTACAACTTTTATAAAGCAACAAAAAAAGTAAAAAATATAAAAAAATATATGTATTGATTGATTCCATGTGAGAGAAGGTGTGAAGAAATGTGATTTAGGGACGGAGAAGGCGTGCGAAAGTAGTCAAATACCTAACCTAGAAGGCATGTGGGTAAGATATGAGGATCTGAAAAGGTGTGTGGAAAATGGATGACAACCGAAGAATTCTGAAATTCGCCACTTTCCGCACCCAATACATGCTTAAAAAAGACTGCATTTCCTTGCACTTGCTGTTAAAAAACAAAAAAGAAAGTATATTCTAAAAATATTTCAAATTATTTGAGTCTTTGATTCAAAATATTGTCCATTTGTTCATAATATTGTTTTCAAGTTTTGTATTTGATTACGATCTTGTGCAGTCAAGTCATAATTTTGATCTTAGCTTCGATCTTGGTCTGGGCCTTGATCATGTGAAAAGTGCCGGAACAAAACTGCACGAACCAGATCCGCTTTGTTACCATTATTATGGTATAATTATTCAGTAAAATATTGATCAAGGCACTCATTCCCGATGTTTATGTGACACCATCTATCAACCGGTCGAAGGTCATATAATGAAAAATTGTTAACATCGGCCTCCAGCGAAAAAAAAAAAAAAATTAAATATGGGCGACGTGTAACAGCCACCTACCCCTGCGAAATTGCTTTTAAGGGGTCGTATTTTTAAGGGGGTATAACAGTAACTTACGTCCATCTAAACATTTACGTGTGGTGTTGATTTTCGACAACTCGAAATAGGGATTGAAAAAAAATTATCCAGCGAACACGGACGAGGGAGCCTCCAGCGCTTATAAATCTGTCCGAAATGGTAGCGACGAAGACCCGACGATTTACGATTCATCCTCGAGGATACATCCACACGCATCCCCGTAACTTTTCACCTGGTGCAATTTTCATTCCAACAAATCCCTTCGCAAATTAACCGTTCTGTTTGCACACACCAAAAATTATAATCGAGTTGCACGCTTCGCTGTTTATTCAAATCGAAGACGACTTTTTCTCTCCTTTTTTTTTTTTTTTACCCCTCCCTGGTTGAGTACTGTGGGTATACCCGCCGTACCTACTCGCTAGTCGTTTTGTTATTTACAGCAGGTTATACTATGTGAAATTCATAAAATAAAAATCGAATAAAAATTATCGTAGAAAATAAAGTCGTTTTATTGGTTCAATCGAATTCACGATTTACGAATTTTACGCCGTAACTTGAAGCACGTATGCCAAAATACAAATAATACATTATTTGTAAACCTGTCAATAGGCGAGAGGACTATAGGAATTTCGGTGCTTCGTGACTACGCGAATTTACAGCCTGCAATTTCGATTCGAGAGAGAATTTCTATTTTAGGTGCACAATGTTGGAAATTCTGGTTGTGATTCGAGGCCGTATTATTATTTATCATTCGAAGCTGGTTCAAATTAGAAATCAAAAAATGTGGAAAAGGGTTTTGACACAGCTGGAAACCTTTTTTTTGTTTTTTTGTTTTTTTTTTGGGGGGGGGGATTGGAACTAAACAAAAACAAAAAGATGCGAGTTCGATTAGGGCTATACTCATGAAGGATTGATGTGTAAACATAATATTGTGGGTGTGAGTGCACGCATTGTAAATGCACGCGGCCACATACCTACATGCCAACAGTTACAATATTATAAGACCTACGAATTACGATTGTAATTCAGAGTACTAGACTGAGTGTCAAGATGTTTACACATCAATAATTGGGTCCTAAATGCAAAAACCATACCTCCTTTAGAATTGACTGTGACCTATGAATGAATCACTCTTGTGTAACTAATCACTGTTGAGATCAGTTCTAAAGAATTTTTTAAGTTAACTTAAAAATATTGTTCATAAGTACATATTGCCTAGAGGTCTCGATAATTATTGTATCGATGTTGAGTGAATCAGTACTTTACCATATTGATAAGTAGACCAGCAATATAGTAACAACACAGTTATTAGAGGCATTTGATTCTAATAAAATACAGAATTGCCTATTTTCACATACACTCTGTTCACATGAAGAAGGGCGTGATATCAGAATCACCTTAAGATTGGAAGCTGTAGGGGGAGAAGAAAAGGTATAGATTCATACTATTATACAACGATAAGCAACAATTGATCTTATTTTGTAAAGAAAACAAACATCGTGTTTCAAGTAAACAAATATCGATATATTTTATGACATCACGCACTTCTTATAGTGCATAGAGCATATTAATTTGTATCGAAATATCTATATTTCCCTTATCGATATTGAATGTATCAATATTGTTGAGACTGTAACGGCCAAAAGAGGTGGTAATGTACCTAATTAGAACCACTTTCAGTGTTACACCATACCCGAAATATCACGTACTTTAAAAGCAGTAATACTTCTAAAATAATTTGAAGTTTATCATCCACAAACTATCGTGGACCTTAACATTGATTAGAGACTCAATAATATTCTAAAACACACGAGTGAGTTTACACATTTAATAAAATAAGAATTTGTACATCACAGTACATAAAATAAGTTAATATTTATAACTATACAATCACAATTCAACAAGCAAGACTATCTGTTCACTAGAGACTTCTACTAAAGAGGTTACAGGTACTTAGAAGTAGCTGTCGAGGAACTGTGTCTTATTCCACTGAATCGAGGGATTATATACTCATTCAGGGTATGAAAACGTACGTGTCAGATAGGTAAAGTGAGGTAGGGTGTTTGTTATTATGGGGTTATGCTGACTTGTCGAGTACTCGAGGGACAGGCACAATTAGGTCATGAATATACAGAAAGTATATCTATATTCATAAAATCAAATACGGGTAATTTAGTGGTTGTTTATAAAGAGTTATAGGATGATTATTGTTGATAAATATCTACGTTTTTGGTATTTGAAAATGTGTGGACGAATATGTTTGTCATTTCTAAAAATAGACGAAAATATACGTTACAGAGACCACCAATCCCTCTCCCCTCTCACTCCTGGGAACACACGATTACCTTTATACATAATTTACATATCTGTTCACGGCTACACTGAATTACTCTCCACTGCTCACTCGTCCATCTCCGCATACATTCGTTTATCTTACTTAAAAACTGTACTCATACTTAAATTATGTTACTGTCTTTAAAATACACTCTCTTCTTGGACGTAACTTCGTGTAAAACCTTCTTTTGTATGTCTTCATCAGTCCTCATCCTCTATAAATATTGAGTGTATCGATATTTCATTGCACCGATATTTATTCTTCCAATATGTATTGGTATGCTGTATTGATATTTTCTTTCTAGACCAGTAATACTGCCCTTGAGGGTTAAGCCTATGTTTAGAGAGGTATACTATAAATGCATCAAAAGTATTTTTTCAACATCTATAAAGTTCAAAAGTGACCTTCATCTTCTACCCATTAACTGAGAGTTAGCCACAGCCACTGGTCATATGTAAAGGCCAGTGTTTACTATCTGAAGTTATGGCCACCAAGTGTGGGGATGATAAGCTATTAAATAAAGGTTAAACTTATGGCTTTGCTCACGACATTAAAAATTATAGCTTATGTTTAAGTATAGCTTATAGCTTATGAGGTGATTAGCTTAAGAATACGGCTTATGGCTTATGACTTAAACTTCTGGCTTATAATGCTTGTAGTTTAAAAAAATTTTATTTTGAGAAATTTCTTTAAATAACCTTGATTCACCTGAAGATTTTTTATTTTCAACTGTTAATACCCCACAGTTTGTGTCATAAATTTAAATTTGTGGCTTAGTAAAATGAAAAACAGAAATTTCCTGAATGCAGATGTTTGAAAAATGAAACAACATAAAAACCCTTAATTCCGTAAGTTAGCCAAAAAATATAGATGATGCTTATGATTTATAGCCTTTGGTATGTTTGGCTTAAACTTATGAATGACTTCAATTGATCAAAAACTTTTGGCTTATTGCTTACGGCTTATGGCTTAAGACTGATTTATCATCTCCGACAAAATGTAATCAATGATTATGATGACAGCCACGACTGCAGCCTCTAATCCCAGTCACTGTCCACACCATGAGTACTGACCATGACAACTAGTATAAAGGGTTGTGGTCTCATAGAATGTAAGGCAAGTAGGAGGTTATTCCTTTGGATACCGGTACCAAAGCCTGAGAGAGAAAATCCGAGCCTAAGGATCATTTAAGCAGCGGTGGTCCAAAAATTCATTGAGTAGGAACTTTAATTTGTTTAAAGTACCTACCGATAAATCAATTTTGCTAACGAATCAAGCAAAAAATGTTTTTTTGTTTTTTATATTCTAGAACATTCATATTTAGAACAGTTCTATTGTTTTTCAAAATTTTTTGAGAATACACTAAAAATAATAATTCAATTGCTTTTTTAACAGGTCTAAAGAATTGAAAATAGCATTTATGCTCGGGTGAAGTATCTAGGATTTATCTATGTGAAAGGTTTCAAAATATCAGGGAAGCCAATTTTGCAAGCAGAGTGTTCAAAAATTTTCTTTAACGATTTTTAGTAGATTTCCCATGAAAATCTGCTTATTATTTTCTTTTTCTTTTTTTTAGAATTCCGGGCCCCTAAGAATCCTGGCCCGGGATAATCCCCTTTCTCCCTCTCTCATCAGGTCTACCTACTGGTTCAGTAGTTTCTGAGAAGACTAGAAGACAAAATATTCCTGGAGAAGTGATTTTTTCAGGATTTTAAGGGACAAACATTAAGGATCAGGTTAAAATTTTCACTAAAAACTGTCGTTATACTGTAAGTCCAAGTCTAAGATTTGCGTTCAATAGTTAAGTGGTTTTCCAGAAAATTGGAGAAGAAAACGTTGCTGGGAAAAACGTTTTTCCACAATTCTGAAAAAAATAAAACATTTTTCATAATTTGTGTAAAAGTTTAAATTCTGGATGAATTGGCAAAACTAGGTTTTCTAACCAAGTTATGTTGCGCTAGAATTTTTGTCTTTTTTGTATAAATTAGGAAGTGAACAATTAATTTTTCGACCTCGTTGCTATAGTTCCAACCTACCCAACCATCTGGCTTGTACAGTTTAGCCAACTTTTGACAATTTCTAAAGGTAGGTAAATATGCAATCTTACTCGGTAAAAATCAAAAGCCGACAATAAAATTAGATAAAAAGTTTTTTTTCTTTTGTCGGGTGAATTTCTTGCGAGAAATGTAGATGAAAACAGACTGAAATTATACCTACTTTTTCTTCTACACCCCAATATTGCCAAAATTTGAGTTAACGTCATCCAAACTCTGGCTGGCTGAAAAATCGTGTTTGAAATATTGAAACTATTCACGATAATATCGAAAGAATGTAGAGCATGAATAACTCACTTTGTAAATTCTTCCCCCAATTTTAAAATTAATTTCACTTTTTCAAGTTTTTGGCGTTCTGGTTGTTCGAAATATTCTCTTCCTTTAAATTTTCGACTGATTTATGTCGTCTTTGGAATTTGTATTTTACGTAGTAGCGTTTTTTGTATTTTCGCTTCAAAAAGGGAATTTGTTCTACCTTCCTTCCCAGTAGATAACCCAAATTAAAAACTTTTTATTACAAAATTAGAGATAAGGCAATAAATTTAGAAATAAAATTAGCTCATTCGCTCTGTTCGAAGTAAGACATATATCTGATACTGGCTCCATAGGTTTGGGATTTTAAAATCATACGCCAAATTCTTTTTTAGAAGAAAAGTATTGTATTGGTACGAAGTTATGAGATACCAATTTTACATGCACGTAAATTTATATATATATATATATATATATATTGAGAAGTCCGAGATCTGGACCTTAAAATAAAAATTATTTTCGACAAAAGACAAAATAATGACGTCACAATTTCAGACAATTTTTTGAGAGACAAAATTTGAATTCGGACATTATATTATCCGAATCCGAATCCGAACTCGTATTCAGATGAAGACGTGAAGACAGAAATAAAATCTGATTCTCTTTCAGGCAATTATAATGCATTTTATTTCAGTAATGACTCTTCCAAATTCAGACAATTTCAGACAATAATTTGGTTCGATCCGACAGACTGGCGCCATGAGATATATATTAGATGAAGACGAATTGAATGAAAGTAAAAACCCATCGACGAACATGAATGCAGCCAACCTTTTTGCTTTATCTTCGGTCTTTCCATGCTTTGCTTGCGGTTTGCAGTCATTTAATATATTTTATTATATTCTATTTTATCAGTCATCCACATTCGCTTTTGCCTATTATATGTCAACGTATATATATTTCTGCTATCTGTAATTTCATTGGCTGTAAATATTTGGTAATTCCTCTCGCTTTTTATTATCGACATCGCATGTTTGAAGGCAATTAGCAGACAATAAGTGGTGAAATTTCCTTAACAAGAAGAACCGATTTGCAAAGACAAATTCTAATTTTTAAATCACTCTCTTCTTTGCACTGGTGACACCCGGTACTGGGTTTGTCTTTGCAAATGAGTCCTTCTTGCGTAGGCGGATAGCAGCAGGTCCAAGTCACAAGTCGTACGTCTAAGTCCTCACGTTAGGTAATTTAATATGTGTACCATCTTTGAGATGCAGAATACGATTCAATCTGATCTACCTTGAAGACAACTAGGATAGTAGTTGATATTCCAGAGCAAATTAGGGATGTTCTTTCGTCATGAAGGATTAGTAGTGATGACAAACAAGTCATTTCTAGTTTCGCCAGTTGTACATCACACTTCAAGGCGATCTTTTGAAAACACCTGCGAGGTGAAGTATCAGTCGACAATATGATCAGATGGAGTTCTTGGCATCTACTAGGAGGGAAATTTGGTGTGTTGAAGACAACTTTAAGACAAGCTTGGTTCAAGATGACTGCCTTGCTCTGTCATTTAAAGGCTGCATCGAGCCTTCTCTTTGCGCATAGTGGATTTGACTCCATCTATGTTAGTAATTTTCTCACCTCACTCTCACTTTCAACCAAAAGCTCCGAGACCTAAAGTTTCATATTAGGAGTCTTTTACACAACAAAACCATCACTCATGAAGACACACAATTAGGTGAAGACACAACAGCTTTCTGATGGTTTCCCCTACTTGTTGTCTGCCATAGCTTTTTTTTTAACTTTTTATTTTTTTCCACTACACACTTTGCTTTGTTCCACTTTGTTGACACTATGGTTCTTTTGTAATTATAGTCTTTGACAAAATAATTCTGCTGTTCGTTTTTGTAGGTTTCAAACCTTGTATGGATCGAAACTTTGTCAAGCTCTTCTATCCGCACAACTTAGCTTATTGCTGATTTGTCATATTAATTTGCAGAGGTATGAAGACAAATATACGCTGCGTTTTGCCGTGTCCGAAGAAGTTTAATTCAAGTCAAGAAGAATTCAGCCGTAGGACATATGCAAAGTTAAAAAATAAAATGTCTTGAAAACACAATTCAAGACCCCTCGATTCAGTGTTTCGGCTGCATGATGCCCTAAATTTAGGACATTGTGACGTCATTAGCATTTAAACACCACTTTACATTAAAGGTTGACTTTATGACACGTGAAAGGAATCAATTTTGTATGCCTCTTAAAATATGGCGACTGTGGCAGGAATCGATTTCGGACGCCTCAATATATATATATGTATATGTATAACTGAAGATGGTCCCAGTCCAAAAGAAGAGGACAGACAGAAGTGGTACTGCTGTAGTAGAACTATAAGTACCTGGGAGAGAGTTTATCATGGTGGTTGTGAAACATTTTTTTGAGTGAATAAGTGAGTGAGTGAGCGAGCGAGCGAGTAAGTAAGTAAAAGAGTCTCCATGTCTCAATCTTATGATGATTATCTCATCTCTTCTGTTCAGATGCAGTGGATATCCTCAAGAACTTGGGGATGTAAAAAGTTTATTCACTCTCTGGTGGAAGCTCAACAGTTCAAATGTTAGCAAGAATAGGTGTTGGATGACACAGTACATAAAAACCAGGATAGATACGAAAAGTGAACTCTGACTTTTACCAGGGTAGTGGTCAGTTCGCAGCAAACTGTATCCCTGATGTTGATTGATCAGTTCACTCGAATGTTTGGGTGAAGAACCAAATCCTGAAAAGTAGACTTCATGGTTTCGCATTTTTGAGCACACAAAGTTAAGAAGTATGAGCAATAGTCATTAGTGCCTGTTTTCCAAAGAGATACTTTGATGTAACAGTGGCAAAAATGTGAGGTTACACTCAAAGCCTTTCGGCAAGATCTGGTCCATCACCAGATGCTCTAATAATCCTACTGTCAGAGGGACAAGTAAACGTTATCTCGCGCGAATTGGTGAACATATACTATTTTTGATACACCGGCAGCATAGTTCTGGGCATGGATTGATAAGGCTTCAAAAATAAACCATCGTTTCCATATCAATAACGGTAATTTCCCGAGGTATAAAAAGTGATGTTTCATCCCACCGTTTGACTGGAGAAAGAAAGAAAAACAGCTGAGAATAAAACCTCATGAATAGAGGTATGACACAATTTCAGCAGTTAGTGACAAATACGTCAACAAAGTAATCAGAAGTACCTAAACATTAATTCGAAGATGTTTGAAAATTTGCAAAAGTGACACTCTTGCGTGGGCTACAAATGTGATTTTTGCTATTTTGATATGAAATAATGTCCAAGGGTATAGAATGATCAACTTTACTATTTTATGACTTATGAAATAATGAATATTGGTCAAAAAACCGCTGATTTAGATTACATAGGTTTACTGTAACAATTAGTGAGCTTTCCATTATCAGGAGGTAATATCCAAGAGAATCGATTTCTCCTTCGCCAACCTTATGCCTTTCACAATGAAAAAAAATATAAAAACCCCGTTTGTAAATTTACAGAAAGAGTTAATAATGGAGGAGCAACAGCAACACCAGTGTGCTTTCATTATCTGGATCAACTGTCAAAAACATTCTTTCATTCTGCTTGGATGGCTAAGTATAAAACGATATTTTCTAACATCTGAAAGTAAGGATACTTTTGTCAGCTGCAAAGATATCAACTCTCATTCTGAGAAAGGAAAAATTAATACGTTCAAAAGAAGAAACGTATTTCTATTGTAATACGTACGATGCACAAATATAATTAATGGATTGGTCGACAGAATTCCGATTAATCAGCCTATATAGTTTTAATAACTCAACTTCATTTGTTGCTTGTCCCCGTTTACGAAAATATCAAATATTTTTTTCTCGCCTCATAATGAAATATAACTAACGTAATTTTTTATTTTTTATTTTTTTTCCCTCTACTTAGATAAATTATTAAATACCTACCATAAAGTTTTCCACCTTCTGTGTTTTTTGATTTTATTTTTGTTTTTTTTTGTGGAAACTGTTGAGGTACCGCGTGTTACTGACACGAGGCCATCTGCGAAAAATGGAGAGAGGAAAACTGGTGGGCAGATTCTTGATTTCGACGAGTAATTTTTTTGTAAATTTGTTTTGATACCATAAACTAGAATATAAACCATAATATAATTTACAAAAGTCAATACGGTTTCGAAAATAATGTACGTAACTCTATCGCATAGACTCGTCTTTGTGGAATTGTCAGAATAATGTTTGAAATTTATAAATTTTCTTAACGACTTACCTCCTGCTCTTCCTACAAAAAAAAAAAAATTCTTTCGACTACAAATCTCAAGGATAATTGTTTCTTCAAGGACATAAGCTTTCTCTTTGGACACTTTTTCATAAATTTAGTTCCTCTTGCTTTTTCTTTTTTCAATCCTTGCATTCACCAAACGATTCGTGCTATGGTGGCCATATTTATTTCGTGTGTCGAAGAAAAGTACGCGTGTAGTTTTTCATGGAATTTACAACATTCGATAGGTCGACGGTTGACGATAAAATGTAAAATTTACAATGATAGTCAGTTTATGTACCGACACAGATTCTTTGCACTGATTTTACTTTTTCTGGTTTGTGAGAAATAATATATTGTTATGGGCTCGTAGTCTGCATGTAAACATCGACGCATAATCTCGGAATCGTTTGTCTGGTTTAGGATGCTTTCTTTCGTATTTACATTACCAGCCTTGGGTTTAAAGGATTCAAGGACAATTTTGATGAAAAGAACGTTGATAATATCGATGATTTAATCTAGGCTATAATTTTATCATAGTGGAAGTTTGCCGAAAATTTTAAGGCAGATCTAAAATTTATATAGTAATTCCTACGAGAGTGACGGAAAAATTGAAGTATCGGGTTTTAAGTGAAGATTACGGCTCCTTGAAACTGTTTGCTTCAAATGGTTTTAGCAGGATATGGGTGCCAAAAAACATAATTGACCCTTATTTAACTCGGCTAGAAAAAATAATCCTCAAAGTTTTATCTGAAAAACCCAATCATTTTGTGAGAAGTAACAAAAAATGTGATTTAAATTCTTATCATGTTTCCCAGACAAACTGTTAAAAATATGTAATTAAGATAGGTGTATTTTTATATACTGTGACGTCTGAAAACGAACGTTCCCGTCCGAGTATAGGGGTTTGATATCACAATTCGAAGTATATCAATGAGTCTCGATTAATCGTAGAGTCGAGACCACAAGTCAGCTCAAACAATTAGGCCACCAGCCTACCAGCGAAAGCTCCCAATGCCTACGAAGTATGTCGGGCAATTTTGAGTAAGCGGAATAAATAAGTTGGCCGACCTATTATCACAGTTCACGTTTTTATTACAGTTAAAAAGGTTACTTACAGTAAGATGTAAAAATATCAGGTCGTGTAGGTATCACAGAATTGTATTGCCTCGTGGTCATTGATATCCGGTGAACCAACAGATTCCAACCAAGTATATTCGTTGTTGGAATTGAAAATGGTGTAACGGATTTACAGTTTCTGCTAACGGCGTTCACATTCGTATAGTTTTGGTAAAAACAACTTGAAAAAAGGGTGACTTGATGTCGAAACAAAAGCTGTAGTATGTCGTGAATAATATTTCATATTCACAACAAACAGATTTCATCACGTATAAAACGAGACTGACTGTTCACAGTTCAACCAATTGTGAACAGTCAAGAGAGATAAGGTGTTGGTTCACCAATGACTAAAGTTCGAGAATATACACGTCACCACATTGTATAATAGTAATTGATTGGTGTGTCTTTATTGTCTCGTAGAACAGGAATTTATTTCCATGTGGAATTGATGTATTTCCATTGTAATTTACCAATAGTACAATCTTAATATATTAACAGTTAAGAGTTGGTGGTGACGAGAAGGGTAGGTAATCAGACGTCACAATACATATATATTTTTTTTACATACTTCAATACGCTTAAGTAAAATGCATCTGCCCCAGTATTTTTTTTATCATCTTCAGACTTGAATATTTTTAACGATGTTTGATTATGTTCTGTGGTATCCTTCTGTGGTATGCGACACCTAGTTGGACAATCTTGACCAAATAAAAACAAACGAAATATGTAATTCACTGCACAAATCAAACCTACACCAAGATTGTCATCACCAACAAAATTTTATGGTGATGGGAAAGTCTATCCTAGCCCCGTATAGCCCAGCTTTAAACCTGTTTTACCCCTATCTTTATACTATACTCAGAGATTCAAATTAAAATACCAAAAATAAACTATAATTATGCTCAAGAAAATGCCATTTGAGGTGAATAGGGGCCAACAAACACCGAGAACATTTGCCCAGATTAACTTATTGTCATGAGAGAATTAAACTGTGATAATAAAATCATCATATATTGAAAAAATCTATGTATAGACATGAAAATAAGTTCAGGTTAAAAATACATTTTTATTAGATAAGCTTTTATTTTATTCTTGGCATTTGCTCCATGCCAAATAAACATTATTGCATTTTGAAAGATTGACAGGAGCGTGTTCACAATGACCAACCAACACAACCATCATTATCAAGATAGAATTGAAATTTTGATCCCAGGGTTAATAATTAAAACACAATAGATTCAGATATTTCAAGTTGTTATCAAAATAATACCACATTAACCAATCAAAATTATTAGGGTAATTTTTCACCAACTTTTTACAGTGATAAAACTTACCCTAGTTGGGTAAAACAATCATCTCATTCTGAATAACTTGAGTTATTACCCGGACGTTCATTCTGAACACGCCCCAGAATGTAGAAGTATTGAAGTATTTTGTTTCTTTTTTGGCTTTAGCTTCATGCAAAATAAACATTATTTCTCTGAGGAAGGTTAGCTGCCGTATTGGTTTATATTTAAATTGCAGTAGTGAATGGAATAAAAGCTTATAAAAAAAGAAGACTGGGGTGTGATATGTGTTGCCTGTGAGAAGGACAAAGCAGAAAAAACAATATGAACATAGGAAGGACGTGTAAAATGTTGCAGCTGGATGAAAAATTTCAAGTTGGGGAATGGAAAAACTGGTTTTGAAAATAGATGGTACTGAGGTGCACATAGATATTATTGCCATCGAAACCGCCAATGAGAAAATCTCGATGGTGGAGTTGACGCATGCGGCTATATACTAATTAAAATTAAAATTACAAGTAAAATAAATTCACCTTTTTGAACGCCCAGTGATCAAATAGTCCGCAGATTTATCTTACAGCCTATACCTTTTTTCCTTCTCTCGTAGCCTAGAAGTTAGGCTACGTGTATAATCTTGCTTCCCTAACATAATCTCGTCAAACAGAAACTTTTTCTACATATATATAAACTTCCGTGGACCGGTTCTCTTTTCTTTTCCTATTTCACGTAAACTCGTTTCATAATTTCATAATTTTTCCTGTCTATTACCATTCTTTTCTTTCCATATTTTTCTTATCATCCACCACGTCCATCATACTCGTCACATCACTTTATTATTCCCTCTTTTTTTCCTTCTAGAAACTGTTACCACGGACAAATTTCTGCTCTGTATCTACGTGTATTTTTAACCATCCACTTCCCGTCCTTTGGTACCTTGACCTCTGACGCACCGTAATATAATTCTTACCTTTTTTTTTCATCCCCTCTAACTTCCGCAGATGGACTGCTTTTGGATCCGGGCTTCAAATTTTCTTCTCTAGTCACTTTTTACTTCTTCTATTTTGGATGCTCAATTTTATACACGCATTTTTCTTAATAATGTTATACATATTTGTTAATTTTAGACATTTCATGTTGTAAATGAATATGAAATACTTCGCCGGTATGAAATATCCGTGTATTTTTTCTTTTTATAATACACTGAATTTTTGAATATGATGTGTTAACTTTATTATGGCAAAGGGGTAAAAAGGTACGTACAGTTTTTAATTATTGGTTCTATGGTTTCTGTGTTGTTTTGTCCGGGATGTAGGGAATAGCCGTAGCACGGGGATATAATAAAATGGTCCCCTGACATGGTCTAAATTCGAGTCCACGGACACCTGGCAGGCTATTCTGGGTTGGGTGGTGGTAATTCTGTGACCACAATCCAGTGTAGGTGGTTTTACCAAGGTTCATGGGGCTGTGTCAATGGTTGTATAAAGATATTGGTTGGCCTTGCAGGTAGTGGTGGCCGTTTGTGACCCCCCTCCCATACCACTGAGTACAGGGAATGAAGTTTAATGTGGAGGGAATTTAATTTGATGGCAGAGAAAATACATTCGTTGTGAACAACCACAACCAGGATGTTAGCCTGGCCAAGGTGTTGGCAGAAAATTTCATCAGGAAATTTTGAATTTAAGTTTTTAAAATTTTTGAGATTATTCAGCGTCTGAGAGTGCTTGGAATTTATTTTTATTTCCTATATGGTAAGCCCTAACTGACAGTTTGTTCGTTTAGCACAAATATAGTGCCTAAGACATGAATGATAGATTTTAACATGTATACGCATGCGAATGCATAATTTTTCTACAAATTTTTTTTCAACCTACGTAGATATGCATCTTTTCAGGTCGTACTTGGGGATAAAACTGACAACTCAAAAAATAACCTGTAAATATTATATTACGTGATATAAAGCTACCTACTTATTGTTTGCTATATTGAATAAGAAGAAAAAATTATAATTTAAGATATGATCTTTGAGTATGGAAAGAAAAATTATTTAAAAAAAAATTGCTTCCATTGTTGCCAATCGATGGTGAAAATGTAACCAAGGAAAAAAAAATCGCAGAAAAAGATGAACCATTTTGTGTAGAAATTGCTGTAACCTAAATGCGGTAGATACGTTAGATGGTTTTATTTATTTAAATTAAGAAACCCGTTAAGGCAGAAGGTAAAAGATTTAAATTTCTATCGAGAAGCGTATTTCTATCGAAGAGGCTATGAATTTTTAATAAAAAAAGTTCTTTCGTCGTGAACGTTGAGTCATATTGAATAAAATAGACTTTTTCTCCTCTCTTTTTTTCCAGTTTCCAAGTTAAAACGATGAATGTTCCGAGTTTGAGAAGAAATTCGAAGAAAACAATTTTCTCGATGCCCAGTGGTACAATGGAAAATAGTATTTTGCTTTTCATACCTTCATTTTTTTATATTTTTTTTTGCTATTCCTAACATTACCGATGATTGAGATTTACTTAGAATATTGTAAGGTAAAACAGGTATATTCGAAATGAATATTACGTCCATTTGGTCGAGAAAAATATTTCTAAACTGCAAAGTAGACGAATACTTTCTTTAAGCTGAAGATCCAAATGAATAAGCTAAGCCTGTAATAGGATCTGGATAAAAATGTATTATCGACTGAACTGAACAATACAGAAAATTACGGGTTTTTTCGCGTGGCATGATGATTATGTTGTTAGAAGTCAAAGAAAAAATAATGGTTACTGAAATCGATGGCTTTTCGACTTGAGACTTTCGTATTTACGATGTTTCCTTTGTCGGTTCACTACAGCTTGTGTCTTCTCTTGAGGTTCATTCCAGTCTTCGTCCTTTTATTTAGGAAGATCATATTTAATTTATTTTTTTTTTTCTTGCAATATTTGGAAAAATTAGTAACTTGTAGATGGTGGATATTCCGTTATTATTTTCATTCACTTTTTGGTAGTTATGTGTATATGATAGTGGGTAGGTAATGTAACGGATTCCGAGTTTCAAGTTTTGTACACATTTTTAATATTGACAGATAAGCCGAATTTTGTGGACTTAATAAGACTCTTTACTTCAATACACCGAAGTACCTTAATTTATGTTTCATTCATTTTGATGTTTAGGTATCTATTGAGCCGAAAATTTTTTATTTACTTAGAATTTTGTGTCTACAAACACATAACACGACATAATAATTGATGAAATAAAGTCTTCCGAATAATTCTGTGCATTTATTGAATAAAATAACATATGTAGGTACTGAGTAAAAACAGGAATATTCATCGTATAGTTTCTCGATCAATGAATTAGCCCCCAACATAGCCGGAAAATATAGAAAATGGTGCCAATCGTTTTCTCTTCTCATGAAACGGATAATTTTCACCATTCCCAACTCTAACCATTTTGAGAGGTCAATTTTAATACTCCGTTTGCAATCAAACTGAGTAAAAAAAGGCTAAAAATAAAGAGTTGTTTTCCCAGCTCTTTATTTTTTGCAGATTTTTCAATTAAAAGAAAGAAGAGAAATACAATGAAGTGACGTTGAAATTGTTTTTGTTAAATTTCAAATTGCTACTCCAAGTCTCCAAAAAAATAACCAATAGCAACTCACAATGTTCAAATTTTTGATGACCTTGTACGTCTTCTTATACAGAACATTTCACGGTAATAATTGTCCATTCTTTTAAAATTTGTCTCCGCTTTCGACTTTTTCTTCATTTCTCTGTAATAACAAAAACCGTACACTTTACGATATACGAAAACGAATTTACTTTCATTCTCCATTTAGCTGTTTTTCTCCCGTGTTAGTCGCTTTGTTCTTTTTCATTTTAACTTTTTTTCCCCTATTTTTACTTTCTTTTCATTTTTATTTTTTATTTTATTTATTTATTTATTTATTTATTTTTTTTTTTTTTTGAAAACCGTAAAATGGAAACCAAAGACTGTTTTTTTTTTTTTTTTAATTTGCTGTGTGCCACCATCGACCTTCAACACTTTACAAACACTTCGTCGCACCTTCGAAAATGTCCGTTATTTTTAAAACGTAGGTATACTTTCCCGAAGTTTTCTCATTGTTTGCTTTTCTGACATCTCAGCTTGCTCAAATATCACGTTTGTCCCGTACCGAATCCCCGACAAAATGGTTCTAATGAAACGTTTGAAATACGAAAATTCCGAAATAAATTATACTCCGATTCGATGTACAGCCGAACACACATTGTCTCTGTTGGCGTGCCGGCGACTGCGGCTGGACCACCAGAAATACAAACAGACAACTAAGAATCCAGAAATATCTCTTCAGACTACGGATGCCTATTACGAAAGTTACATCAGGTTCATATTTGGTTAGGAAAAAGTAAGTCTTAATCTAGCCTTGAATAACCTTGTCAGAGTTTGTCTTACCACAATTTTAGCCATGCATCCAGGTTAATTAAAACACTGAAATGGCCAGATGTTGTCGAGCAACTACTATTTGGAGAATCAGGGGACCAACAAACACTGAGAGTAAGCAACCAAACGTTTAGTCCATTGACACAAAAAATTTAGCCCATGACAAAAGGCGTCATGTATTAAAAAAGTTTAAGTACATACATGAAAATAAAAACATAATAAGAGAAGGTGTTACTTGTTATTAGAGTAAACGCTAGTTAATCAAGCATAAAAAAAAAACAGTTACTTATAGATGTATAAAATTGGCTGCTTGGTGAAAAAATCAAGGGTGGGAGAGTAAAAAAAAAGGTTTGGGAAAAGAGAGATAGTACAGAGGTACACGTATCTTATTATTACTTAACATACAGGAAGCAACCCTCAGTGGTAGAGTAAAGGGGGAGGTATAAAAAGGTAAGAGAAATTAAAAATAGAGGGAAAAAAAATGTTTTTGTCGAGAACAGCTGAGGCTAAGCTTTTAGCCTAACCACAGCCTTCCTGGGAAAAATTATTATTATTTTGAAAATTTTTTATTATTATTATTATTAATATTATTATTATTACTATTATTATTATTATTATTATTATTATTATTATTATTATTATTATTATTTGTTGCTGAAAATATTTCATGTTAGAAATATTTAAACAAATGAGATAATTATACTATTTTATTTCTTTATTAATTTCACTTTAAATATTACATTACGTTTTTAACTATCACTATTGCTTCTACTTAAAATTAGTTTAAACCTAGTTATCCATAACATCTAGTATGGACCTTAACTTTACAGCCGCTGTTAACACAGGAATGAATTTGTCTTCGAAAGGAAGATAATACATTGTCTGTAATTTAATTGTTATAATCCAAAATGGCCGACCTAAAATAGGTGGCGTGACGTGGAACATGAGCACAACTTCATTGGATATTTATGAACCATTTTCTGGCAAACAATTGGAAATAATGGCGTCTGAAAAATGTCTAACATTCGACTACTTTTGTTTTTTTCGTAGGTACACGCACTGATAGATGTTTTTCTTTTGTTTTTGTTTTTTTGTGTTTTTTTTTAATATTTAAATTTTTAATCAAAAGTTGCATTTTATTTCGCAGAGGTTGGAAAAGGCTCCTTGTTTTTTTTGGAAAATTAACTGTAAATATATGCGTTTACGTCTTCATATTTATTCGGCCGGAGAAATAGCTCGCATTTGTTTTTCTGCTTTATTTGTCTTCTAGTAATATATTCATAGCAGTATGAATTTTCAAAACTTGAATGAACACAAACTGTATGAAAACAGCAAATATCAAAATTTTTCTTTTATTCAAGTTGTATACCTGTGGCACACACATATCGGCGGAATTCTCTCATCACTACCAACTGGCGCCAAGCCGTGTGATTACGGTGCTGTATTTTTATTAGTAGTGACCACTAAGTTAGGTTTCTGTTGGTATGGCAGTTTGATTTCCCGTATTAGCAGGATATCTAAACTGGTGACCTCAACGCGATCCAAGAAGGCGAGCAGATATGCCATCTCTTGGTAGAATGCATCAGCCACTAGTACACCTACGATCATTACCCAACAATGTGACGGCATTGAGCGCACTAGTGTAAAATGGTAGTACGTACTGGTACAAGGTGGGGACATATGGTGAGGGCATCCTCTGTCCCCTAATTAGCACTTACCCTTCTACCTGCTCCTCCTTCATTGTATCATACTGCACTCTGATGTACTGGGAGGAGTAGTGTGGCATACACATATCGTCAGAATTCTCTCATCACCACCAACCAGCGCTGTATTTTGGTTGGTTGTGATGATCCAGTTAGAGTCGGTACAGCAGTTTGATTCCCCATACTGGCTGGATACCTAAAATACGTATGTCAGATTCTAAACATTTCAGCTCTGGTTAAAAGCTACAACTGTTAGGTTTTTTATAAAAAGTTTCTGATGTTTGAACGGAGTTATCCATATTTCCCTGTTAATTTTTCTTTCTCTTCAATATTTTGCCACTAATTCTTTCTACAGTATGAAAAATCTAATTATTTATTAACCCTCTAAAATGCTATTTCAGATGATGAAAATTTTCTACATTTCTTATGTAAATAGTGATGTTGAAGATGAAAATATGTTTAGCGTTACAGATTTGCCAACAACCACAATTCATCCATTCAGCCATTAAGATGGAAAGAGGATTCAGTAGGAAGGTTGATGGTAGGATACCCTCCTAGATATGCAATATTTACAGACTAGCAGCCTTATCTCATTCGCTCGGGAAATTCATAATTATGACAACCTATGGGTGCTTCTGCTCCCTTCTCCTTGTCTGAGCGACCCTCTTGCATCTTGTAAACCACATAAACCACATTCCCTTAAATTTCCTAAGTCCATAATTATAACTTCGTTAACCCCTCTGTATACCTTTTGTCATTGCCCGCTGCCAGAGTAGTCATCAAGCCTCTTATCCGCCCCTTTCACACCTACAGAACGCCCCTTAGACAACTAACCCTCCCCTTAAAATTATTAAATCCAAAATTATGATGTCATCAACCTCTCCAGCTGCCCTGTTTTTGGCTTTCATCACGGTACCTTTCAGACCCCTCACCCCCGACCCGATCTGTCACCATGGTGTCAACGAAGTTTATCATTCGCCCTTGGCCAATCGCCTTAACAGATCTCACGACGATGACGCGAAAATGTCCATACAAATTTTTGATTGACCCCAAACCTAAAAAACATATTCATATTAATATCAATCTACACCTGCTGGAAAGAGAGCTAAATAGGTATTGCTAACCCTTTCACCGATTATTTTATCTCATAATAGTGCTTTCAGTCAGCCTACGTAAATGATGTGTCGCATTTCTATATTGACTGTGTCTCCATTCAAATTACCACTTGACAGTAAGTAGACTCTCATATTTTACTATCGTCTCACCAATTAATATAATAAGCGCGTTTGACTAGACCAAATTCTGCACAGTTTGTTTGAGTTAAGTACAATTTTTTTTCCGAATTTCGTTCGATTGTAATACAGATTTACAAATTACAGTACAAGGCGAGGTACCCACTGTCAAAGTTACAGGAGATTTGAATGAACGTTTCTACGATTGGAATTACGCAAAAACGCCAGGTTTTGAAAATGGTTTTTTATTTCTCGTTTTCCTATTTGCGTCTGCACTTTTGAGTTCTTATATCACTAACACACGAATTCGACTGTTTCTCTAATTTTAATTTCGTCCGGGGAAATAATTCACAAAAAAAAGAAAAAAAAAACACAATTACAGTGTACAGGTACCTGTATTATTCACCTAGGAACCTGTAACACGTCAAACCCACCTATTATTTTAGTCTCTCAGTTAGGACTTGAAAAATATTCATTCTCTACTCACAAAGAGTGACTCATTCACGAATATTCTCATTTCTGAAATGTTTTACACCGATTCTGTCGCACAATTTTATATTATCCCCAAGAATATAATACCTACAGGGTTGGTAGTTATCTGGTATCTCTATTCTTATTTTCCTAACCTTCCGGTTTCATTTACTTACTCCGACAAAGAAATATGCCGGAAAGTGAAGGGAAAATTTTGCGACAAAAGTTTTCCTTCTATTCCTAAATTGTTGCGTATAATATCTTCTTCACAAGAAAGCTACCCCTAACTCCACACCCCATCATCCACCAAAATCACTTTGCGGAAATAATATATCGCCCTACGTTTTGCAAAAAGTATCTTCGTTCTGTAATTTAAACTCGTAAAAAAAAAGAAGCAACAACAACCAAAAATGAGAAAAAAATCTGCGCAACCACCCCCAAAAATTTATAAAAGATAGGTAGACACTTTTGCATGTAGAAATTGGACTGTATACTAACTTATTTTTATTCACTTTTTTTTGTTCGTCTTCGAGTCTGTCGTTTTCTTCTATTTGTACAAATTTCGGTTTGGTCGTCTTTCGTAAGTAAAATGTAAAATTTATTCGCAGAACTTTGTTGTCATTTTACTATAGGTACCTATAGGGTGTAAGATATGACTTCATATTTTTCACGAGTAATTCGTATTTTATTTTGGAAGTAGGTAGTGAACGCACGTGTTACTGCACAAACGATAATATGCAGTACCAAATAGAACGGTTTTCTAGGGCAGAAGAGGGTTTAGGGGCATGTTGTTGTTTTTATTATTATTTATTTTTGCGACACAGACGCGACGTGTAGGTAAATGGTTTTCTTTGTGTTTTTGCTTCAGCCTGTAATTTATCGAAAAATATCGGTCCGAGTGAAAAGCAATATCGTTTCGAGGTAAATTCGTATTTAAAAATCATTTTACAAAGTTACCATTTTCTTTTTCACTCAACGTCTCTTTTTCCACGATGCTCATGCTTTCCATAGACCCAATCGTTATACAGGTTTTGGAATTTACGATCAAATCGTAGCGGATTTTTTTGCCCTTCCTTCCCCTTTAGCATTTTGCAAAATCTGATTGAAAAAGTGGAGTAGGCCTACACGACATCAGTTATCCATTATACGTCGGATGAATTTAAATTTGCGCCCTAAAGTTCGAAGTGAATCGTCTTTCTTCTACTTTATGTTAGCCGTTTACCTGCAATTACGCAGCCTCGACTATGCGCACGTGGACATCCTTCAAGTGGAATTATCGGCCTGAAGTAACGCAGTTTTCGCAAAGAACAGGAGTTTGTTGCGCTACTAATCAATTAATGAACAGACGCAATACTGCGATCGTATTAGTCTTGGTCTTGAACAGCCAAATATTGAAATTTCAATAGCCTAAGTACTTATTTATGACGAAGTTACACTTACTATTCGTGTCCTTTAAAAATAAACGAGAATTTTCACTCGCCACGAACACCTGTAAACATTAAAATATGGAGAAAGGGCGAAATAAATGCTGTGAAGTAGACAGGGTGTCCTAGTTTTTTCTTCCTATCCGCAAGGGTATGATAAAACTCGTTAAAACGAGAAATAAAGTTCGCTTCGCGTATGCTCTCTCTTCAAAACTGGCCTAGTTATAAGCCAGTGAAAAAATATGAAAAGACAAATTTCAGAAAAATTAAAGAAAAAAAAAAACTTTTTAAAAGTCCTTCTTACCTCTCTTGATAAAGTCATAAATGCCCTAACACGTTTAAAACAGGAAAAAAAAGTTTGTGTGTGAGACAAGTTGCATAGCGCATGTTGAAAGCAGTTTCGTGATAACATGTTTTTGTAGAATTGCCTTTCAACTTGCGTTGTGCAACTTGTTTTACCTCCATACTTCACAATTTCAGACGATTGAGCGCTGTTTGGACTCTACGAAGGTGAATTAGCAGGACTTTACGGTGCTTTTTTTTCTGAAATTTGCCCTTCCATCGTTTTTTACTGGTCTACAACACACTCAATTTTTAAAAGAGGGCATAAAATATGTAAAGAGGACTGCATCAGAACGAGTTCCATCATAACCTTGTGAGATAGGAAAAGAAACTGGGACACCCTATATAATTAAATATAAAATACGGTGAAATTAGTGAATTATGTTGAAGGGCCATACATTCCCTCAAACCTCACTCAGAAGGCATATATTACACATGACCTATCTTAGTCACACCAAACGAATGGGAGGACTTGGAGATCTGTACACCTTTAGCCAAGAAAAAAATGCTTCAGATCCAGAAATAGTGTATTTTTATCAGTTTTTGTGGGTCAGTAAAAACCACTGTGAATGTATGGACCCCCAAATACGCCCTTTGATATCACAAAAACAAATTGAACCTCACTGACGAACAAAGCCCATATTTGAAGTTTTGGGACACAGGGTTTTCATAAATCTCTGGCTCCATACTCACATTTCTTCCTCGATGTTAAAATAATTGCCTACACCCAATAAAAAGTTATTTTGAAAAGATACAACAATGTTTGTGTGGGGACTCTACGTGTATGAGGTAAAGGGGCTCGCATCCCTCAATGACAGTTGGCGCCAAAAGGCTGACATATTATTTGTCTCTATGACATTAAACAAATAAACAAATGTACGTTTGTATGTTCTTACCTATATGTACATACAGTAAGTTACATTGTTTGGGCAATGACAAATTTCCTGGTAACAATATCGGTGATGTCACAGCCTGGTACCAAACGTGCTGCGTTGCTTCTCATCTCTATACAGAATAGGAAATGACAATTAGATGACATAATTTCATATGTATGTACATGTGCATGTCTGTGTCCATGTGCCAAATTTCATATATAAACTCACAAAACTGGCGACAAAATTACCAGTGTTTGCCTAGGATTTGGCTCTCCCATACATTTATGTATGATGTGACAGAACACAGAAAGTTTTGATTACCTTCTTGTATGAATACTTCTTCACAACAAGGTATTCCACAGTTTGTATAATATGCTATTTTTGTTCAAGAATAAATGAAAATTTTCATTTGAAATATAAAGTTTATGACTTTTTCTACTTCGCAAAACTTACATAGAGCTAAAACTGTAGGCTAGTACTGAAAACTAACTTTTAATAGAGGTTGACCAAAATTCAAACTTATTCATAATATCAAACACAGATCGCGGGCACGAAATGATCAAAATTGTAATGCTGCTGTCATATCAGTGCAGCCACCTCACCATACAAGTGATGTATTCGATAAAAATATTCACGAGTTCAAAGCTCATGTGAATTGTGAAAATCCAGTACCTATTGAAAAGAATACATCAGAACTTCCATCAAAATTTTCCTCAACTCTTCACCTACCTCTCGCCATTCGGTTTTGGAGTAAACTGAAAAAACAAAAAAAATATAATACCTCCAATGAAAAACGAATTGATTTTCTTTATTAAAAAAGTTTACGTCGGTACCTCTAAGAGTTTATAAAATCTTTTATGCCACGAAGAAAAACTGAAAAATGTTTTTTCTGTTGTTCTTTTTTTTTTTTTTTTTTCGTTCCGTACCTATCCTCTCTGGAAGCTGAGTGGCTACACCGCTAGAAAATCAAATAAAATTTGTTCCAACATTTCCGTAGCCTACTAGGAAAAGTGAAAAAAAAAAAACTTATTTTATTATCATATAATATTTGACAATAGGTACCTTTGCAAACTTAATATTAAAATAGTACAGAGAAAAGTCCAGGCAATAGTGTGGTAAAGCAGGCAGGTAGGTAGGTACTTATATTACAAAGAAATTAATAGCGGGTGGCTGTGATGTTTGAAAAACTTATATTAAAAGAACCAACGTATATTCGAGCAGCTTATAACTTTAGATTACGTTCCATATTTTCAGAGAGTTATACAAAAGCCATCCTCCTGCTAGCACCTCGTCATTTAAATATCGTTTGAAAAAGCTTACGTTAGCTAAGAGTTATTATCCTCTTCGCCGCAAATAATAGAAAACTATTTTTACGAAAACGTCCGCGACTTTTCTGTAGCTTTTCAGATTTTTTTTTCTTCCTCCTTTTTCCTTCTCTCTCTTTTCAACCAAACACCTTCGTATATTTCTCTCTTTTACTTTCACTCTTCAATCCTCTTTCCTTAGCCGGTGTCTTTTTAATGCGCAAAATACTAGAGAATTCACTAACTTTAGCTCTTATAGTCTCCGCATTAAGGCGATGAAAAAGAAGACCAAAAAGGAGGGAGAAAGAAAAAAAAAATATATATTACGACCTCTTCGTCGATTTATTTGTTACCTACCTACGCGAAGATTAGAGAGCTATATACACCTAGTCAACCATTTTTTGACTGTGTTTTGGCCAACAGCATACTATGACCCATTGGGCAAATTCGTTCATTTTCAATCGTTCTGGGAGTCGTTTGCGCGAAATGAATTGTCTGAATCATTTAGTCTTTCTCGAAGAACTTGTTTTCAGTTGCAGTTGGGCCAACCTCGGATTTTCTTTTCAAAGGTCAGTTGACAGAGAATTTTTTTTTATCAGTGTTGACATTTTTATTTTCTTAATTTTCTTCTGCACATAATAGTTTGTTTATTTTTCTCATTCTATTGAAACATGAATCTCTAATTTTTTGTTTGATGATTTTCTATTGGCTCTACTAAACGACTCTTCGTTATGAGAATGCATCGAGCGCAGCCGAGCACCTGTAATGATAAACATTTCAAGTACTCATTTGATGCAGCACGGGTAAGTGGTCGCCACAAGTGGTGAGGTATGGAGTGTAGAAAGGTAACAACAACCTCTAGCCCAATGCCTGCCAGCAACGGTGAGGGGTGGTGCACAGCCAGGCGACAGTAACGACGAATTCTGAGAGATGGTGCTGAGGTCAATTCTCTCTTTACACTCGACGTCACTAATGTTGGTATCGGTGGTTCGGGGATTCCAACCACTGACATCGAGGTTTATTCATCTATTAAATTCAACTTCCATACCAGTTAGGCTATGTGGTTGACTCCTATAGACAGATAAAAATGTTTTAGGTACTCAGTTTGTGAGGTCTATTCTCGATTATCAATTAATAAACAATAGATAAAAAATTCGTCACGAATAAAATTAAACGTTGAGTTCCATTAAGATCAATTAAGTTCAATTCTTCAGTTTATTCCCATTTTCTTTTACACTTGATTACTTTTGTAAAATAGGATTACAGATTATAAAGTACAATAAATAATAAAACGGAACTTAACGATGAATATTTCAAATAATATGACGTGGAAGTAACCAGATCTTTACGATACAATCTGGTGGTGTGATGGGAATTCTCACACCAGACAATAAGTACTCCATTTCTAACTGGCCAAGCAATCGGTATGTTTTTCAATCACATTACCGTTATCATAAAATAATATAAAATAATTAAAAGTACTTCAGTTTGGGAATTCGCTTTCTTCTTCTTGTGTTCTTTATCATCGCTTACTACGATTGCGATGCTAAACCAAAAGATCAAATGTTAAAACATCTTCTTAATTAATATCAAATCATCATGGCTACCAAGATCAATTCATCAATGGATTTGTAACATCAGGAGTGTAAAACCTTAAAGTATCTGGTTATAACATTGGAAACTATAATGATTAAGTTTATTTATTATTCAAACTGTGAAAGAAGATCATTTCATCTCAAATTAGAGGTTTTTTAATAACAATTATGGGGAGTTGTGTGAGATACCATGAGGCAAGACCTCATGGTTCTATATAGTATGTTGGCAAGCTCGTTTCACGTCGTTTTTCCCTATGATCTAAGACATTAGTATTTCTTACGATCTGTGATCTTGGGCTGTTCTTCAAAATTTCAACCTTCGATTATTTATATTTTCTAATTAACTTTTTTGAACAATCATGTCACAATCATTTTGGGACATCACAAGTTGGCGTAGCAGTCGTCACAGTATGTTTTGGAACAAACTGATTATTAAAATTGAATTTTAGGTAACTTATATTGTACAGATAGAGGCAAATTGACGAACACCATCGGATTCCGCAACCTTAAAAATACTTTAATCAGTCAAAATCTCGATTTTTGCACTTTGGCATTTAGCAGGTTTCAAAAATCGTTGAATTTACTGTTATCAATAACGAAGAAAAAATTATATATTTTTTTTAAACTTTTGCCACACCTGTTAAAAATGTATAGGTACGTCACAGGAGATGAAAACTGATGCTAAGGCAAAGATTTCTGTTGTTTACCCATGATGGTTCATTTACTGAATGAACCTCATTTTATCTGTTTTGTGTAGGTATGTACCTGTATTGCAAAATGTCTAATTTACATACCTGAAACACTGAAATTTTTTAAATTTTGAAAAGAAATTGCATTCGACTATTTAATTTTGTAAAAGTGTACCCGCACCAAATTGGAAGAAATAATAGTCAAAGAAAAGAGAAAAAAAAGAAGAATAATGCTTTAAATACGTGTTGAAGCGCAGTAAACGAAGAAGATAGAAATTTCCGGTAAAATAATTCAGAGATATTATTTAAAGAAATGTCACACGAACGGTAATCAATCATAAAAACATCATGAAATATATTCTGACCCACGTTTTCCAGTTTACAAGTCTATCGATCATTACTCCTCGAGTATGTAAATATTTTTTATTCTAAAACGTTATCCTATTTTCCTACTTTTTTTTTTTTTTACTTTTTCCTCTTTCTTCCTCTGTATTTAAAATTACTTTTTTTTTCCTTCTTCCTTTCTTTCATTCTTTCTTTCTTTCTAACAAATCGATTTTGGAACGTAATATAATAATACCTACTTTTCGCTGTCAATATAAGAGGGTATAAAACTTTTTCTCGATTATTTTCATTTTAAGAAAATAAAAAGGAAAAGGTTGAGGAGGTAAATACGAGAATCTGGAAACAGAAGTACTTTTTACAAGCCCTTGATTCGAAGGTAAACTCGATATTATTATAATTCATCTTTAATTTTACCCTTTCTTTCGTTCACTCTCTTTCTCTTTCTTCTTTCCACTGTCTACGCCACCGTAAATGATACTCCCGTATTAGATTATTTTTTATGTTGTCTTCTTTATTTTTTGGAAAGTGAGTCAAGTGGCGTTTGATTTTTTAAAGAATGAAAAATTTTTCGATTAAAACGCAGACGTCATCCTATTTTTTTATTCTCAGGTAACTTAATCAGAATCTTACCAGCGAAACGTATTAAATATTATTATATTGTGTAACAAGTGCAAAAAGTGAGCTATTTTTTTACTGAATGTGAAGAATACGCAGACGAGCCGAAGGCGAGTGCTGCAAACTTTACAAAGGTAAAATAGCCTACCAGCAATTGTTACACACCACACTTTGTGCATCCAATGCAAAAAAAAACATTCCACCAATTCCTTCTTAAAACAATAAATTCATGAAGAAAAAAAACTGTAAAATAATAATATGTAAAAACATACAAAAACGGCAAGTTTTCCATTATTTTGCATTTTTTTGTTCGTTTATTTTCAAATAATATTTGAAGACGGATAAAAAATTATAAGAAAAGTAAACTCAAGCAAATTATCTTCTCTTTCCAGAAATACCATCTCCAACTCTCTAGCTTAAATAGTGACTGAGGAACCACTGAGTGAAAGAAGAGAGGTTTCTAGATTCCAGAAAACTGAAAATTTTCCAGTAGTTTGCGTCTTTTTTATTCGTTTACGGTTAGATAGTTTAAAATAATTTTAAAATTGTATAGAAATGTAAATTTTATTCTCTTTGAGCATTACAAACTCCAGCTTGCTAGCTCAAATAGAGTCTGAGAAATCATTTGAGTTTTTTTTTTTTTTTTTAAATTGAAACGTGTAGAATTGAAATGGCAACTTAACAAAGAGTTTTTCACAAATTAAAGATTGTATAAAAATATCAAAATACCTATAATATGTTCAATAGCTGTTGACATATGGCTGTCTATAGGGGCGTGTGTAATAGTATATTACACATCAACGTTCAATAGTGAGTGATTACATGTGTGAGTAATATTCGATTCATGTAAACTCACTTTTGTATTTTGTTGAGGAAGATATTTTATATAATTAATAATCAGAAAGCAACAAACCATAAAAATTCTATCATAATGATGAGTCTTTCTTGAAAATTATAAAAAATGGAATAAAATATCAGTTTCAACATTTTGGCAGATTTAGCATTTCATTTAAAAAATGTAACCTGTACCTCGATGTAAACCAAACATGCTTCCATGTAAAATGATGCTTCACATTTTTACATGGAGGTGCGTTCACTTTATATCGAGATTATATTCATCAATGATACGAGCTACTTTTTACTCAAAAAATACCACCTTAAACAAATTGCATTTCTCATGATGTATTATGTAAAATATTTTACACACTTTTGCACATCTTAATCCTGCAGAGAGTCCTGGGAGTCTGGATCCCCTATAAAATGCAAATAAAGCTCGACCTCTAAAAACTGTGTTTGTTTGCTGATTTTGACAATTTTGTGTTTAGGGAGGGAGGTTAGAAGAGACCACTGAGAATGTGTGGACCCCTCTTACCTATGCCCCTGATTCAGAGTAAGTATATCCCACTTACTCAGTTATTCCTAATTATTATAATCAATTTCATGTCTACCAAATTGCTCTCTATCCTCATACATAATTTGACATTCAAGTAATTACCTACTTACCTATTTGTGAAGTTAGTTTCTATCCCTATTGGAAGATGTACTTTGTATTAGTTTTTGGATGATACCTACATAGCATTCAAAATGCTTGACAACTTTACTGGGAAAGCATACCAAAATAATCCGTAAACAATATAAAACTTCATCATGGATGAATTAGCCTACACACTTTGATTGGTGCTTACTGTAACCGACAATTTTGATTGCTGACTCTGGTTACTAGCTTTAATTGATGGTAAATGGTTGATTATTAACAGTCCCCATCTCAGGTCAGTAATTCATGGCTGTAGCTCATGTTTAAAGTCAATAGCTAGTGTTAGTACCAGATTTCCTCGATATTATTTTGCCAATTATTCCCTCATATTTGATACGCATGCTTCACTACCTAAACAGGCACACACAGACACAAAAAAAAATGTTCGTTGCTTCTTCCGAAACAACAAATTCTACAGTGTTACCTATAGTCATGCCAGAAAAAATCCAGAGTTGACATAAGCCAAAGCGCCACAGAGTGGCACTTCAGGGCTTGTAATTTATATAGCTGACTACGGCTTTGTGAACAGTGCTATATGAAATAAGTAAAACTGAGTGTGCGGGTCATGGATTTATTAATCTAGTTTGGGATTCATGAATTTATTTGCCTTGCCAATTGAGGTGCTAGTGAAGTTATCCATGTTGATCATTACATTTATATCCCGCGTTGATACAGTGTTCAATACAATTTTTCAAACTATGTGGTCCCTAGCAGGTATTGCTACTTCAATGTCTTGAAAGAATTTACTTGTAAATTAAATGGCTAATGTTTTGAATTTGTTTACATATAGCATACAGGACCGGTAGAGCTGCATGCTTAAGCCCAGTGTAATTTGTCACATAAAGACATGACACCGTAAAAGCTGGCAATCAGCATGTTCTTTGTGTGTACTTTTGACATTTTACTTGAGTTTATCAATTCAGAATACATTTGATAAGGGTCACCCCTTAAATTCACAAGAATAACATACATACAGGTAGTTGAAAATATGTCACATGACATACAGTGAGTGCCGGTATGTCTAACCAGAAATCATTGTTCTTTACTGATCCAGAAATATAGATAAAATATATTATAGCCAAAGGTTTTCAGCTTTTGACTTTCCTTAAAGTTGTTATCATTTTCCCTCAGAATTTAATTTTTTAGTAGGTTTCTTTAGAAAATCGATTTATTACACTTAGTGCGGTATTAACCACCAGGGTTTAGGGTGGATACGTTTTTCATTTCATGACCTCAAGAAAATTTTGGCACCAATAACTCAAATTCATATAATAGGATATAAATATATTTCATTTTCTTGTTCCAACGATACAGGTCAAAATTTTTGACCGATAATCACGAAATTTATTACGAACATTTTTACTGAGTCAAGGACCAGACCTACCGATTGTGGTGGTACTTCTGGTGCCGCTATTTTTTTTTTTTATATTGTTCATAAAATAGGCAATTTCAAGACAATATGTACGAAACTTGAAACAAATATTTATTATAATTTATTGTAGCATACTACCAATTTTGGACTTTTTTTTTCTCGTTTTTTCTAATTTGCATCAACTTTTCTTTTTTTTTTAATTTTATCATTGTATTTCTTCGATTTTGTTTGAAATCATAGAATTACTCGCCATACTTCATCATCCTAATTAATTTTTCATTTCAAGAAATAATACTTTTAAGTTTCACATTGTTTAATATTTCGTCACCAGCTAACAAATTTCGTACAATCGTAACACAAAATTTACGCGTATGAACTAGCAGTTAATTAATGTGACCATCAAAATTCATAATAACATTCATTTTTTTCGAAAACCTATTTTTTCTAGCCAGGCTTGCTGCGCTAAAGTTTTTTATCAATTTCACTGAACAAATAAGTCGCGGGACGTTATGCTTTTCGTTTCAATGAGAAATTTATCGAATTGGTGTTGGAGTCAGCGCGAACCTCGCTGGTAAACCCACACAAATCTCTTGATATTGAATGTTGACAGAAATAGGTATTTTCAAAGCAAAAAAAAAAAAAAAAAAAACTATTTCGTTTAGCCCCGGTTGTACCAACTTGAAACTGTGAGATAAAGTATATTTAACTGATAGAATGCATGGTAAAATATAATTAAACTCTACTCATCGGTGGTTTAACTGTTTGATACCAGCAGCACTTTGTAAAAAGAAATGAACCGAACAAGCTGATATGTGAAAAAATGAAAATGACAAACTGTTGAAGATTATTGAAGATTATCGAATTGATAAAACAATTCCTTCGAATCAGAGACTGTTAATAATTTAACTAAGTATATACAACGAACTTACGTTTACGATAATAATCTTTAAACTGTTTTTTTTAGTCGATATTTAACAATGATTTTGTGTTTCAACCAACCCAATTCCTTCATTACCGAAGAAAGATGAAAAAGAAAAACTCTGTATTCTTTCCTCTTATGACAATCAATGGGTAGATAAGGTAAAGTCGCCTAATATCGCCCAGTTCCTAATATCGCCTACCACCTTATTTCGCCTTGTAGTGGCGTGATCTGGGGGGAAAAATTTTTTTCATGTCCGGTATTGTAAAACAGTAAAACGTTTAAAAAGTTAGCTTCCGGAGGCCAAAAACTGAAGAGTGAGAACTTGGAGAAGAAATCTAGGACCTGAAAACTTTTTTAGTGTTGTCTTTGGATGGCGCTTGTGACCGATGAGATGAATGCCGAATGTCGAATCAAATAGTGTTGTGATGAGAAACGTTCAATTTGTAATTTTCGATAAAAAATTCCAGCATTCATAAATAATTAAGCAGAATATTGCGTCAAGGAAAGTGAGTACCATTTTCCCTAATATCGCCCACTCGCAAATTCCTAATATCGCCCACTTGATAACATGTAGGCGATATTAGGAACCACATATTTTAAACTGTTATCACTGAACTTCTTTGCTTTCATGAATAACAAGAAGCGCACGAAAAAGGAGGAAGAGTTGCTACGAAGGGCAACGATGGATTTTGTGTTCAAAATGTTCTGTGTGGGCGCATGAGGTTTGCAACGCTGCCTTTGGTGAAGTCTCAAACAAAAAAAAGTACATTTGTTCAAATTGTTTGAACTGATAAAGTCAAAATCTCTTTTATTTTAATTATAAGTATCGTAAAATGTCAATTTTTTTGATTTTTAGCTAGGCGATATTAAGATAATTGATTTTTACATGTAATTTTGGTGGGCGAAATTAGGAGCCCAAAAATAAATTTTACGATTTTGACTACTCTGCTTTAAAAATTCATGTAAAATCAACGAACCTCTCCTCCTTCATTTTAGCGTGATACTTTTGTAGCAGAAGAATGTACGAACATTTTGAGCTATTTTCAAGGTTGATAGATCGGATAAGTGAAATTTTATAGTTATTTTTAAAAAAGTAGGCGATATTAGGCGACTTTACCTTAGATAACCTAGGTACACCTACCTACTGATATTTTAGTATCGATTATTGGGTTCGATTCGGTTTATCAAAATGGCTTTTGCGCCATCTACCGCATTATGTACTTAAATTTTTGTACAGCTCATCTACACTTCACCTAGTAAATGAATCCTCAATTCTCAACCCTCAAAAGAAAGGTAGAATACGAAAAATTTCACTACCCCAAGGCATGGGTATAATTTGCGAAAATTTTCCGCTCGCATTATTATATCGAAGTAAATAAAAGGCTATAAATTACGACCGACGACAAAACGCAGGAAAAAAATACTTTCACAGCCAAAAGTATTTCCGGCGGAGAGAGAAAAAAAAGTTGAGTGAAGAGCGAAACAATAAAAAAAAAAAAAAAAAAAAAATGAAAAAAGGCAAATAAAATAAATTTAATCAAACGTTTTTCGTCCATAATTTTCTGGGCATTTAAAATAGCCAAAACGATCGCCAAACAAAACAATATATACCTACGTGCGTAAAAAAAGGAAAAGAGAAAAATCGTTAGTGAAAAAGGCACACGGAGGAAGGGCGAATAAACCTGCTAGGAAAGAGAGAGAGTGAATGAAAGAGAGAGCGAGTGAGGGAGAAAAAAAAAAAATTCCAAAAAGTAAAAAGAGAACCGGCATGTTTTTGAAAATTTATGTGCGAAAGCAAACATTTCATGCATCGTTTATCATTTGCTATTCTGTACACGGCGATAAAATGTGATATAACGTTTGGTGGTAAATTATTACATTAACCTTGCGGGAACTTTTGCAGCTTCTGTAAATCTTCGAACATCGTGAAAATAATGCCGACAATACGACTTTTTTCTTCTTCTTTTTTTCCCCTCTTTTTTTTTTTTTTTTTTTTTCAATTTTATTTTATTTTTATTTTTTTACTCATTTCTTTGCTACACAATGGGGGAAACATTACTACTGCACCGGGGGTAAGTTGTACGATTTTCTTCCCTTTTATTTTGGGCTCTTTTTTCTCACTTTTTCACTTCTCTCGCGCTCCATCTCGATCTGTCTGTCTCTCTCACCGCCCTGTACACTGTACAGGAATTTTACGCTTTTTACTTAATTAGCAAAATAATTGCTAACGTAAATAACCTATTAATTATGTAGACTGCAGCAAGAAAGGAGGAAAAAAATAAAGACCTTTTTCACGGTGGTACGTACCTTTTTCGAAATTTTTAATAAGCCGACAGAGCCTTCATCTCCGAGAGGATTATTTTGTAAATTCTATTGCAACGTTGTTTTTGTTCTTTTACTTTTTGTTTACACCCACATCTTGGTCAATTATATTGTCTACGTTAAAACTTTTTTTTCGTCGGACCTTCGAAGCAGCCTTTTTGCAACGGATGTGTTATAAAACTGTGTATACGTACTTACAGTCGATTTCCGATCCCTTGGGAGAAATGTTAATTTCGTTTAGGATGGGCAGCGTGTAGGCAACCCACTGTGAAAATGTTCGAAATCTGTAAAAATGTCGATTTGCATTATTATCGTAGTCTACTCGAATACGATACGACTTTGGTTATTTTTAAAAAATGCCACTCGAGTACAATTTCTTGTATCAGTGAACAAAGTAGCTCACTCTATCTTATTTCGCAAAACATATCTACATTTCTTTTTGATAGTCTTCTGTCAGTCGTCCGCACTGAGCGAGTGCAGTGAAAATTATTACGTACGCGTATATGAATGGCATTTGCCAACAGGTGGTGAAAGAGTGATTGGTGGCACTTGCATACCAACGTTTTCCCACCACTATCTAATTTCCCATCACACTTTTTCCGGTCAAAGCACCGACGGGTTCGAGAGTACTTGCTCGTTAACCTTGAATGTGACCAGCTTAAAAACGTTATGGTGCATGTATGCTGCAAAGAGAAATAAATAGTATATTTCATATAATTAATGATCATAAAGAATGAAACGTTAAAATTCTATCAGATGGTGAGTCTTATATAAAAACTATAAAAACAGAACAAAATATCAGCCTCTTTATGTTGGCAGATCTAACGTTTCAGTCAGAAAAAGTAATCTGTACGTATATGGAACGAGCCTCCATGTAAAAAGATGCTTCACATTTTTACGTGGAGGAACATTCACTTTGCATTGACATTACATTCATCCATAATAAGGGCTACCTTTCACTGGCAAAATACTAGCGTAAACATTGCCTTTCTGATCACATATATCATATAGAATATTTTTGATGTGTAAACATCTTAACACTCAGTCTACATAGTAGGGGCTAAAATGAGAATTACAATCAAAACTCGTACGTCTTACAAGTTACAATATTGTAACTGTGTGTGGTTACGAGGGTGTGACATGCACATTCACAACTACACTATTATGTTTACTCATCAATCCTTCATAAGTTTACTTTTAGGGTAAGGTTTGCCACATTGACACACCAATCAATATTTCATAAACTATTAGCGCCCTCTACATGAAAGGTAAGTAGCTTAGAATATGTACTAATATGTGATAAAATGTACCATCTAGGAGTTGACAAAATCACAGTTTTTTTTTTATCAATATATTTCATAATTTATGTTTTCGATGTGATATTTTGAAGAAAATGTTAAAATTCCTAAATTAATTTTTTTTAAATATTTTTTCTAATTACTGAAGGTAAATGAATTATATACCAATGGGTTTGTTGTTCTTTTTTCTATATTTTGGATGCATAATTTTAGAAATAAGTCTATAAGAATGGATTATCAACAGGATTTTTTTAATTTTAAAAGAGTTGTCACAATGAAACACTACTAAAATTATTAAATCAAGAAACAGACGGATAATTGGAAAATTTCTTAGGCTTAAATTTAATAATAAATACACAGGCCTGTGTTTGAGACTCCACCAGTGAAAAAAATAATCAGCTTTCCATTCAACCAAATTATTAAAGCTAAGAAAATTGGATGGGGCCACTCCGATTTAATGTTCATTGTAATAACTTAAAGTTTCTTTGAGTAATTAGACTAACAAAAAGTCTTTAACTTATTTTTTCATTTTTTATGTTTTTTCTATCTTCAACCATATTTTGTACTTATATGGTTATATTTTGTTCTTTATTCATTAAATATCTTAAATTTTTATTAAAAAAAGTCACCTAACCTTTCACTCTATCGAAATTATTTGTGGAAATAATATTTACAGAAGAAAAAAAAACATATCCCAAGAAATAATTTGAACCTAGAACATCTTACATAGCAATCTCACTCCCTATACACATGGTCACATTTCCCTTTAGAAGTATTCACCTGATTCTAACATATTATCCAATGTACCTACTTCACCTACCATTAACAATAGTTTTGAGGTATTTAATTAAGGTTTCGTCGCTTTCTGTTCGTTAATTATGAAAAATATCTTCCTCAACCAGGTTTAACTGTGAGTTTACCTGACTCAGGATTGATTACTCGCTGCGCTATTTACACAAACTTTCCTTTGCATGTAAACAGCCACTTTTGAACCTTAGTGTGTGATACACTAGTTTTTGCCTCTATTCGATCATTTACAAGTGTTCGACGCGGACGAATGGTAAGTTTAATTTAGCCATTAAATGAGCAAGACTGAATCTAACACCAAGACGACTGTGGAAGATCCAGACCAAAACAATAAATTATCTACATGGTCTTCGTCTTCGCCATGCTTTTACTCATCACCACAGTAGGTTCATTCACCAATATCTGTCGATCTTAAGTAAATAAAAGTAACAATAATAAATACGAGATTTCTATCAGCAATAAACCTACCTATCATTTATGCATGAAAAATATCCGTTTCGTACTACACTGTCCTCTTAAATATCATTACTGAAGCAAATAAAAAAATATTGCATGAAAATTTCAATAGTTTTTCGGTTTTCTTTTTTCGATGCCCAATCGGAATTTTATAATTCGATTTTTTTGATCGAGAACGAGAGGGTGTGTTCAGAAGCCAACATAATACTTAGGTACTCTAAAATCTAGAATATTTGGAAAGGATATGAATGGTGAGCTTACTTTAATTTACAGATAAGTCGTAAACTAAGGCGAAGACTTGCCTGTATTTAACCTGATGCCACGAGAGTACTGGTGCAATATTAAGGTCAAGATCAAGAAAATCATACTCATCCTATATCCAATATTTGGGTTTGTTAACTAATATCCGTAAGTTTGTACTTTTGAGCACCTGTGACAAGTTTTTTCTTTACCATAAAGGTAGACGTACCGAATGTGGGGTACATAACTTGAAATTGAAAATAAATTTTAGGAATCACTCTAAATTAAAATTTATCGAAGTATCAGGATCAATGGTCCTTGATGTTATTTTTCGTAACATTGAAAAGTCTATGAAACCAATCTTTGATTTTATATAAATATTTTTGTTCCACGACTCAAAATAATGACTCCACAAAAGGGGTTTCCTAAATTAAGGTTCTTCCCTCTTTCCTAATACTAGGTACCTGAAAATTTATGCAAAACATCAAAATAGGAGTTACAAAAATTGATTAATTTTTCTTGCAAAAATTACAAATTAATGTCACTTATTAGATTCACCCTCTAAATTTTGATGTGATGAAAATACAAAATTTCTAAAATTGAATGAATCAATTAACAAGAATGACAATATTTAGAAATACAAGCCAAATGTTGAAATTTTCTGTTGATACTGATTATATATTTCAAAATATCAATTAGTATTTTGTCCAAAATTTATGAGAAACTGCAACAAGTTTAAGAGAACAGCGATAAAAATCAAAAAGAGAAAACTCATTTGAGGTGTGTTCTTTTGACTTTTTTTTGGATTGGTACAATAGAACTGTCTTACTAACTATCTTTAATTTTTTTCCAGCCGACTGCGTTTAATAGTTCAAGAGAAACAATGGTACCCCACATTTGGTACGAACCCCATAGAATCGGTACATTTACCTTACACCTACTTTTCATAGAAAACAGATAGATAATTTAAGCTTCTAAAAATAATAAAAATCAAAATTACTAATGCAAACGAGAAAAATTAGACACGGCTTTATTAATCGTCTCGTCGGGAAAAAAAATTATTAATTTTTGTTGCTTCGAAAATATGGGCGGCACTGTTCGTTAAGATTATGAAAAGTTTTTTTGCGTTTGTCGTATCAAAATTGAACAAACTTTTTTCAAATCGGTGGAAAAATACGAAGGTACTGTGGAAAAAACTTACTCAAAAAAGTTGGAAAATTAGCTCGAAATATTCACTTTTTCCGCAGCTAATGAAATAAGAAGAAATTGACGAAGCTTTACTGAATGTATAGGTACCTATGCATGCATAAAACTTTTCGTACACGTATTATTTGTACTGTCTATATTTTCGATGAATTTTAATATTAAATTCGGTGCTGCAGAGTGAAGAAGAATACACTTTAATATATAATTTGGAAAATTCTGTTAAAAAAAAAAATCTAGATAAGTAAATGCTTTTGAGAAATTGACTGAATCCTAAGCAGTTGAAGACATGAAAATTACGCATTCATTGAAGAAGCACAATCTGGTAGCTGGAGAAATTATATGACTTAAACATGTAAATAAATTGTAAATTTCGAAATAATAATTTAGGGTAAGTAAGTAGGTGCCTATAAGCATAGTAGAAATTTAATGAAATATATGAATTCAAAGTTCGAAGCAGATACGTAGCTAAGGGTTGGATAGGGGGGACGCTCCCTCAAAATATCTTTATTATTGGAAAAATCGACAAGTTACGCATGTATAGTTAGAAAATCGTGTATATTTATCTCATCCCCAAAAAAGTCTTTCACTATGCTCCTGGTTCGAAGTAGTATCGACATCAATCTTTTTACCCAGTTTTCTTGCAAACGGGGTATTAAAATATACCTCACAAAATGGTTAGCGATAGGGATGATGAAAATTATCCGTTTCATGAGAAAAGAAAACGATTGGTACCATCTTCCCACTTTGATCTAATTTTGGTTTATGTATATACATAATAAACTTACGTGTATATATATACATATATATATATGTATGTATGTATGTATCGCCCAAAATTTTGTGTTCACGGTTTTGAAAAAACTACAAGATGAATAGAGCTGAAAATTTTGCGAGAGACAGTTCTCATATTGGAGCAGATCTGAAAGAAATTCGGTGTCGATCAATTAATTAGTTTCTGAGAAAACTGGAAAACAAAAACTGCTGGAAAGTCGTTTTTCTGGGATTCTGAAAAAATGACAAAAGGGATCGAGCTGAAATATTACAATAGATTTTTCTAATGTTGGTGCAAGTTTGTTAGAAATTTTGTGCCTATTAGTTTAGTAGTTTCTCATAAAACTGGAGAAGGAACATTGCTCGAAAACATTTAATATTCAAGATTTTGAGAAAACTACCAAACAGATAAAGCTGAAATTTTTACAAAACATTGTTATTGTACAAAAGCAAGTCTGAAAGAAGTTTGGTGATCATCAGTTTGGTAATTTTTAAGGAAACTGGTAAACAAAAAATTCCTACAAAAGTTGTTTTTGGAGGCATATGGGAATCAGTGTGGATAACGTAGGATGTGCAGTGAGTTGGAGTGCAGGAAGTACTACAAATAATTACACTGTAAATATCGATGAAATGGGAGGCAAGTGAAGAAAAGAAAAAAAGCCACTACCAACAGCCAAATAACTTTTGAAGTCATTTGGAAAAGTAAGGAGTAAAGGAGGAAGAGAATCAAGTGGGATTGACATTCTATTTTAAGAGTATGGGGAGGGATTATGGCCTTGTTGAATTGAAACAAATTGGGGTAGGTGGAGATGGACAAAAACAATGGTTGAAGATTCCCAAAAATGAATTATTAAAAACATCAATAGTTTTTAACCAAACTTTGAAGTTTCAAGTACGAGCAAATCTGGGGCATTACTTGACTGTAATAATGGTTTTAATACTACCATGCAGTTTCATATGCACCCTTTGGTTGCAATGAGTCTGTAGGGCACTGGTTTAACTCCCCAAACATCCAACCTTACCAAGTGGTGAGAGCTAACATGAAAATGAATACATTCACTTGACCCATTGTCATCTTCCCTCTTCTAGAGCAAGGAGAATTGTATTTTGGTATGGATAACGATGCCACAAAATGTAAGTGTAGCCCCACCCTTTGTGGTATCATGTTTACATCATTTTGCAGTACTAGAAAACAATAATGTGGGAGGTGATTTGACTGTTCACATTACACAGGTTATTGTCAGTGACAAAGTAGCCGCGTAATGCCATTTGTCACTGCTAGTTGTGGTACACCTGTAGAGTGCTGGTTCAAATTTCTAAGCAAGCAGTACTACAGCTACAATGTTCAGTAAGTTATAACTCTTAGGGCTAGTTTTACAATGATAGTTTAAACCAAGTTCAGAGTTTGAACAAGGTTCAGTAGTAAAATGTTGTTTTACAATCCATAGAATCAAGTTCAGTTATCATGAACCAGACTACTGGTTCGAGTTTTTCATCGGCTGGTTCATCATGAGATTTTCTTTATTAATCAACTGAAAATTTATATGGTTGTTAAACACTATCCAATTCTCAAATATATTTATTTATTTTATTTTGCATTTCAACGTCACAATTAAATTTCTGCCAATAAAGAATTATATTTTTTGAAATATCGCAAAAGTTGAAAAAAAGAAAACATAGATTTCATTGAACCACAACTTATGTGCAATTGTAATACTAAACAAACTTTGAACCATGGATCAAGGTTCAGTTAATCTAGAGTTTAAATTTCTATTGTAAAACTAGCACTTTAGGGTGTTTTGTAAGACAGAGTTTTGGCGCTAATCATAAAACTAAAATTGATTTGATTTCAAAACTTCCTTTAACATCCCTACAATCTGATAAGTTTTAACCAGTATCAAACTAACTCAGGTTCAACTTTAAATTATGCAATGGGCCCTTAGAGTAGTATTCGGAAGAGGACCTGTATTTCAAGGTCAGTAGGGGAGAGTGGTACACAATGAAATTTTTCTAAAAAGAGGAGCAATTTGTTTTTTTTTTATCCAGAATACCACTAATAGTAGTTAAATACATCATTACACATACTCAAAGCCAAAAATTTTTTAGAAGATATGCATTCTTCTTTTGTTATCAGCGATTTATAGTATTCGTATGTCTAAAGTTACTTTTTCAATTATTTTTCAGTTTATATAAGATTTCAAAAAAAATTTCAAAAGGCAAGTTGATATTTCTTCTATGCACATACACAATTTCAGCCAAAAATAATCATAGAGAGTATTCTCAAATGAAAATACTTGTATGGGTACACAGTGGAACTAAAACTCCAATAGTACACAATGAAACACTAATTTTCAATGTGTAAACATCTTAATGCTCAGTATCTATGGTAGGGGTTAAACAAGAATTACAATCGTCAGATTTGTGTAACTGTAACTCTTATAATTTTAACTCATTTGTGTGCATTACATTACATTAGGGTGTGTGGTTGTGTGTGTGCAATGCATGGCGCATGCACACAACCACATTATTATTATATTTACACATCAGTCCTTCATGAATAAACTCCTAGATAAACTCCCGCCTTTTTTTTGTATTTTGAAGGTTTTCTGGAGTTATTAAGGTAAATTATAATTCAAATATTTATTTTAATGATTTAGTTTACAGTTTTAAGTTTTATTCAAATATTTTTAATTTAATTTTTTTTCTATAGTTTATTAATTTAGCAATTCTATTAACTTGCAGAAAAACATTCGTTGTAACGGCCAAAAGGAGTCCTGGTATTACTATTTAGAATCACTTTCAGTGTTACACCATAAACGAAATATTAACACTGGAAAAGCATTAATACTTCTATAATATTTTAAAATAATTAGTTTATTATCTACAGACTATTGTGGACCTTAACTGTTGAGAGACTTTATAAAAATATTTCAAACACAAAGAATTCTTTAAACACTTTAAATAAAATAATAATTCGTACACATTAGTACATTAAATAATATTTCAAACACTATTAACTAAGTTGAACATTGGGATTAGACCCTTAAACAAGACTGTCTATTTTGAACTGTATGTTGAACTGGATATTGATTAGGTACATTGTAACCAGAGTTTATATACCCATTCAGGGTATCTAAATGTACATGGTGGATTGGATAAGTGAGGTAGAGACTTGTCATTATAGGGATATGCTGACTCGCGATATAATCGAAGGGTAGACATATTTAGGTCACTGAATATGAAAACAGTATTTCTATTTTCATAATATTCGGTGCGGGTATTTAAAATTGTTTAGAAAGAACTATAGGACGTTTTGATTATAGCCGATTACCTGAATTAATGGTATTCAAAACTGTGTCACCGAATATTGTTCGTCATATTTACAAACAGATGAAAATATACGTTATATTTGTATGCTTAAATTTTAATTACGATTTGTCAAAATAAAAGTTCATTTATGTACCTCTAATTATTTTTCCTCAGTTACAGCATATTTTTCACATAATTTATATCATTTATGTTTGTGTTCCACTGTGTACCACATAATTTCCCACATGGTACACAGTGAAACAATTATTGAATTTTTTAGTATCATGTCTCTCTAGTCGTTAACTAATGAATTTTGGGTGTCAAGCAGCTTTATCAATGCAAACAGATGAACACTTCTTTCAACGGTATATTTTATATTTCGATGCGAGTAAAATTTGGGAAGTTACAGCCAAAAATACAAAAAATATCCCACTGTGTACCATCCTCCTCTGTAGTAATTGTGGCCTGTAACTCTGCTCATCCTTCCTAACCAATCTGTTCCAGCGTCCACATGAGTTACTTCCATGCCATTGAAATTTTCATACGGAGAATTTTAGGCCCACAGAATGTACCTTAGCGCACTACAAAAGGAAAGAAAATATGCGACATCGTGCGTGCGTTTTATGAGAGAAATTTTCTCATAACTGTTGTTTCCTTCGTGAATGCCGAAAGTAAATGCTGTTGTGTTTATTTTTCTATAGGTAGATTATGATGACAACGAAACCTTACGAGAATATGATCGTCTTGGAATGTCGCAATTGTTATTTTCTTTTATATATATATTTTTTTTTTTTTTTTTTTTTTTTTGGCTTCAGAGTCACTCGAGGAATTCGACGAATATCGAAACGTGTAGACAGTGTGTGCATTTCGCAGATTCCATGTGTTCCCATTTTCATTAACTGGTATTTGTCCGCGACTTGTCGACGCGTGTGATTACCACTGCGTTTCTATTCGGGCAACCTTTGCGACGTTTCAAGCTCCGTACCATTTTCGTACATTAGCGATAATTACGCCAACATTATGACGCTCGACTTTTGAATTAATGCGGGGCATGCGATCTCTTCGTTACCACCTTACTCTGTATTTCGCTCGATCGTGACGAGTTCGTCTCCATTGTTCGGCGAATGCGTCGCATCGCCTGTCATAATATACGAATTTAATCTACCAACGTTCGGAATTTGTGTTCGCACATTTTTGTGCGCCAATGTTGTCGCAGGGTTGCTCAACCAAGTATGGCAGAGATCATAAATTTTGCCCATATAGTGCGCCATATGCTGGCGAAAGAATTTGTTATCACTTAAACGACCTTTACGCTTCCATTCAAACTGAATTTTTCCACACTATACGGAAAGAGGTCGAACGTAGTAAAAAAAAAAAGTAAAAAAAAAAAAAAAGAACATATTTTTACAAATCACATTCTATACGTCGATAGGGAACAGTTTTCAATGCGTAAAAGTGACGTGTAAGGTTTGGCCTTTTTTCTGAAAAATTTCCTAATAACTTTTTGGGTCGGCAATGAAAAGCGAAACGTTTATGGTGTTTGACGCATTTCTGCGTGTATAGAGACTATGTATTTTTTTTATTTTTTTTTGACTCAGGAATCTATTTATTAAAAGTATGCCAATAAAAGAGGCGAGTATATGGAAAAAGAACTCGGCTCTAAATAAAGAAAGAGATAGAGAGAGAGAATGTGAGAGAGAGGAAAAAAAAAAGGTGTGTAATGCTTGTATAGCAGCTTTAAACTTCTCTCTTTTCGTTATTTCACGTATACTCTCCATGTAGATACAAATAACGTTTTACAACAACAACCAGAAAAAAAAAGTCGACAACAAAATGTATTTAATCAGTGTCACTTATGATGGATGTTATAATTTCATTAAGGTGTGATATCCTCGTTTTATTTCTTTTTTTAACCCTCTTTTAAATGAACAAAGAGCAGATAAAATCAAAACTATATCGGCCTCGATTAATTTCGATTGCTTTTTCGGAGTGTGTAGGTATGAATTGTCAATTTTTCATTTCTCCTCCTCTCCATTTTTTTTTTTATTTATTTTACTCAGTCGCCATAAACATTATATAACTGAATAGAAAATTTTCAAAGAAAACTGATGAAAATTCTTCAACGTTACCTAAAAAATTGAAGGGGTATCTGTGTACAAAAAATATAGGCACCACAGCTGAGGAAATGTAGCTCTACAATAACGTTGAGGCATTCCAAAAAATAATTTTTCATCTAGCTGCGAAGAGAGTATAATGTACCATCACTCGAGAACTGATACGCCAACATGTTAAACCAGTGTTAACTTAATTCTAGTTTCATCTCGTGGATAGTTGGCCCAGTCTATATGATATTCTGGAGTTGAACCCAGCTAAATTTTGTCTTTCTTGTATAATTAGCTCTTTAGTGTTATAGAATAAGTAGGTTCCTATGCCGGGTGCTTCAATCTTTCGAATTCAACAAATGATTGAAATTCTAACTAAATTGTTTCAGATGGCAAAGTTAGCCTAAGACTGTAAATCTGAAAATATTTGTCAAAGTTGCAGCATTAGAAATTCGCTTAAATTATAGGTAGAGTGTCATGTAATTTTAAATCTAGGCCATAGTAAGATAAGCCACTGAAAAATATCCCCGTAGTTGAAAAATTGATTCTAGCCTCAAACGTTGTATTTTTCAAGAGTCAGTCGTATTATCAAGTAATATCCCCCAGTGACTCCTACAAGGGTTGAAAAGTCCATGGAACTCGGACATTTGTGAGTTATAATTTTTTTCTCAAATACAATAATAAAACTTATCAATTTATTTCTTTTGCACAAACATTATTCACATGTGTAGATAATCAAACAAAAAAATGAAAATCATTATTTTTCCAGGGATATTAATTACCAAAAAAATTAATTATTACATTTTTCACCATCTAATCTTCTTTATGGCACTTTCTACAATTGGAATAGGTAGTTTGTGAAATAAAGAGGGGACAAAATGAGAGAACGAACAAAAAAAAAAATTGAAAAAAAAGCAAGAAAAAAAGTGAGAAAAAGAAATGAAGGTGAATAATAATTTTCAGTAAATATAAGAAATAAAATATGAAAACTCTTCCCCTCCGTCCTCTAAGAAAACTATTTTGCAGCACTAAACTTCAAGAGTTTTCAGTAATTTAAAAGACAAACATAAATTATGAAAAACGAATATATGCAAGTTGACAACCTCCTTCCAATTAACTATGGTAGTATAGTTGATATAGAGCTGAATGTTCAATTAAGAGGTTTTAAGTTCAAATTCCTGTCAGGAAGGAGAATTTTTTATAAAAAATTAAAATACTGAGGTAGGTATCCTGATTAAGAAGGGCGTACTTTATGGTACATCTAATACAATGAGCAGACCTACAGATTTTGGTTTCTGTGGCGAAGGATGATGGAGACGAACGAGTATGCTTGCGCACTTGTCAATCACCTAGCGGACCAATGGACATACAGTCCAGAAACAACCTTTTTTGGGCTCACAGCTGTTACTTCGTCTGTTCTGCCAAACTTGAATACTGAACTAGGCTCGTACACTGTCGTCTTCACAGACAGAACACGCTACTCCTTCTGTTGTTGTGTTAGTAAGGTGCACACGCACATCTATATCCACAGTTTCTATTGTTTAATTTGTTTTCGAGTTAAGTAGTTATTTAGTGAGCTGTTTTCTCTGTTTGCCTTCAGATAATAGCCGATCGAGTGAAACCATTTTTTTAGCCTAAAAAAAACATATTGCCCTCAAAAAGTCAATTATTAAATTCGAATGCAATGCTTAGGTGTAGTTACATATTTCATGAAATCATGGAGATTGTACCATAAAGGCCATTCGGGGTAGAGAAATAAAATAACTAATTTTTTTGCTAGTTGAAACAAGCCTATTTTTGCTCAGTATTTCAAGTGACAAAAAAAATTAAAAGAGTCAATGGGTTAAATATTGTTTTTAACTCTGGCAGGGATCACAGACACAGAATTATGAAACTTTTCCCAAAAATTATAACGGTATTTGAGCTGCATTTCAATTTTTTAGTTATGGGTAAATTTTAAATAGCCTATCCTGGACTAGTATTTTAGATCATACTATAAGAGTTGGTTAAAATGTATAAAATATAACTTTTAAGTAGGACTCATATGTCTCTATTCGCCTATCTCTAATCTGTATTCTATTAGGAAATTTTAACTTTTAGGGAAAACCGGGGCAATCGTGACACCCGGGGCATAGAGGTCCAGTCATTTTTTCCCCCAACTAATGAATAATTTAAAAAAAATTGAGTTCTGTGAAGTGGCCACACTGGCAAGCCATCACATTTTCAAAAAACAATTTCTGTTGGCAACATTGAATCCTCTTTATTAGAAAGAAAGAAATTGCGCTTTCCAGATCTAATTTTATCCGATGATTCTCAAACCGGTAAGTAAATATAAACCAATTATCATAAAATAGATTATTATTTTCGTGAAAAGGAATCTCTTTTGAACATTTTTAACTAACTGGGCCATCATTCAGATGAAAATTAAATTATTGGCTTCAACTTTTCTCAGAAGTGATTCTTTGGGGCAGATAGGACCGGGTGGTCGTCTTTGTCCCTTATCAAAAAATATATTGATATTTCAGTTTTTAATTTCTCCTTGTTTATATTTTGAAGTTTCCCAAATGGTTCGTACCTATAAAAAGAAGAGAGGCACTCCTTCTTGGACGCGTGAAGATGTTCAGAAAGCCTTGCAAGAGATTGACAAGGGTGCCTCTGTTTGATCTATTGCACTGAGATATGATATTCCACGAACCTGTCTTCTGCGACAAATTCGTAATGAGCAAAACGCAAAAAATGGTCCTCAATTTGGCCGATCCAAGGCGGTTTTTAATGAAAGAGAAGAAGAGATACTAGTGAAACATATTCTCAGCTAGACAAGCCAAAACTAAAAACTGAATTAGAGAATAAGAATTCATCGAGGTGGAAGCTGACATTCATATATTCCAAACCACCTAAATCTCCTCCAACTAAACCTGCAGAAGAGGATGTTGAATGTGTTTTTTGCACAGGCACTTTTCTAAAATCAAAAAGCTGCGAAAAGTGGATTCAGTGTAATATTTCAGTAACTGGGCGCATGAACTTTGTTCTGATTTTGATGGAATTGGTTTTTTTGTGTGTTATATGTGTCGCGCCATATAATTTTTGATATTAAAAATAAAATTTCATTTAATTTTTGAATTTTCATCTTAATATTTTTATATGTCCTCTTTGCCCTTATGGGGGTCGACCTCTTGCCGCAGGTATGGGGCAAAAAGGACAAAATAAGTTTTTCAAATTTTTTTTTATCATATCTTGAATAATTACCAAGCTCAATTTCCTCTTCTTGGTAGAAATAAACTAGATGGTTTGCCAATTCTAACAAACCAATTTGTGATACTGTAGGTTAATTTGAGACCATACAGCAACAATTTTAGTTATCTATGTCCTCTCTGCTCCGGTCTCCCCTACAGCATAAATCAAGAAAAACATTACAAACAATAACTTAGTGTTTCCTTTTACATATTGGTTCATAGAAAATAAATCAGCAGTATAAACCTTACCTTAGTATGAGAATGTTTTCATCAAATCGGGTATCTAAATTTCTTCTTAAACCCAGTTGTACTAACTTTAAAATAGTGTACCTATGAACTAGGCTTAACAGTTAAGATGTGTTATAAAATAAAGTTAAACCCTACTCATTGGCAGTTCAACTACATATTATTTGGTACAACTAGCACTTAGAAATACCAAGGAAGTTGTTCAAGAAAGAAATATGTAAGTGTTGCTGCCACTTAGATTTGAACCTGGCACACCTACATAAAATCAATTATAGAAAATCAGCAGTCTTATCCACGTGGCGATGCTTACCACCTACTCACTATCTCGTGAATTCAGGTTGATATGATTGTTTGCAGTTATAAACATTCTCCTATTTTGTTCAAATTCAAATGAACAACACATCAACTGTGACTGTTGGGAATGATATAAAGAGAGCAAAGAAAGGTGTGATGTTCGGAGCATAGGGGAGCCTCGGTCTTGTTATCATGATTAGTGCGACATCCTCGAAGTGCATCAACCAATCTCAATGCATTGTGCACACTCTTGAAGCCTACTAATTATCAACCAACTGCAACAGTGAATTACATTTATTGATTTAGGCACTGGGGAAAGTGTGAGGTAAAGTGTCATTTTTGCGTCATTACCATGTCGATAGATGGCGTGTATTTATCTGAATCCATTTCTAAATTAACATCGACATTTCTAGGTAGATTATGCACACTATTTGTGTAGGTAGAAATATTTAATTTTTATTTAATATTTGGTTAACCCCTCCGTGGTGCACACGGGCCCCAGTGTATTTTACGTACAATTTTTATTTTCTCAGAAGAATATGAGTTCTTGAAAGTCAGAGGTCACCAGTACGTTGGAGTTTCCGCCAGTGGGGTTTGAATCTGGTATATTTACATGAGATGAAGTAAGAAAAGTCAGAAATATTATCTATGTGGCCACATTTTCGGCCTATTTGCTCTCTATTTAATTCAGGTTAATATGTTTGCGATCATAAACATCCCCTACGAAATATTTCATTTTATTCGGAGCGATCACATTGGTAATATCGTGTAACTGATTTTGGGTTCTCAATAAAGTTCAACATGAGTTGATCTGAGTAACAACGAAGGTGTGTTAGTATTTTAGAAATATTTGTTTGTTCGCGTCGATACCTATGCCTACTTTTTGATTCATCGTAGAAGAATGTATTCCCAAAATTAAATGACGCGACGTGTAGGATTGAACGTCCCACGTCTCAATATGTAGAACAAAATCAAAAAATTCGCTCCAAAATTGGATTGCCTTTTTCATCGTCCTGCCTAACACCTACACACATTCGTATTCACTATCACCATTCGATCTGCTTTCGACTGCCAACAGCCATAAGCTAATTTCAATTTATGAAATTCATTCGCAACACCCTTTCTGCCTTCAATTTTCATATCGAAATCACAACTCACCCTCAACTCACTCTTCTCCACCCACTGGCCTACAATATTCCGAAACTTCCGTACCTTTCAATTACCATTAGCCCATTCGTACGTATAAACCACTCGAAGGAACAACTTTCGATCCTGATATCGAATAGTGAATAGCGGTGGATGTAGGAGGGGTATATAATGGGGTGTTTGGGTGTGTGTGTGTGTGTATTTAGAAATATAGGGTTCTACGAAAGAAAGGTGGTAAAATACAACTCAGCTTTCAAAGATTCGAAGCCTATACCTACAACTTCACACTACACGTCAAATTCTCACTTACATACTTTAATTTTGTTTTCTTTTTTCTTTTTTTACGAACAAAATCCCAATATTCGCTCGCCACTGTTCAGCGATTTGCCTGCCTTAGCACAAAATTAAATAAACGGAGGCGCAAAAAGAGAAAGAAAAAATGGAAAGGAAAAAAAAAGACAGCATGAAAAAATGAGAAAGGGTAAAAGTCATTTATAAAAATTGCGTATAAAAATATGATGTAGGCGTTCTTTCACGTTATACTCGGTTAAATGATTTTCAATCTTGCTGCTCCTCCAGAGATGGGTGTGCAGAGCTGTGAAAGAGATGAAGAATAAACATAAAAAATAAAAATTTAAAGAAGCTTTGCTTCTAAAGCGTTAGAATAAATATCAAATAATAATTTAATGAAAAACAAAATTCATACCTTTATATGCAAGCTTGCTACTTACGTAAGATAATAATTTACTCGTGTCTGAATAAGCTGCCTGAACCGCTTCTGGTGTTTTTTTGTTTTTTTTTGTCCAGAGTTGGGATTAATTCGAATCAATTTCTATATTATAGAGATAAAAGAATTGACAAGTGAAAAACAGTTTTTTCAGATGATAGTATTCCTATTTGGGTAAACTTACGAAAATCAATAAAGGTAAAAGATCGACTTGAATGAAAGTGCCCAATTTTAGACCTTGTACTTTTCTCACTCCTTCACTATAATTACTTTGTCTCACACCTTAACCACTTTTCCTCACTCCTTAATTTCGTTTTCTTACTCCGAAATTCTTTTTCTCATTCCCCAATTTTTTCTCATATATAATTGATTCCTCAATTTCTTTCAACCTATCATTATCATATTCTCTAGCAATTCAAATGAATTTTACTCGTTTTTTTTCTTAGAAAATTTTCTCAGTGCATAGTGGATTGTGAAGGTAGTACTCTTCCAACTAGGTCATGAGAATTAATTATTATTAGGATGAGAGTTTTCCTGTATTTGTTTGTATGGATTAATATTTTTTTAAATTTCACTCGCAATCTGCTTATACATCAGTTGTTAGCAAGAAATTTTCATAGGTGCGGGGAAGGAAGAGGTTTTGAATTTTATTTTTCTATATTCCTTTTAAATTTTTCCATTTCCTTTTCTATATCACTTTTTTCTTCATTTTTTCATCTTTTGTTTTTCTTCAGTTTTATGATTTTCTCACTAATCCTCGTTGTTTTTTTTCCCCCTTGGCACAATTATGCAAGACATAGTACATTCAACGAGTTTGATGCTTTGCCAGCACAAGTAACAAACGAATGCGGCGTTCATACCAGTTGTTAATCCCTTACTCGGACCAAACTGCGAACAATATTTTTTGCAACAAGTTTAGGAATGCTGTGTTTGAGCCTGATGGAATAAAACAGGAAAAATGAGTGATAAAATCAAAAAAATGAAGAAAATAAAGTGAAAAAATGATGGAAACAGAGAGATAAAAAAGGAAGTTGGCAAATATTAAAAATAAATATAGGAAAATAAAATTAAAAATATCCCCCACTCCACCCCACCAAGCACTCAAAGAACATTTTCATTTGAAACTGATGTATGAGTAGATTATCGATACAACCTAAAAACAATTAACTGATCTAAACAACTAATAAAAGAAAACTCTCACCATTTTAGTAACTAGCTCTCGTACCTAGTTGGTAGAGTGCCTGCCTTGTAAATTGTGGGTCGAGGGATGAATCCCTATGGCGACAATGAGAAATATTAAGAAAAAAAAAAATTAATAATTTAAATTAAATGGATCGAATAGATTATTGAAAGGTGTGAGGAAACTAAGGAACCAGTTAAGCGTGGGAAAATAGATTAAGGTATGAAATCACTAAGGAGTGAGAAGAAGAATTTGAGGAGGGAGAAAAAGAAATGAAGAAGTGAGCGAAGTGGGTGGCAAGTGAGAGTTGTGAAATTGGCCACTTTCATCGCGCATTAAATGCCTTGAAAATACACTAATTTGGACACATGTTGCAAAAAATATTATACAAAACTTAGTCGGAGTAAGAAATTAACAGCAACTCAAGTTAATGCTGCACTCATCTGAGGCTCGTGTTGGCAAACATCGCACTTGTTGGGAATTGCTCGCTTTCTTCCCTAGTTGCATAATATACTATTCCATTCATGTTAAAATAAACCCATTGGCATTCATAATTCAAATTCATACTTTTTTAATAAGGTAGGTACCTGTAGACCTCTACACCTATGTAGGCTATAGCACGTATGTAGGTATTCATATAAACAGAGTGTTTCAAAACAAGGCCTTCAACATTAGCCTAACAGTATGTAGTACAATTGCAGAAAAAAAAATAAAAAATAAATAATTGCAGGTTGTCTGCATGGGGAGGCATGGGGAATCAAACTGGCAACCTACACACTAAAATAACAGCGATCGCTACTGCACAGCTACGATGCTGCCAATAGCCTTATGAATATGTGGGGTGTATAGGTTCACATGTCCCCACGACTCTCCTTTAGTACTGCTGCTACGATTGCAACACGACAGTACACAGAGGGCAGAGATAGGTTGCTGCTATTTGAGGAATCTAACAAACCTGCAATACAGGCTTATGCCATCGTGGCTCAACGCCACTCTAGATAGGAGGGGTGGGTGAACCTTCTAAAGAGGTGCGTGTTCAAATCACATCGAAGTCACCATTTCTGTAAATTGCCAGCATGGGGAATCGCACCGGCATCCTACAGAATAAAATAGCAGCGATTACTACAGCACGGCTACCACGCCGCCGACAACCTTGTGAAGGTGCGGGGCATAGGGGTTCACATGTCTCCACAATAACACTTTCTGATTACCTAAAATCATGTTATGAATAAATTTATAGATTATTTTAAAATTCTAACTTGGGTCTGTAAATCCATAGTATTTTTTATGAGAAACAAGAAGGGTCCATTTCACCTTTACCCGTTCCTCATTAACTTCAAAATCTGCTTGAAGAATTGGGCCAATAGGATGCACGATTATGTGAATACATTTGTAACTGCACAATATTTTCTCAGCCTTATTTTAAGCATTATGTATTGATCTTATCGAAACATAGGTATGTTCTGCCCTCACGGTTTGAGAACGTTTGGCATGGGCTACAATTCTGAGACAGTAAATATTAAATATTATGTAGGTAGCAAGATTAAAAATAGTTTCTGTTTGTAGATGTATATTCTGAAGTTCTGCACATAGTGTAGTTTTGCGTTGTTTAGTCTTAATAGGAATTTATTATTCTCTTAATGCATATCGTGAGTAAAACTGATCAGTTAAGTAGATCAGTTGGCTCTAATGCAGTGTACTCTGTATGCACCATGCGATACCTACAGAGGTACTTCTGTTACACTTCGAGCACATTAAGAGAATTTCCACCATAGTCTTCATCATAAACTTGGTATTGCTCTTACTTATTAGGATCTGAGTTTTGTTATTGACCTTGCGCAGCCGAGTTTTGGTCATGGTTTTGCTTTGTCATCATTTACGTCTTGCGTAATCAAGTCTTGATCGTGGTTTTGCTCTTTTTGGATATTGTCTGAATAAAACAAATTTCGCACATCTCCAAATCACCAAATACCCAGCACATAATAACCTATTCTTCTTCTCCTTCGAGTTACAAGAACTGGCCTGCATATTTCCAGATCAGTTCTTTCTGTCTTAATTTTTTGTTATTCGGTCACGTCTCCGTTTAATTGTATTAATAATTTGAACGTAAAAGTTTTACAGTCGTTTTTAAAAACTCGTTATAGAGGTATAATTAAGAAGGAGTACGAAGCTGTAGCTACGCTGTTAAAATAAAGTAAAATTGTCTTTCGTACAGTTTTTTCCAGCCTTCTGCTCCAAGCTTTTTCATGCTAATTTTAGGAATTAAGATCAATGGTGCGTAAAATGTGGCCAACTGCGTGAATATTGTCTAGTGTTCGGCCAGAAATCAAACGAAGGAAGCAAAACAAAAAAAAAAAAATAAACAAAAAAAAATAGAAAAACAAAAGAACAAAAAATGAGTGTGTTACGGTTAACATGGCTGAAGTGAAATTTCTATCTGATTTTCGTTCAATGAATCAATTAGAGTTGAATGGGCCAAGCTCTCGCAATCGCAGTGATGCGTTTCATGACCGTTTTTTAGTTTACTTACCGTACGCAGGGAAGTTTTACTACAAGATTTATTAAATCAAGCCCAAAGAAATTTGTAGACTTATTAATTTCATTTTTTTTACTCCCTCAAGGCGAATTTATGGTAGGGATAAAGTAAATACGAAGTAGGTGAATTGTATTCAAAAAGTTGAAATAAAACGAGAACTTTTTTGACGCTTACGAGTGGCATTTCTCTGAGTGGCACTGCGAATGGAAACTACTCTGGGCATTAAAATTAATGAAAACAAACCTACTGCGAAAATAAAGGTCGGAAATTGAAATAAATTTGTGACGAAAAAAGAAAAACTCGTAGGAAAAGGAGCGTAGGCCCGGATAAAATTTGTTATCTTTTTTATTTTTTTTTTTGGATTTCAGAAACAGGACTTGAAAAACTTTTTTAAATTGGTTATGAATTTTATACCTACGTAATAACAACGTAGGTACCTACTATTACTTATTATTTTTCCAGTGATTTTACTGTATGAAATTTTTAAATTTCGAACGCAAAGCAAGAGTGGCGATAGATCGACCCTAAGGAGGGGATCCTCATCTTCTCAATTATAACCTTCACCCCCTGCCGTAATGATCAAGTTTTTTTTCGTAGATATGGTAGTTGTCTATTCCTGTTTTTTGGCACACGTAGCAAAATTCATATTATGATTGTGTTATAATTTATAAGTAAATGATTTTGATTAAACTTTAAAATGAAATTTTTCTGATTTTTTAAGTAGGTAAAATTAGTGAACTTTGGTGATTATTCAAAAGCTTTCAATTTTCAAGCATAGCAGATCTATGGATCTGCTAGCTTTCTAGATCACAAGTCAGATTTTCAACTAAAATCAAAGAATAAAATTAATTTATTGAAAGTTTTGTCGATAAAATGTATGTACTCATCTGAGATACTTTATCCGAGAAATACCTAATACCTATTTTTGGTTGCTTGCTCTCGTGAATCCTTTGAACCTTAAACAGAAAAATCAAACAATCAAATTTTTTGGTGTAAAAGTTTTTTTACTTAAAAGAAAAATTTATTTCTTTAAAACCAAGGTGCTCGAGAAATTAAATTAAATTTAACTGAAAATTTCTAATTCAGGAATCTCTTGTGATTAATGGAAACTCTGTGAAATTAACATTACTAAAAAACCTTTACCTAAAACCATTGTTGAATTCTCTCAGAAAATTCAAACATTTTGATGCTGATCTTTTGGTATTTACAAAATTTAATCCAACTGGTCAATACTGAGAATCTTCGTGGGTGAAATGGCTAAAAATTATCATTATTACTTTCATTATTAATCGGTCGGATTTTGTTAACATGTTTTAATTCTTTCACCATACTTATGAGTTGAAATTATGTAAATTTAGGTTGAACCGAAAGGAACATTGATTAGGTTATGGATGAAGGTACAGTTTTTTAAAAAGTGATTTGAAAGAACGTAGTATATTAACCCAGAATGGGGACTAAAGCATCCGGAATCCTAGGCCTATCTGAACTATAAATTTATTTTTTGTTGAATTTTGTTATTAATCAAAAGTTGGTGAGAGAGAAAAATTGTCAGTGGGTTAATTTTCAATAATTTTGTCTTTGAAAAGCTTGCAACCCTTGTCGCACACCAAAATTGTCGTTTATTTGAAGAATTCTTTAAAGGGGAGAGAGGAGGTAATAATTCCAAAAAATTTATTACTAACTGACTGGGACTGTTCGACACAATCATGTTAATATTCTGCAAGTTTCTTTTTTATTTATAACAGCCAGTAATGCACTTTTTTTTCATATGATACCTACTGATATTATTAATATCGATCGATGATATGATATATCCATAACTTGGACACCATTTCTCAACACTATATCAATGCAGTAGATAAAGAACTCTCAAGAACTCTCAAAGTTCCTTTTTATCTCATTTTTTCATCTAAATTTTAAATTATTAAAGTGTTCAGAAGAATTAGTTCATAACAATGATGATTTTGACAAAATTTTAAGATAATGATGTATAACAAAAAGAAGTGTCTACATTCAGTCAACTAGGATATTTTTATTTGCATTATCATAGGTTTTAATAGGTGTTTTTGAGGTGATGTAGTAAGTAGTGATGTTTGAATTAGCAATTCGACAAGCTTCTCCATGGAGCCTTGCTATATGACCTGGCCAGTCACCGCAGCATGTCGTGATCAAATCCTTATGATAGTTAAAATTTTTTTTGTAATTTTATTTTTCATCATTATTCTTTTGTTTTATTTTCACATTGCATCTTTCAAAGTGGATTAGCCAGATTGTTTATTATATTGAAACAAAAATGACCAACAGGTAGAAGTATTATGTTTTTGATTCTTTCGAGTACTTTTCTTCCATCGTTTGTTTACAAACCTAACTCGAAGCACCCGAAAGAATGTCTTCTTGGTCTGATCACAAATACTTGTTCTTTAGAATGGTGTTGTATGTATAGTGATGTTTAAATCAGTAAACTTGCAAGCTTCTCCGTGGCTCCTTCGTATATGACGCGGACTGTGACCTCAACAACCTGTGTTTAAATATTGTATTTATTGAATAAATTTTTTTTTTGTAATTTTATTTTTCATCATTATTCTTTTGTTTTATTTTCACATTGCATCTTTCAGAGTGGATTAGTCAAATTGTATATTATACAAAAAAAAATCCAAAAAATGCGGAAGAGTTATTACTCTCGTTTCATACACGTTTTCTAAAATCCTCTTTGTCTGATTACAGACGCTTGTATAACGAAAACCTCATTCCTGAAGTGTGAAATATTTCATTGTGAACTTTCACATGATTGTAGGTTGACCCAATTTTATTTTTGCATACATAACGTTCATGTGTTCTAAGACAGCTTATTTCTTTAATGTACATATTTAAGTATTCCAGCTTCTAATGTGCTGTCTGAAAATACATTTTCAGCTGCTGGTTATTTTCGAAATTGTAGTTGAAATTGCTTGAATCAGAGTACTTCATGCAGCTGTTATTTTTTGAATAAAAATACACCCCAGATGCATTGTTTTATGCATTCATTTATTTAATAAAACTTTATTCAGCGTCTTATGGGTGAAGAAGTAAAAAACTGCTGAACATCATATTGTGGTTACAGTGACTTTGTTGATATGCGAAGAAACAAGTTTAGGAGAATAAAGCCTTTCTTCAGCTCCTGGCAAGGGGTAAAATACTAAGTTTAGGGTGATGGGCACAAGTGAGGGGTGAGGTTCCGACATTAGCGAATCAATTGGTAACAAATTAATTTCGTTTCCAAATTTTCGAGTATTTTATTAACATTTTAACCGTTTAACCGCAAGCCTTGATCTGACTCTGACTTCCCCGCACGCCATGATTATTTTAAGATTGAATTATATTCTAAGTTGTACATAGAAACATCGAACTACATTTTTTATCTTCCCCCACTTTTCCAGGGATTGTAAATGCTGTGTGCAGTATAGCACACATGGCAATAAAGCATTATCTAGAAAACTACAAAACATGCAATATTTTGAGCACACTATAGTACACATTAAGATATGAATATTAATTATAAAATGAAAAAAAAAAAAAGTCTAAAAAACTGAGAATGTTGTATTTGATTAATTCAACGGTTTTCTGACCTTTAGGCAAGTCTACAGTAATGCTTTTATTTGACACAAGAGAAAAACAGCTAAAACATAAATAAATTAGGGAAATAAGCAACCGATAAATACTTTAATTTCTAGAATCAGTGTTACCAAGTTTTTGGTCCAAAGATGGACAATCAATGTTGTGAAACGTGTTCTTCAATGGACACAGTCGAATAAAAAGCAGTATCCCGCGTACGTGCAGTGTGGCACACATGATGGTTAAAGTGTGAACATTGAAAATGTTTATATTGGAATCAAGGTTGACAAATGTTTGTTACTAAAAATCTCTGAAATTCCCAAATTTTTCAGTTTAAAATTTGAAAACTCTTCAGAATTACTTATAGCAATATTATCATTACGTATAATCGTTATTTTTGTTAATGAAATTTTCAATGACCAACATATTACTATCCGTAAATTTTTTAGACAATTTTCTAGCCAAAAAGGAAGCCTAAAACTAATGTGTTCCGCCTTAAAAGAGCAAATGAAAGTTCAGTGACATGACATCCAACGAAGAATATCATTATGACGCAGTATTTCATCTTCACTGAATGACACGTAACCCAAGTGGCGGCTCAAGCGAACGCAAAATCTTAATATTAATGCTCGTAGTCTACACTCTTCCTTGTCAAAATCCAAAATAGGTATATCTCGAGCAGTTGGGAAATTTATATAATGAACCGAAAATAAAAATATCACAGATTGAAACTTCGTTCTATGTATTTAAGTGACACGTTCTCATCGTCGCAACACTTTCAACACGCTTTACATTCCCGTCTTAATTCTGCTTACATTTCGTGCAACATTGTTCGAAGTTTGAGGCGAAATTTTGTCGAAGAGAAAGATAAGACGAAGTGAGCGAAAGACCGAGAGGGTGGAGAAAGTGCTTTAATCATAAAATATTAACTAATCTGATTAACATGAACGTAAAGGCGTAATTTTAGTGTACCGTTTTAACGCGCAATTGAGCTGGCAAATGTTGTTCGAGAATCAAGAAAACGCATAATTTAACCAGACACCCTGTGAAATACGCATATCTTAGCCACAACCTACTTTCAGATACTGCTGAAAAAGTTCGATGGTTTTTCTTCTTCTTCTCATTATTTTTTTTTTTTTTTTTAACCATTTCTAAGCCACCAACATAGTATATACCTACTTTTAGCAGAAATATTCGCACAAAAGGCGAAATTATTTCAGAACTTCTGTAGAAGAGAGAAAAAAAAAAGAAAAAAAAGAACAGAAACTTTTCACATATTTAAAAATGATGGTACCGAGAAATGCAACCAATGTAAGGAAGCAAGAAACGGAAAAGTTACTCGCCGAGTGTTTACCGAATATTTATCTCAGTGTAAGTGAACAAAAGGAGAAAATGTCTTGTTCACAACTTTCCTGGAGAAGAGAATGGAAATTAAAAAAAAAAAAAAATGATTTTAAGCATTGGTGACATTTTTTCTTAATTAATTAATACGAACAATAGTGGCTTTCATAACACTTTATAACACTTTGTACATAATTTTTTTTTGCACGAAAATTAATTTTAATGCATTAAAAGGGCGTCTGCGCAATCAAAGTCCGCACTACAGCGAAGCTGAATTTTTTTGCCAAGCTGTTTGTTGTTGGTCGCAAACACTACAATAATCGATTCGATACGTTTTCAACTTCCCAGTGATGTGACTAAATTTTGTGAAACTGGGACAAACTTTCAAAATTAGTAACATACTTTTAATATTTTGTTTATTTTTATTTTTTTGATATTTTACTTAACAACAGCAACCAGAGTTAGGCAGTATCTAACGTTTGGTATTTTTGAGCAGAAAGTACACAATTATTGAAAATGAATAAAAGAATTAAAAGAATGTTTTGAGTACAAAGGTACTCGCATTCAGAATTGCTCGTATGATTTGAATATGAAGGTACTAGAATGCAGAAGCACTCGAATGTATTTGGCATAAAGGTACTGAAATACAGAAATATCTGATATTTTGGGTATGAAGATGGTACTCGAGTACATAATTATGTTCCTGTACATTCTGGATAAGTACCTATCAGCCTACTCGTCTACAAATACCATAAAAAATTTGAGTATCTCAAATAATGCAGTGGTCTAAAATTTTGAGTTATCATTGTTATTATATTAAATGATCGTAAAAAACTTTTAAATCTTCATATTCCGCTCGTATTAAAAATGGAAAAAATAGAACAAAAAAGTCTCCTGGAAAAACTAGTTTCCTAATTCATTTTCTCGATAAAATAAACAGTTTCTCGAGTCTCTGGGTGCTTTTATTTTTATCTCCCTTGTTTCCACTCCCCTTTCAATTTTTATTTTCAACAATATCAGATTCTTCCCTCCTCCCTCTAACTCGCAAAATTAATCTTGACATCTAAATCAATGAAATACAACATTCTTCATTCAAGAATCAGTTTTTTGCCCATAAATCCTCAGTCTGGGAGGCTCCTTTATTGTTTCTGCCTTCATTTCCCCTCCTCCACTAATTTTTGTTTTTAAAAATTAGATTCCCCTTTACCTTTCTCCTGTATCTAAAAATATGTCAACGTTTTGTCACTAAAAAACAGTCTTGAATACCTACTCAAAATTCAGTCCTTACACATGAAGCCTCTGTCTGTGAATACCTTCACTGTTTTCGCCTTCATTTCACTCCATCTATTATTCTGTTCTCTTCTTTTCCCCTTACCTAAAAAACATTTTACAACTAGGTCAATGAAAAACAACAAACAAAATTAAATTTAGCCAAGAATCTGCTTCGCCCACATGGATTTTTAGTCTGTGGGCGCCTTTACTTTTTTCACCCTTATTTCGACACTTCCAGCAATTTTTTTTTTTTTTATTAGATTCTACACACCTACACGTGAAACCCTTCCAAATGAGATCTGTGTCAATTAAATTGATCCAATAGTTCCAGAGAAAAAAGAAATATATAAAGTACAAAAATACTGCTTACCTATTAAGTAATACATACATATATATATACATATCGATAATAATCATAGATAATATTATATCCATGATTATTATGTCTACGTTTCGTCTATAATAACGGCATTATCATTACATACGACGAAGCTCGACGATTGATGACGTCACAAAATATGAAACACCTTGGTAAGATAGCGTAGGTGGGCAAACAATTAGAAAAAGAGAAGAAAAAAAAGTAAATGTTTTGTTCGCAATTTGGCGAACAAAACAGTCAAAAGTAGAGTTACAGGTGTAAGTACCTGCGTTACGAGTTTATTTGTGGATTCTCTAAACCGAGTCAGCATCGAATGTAATTCGATAAATGTGTATAAAGAATAATGCTACGCAGGTTACGAACTCAAAAGTGAAGAGAAAACGAGAAAATGTAAAAGCAATAATCACTTGGGATTACTGATAAAGGTTTCCTTTTCTTTTCCTTTTTACAATTTACCGAGTTTTTCTTTTCTTTTTTCTTTTTTCTCTTTGTTTGTCTTATATATAAATTTATAACTTATGTAATGATATAAATTTTTCTACGAATCACTGTTTCAAAATACCTAGTAAATATAAGAGATAATAAGTTGTTTTTTTTGTTCCTTCCTCTGGTGAACTTTTTCTTTGGTTTAAAACTAACGCCTTGGCGTTTGCACTTTTTCAAAATAATTACGAATGAGATTTTCGAATAAGATGAGAATAAAAAAAAAAAAAAAAAAAAGTAAATTTAATCCATTCGAGTGTAAGTACGAATATAATGAGAAAATCGAACGTAACCGATGGTGTAATTACTGCAAGATAATCTTTTCGAAAACGATTCGTGGAAAACGCACCGAGGACTTACGATGTTTGTATTTGCAAAGAGGATTATATTGTCTGTGTGAATGGAGTTTTGTTCGTTTTCGGTAAATAAATGTTAAAATAGACAAGGAGAGACACAGATAGACAGACAGACAGACAAAAAGACAGGCAGGCAGGCAGGCAGACAGGCAGACAGACAGACAGAGAGTGAGAGTGCGAGACGGAGACCGAATGAAGTAGGTACATAAAGGAAAATAGACAGAGGAGGTGAGAAAATGACGAAAGAGCGGGGGAGTGGGGCACAAATTAAAAGATAAATGGAAAAAAGAAAAAATCAAAACAATGAGACAAAGATAGGCGTAGATAAGTATGACTGGGACCATATTTTGCGAATTGTTTGTCGTTTTCTTAAGCGAACAAACAACACAATATGATGTGAAAGGGCAGCTTTTGCTCCGTACATAATTAAATTTATCAGTTATGATTGTGGAGTAGCCTTTTTTTTTTTATTATTACTATTCCTTTCCATTTAATCCTCTCTTTGCACTGAATATTTTTGATTCGTCGACCATGAAATTTGGTTGATATTCGCAATAGCTGAAAATATTATTGCATCGAATACGTGAGAATCTGAGTGAGTGTCAACGAATGTTAATTTAATTTTAGCAACAAGTGACGCGCTTTCAGGTTGTATTGATTTATCAAAACAGATTTGCATGTTATTTATTTTACAAATATTGTATTTCGCTGTTGTATACTTCTGGGAGGTGCAGAAAAATTCGAACAATAAAGTTTCACGATGTAATAACTTATGCTAAGCCGAGAATCAAATGCTGCATATTTTTTATGTTGTTTTTGGAAAAATGTTATATTCGAGTGTATTATACAAATTTTTGTTATTTTTATGCTTTATCCATGGGTAGGGACAATACTCGTATGAAGTTTTAGGGGCTCGCACCCCTTGATAACAGTCGCCATCCAAAGGCTGGTATATATTCATCTCTATGACGTTAAACTATTAAACACATGTACGTTTGTATGCTCATACCTGTATGTACATACAGGTAAGGTACATAATACGGGCCATGATCAATTACCTGATAAGGATCTCAGTGATGTCACAGACTGGCAGCAAACACACTACGTTGTTTCTTATCACCTAACGGAAGCAAGAAACGACATAATCTATGACATAATACTATACATATATGTACGTATGTGTGTCTTTGTGCATGTACCAAATCCACTATATAAGCTCACAAAACTGGCTACAAAATTGCCCTCCCATACTTACAATGTATGAAGTGGCAGAACATGTAAAGCTGTAGATTACCTTCTACGTGCGAATATCTCTCACAACAAGGTATTCCACACCATCATTAGAAAAAACAAATAAGTGCACCTATTTATTTATTTTTTTGTTTCAAGATTCTGAAATATGGGTTCATAAATTCTTCTATTTTTTAGAATGTTATTAATGTATAGACAGGTAAGAATAAAGTACCAATCAGTAAATACTATAACACATACATTTTTCTCAGCTGTGTGATTGTTGGCAACACTGATTATGGAATCAATGGATGAAGATTAAGATATTGTAATAGTGCAATGTGGAAAACAAGGTGTGAGTTCTGTTGGGGCTATACTCATGAAGGATTGATGAGTAAACACAACTACATCCCTTAATGTCATGTAAAACACACAAATGAGAGTTACAATTTATTGTAACAATTATGCTAATGAAAATCTGATGATCATAATCTACCATAGACCAAATTCTAAGATGTTTACATATTATCAAAGATCATCTGCGATATTATCAGTGTTTTATTGCAAAATTTCTCTTTTTATAAGTTTCACTATAATTTTAGAGTTGGCTCATAAGGTTTTATGGAAATATAAAAAAAAAAAGAAAGATATTTGGAAACAGTAAAATTTAAATCTACTTAGTTTTACCTTCAGATTGATGTATAATTATTTTATTTAAACGGTCTATTTGGTTAGTCAGTTATACTTTGAAACAAAAAAGTCGGTTCTCATTTTGGGATAACCTACCCAGAAAAGAAAACTTTCAAACTTAATTACGGATCTGTCTTTTGAGTTTTTATTTCTCAGAACTGACAATACAGCCCTGAAATACGAGTGATTACTCATTTTCGACAGGACAGGTTAAAAACTAAAACTATTAGTGAAACATTTTAAATAATTATAGCTCTTGGAATGAAGATTTTGAAACGAAATTTCTATGAAACCGTTAAGGATTAGAAATCTATGCAGGAACAAAATTATTTGAAAATTTGTCTAATAAGAGGGACAAAAGGTTGTGCAAAAAAAAAGTAACTTAAATTTATATTGCATGAGAATAAAAAACTAAATAATAATGTACGAAAATATTTGATTCCTAAAAAAAATTTGCAGTTTTACGTATTCTTTTTTATTTTTCCGTTCAATCTGGCTATTCGAGTTGGTAAAGTTCGGAACTTGAACTTTGAAGTTTAGAATTCCCATTTCTCAAAACTGTCGCTAAGAATTATAAAGTAAAACTGAGAACTACCTTTCAAACCGAACCGCTCCAGAACTAAAATCATTGATTAAAACCTCCGAACTTTTCTAAAGCTTCAAGTTATTTAGGTTTTTACTTCTATTAGGTAGAATATTGATAACTAACTTTGAAAAGAACAAGTTCAGATTTGAAATTTTCAAACTTAATTACAGCTCTCAAAATAGAACTTTCAGAAAGAAACTTGGCCGGAAACGATCCAAGGATAAGCATCTACATGGGGCTAAAATTTTCAGAGAATCTGTCAAATGGGAGAGGTGTGATACTGTGACAAAAAAAAATCAACAGCAATTTATAATACAGATAATAGATAGCTAATAGTAAATGTTTTGTAGGTAGTTACATAAGACCGAAACTGAGACCAAAAATTGAATATTCAAGAAGAACAACAAGATTATGGCTAGATTCCCTTCAAGATCTAAAAATCAAACTGAAGACCAAAACTAAAAGCACTAATGCACGATTATGACTAAAACAACACGAATACTTACCGCGGTCTTAGTATTGGCCTTATTTGTGCTCATCACCATTCTTTCGACTGACACTCCTTGAATTAAATGATACAACGTTCATTTGTGAAAAGAGAGAATTTCGAAATATTTATAAAAACATTTCTCCATCCAAATGTAATTAAATTCACGCTAATGACCGTTAATCTAAGGCGAGATCAGCCAGCAATGATATTATTTACGGCAAACTGAGTATGCAATTTGTGCTACACGTTTTTCCTGGGGACATTTTTGATGTTCGATTTTGATTTCGAAACGATTGTTAATTCAAATTTTTCCAGCAATATTCGATTCTGATAAAGCATATCGTTATCAAAAAAAAAATTAAAAAAATACTGTGTTTAGATCAAAGGAAAAAGTATTGTTTAATATCGAAGAAAAATTTAACGAACATTATCATTCATCCAAGTCTGATTAAGTACTTATTATTATTATATTTTTTTGAAAAAATTACAAATTGAGTCTCCAAATTGACTATAATGGATATTTTGAAGTATTCATACCTTCATCGGTCACGATGAAAAAAATTCAAATAAAATTTCAGATTTTAACAGACCAAAATTCTCAAAATACAATTTTGAATTTGCAGGTTTTGAAGGAGTCATAACTCGTAAGCTACCTTACCAAGGAATTTATTCCGCAGTACGTGAAACTGATATCATGATGAGGAAAAGTACACCGACAGGGCCAAGATTGTTTTAAGGGAGACGTTAAAATGAAAAAAATTTACCCTCTCTCTCCCCTTTCCCCTGACCTCCTCCAAAAATGAAAATTAGCGTCTTATATTATGAGTCTAGGATTTTTACGATAATAATTTGTTCTGAATTATAAAATTATAATAATCTCACTTTGTGAAAACCGGCTACAGAAAATCCGAATGTGGACTGATCCACCCTGATCTCGGATGATTAATATACCACCAGAAAAGTACACTTGGCAGTCACAAATCTATGATAATTTCAGTGGAGATGAGCGAAGCTTTGACCTTTTCCACGAAAATCCACACCTTCGAAACCCACTTTCTATCACCCTGATGAATTTTCCCAAAGATACTTCAGTAATACAGGCTTAACAAATTTTGAAACGTAAAATATATAAAAAGTTGGTGACATCAAAACTTTTTTTACACGATTCGTTTTTTTTTTTGTTTTTTTTTTCTTCTATAAAAGGTATGAGATTTGGATACGTCGAATAAATTTAAATGATATAAAAAATAATACCAGCGTAGGTTCCTTCGATAGATTTTTATATTTCAATCATATCCGCAGGTACTTATTACGTATAATTACAATGACTCGTACTGTTTTAGCGGATTACACGACAGGAGTGGAATGTATGCGATTAACAAGACGAAGTCGAGTGACGTAATTACCATGTCGATCGCAAACTGTTCAACCTTGTCTTATATATTATTTTAATTTTAGATGAGACTGGCTTTGAAGTGCCGCTTCGCTCCCAGTTATACAGCAAATAGGTAGGAAAGTTACCTATCAACTAACGATCTCATAATAAATATTTTATAATCTTTAATTTTTTTTTCATATGAATAGAAAGAAAAGTAAAAAAAAACTCCCAATTTGGTTGACATAGGCGTGGAAAACAACTACAACGGAAAATGGTTGTTTTCCGCTTCTGTTTATCGTCATTAACACTGTAGCATGAATCTGAACGTTAAATAAGCATTTTCTAGAGCAAAAACAAGGTTGGCATAACGTATTTTCAACTCATCCAAAATTAAAAACTGTTATTATTTTTTTTCTTCTTTATTCCTATGTGCCTAATGCAAGTTGCCAGGGTGTGTAAGATTTATTAACGATTCTAAACAAACAGCATTCTTGGATTTTAAATTTCCAAAATTATTGTTGCGGTGGTAAGCAGTAGTAGTGCGAAATATCAATATGTTTTCCTATCGATACGTAGTATCCGTATTTCTGGGAAAATATCGATGCGCAAAATATCCATATTTAATCCACAATATCTCTTCCACCCTTCAAACTGCTGTGTGTATTTTCCAAAAGTGTCAAATTTTGTAATGGCTGCCATTCACATATTAGGCGACCGATTTCGCTAAAATTTAATACCAGATCAGTACCTAATAGTTTCCAAATGCCATAAAAATTTCATGCCAAAATCTTTTAATTTACGGGAGTTATGCAACACGGTGGGTTTGCGAAATTTTGAGAACCCCTCCATCCTAAACTAGCTGACAAATTTTAAAAATTTTAACACGAATACGTAGCTCATTGAAGCTTCTAACACTACCCAAAATTTCATTGCCATAGGTTAAACAGCGGGGGCTCCACAAACTCCCAAACAGTGCCAAAATGAGCAAAAAGTGGAAATACATATAGAATTATATACCTATATATATATTGTGTACAGAAGAATTTTAGTGACCTATAGTATATTCGTGATCTGCGACTTAGAATCGGCGCTTTTCCTCAGGTCCCGCCTCCAGGTCCCGCCACTGCACTGAATGCAATAGTTCTATTTTCCTTAGGAAAATGCACTAATATCGTCGTTTATCGGGTAGATTGGGGATTAATTCAGTCAAATATCGATATTTTCCTAATTTTTACGTTTTGATACATGAAATATCGATATTTCCTTTCAAATATCGATAGGTAACTATATTTTTCGCACCTCTGGTATTAGGTAGTGGATACACGACGAAATACCTTGGATGCTTCATGAAAAGTTCGAGAACTACCCATACATATCAGAAATACGCGCTCAAATACGTACCTACTACGTACCTAATTATCATCTCTTGTACACTGACATCACTATAAAAAAAAAAATATTCGTAAAATATAAAAAAAATTAATTTAAAAAAATTTAAAAGCATTAAATATTCTTTAATTTCCAAAATTAAAATTTTAAACATAAACTAAATACTTTTTTTAAACAATTTAATAATAATTAATAAAAAATAAAATTTAATAATTAAATATAAATTTTTTTATTTTTAGTCTATCAGTAGGCATAGGCTTCGCGAGTATAACGTAGTTCTTCAAAACAATTTCTTAGTTCAACTGACCATTTTCTGAGAACCTAAACGCTGGCTTATATATATACCTAGGGGTCAAGTTTTGATGCGATGTATACTTACAGCGTATCAGCACACAAATGGATTCGATTTGTCACCAAAATGGAGAATGACCAATACTATTGTCGGTGATTAAATAATAGCTCGTTGACAGTTGATTAATTTCCGTTTCTATAATCAAAATTTTCCTGCAAATATATACGTGGAACGTAATGTTACCATTCACGAACCATTGATCGTGTGTAATGTTTGTGTGTGTGTGTGTGTGTGTCTGTGTGTCGTTTACGTAAGTAAATTTAAACTGGTAAAATCTCGGTCACTTTCGACCGTACGTTCCAGTTAAAAAAAAAACAAAAAAAACAAAAACAAAAACAACACAAAACAATACAAAACAAAACAGAATATAATATATACGCCAACGTAGAATATAGTAACTTACTCTTATAAATCAATTACACGTATCGGCTATAGCCTATGTACCAACCGTATGTATAAATGCACGGTCTATGAAAAGATTACAGTGCGGAATGGAGGCGGTGGAGGCGGAGGTGGTGGTGGCGGTGGTCGAGGGCTGAATGAGTGAGGTCTAAATGCTCTTCGAAAGGCTTTGCCGAAAACGCAGATGTGAAAGACAGATAAAAGTCCCTCAGGATATATCGTTTGTAATATAGTTTTGGATATTATACGCGGTGGTTCTTATTGTATTTGCTATATACCGCGTTACGGTATCGTAACGATTTTGGATTAATTACGTGCAATGGAATCGACGAGAAACAATGTCAAAAATACGACGTACAGTTATTGATATCGGTTGAAGGTTACAGGCAGCAGTATGGTTTCATGGCACCGAGTATACACAATAATTTCGTTAAATGTGGATCCTTTGGTCGAGCCTTTTGACGACCTTGCCCGCGAAGAAACTTAGGCAACCTTGTTCCGAGTTGTTTCCGCGAAATTCGTGTCGCAATTAAAATGTAACGTTATGGTCCGAATATTACGTGAAAAGGGTGCTTTTTTAATTTAACTGTTTTCAAATGAAATTTACGTTTAACACTCGCTCTCTGTAAGTCGAAAACTGTGTGCTGATTCTTTCCACTTGATCTCGTGTACGTATGCCAGGTTCAAACCCCGGTGGCGGCAACACCTACAACACTGGTGACCTCCGACTTTTAAGAACACACATTCATTTGAAAAAATAAAAATTGCATTTAAAATTCACTGGGGCCCGTATACCCCACGAGGGGGCTAATTAAAAAAATTAAATGAAAATTCGGCCGTTTTTAATTCCTATTTTTTGAGCGTTTGAGTGCGAGAGAGAAAAATATAGGATTTTTTCATCCATTTTCGTCTTTTTTATACACACTTATATAAGTCTATAGAAATATAGTAGCATATTATTTGCGAAGTTTTTTAGACTTCATCTTTTCAGATGTAGCATTTTTAGTGCTGTATATTGTTGAAATAATTTATTTATTAGACAATATGGAAGATATTAATCTTTAGTCAAAATTCATTGTGAATGAAAAGAGAAAAAAATACGTAATATTTTTTGAGCAGATAAATGCTAGGGGTGGCGGAAAAATTAATTTTATTAATTTTTTCGTCCGTATTACCTGAAATACGTGAATAAATATTCATGTATAGTAGAATGATGAGTTCTTTTAAAGGTTATCCATTAATAATGGGGGCATCAAATTTTCATTTTTACTGCTAAGTGAAGAATTGTTAGTTCTAATTTTTTCGTGAGAAGATTATTAGTCTTTATTAAATTTTTTTTTTTGTTTGTTAGATAAAAATAAAATAATGCGAATTATTAATTCGATGAACAATTTAACTGAAAAAGTTAAAGTCCAAATTAGGATGTTTAGTCCGCAAAAATACGAAATATTTTTGTTTGGAGTTTTATAGTGGAAGCGTTTTAGGCTAAGAATTTTTAAATTCTGGGAATTGTTAATTCCAAACCACAAGACCATATTGCTCCTGCTACCTTGTAGTGGATAGAAGCTTATATATAAGTTGTTTAAGATCCAGCGGACCATATAAAGTTGGTTGGAGTCACACACTTGCATCACACGCCTTGTAACTCACAACTGCCTTGCCTCAATACCAGTATCCCCACGTAGCTCTGTTAGGAGTGTAGTGGGAGAACCAGCGCACAGGCTATGTGCTGGAACCTGTGGGCGGAGCCACGACAGTAACTTCAAGAATTAAACGAATTAGTTAGATAATACAAGACGTAGTTAAGATTGAATTAGAATGTATAAAAAATGTATGTAGAAGTACAAAACATGAGATTATATAGTATTTTGATTATTAGTCTAAAGAGGAGGTTCAAGCGAATTTACAGCATGTTGGAGAAGGGTTTTAATCTTATAGGTTAGTAGAAATATATGTACATAAAGTGGGTGTCCACAAATAATTTAGTGAAATTAGCATATATGCAAGATTTCAAAAATATTATAAACAAGAAATGAATTTATAGGTTTTGAGTAAACACAGTAACTGTTAATGTAAGAAGTGATGTCATGAGGCAAGTCTTGACTTGTAGATGGATTGAAGTATCATTTTTTTACTCCATATTTCTCACATACGGTCTTTCCTAGATAGGTATTTACTTTGTGTCGCATAAAAAGTACACCTCAGTGGTCTATCAATAAATCTTTCATTGGCAGGCTATGCTTCTTCTTTAGTTTCATCATTGAAAATAATTCTTACCTGCGTATCAAATGACCCTTCCTTTTCAACTAATTTTACTGACTTTCGAAGTTCGGACCATCAAAAGCATGCCTGTAGATCACATCCTGTTTTTCTGATCAGATTTTTGGAATCAGTGACACGTTGGCAGTGACTTATCATCTAGCATTCTGATTTCATACGTAATTCTAGGCAACTGGCATTTGAAAATTTTCATGATGTTCAAAGTTTTCTGACCTATCTAAGTTTAAAAACGCGTTTACAATCGTGAAAAAGAATGTTAATTCCAATTTGAAATCAACCGTTTCTTCTATTTTTTTTTTTATTGATCTAATAATTAATAGCTTAAATTCGAATTCGACGTAAAATTCATTGAAAAAAGTAGGTAACAACTGAATGAAATAGTTTTCGAATAATAATTTACTTTCACAATTTAAGCGGTTTTCAATCTACATTTTCATCCGCGATAACACCCATGATATTAAATGGGGCGTTTGGTTTTCTAAATCTACTTAACAAAAAATGGTAAAATATTGTCGAATAAAAAAGAAAAAAAGAACGAAGAAAAATAAAATGAAAACCAAACTAGTATTGATTTTCATCGAGCTTATCTTTGTTTTTCTTTTCGCCTTTTCTGGAAATAAATTTTTCTCTACATCGAATTGTTAAGTGTTGAAGAAAAACAAAAAGAGAGATCGAGAGTGTACGTAGAGAGATAAAGAGAGAATGATTTGGGAAAAAGAAAGTTTTTTAAAGACTCGCAAATATTATTTCAGTTATTAAAATGTTCTTTCCATTTCATTTCGTTCAAACCACACCTCGATGGATTCCATTAATTTATTTTTTTTTTCGTTACACCAAGAGAGGAAAAAACTAAAAATGAAGAAAAAATGAAAAAATGAAAAAATGAAAAAATGAAAAATAAAAATGTTAGTAAAGGAAATAATTTATAATCGATGAATTGTGCTTTCATCGTGAAATATGCGGTTTAAATCGTCATTATAACTTTTTTCCGTTTTCGATTCTGTAAATTTAGGTTTTTTCATTCTTTTTTTTCACAAAGAAATGATACCACAGCGTCGGAGGGAAGTGGATAGGAATATAAATGATGTTCTTAAACTAAGGACCGAGCCTGATATCGATAGTAAAATAGTTTCTTTCCTCTTGAAAATGTTTATATTTATGACGCATTTTCTTTGTTGTGTGAAGACTGTTACGAATTATACTGGAAGATAATACTTGGAGGCCGAATGAGAAATTTCGGTTATTGGACGCTGAGTTTAACAATAAGTGGTAAGTTGAACCTCACAGTCATTTTAAGCCATATTCCAGTACTAAACTGTGTTATACCATAGTTAAGGATTCAGACTAGTCTTGACTTCTAGGTTTCTCCTTATTTCTAAAATTGGTATTATGGTGTCCAGAACCAAAAACCAACAACTCAAGTAAGAGCCGCTCATAAAGTATGCAAAAAAACTGTAATCCTATGAGAAATCACGAACTGACAATCTAACAGAATTGAGACAACAAGTCAGCAGAAGTAGCAACTCATTGCCAAGGACAGTACATGTGGCCTCAGTTCGTCAGCATTTTCTAAACTATCAAAACGGGAAACTGACTGGCCTACTCATTATATTACAATACACGATGAAAATATAAAAGAATTACAATTTAACCAATAATTCAATAAAATTGTCCTGGTAATGTGGTATCCGAATGAGGGTGGCTTCATTTATAGGGAATTTACCTCCATCAAGATTCCAATATTTTTTAAAGAGGTTGAAAAGTAGACAAAAATCTAATAAAACTTAAAATAGGTACATTTATTTTTTGTGTCCAGTGAAGCCGAAATTTGGGACTCTGTAGTCCCTCACAGGTTTTTCTACCGTTCCAAACTGTTGTAACCAAGGAATTTATTTTTATATTACCACATCTTCTTATTTTACCTTTCACCTTCCTTCACTACATGTTCATTCAGTTCGACACTTCAACCCATAAATGAAATATTAACGAATCATGATAAAAAAGTTACAACACCCCAATAAAACCGAATTTTAATAAACGAAAAAATAATAATTAACGCAACTCTTACCTAATTTCAGCTTAAAAATTGTAAACTTATCTACCACAATTAATTAATATTACTTCTTTACAAGTCGATTACAATAATTTTGTATCCGAAGATGTTGATTACACCTCTTCCCTGAACGACCAATGATCTCCGATGAATTTATCTTCTCCAAACCATTTACCAACTGATTAACCAAAAATTACGATGTCTTATTACCAACTCCCTGCTTGGAATTGATCACAAGAATTCAGGAAATTTTTTCAGATTCTTTATAACCTCATCCAAATAATTCTAAAATGTGGTTTTGTGTAAGATATTCAAACTTTTGATATAAAATATCAAACTTACCTGCCAAAAATTTTTAAAATCCAAAAAATTTATTTCAAAACTTTTTACCAAAAATAATTATTATTCATCTATTTTTAATAGGAAGAAATATTTATTAAAAATTACTTTTTGGTTGACTGTTAAAATTCACATGTGGTAACGGATTCGAATATTACATGAACACGAAGCACTTCAAACTTCAAAATTTGTATTGATTCAATGGACTTTATTTAAACCATAGCCCTACAATGGCAAATGTAAAAATTTTTAAAACGCAATTAAGTAACTGAAAAAACTTCCAACTTTGGTGAAGTAATGAATTTATAAAAATTACAAGTATATTATCACCATCTTGACTTTTAAAAAGAGACACAAAATAGCAAGAAAAATGGCCAAAACATCAAATTATGTACCCATATCTCCCAACCAAGTTCTTTTCATCACCACCAAAATTTTAAAAAATTGACAGATGGGAACAAGGATAATAGAAATTTTTTAGTTAAGGTAAATTAAAGAAAAGATGTTGCCAATTCTCTGGTTAGAAAAAGAGAAAATTGAGAAAATTTTTGTATTGAATGAGTGAAAAAAGTATAGAAAAAAATTGTCACTGAAAGAAAATACTTGATACCTATAAGTCCCCCAATAAATACAATAAAGAGAGACAACTATCACCGAATTTTTGTTAAAAGGAAAGAAATAGAGAAAACAATATAAATCAAAAATAGAAGCAACTAAAACAGACACAGTTCTTTTCTCAAGTTCGGTGAAAATGACTTATAAAATATGAATATCGTTTTCCCATTAAATTAAATCAAAACCATCCATAAAAAATGACATCTCTCGGATTACCCAAAATTTGCCTCGTCAATGGGTGGAATCGAGAGCAAATCTAGGAAAAGATTATCAAGATGACAATTTGCCAAATTTTAGAGGAGAAAAACAATTAGAAAAAAATAGAAGGACTTCTCCTACCATAATTATCTGGTAAAAATTGAAAATATAGGAGAAAATCAATGTTAGAAGAACATATTGGGTAAAAATATTGGAGGTGGTGGTAAAAGGAGGAAGAAGAGGGAAAAAAAGTTTTGGCTATCTATGAAGTGAAAATGGCAAAAAAAAAGGTCAGTAGTGTAACGTATATTTTCATCTATTTTTAGATATGACGAACATATTCGTCTACATGTTTTCGAATACCAAAAACATAGGTATTCATCAACAACAAAACATCCTATAACTCTTTATAAACAACCACTAATTTACCCGTATTTGATTTTATGAATATAGATATAATGTCTGTATGTTCATGACCTAATTGTGCCTGTCCCTCGAGTATATCGCGAGTCAGCACAACCCTATAATAACAGCACCCTACCTCACTTAGCCTATCCAGTAAGTAAACTTACATACCCCGAACAAATATATAAACCCTCTATTCGAAAGAATCTTTACATACAGTTTCTAGACAGTAACTTCTTAGTACCTAGAACCTCTCTTACAGAGCTACTAGTGAACAGACAGTCTTATCTAAAGGGTTATAAACTCATTTGTTAAATTTATTATATAATATTAACGTATTAATTAATGTACTTTTGTCGTACAAATTATTGTTTTATTAAAAGTGTTAATTCAATCTTGTGTTTTAAATATTATTGAGTCTCTCAAATACGTTAAGGTCCATGATAGTTGTGGATGATAAATTGAATATTTTAATTATTATAGAGGTATTAATGCTTGTCCAGTGTTCAATATCTCGTGTATGGTGTAACACTGAAAGTGGTTCCAATTAGGTACATTACTACCTCTTTTGGCCGTTACAGGTATTATGTATATATGTACCTATATGACGATCATTTTACTTACTACAGTAAATAACATTCTTTCTTCTCCCCCAGGCATGTTATCATCTTCCATAAATGATGGAAAACCAACATAGAAACTACTGGCAAGTAGTTTAAACCGAAACCAGTTAAATGATTTTAATATGGGAAAATAATTCCATTTTAACAGTATTAAGATTCAATTTTGCAACAAAATACCCCAAATTTGGTAACTGTTGACTTAAAGTTGTGATATTATTCAAGTTCTTCGTAATAGTGTAATTCAGTTTGTTTGCTGCTAGTTGGTCTTTCCCTTTTCTCACAATTTGCTATTCAAGGCCTCGTTAAGAGAGCCAGTATCTACGGTCAGAAACATAGGAGGAAAAATGTACATAAAAATGTACTTTTTCAACTATCTTTTCGAAGTTCCCGACCTTTATGAAAATTTTCAACAAGAACAACGTAACCTGTCAAATGAATGGGGTATCTTTCATGTTTACTTGTTAGGGGCGGGAGGCTGTAGTGGGTAGAAGCTTATAATTAATGGTTTAAGGTCCAACGGACCATATAAAGTTGGTTGGAGTCACACACCTGCATCGCACGCCTTGTAACTCACAACTGCCTCGCCTCAACACCAGTATCCCCATGTAACTCTGTTAGGAGTGTAGTGGGAGAACCAGCGCACAGGCTATGCGCTGGGACCTGTGGGCGGAGCCACGACAGAGGCATCATGACGCAAACAGTAGGTAATAAGAATCTGTTTTATTTTAAATATAACCTTCAACATTTTTTAGCTTAGCTATTTTTCGGCTAATGTTGATATTACCAGAGAAAGCTGCAAATCAGTGATTTGGAGGGAACATTTCCCTTCATGCCCGCTGTAGAAAGCCGAATGAAGAATAAAACTTTTGGTATGTTATTTAGGATGCGTATTCCTATAACGATCTACGAAAAAAAAAATAAAAAAAATATGGCAATTTTCCAGAATAAAATTTCTTTCTTCACTGGATTACAATCCTATATTCGAAACTAGGCTAAGTAGAAATGTAGAAAAAGATTGAACGAGGTTAGTGACGTCGAGAAAAACGTGACTTGGGACAAAAACTACGGCATGAAAAATTATTGATGGAGTAAAAAAAAAAAGAATGGATGAAAGGATGAAAAATAAAAAAATAAAAAAGGTTATTTCTTTTTATCCTCGATGCAGGATGAAAAAGAACGACACAAACATTGTTTTAAAACGGTAAACGCCGAGTGGAAAAGTTTAATTACGAGGGAAGAAAAACGCGTTTGAAGCATAAAATCACATCTTCGCTAAACCGTATATTCACCCTTGGTATCGGCTGCACACAACCCCAATTACGAAAATGTCGAATCGACACTTTTGCTGATGATGACGAAGGATGAAAGAGAGACGAAAAAGCGGGTAGGTAGGTGTAATTTTTTGAAGCCCTGTTTTTCAGATGCACTTAAAATGAACGAAGTATTGTCACGTAAAAGTAGGTTTTTAAGTGAACTTGTTTTTTTTTTTGTTTTTTTTTTCGGTTTTTTGACATTCTTTGTTTTTCCATAGCCATATTATTATTATTTTATAATTTTTTCTTTCATTATAAATATTTTATAAAAAAATAAAAATATGAAAAAAAAAAAAAGGTTGATAACAGGTTAAAATTGACGTAGGTGTATTATGTGTGTCGTCGTACGATTAATTCGTCCACCATAATCGCACCAATAACCTAGAAACCGAAAAAGGGGTCGCATAAAAACTTCACAAACACGCGTGTACAGCGAAATTCACTTTTCTCGTCGGATGAATAGGTTTTTGACCCACAGTTTTACGAATAAATTTCGTAGTTGTTGTTAGCTGAGATATTTTGCTTCAGTTAATTGCCAGCATTTTACAAATACCAACGGGCTGCATTTACGTATCGACTGACTATCGTCGCCAGTCACTGGTTCAATTTGAGCATCCCTTTTACGGTGGTTGTAAATCTTTATCGTACCGGATTAATGATTGTATTTCGCAAAAAATTACACTCGATACTTATTTCACGCGTTACCAGCCGCAGAATAGGCTACATAGTGACTGATACCGATAATTAATTCTAAAACAATATTAACCGAACCGAGAATTCGAGAAAGAAAATTTAACAGCTAAGTACGTATTAATAATTTATCGATGTCCAGCGGAAATAGAACCAAACAATTTAAACGGCGTTGGTCATCTGCGCTTCTAACTAATCGCACATCCTAAGACTTAACATCTAATGGAGGTCAAGTGTACTGTGAGACTTTTGTTCGAGAACAAACCCATAGGCTATGTGCATTCGTTTTTCTTTTCTTCGTTATCTGTTTTTTTTTCCTTATCTTCTATTACATACTAAAACTTTGAAAAAACTCGTAAGAGTTCAAAAAATAAGGGCTCATTCCAGATTACCATAATTTTACTCCTTATCAGTTGCTGTTTGAATACGTTCGGTTTTTGCATTATTATACCTTAATTCTTCTGTAATTTATCGAATTTATAATCGTGCAACTAGATGATGGATTAGTAAGTATATTTCCTAAGAACCTTACCAGCATATATCTACATGTAAGTATTAAAACTCTGGATTTCCATCTAATTTTCAGTCAGGTGAAGGATTAGACTCGAAGAGGACTATTAACGGTTATCGTTCAATTTCAAAAATCGAAAATCACAACAAGAATATTTCACGAAAATCAAATTTCACATTAACTTTTTTCACGATATCTATTACACGTATAATTTAAAAAAAATGGTGTAAAGAAATATCAAGTCCATGACTATGTTCTGTATCTTCATCTATATACCAAATTTCTACGGGATAACCCTATTTTTATGAGGTTTTTGACTATTAAGTGGTGTGAAATATCGATTTTTACTCCGAAACATCATTATTTATCGAGTAGATTGGGAATTAATTCAATCAAATATCGATATTTTCCCATATTTTTACATATCGATATTCTTCGCACCTCTGTCAACCACAGCCTTTTCTTAAACATTTCTTATTCAAATTTTTGAAAACCTTTTTTTCCAGCAAACTATCCTATTCCTAAATTACAATAATGCACCTCCAAAAAGACACCCGCATAATACTCCTCAATTCGAATGACCACCACTTGGATTCATCCTGCCAAATTCAAAAGAACAAATAATTCCAGAAAACACTATTTCCTGGAATCTTTATCATTAAATCAACCTAAACTGGACAGCCTCGCTCGCTCTTCTACAAATCTTCTTCTTCTCATCTGTCAAGTAGCCCATTCGGATGTTAACTTGATGAATCTATTTTCACCTCAAAACCACTTTTGATTTGTAATAGCTTGAGTAAGGTCATCTCTTGCTAACTTCTCAGTTTGATTTGGAATAGCTCAGTTTCAGGCTCAGCTACCTAACTTGAAATAGTTAACCAAAAGACACGAAGTACCTACTTCGTATTTTATTTTAACCAATTTATTATTTATCGTTAATTTAAACAATTTTTTCCTTTAAGTTTAATTATACTAACGTATTATTATCTTATTAACAATATCTTTCAATTTCTAATCGATCCTCTTCGTCGATCAATAAACTGAAGATACCATTATTTTGCAAGCTCATTATTTGCTGGGAAAGTAACAACTAAAAACATGATCATCTTGATCTTGGAATGCTTTTGATCTTGTAAAGTTCGGTCTTACATGGCCTTGATCTTGCGCAGCAGTCTTGGTACTGAATTTGGTCAAAAATAGCCTAATCTTGGTCTTAGTTTCGGTTTGGCTTACGACAGTTTCATCGCATCAATTACTGATGATAAACTAGAACTTAAAAATTCATATCGTTTCAAAATATATAAGAATTTTCACCTATCACAAACTGTAGAAATTATCAAATAGGGAGTATATATGAATGGATAAAGTGGCCATATATCAGTAGGATGTTACAGTTTCTTCATATTTTTGTCTACAAAGTTTGCATTTCAATCTTCGACTTTTTCAGCAAAACTAGCGTCAAAAAAATTAATTTTAATCATTACGAATGAGGCAAAAGTCATCGTTTTCCTTCGACATTCTTCACTTATTAAAGTTAAAATTATGTGAGAAATTAGATGAAAAATTCTATTCGGTACAGCTTAGCGGTAAGGTCAAACAAACGGTAGGCCACCGAAGTTTATTTAATTTGCGATTTTGAGAGAAGCATTGACAGAACTTGGTAATCACCAGTATTCTCACGCACAGCGGGGTAACTGAAATACCTACGTACCTAATCAAATTCTTGGAGTTACTGGAATCTCTGTGCTAGCCACCTGCATGTCAACAGGTGAAAAAATATTCGATGACCTTTTGTTTGCTCGGTACATCTGAAAATTTGGAAAATTTAAGAAATTTAGCTTCTATGGAACTCGTTGTCACACTAAAATTTTTTTCATATTGTAAAAGTGATAAGCAGAAAAAAAAATTCTAGAGTAGCAAGTTTCGCTACAAAAAGCATATTCGAGAGAAAGAATTACGAATTTTGTTCAAAGAGTAGAAAGACAATTTTATCAGAACACAGGACATCACAAACTGAACATTACAACGAAAAAAATTTGAACAATGCCAGTTCCAATCACATTGAAACTTTCCAACACAATCAAAACAAACTGTGACCTAGTTGGTTGAACTCAAAGACAGAATTCTGGTAATTCAGGGGTACAGGGTTCGAATCTGGAAAATAACTGTGGTGGGTGGATGGAGGTTTTAATGAGTCAACATCGAAAATTAGCCCCTCCAACAGCCCCAGGGCATGAACCGGCACACCAATCGCAACCAAACTTGGAAAGGTATTAGAATATGTTTACATCAAATGTCTGTACAAAATTTCGTGACTATTGCTTCGAAATTACGTTTTTTAGGGCCATAAAACTTCCAAAACTGCAACATAATTGCCCATCCCTGACGTACCATGAAACCAATTTTTCCCAAATTCAATTGGTCTTATCTTCGACTTAATACAAATATTTGGTCCAAATTTCGTGACAGTCGAACAAAAATTACATCCTGTATTGTGTTAACAAGAATTGGACATACATACATACATACATATATACAAAGTATATATATACTTAAATATATACATAATATATAAATACGTATGAATTTTCAAAAATGGTGCCAAAATGTTGCTTGCGTCATGAAACGAAAAACATACTTACTCCCACCCCTGGGCTCTTTCATGAGCACAAGATTAATAAGTAGATGTTCGTAGAACACCTACTTAATAAGGTCATGGGGCGATTTTCCCCTTTGCCTCCTTGACTACCTGGGGCAGCATTGGCCTTCTCGTAGGACCACATGTACGTGGGATTCGTCCAATTTTTATAGTTGTTGCTAGAATTCGACCAACTTCATATCCGTATTTCGATGAGTCATTCGATATCCATGTGGATTCTTCACTCATATGAAATTGTAATGCAATAAGCTGCGCTATCTCGTAGATATTTACTCAAGAGTTATAAAAAATTACTGCATAATTTTCAAAAAAAAAAAAAAAAAAAAAAAAAAATTTGACAACATAATGAAAAATAAAATAAAATGCGAATAGTATGAAACCATCAGCGTGAGCTGTACACGCAGAATCAAGAGAACTTACCTAAATTATCTATACTTGCTATAATATTTTATTATGCCTTCCGAATTAGAACCACGTGGTGCGCGCGTTTCAAATATTATTAGTTTTTCGGTACTGTACTTACGTCTATGTATAGGTACGTCACAAATCCACGTTTTGTTTTCCTCCTTTTTGCCTCCAAATCATTCAACAACAAGAGCAATAAAACTGTCTCAAAATCGATTCCAATTGTCATTTCGGTTCGCAACGTCTTCGTCGCTGTCGTTTTTCCACTGCCAATCTTTTTTTCTTCTTTTCTTTTTTTTCTTTTTTCTTTTTTTTTTTTTTTTTTTTTCTTTGTCACCCTTCAATTTACAAAAGAATTAAAATATTCACTTTGTAACGGCGATTTTGTTAAAACACTTTGAAAAAATAAAAATCGTAATATGATATATAATTTTTATAGTTAACCGCATTATTTGGAAGAAACAACGTCGGTAACATAAAAATGATATACGTTTATGGACAAACTTTTGCAATTTTATTCGTCTGAAAACGCTTTGTTTCGCTTTACTTTCACATTTTTGCGCAAAGTGAAAATATATCGACAAAAATGACGGTCTTTTTTTTTTTTTTTTTTTTTTTTTTTTGTTACCTACGTGGTGTTGGAGAAAATGCGGGGAACTTTTCAGCTCGAATTCAGACTATAAATATTTAATTTCGACGTTTAAATTTCTCAGATTTTTTCATGCTAATTTTCTTTTCATTATTTCACTTAACAAAACATTATGTTTATGTTGGAGGTATGGCTTTGGGCGAACACTCGACCTATAGACAAGACTTTACAATTATTCGAGATTAACCATTCCAGTGTCTCGAACAAGTAAATCACTTTTTAAAGGTCTAAATGTGATGGGAAATTTTTCCATAAAATTTTCGTGTATTCGGCATAACGATATTTCAACGAATGGAATTCGTGCTATTTTTGGATAACTTACGTTCGAAACTTTTCTTCTAATTTATGAACACAAGTTTTCATGAAGATTTAAGTTTCTGTAAACGTACCGATTTAGAGGTAAAATGAAGCTGAAATTGATGTCATTTTTTCGTCTTAAATCTTAAAATAAGTTTTATAATGATTGTGGCCTTTGATGTAGGTAACATTATGACCTACGTTTAGTTTATGGAAACGATTAGAAGTTTTTCGTGTGGTCAACGGAAACATTTCTCCACATGGACAGTCAGTTGGTTAAATGCCTAACCATCATGTTGTAGCATACTGGAGCAACTGATTCGAGGCTTGGCTGTACTTTACTCAGACCACAACACTGTATCAGCGAGTATGTAAATACATAATATGTACTCGCCTCTCCCTATAGATATGGTCTACGTGAGTATGTAGCTGCACATCATCTGTACAGGTGCGTACAAACGGAGTATTTTACTTAGAGCGGTATGCACTAATTAGTTGGGTCATAGACTGGTTCCGTGATCTGTCCGCTGACACAGAGCTAAGCTCTGGTAGGAGGGAAATGAGGGAAACATTCCCACAATGATATTTTGGGTATTGTTCAAATGAAAATTATTCAATGCAATAATGCAAGTCTGTTTATTATAGAATAAAATAGGTAAAGCTCACTAAGTATAGTATAGGGTAAGGTTGAAAAAATAGTTCTACTTTTCACTTCAGCCGGCCATAATTACAAAAATTATATTTTTAGAATTCTCAACGATATATTTTTCAATTTTTGTATCCTTACTTCTACTATACTCTCATTCACATTAGCTTCACTTATAAATATTATCAAAATTACAGTTGATTTTATCAACAAACTCCAAATAGTATGATTGAGGTAACTAATATCCTAAATCATACCTGTGATAATTTTTTCATTTTTATATCTTATTTTATTGTGTTTTGATGTTAGTTTTATATTATTTTAATTTTTTTCTATGTTTTTACATTCTTAGGGATATTTTTAATGAAATATATTGCAATAGACTTGTAAAAATGTTTTAAAACTCGTAACAACAAAAAGTGATACGATTTAGAAAACAGTGTTCACTTCCAATAAAACTTGAATTTTCCATCTTCAAACTATAATTTGAACTAAAATTTTCTAAAAATATGATAAAGAACTGAATTAACAATTTTTGAGAGCTGAAACATTTATTTAAAGCCTAAGTTTATCAAAACAACATGACTGAATTATTTGTCCTTGAGTATGATTTTGTTCTTAAACTTGTAAAAAAGGGGAAAATGAGTATATTGAGAAAATTTTTGGTTCCCTAGTGGTTATTTGTATTTAGTTTCATTATTCACCACATGGATCAGTTATTCACTCTCCATTTTTTAAATATTAGCAGTGGTACGATTCAGGAAATGGTACGATTTTGGCAACCATACCCTTCAAGCTGTAAAACGTGTAAAAAGACTGAAGTACATCTACCAAAAGTTATGGTATTATATCATTAGGTAAGAGTTGTAGGTGATTTGTGTTGTGAGGAAAGGAGAGAAACATTGGCTAGGGAGTGTAAATTAATATGATGAATGTACATTTAGACATAAATAATCAGAAAAAGATATGGTTTTTATCACACCAGTGCGTTACTTAGATGCATTATAGAGGCGGTAAAATTTGTCTGCAAAATTTTGAATACATGTGGTCAAATTTGGCCATGCAAATCTGATCACCCCAATAACACTGTGAAGATAAAGATGTCTTAGAAAATTGGCTTTTAATGTTGAAGAATTTGAACCATGTAACTGGTATAATTATGAGATGGGGCATCCTTTAACCATTTGCAGGGAACTGGTACCCACTCATAAGTTACACTTTAACTTTGATATTCAGTCCTGTAGTGTAACTGGGATCAGCTTATCATTCCTCGTTGTGAACCCTGACTGATCAAATTATTGAAAACATTATAAGGACTTTATGAAGTTTCGGTAGCTGGAAAATGTGGTAATAACTTTAATTTCATCGTAATTGTGAATTTTAGCTAAGCTTAGAAAAAATCATATACTATGTATGTATGTATGTATGTATGTATATATACATGTATATATGTACGTATTAGAGACCTACACGAGTACATAAAAAAGTAATCGTGTAGGAATCACCAATTACTTTACAAAATGATGCGAGTACGTAATCGGAAAAATATTACCTGTTGCAGCATGGCATCGTAGGCATCGTAACAATTATACTCGTATGTAATGGCCGTGAGTTCAGTGAAAGTGCATTGCTTTCCCTCAAAATTCTGCAACAATATTATAAACCCTATCTTGGAATGCATCGCATTTAATAGTATTCACATTCAACTGATTACTAACGATGCCACGATGCGATGCCAATTACTTACTCGCATCGTTTGCTACGCGAGTATGAGTACACACGGGTCATCATGTTACTCGTCTGATGAGTATTTTGTACTGGTAATCACACGATGCCGTACTTACTGGTGCAGGGCTCTAGTACGTATGTACGTATGTATGCATGTATGTATGTGTGTATATATTTATGTACGTGGGTGTGCGTGTAAGAGTGTTCTAAGGAACTAGACCCACAATGTTGCTGAAAATCACTATTTGAAAGTATTTGAATATGAAAAAATGATCTAGATAAGTCTCAAGTTTGAGATAATTCGTTGAACGGTTATATGAGCATCTCAATCTATTCATCAGTAAGTGATAACAAAGAACGATGAATAATTGTGATTAACCATAAATTTAGCATATAGGAAAGGTTTTATAAGTGAATTTTTCTAGACCTAGGCTGGGTATGATTATTGTGATTTATGACTGATGAAGTAATATGAATTGAATATTACGATCTTAATTCTCGAGTTATAAGACAACACCGAAAGCGAAGGATATACTTTCCAAATATATTGCTGAAACTGATTTCCAGTTTCATTTAAGTCAACGAAAGTTTTTATATTTTTCACATCCGACCCACGCTCGGTGAACCAGGTAGGTGCTGGCTAAAATATTATCAAGAAAGTGTAAGAAATTTTCTCCAAGTACGAAAAACTTCAGCCATCGTCAATTGTCGTACAACGATTTTCTTAAGTGATTCTTGTTTTTTTCTTCTTCGTCTCCGTTTTCTTCTTCTTTTTATCATTATTTTCTCTCTTTTCTACCTATTGCTTACCTCGTGCCCACATCATTTGAAACGATTTCAAAGCAACGATGTCGCTCGAAAAGTTTGGCAAACAGTTAGCTAACTTAGGTTTCGCTAATTAATATGGCTCGCGTTGTAATAATAGCTTCGGCTAGATGGTGAATAATTACAACAGTAGTCGTTCTGGTAAATGGGAGAAGGGAAAACAAAGGGCAACTCGAAACCGCCGCAGGACATTTTCGTAGAATTGAGAAAATCGCGGAGGGAGGGCGTACCTACAGTATTTGGAGGAAATTTTGTTATAAAACAAACGTACTGTACCATCAACGTTTGGAGAAGGCGCTTTGTATGTGGGGTGAGGATGGGCCTGGCTTTTGGCACGTCACAAAATCGTTTCTCTTCTTATTCCGGGTGACCTCGCCATCTCTCGACCCCCGAAAACCCCGTGTTTCGGCACAATGGAAAAGGTCAAAAATTTATACTTCGTTCGTCTTTTGTTTAAGACGATTATACAGTTTACGCGGAACGACGCTTTTTCGCCTATTCAGTGGAGGAGCAATCGTCGTCGACCGGCATTCAGCAACTTTAAGTGTACAGCATTTTTTGCAGTTGCCACGAACGCAGCCCCAGCCGACGACATCGCAGGGTCTGCGCTACCATCGAAAAGTTCGATATTGTTCCACATTAGCCAATGAGTGTGGCGGCGAAAGAGAATTGGTGTTCTGTTTTCGTTTTCCTGCCCTCACCATCCATCGGCGAGCTGGATAAAATAGCGGATGCGTAATTCTATTAGTATGCCAAAGATGCTAAGCGGTCGCAATATTTACTGTAAAAATTGTGACTTTTCAGATATTGCGGTGAATTTTTTCGTCAGCGTAAGTTATATTGAGTGGGTGTACTGCTGGGCATGAATGAGAATAATAAGAACGTGCTAACGGTTTTAAAGGGTTCTGTACAAAATACTGTGAGCTAATTTGGCGAATTTCACCAAAAGTAAAGTCTGATTCACACTTGGCTTGTTTTCTGGCTAATAGCCAACTACTGGGGGGGGGCACTATTATGTTCACAGTTGTAGACACTACGTCATTTTATTCATTTAAAGTTAACTCAGAGTCTCATTCAATCTGGCATATGGCGAACTGCTAAGTTTAGGTTGATTTTTATTGCTTGAAATGACATGCTAAAATCAACGGTTAACAGAATAGTAGCCCAAGTAAATGGCTAGTAGCATAAAAACAAGCCGAGTGTGAATCAGGATTAACAAAAAAAACAAAATTTTGTGCAGTAATACTTCGCTATTAAACCAACTTTGCATATTTTCATCCATAATTCAAAAACAAAATCTAAATTCCAAAACTTGAAAAACTGGTAGAAAAATATTGATAGTGTGGGTGTGTGTATGAGTGTATACACGACACCACACAAATATCAATATCGGTCGGTTGCGTGTACTGCGAGGAGTGTGTACGGGCCGAGCCCAGTAAACAAGTTTAGCTGTACAGACAAAATATACAGCCGTGAGTGCAAAAACATAGTTTGTGGGTTTTACCCCACTGGCCCGCTAGGTGGTTGACGAGTGTGTAATACACACTCGTTCGTCAACAACCACCCATCGCCACAGATAGTAATCACCATTTATATTGATACCTAGTTATCGATGCCTGACAAATATGTTGAGACTACCAATCCTTCTCCCCTCTCACTCCTACAAACACACGATTACATTAATATATATTTTACATCTCTGTTCGCGGCTACACTGTATTACCATCTTCGCTGCTCACTCGTTTATCTCACTCAACTTGTATTCAAACTCATATTATGTAATTGATGTAAAATACACACGCTTCTGAGATGCTACTTCGATCAATACTTTATTTTATGTTACTAATTTGTGTCTTCACCAGTCCTCATCCTCTATAAAATATTCTGATATATCTATATTTCATTAATAGTTTCTATAGAGGTCTGAGGGTGTTTTTAGAGAAATAAAATGGACATCATTCGATTCGATCGCATGTATGTAATAAATAAAGTTTTTAGGTTTCACAAAGTATAGATTAAACTGTCGTGTTCGGTGTGACATCATATAGCGGAGCAAAGTAATCCGGTTTATATTTGTAGCCACGACTAGTAATAATGTCATGTGAAGAATATAGTTAGGTGTGAGGAAAGGAGGATTGGTATGCTCAACAGTTTCAGGTAAAAAAAAAATATATATTAAAAACTATCAATAGTTATCGATATCTTAAACAAAAATATTGATCTATCCATGTTTTATTACTATATACTGATTTTACAGGACTTTTTTGTTTTCTAGTTTTCTCAGTAACTACCAAACTTATAGGCATCAAATTCCTATCATATTTGGTCCAATATAAGGAATACTCCTTGTGAAAATTTTAGCCCTATCGCTCGTGCAGTTTTCTTAAAACAATGAATACTAAATTTTTTCCAATAATTTTTCTTCTCCAGTTTTATCAGACACTACCAAATTAATAGACATCAAACTTTTTTTAGACTTATTCTAATATGAGAATTATTTCCAATGAAAATATTAGCTCTATTCATCTTGCGATTTTCTCAAAACTGTGAACATAAAACTACAGGAAATACATAACCTACGTAATATATAATTATACATTTAAAAACAAAATTAGGTCAAAATAGGAAAATGGTACCAATCGTTTTTGTTTCTTATGAAAGGATAATTTTCATCATACCACCCTTAACCCTTTTGTTAGGTCAATTTTAATACCCCGTTTGCAAGAAAACTGATTAAAAATACTGTAAAATATAAATTTAATATCATCCTATAGTTTCCATAGATGGCTACAACACTAATTTTTTTATTTCTTACGTATAATTTTGAAAAAAACACGCATAGGTTAATTTTTTGATTATGTTTAGTGCGATCAGTTTGAACAATTTCATAACCAAAAACAATTTGTCTTGATTGGGTCAAATTTTCAGATTCTAATTTTCTCCATTGGGATTAACTGGATTTATGATATATGGGTTTTTTGCCAACTTGAATTATTTTGGACAGCAAGAAAATCAAATGAAAATAATTTAGATGAGAATGCCCAGTTAGAATAAGCATAGTATTAGAGTGGAGCTACTGCTGTTTCAAAATTTGGAATTTTTAAAGAAGGATCGTCGAAACTTAGCTCCTTTTTTCCAAACGTGAAATTTTTCCAACTTTTAATTTGATATTTATCAAAAGATTTTGATTGACAAAATTTAATAGAAGTACACTTTTTTCCAAATTTTCTGTTCTATTTAAAAAAAGAATTTCTTTCATAAAAATTGAATTTTTTTTACGATGACAAAAAAATGGTGAAATGATATTTTGAAGATACAAAATTACTTTTTTCGGTTTACCTCAAAAATATCAACAAAAAGGTCTGGTGAGAAAAAATGATAGCAGACTACTTCCACCAAATTTAATTTTGTAAAATTTTAACAAGTCAACATAGACTGTGACCTCGCAACTACTTTATTAACAAAATACTATAAAACAGCACTTAGAATTTTCACAAAAAATTCACGAAGAATGGTGTTACTGATTAACGCAGGTTAAACACGTAAGCAAAGAAATGAGTTAATCCAGTCTCTTTTTATGAAGGCTGAAAATTCCAATAAGTTCCCTAAGCATATTGCAACTGCATATTTAGCAATTTAGAAATGGCCAAGTGTTATAGTCATCCCGATAGTAAAACAGCCATAAATCATTAAAGAAAAATAATTTTCTCTATTTTATGATAGTATGAGTTTGAGAAAATGCGAAAATTGAGCATGGAAAATGGGAAAGAGAGAGTAAACTTTTTAATTGGTGTTTTTCAGTGATGGTGAATGCTCGAGCATTTATTATTGATGAGCAAAATATGCTGAGTAAGCGCAGGAATTTTCTCAGCACCAGCTCTTGCTTAAAATGCTCTGTCATTTAATATTGCCTTAAGCATGCTCACCATTTTCTCATATTGCTGGAGCATTTATAATATTTCCTCTTAAAACAAGATGTAATCAGTTGCACTTGTAGGTTGTAATAATTATATGCTTACTCAGTCTGAAGTGACGATAGAATTTAGACTTTATGCATGCTCATCGGACAGTGTACTCGCTCCAGAACAAAAAGTAATATGATACAGGAAACAGACGTGTCTGTGTGTTAGATTTTACACAATGTTTCACTCTCATAATAAACGTGTATTCCGAAAATTGATTTTTTGTAAACTTTTTATTCATTCGTGCACAACTAACTTAATTAAACTTTCTTAAATTAATTTATTGGTGTTGAACCATCTCAAGTTTGAGATAAACTACATTTAGTGCTCAGTGCAAAAGTAACTTATGTTAGATTTAAGATACCTCTGGATGAAAATTCTGTTCAATACTACATCTAAACTCCGTTAATTTGGAGGAAAATAATAGAATTTCACTTTTCTTGCAACGAATGTCTTTACTTTGTTCCTCATATTGATATACAATAATTTGTTCCACATCCCTCTGCAATATCAACATTCTGAATTTTCTTTTCACGCTCTTGGAAAATAGAATTTTTGGACTTTGGTTATTTTCATTCTAGGGAAACTTCAACCAAAATTCATTTCCACATTTCCAGTCGACACTGACTTAAAAATCCAGTTATAAAAAATTGTAATCAACCTCCATGACCGTGCATCAAAATAGTAACAGCTGAATAACTTTAACTGTTGGCAAATATTGTGAAATACCAGCTAACAAAAGCCAGATTTTTAAACTAGATTGATAGAATTTTCAGAAAAAAATGATTTCACTGAAAATTCATAAGAAAAGGTAGCAAAAGAAGCTCCTTCTTATTTCAAGAAAAACCCGAATTATAGATACTGAGTGTTACTAAAAACAAAGGGATTGAATGAAAAAAAGGATAAGCCAAAAGTTTTTGAATAAAATATTTACTATCTTTCTCTCGTTTTCTGTCTGGCTGTCTCTCTTTCATCGTAATCGGTTCCTAAATTTTTTCTCTTCAAATACTTTACCTCTTCTATTGAAAAATGTCGTTTTCTTTTCCACTCAAACACTCGTCGTAGATACATCAGATAATAATTGTTTACTTCGAAGAATTCTCAAAAGAAACCTGCATACCATCTGTGGTGGTTGGAAAGGAGAAGAAGAAGGAGGAGAAGAAAATATTATTACACTCCGAAAACATTTCCTCGTTTGGTTAATTTTTTTTTTTTTTTCTCTAGATTTAACGAAGAAAAAAAGTAATTAAAGACAGATTTGAGAAAACGTTTGCGGCTAATTTTATGAAGGCGAACGGTTCCAAAGGGGTGGAAAAATGAAGGAAAAAAGAGAAAAAGCTATTCCTACAAATTGATTACAGTAACGGTGACTTAATCGTCGAAAGAAATCGACCCCGGTCCAAAGTACCCCACCGTTAATTTAATTTTCGGTGGTTGGATCCTCCACTGCTCCTTTTTTCACCCTAATTTTTTCTTACTTTTTTTTTGTTTTGTTGTATTTTTTTCCATCAACATGAAGTGTACGTTAGCGACGAATATTTACTTGGATGAAATTAACGGATTACTGCTTGTCATTCCAAATTGGTTGATGGTATAGTACCTGCTTCATGTTTTTTGAGGTTTGATGTAGGATTACGAAGAAAAGCGTGCGAAGATAAAAGGCTGGCTGATTTATTTGGGATAAAAATTGAATCTGCCATAAAATAGAAACAAATAAAATGAGGTTATTTATTTATTTATTTATTTTTTTTCATTCTTTCAGAAGGATTGTTCGTTGAGGCGGAAGAATTTTCGACAGAGATTTCTCGTTTGAGAGCTGACTTCATTGAAAGTTTATTTTTGCGATGCTGTCGTACAAGAAAAACAGTTGGGTGTGGATTCCACCAGCAGTGTTTGCGTGTTTGTGTGTACGTGCATAAGAATATCAAATAAGACTAATATGACCCAATATTAACACGTCAAAAAAACCGGGTTTTCTTGCATATAAATACCGGATAGCAATAAACTCTATCAACGAGTACGTAGTGATATGTACACGACTTCCTGGTAGCGAGTTGCCTCACAATCCCCCCAATGAGGGACCAGTGGGTCTGTGAACATTATCTAAATAACAGAGATTCACTATACATCTCTGGAGTGTCGAAGAATTCAGCTAATGGAGATTCATTTCTTAGGCTTTAGTTTTTCACCTTTACCTTTCAGTGTCCTCAGTTTCGGTGGTGCATCATGGTACATGTTAAATCGCATGAGAAAGAAATATTGTTGAACCAAAAAATTAAATTTATTTTATCTAGTCCAATATGAAATGTGCTGCATCTAAAAGTAATTACATTTAGATAACCGATGATATTTCAATTGTAATAATACAATTATTATTATGAAAACTGATTGTTTTTCAATTGTGACATTTTTCCCATGAATTTTCTAATTTAAGACATCTTTCACAGTATTCTAAACTTTCTCAAGATCCTATGTTTCATGTTTTTAGACAGTTTTAATTAGAAAAATTATTTGAAAAAAATTGAAAGGTATTTTTACCATGTTCCATGGTACACCAGAAAATTTACACCATGGTACACTAGGTTCGCCTTCTTACTAAGAATTGACATTATATTTAATCTGAGTGTTTTTGGGTACTGATAATAACTCTGAATAACTAATTACTAACAATTAAACATCTTTGAAACACATCTAAAAATTTGAATGCTCAACTTCTCTCCCATAATCACACTTTCTGCGAGTTATCAAAATTTTACTTTTGGTTTAACTTTGATAAATATATTGCAATAACTTTTGGACAACAAACTGGGATGATGATAGTAAACAAATGAAGTATTTACCAGGTGTTTGATGCGTAATGCTATGGCACCAGTTTGTTCAAAAATTGAAGGGATTCAGTTTTATCCATGGTACACTCGTTCCATGCGGTACCCTAGTCTTCCCTACAAAATTCCTTGTACCATCTTAGGATTGTACAAAAATGGCCGTATCATCCTAGAATGGCACAATTTCCGACTATGTACATAATGTATAATCATATTGTTATACAAACCAATACAAAACTCACGATTCACGATTTAATGATCGATGAAATGTAAAATTATCTTTTTCGATTAATTGCATGAACAGCAATGCTACTATAATTATAATTCTTATTATTCTGAAGCCTTCTGGTCACCAGTCTCGCGATCGAATCAGATATCTACCACTATCGATCTACATGCCCTGCCACCAGTCCAATTTCGTATTTAGTCAGCTTCCAATCAAAATATTTATTATCATATAAAAGCTAGTTTTTAAACTATTCCACCTTCGTCGAAATAGCTGCAGCGTTACCATTTTTATATTGCCACCCTACAAATGTAAAAAAACAAAAAAACAAAAAAACGAGGGTAGGAGAAAATCTCACAAATTTTGCCTAGTTGAGAGGAAAAAATCACATACAGGCGATACGATTATAAATTCGCTCACCGATTCCAATAATTTCATAAATTTGAATTGTCGCAGACATAATATTCACGATTACTGAGTATATATATATATATATATATATACAGTACTATAATGTAGGTACCCACACATAAACGGACATTCATAGGATATTCAGTGAGGCAAGGAAAAAAATTCATTTTTTTTCTACGTTCTCATTTTTTTCGAGGTGGTTTTATGTTCGGTTCTTTATTTTATTTTCATTTTATTTTATTTTTTTTTTTTTTCAACTTAGTTTAAAGCTACGACGCATTACAAACGAGTATACGATTTAGAAAATTACGATTCATCGAACACTGTATCCCCGAAATGTTTTTGGTTGGTTGTTTTTGTTGGAGGATAGGAGCTGAGGCACCGGGATTATCTATCAATAAATAAAAAAAAAACAAAAAAAAGAAGAAGCGGATATTTATATATATATACATGTACAAAATATCGATTGCAAATTGTTTCTGGAATGCGTTGTATAAACAGGGTAAACATGTAAATTTAATACATCAGTGTCTGTCGAATATTAAGCAATATGTTATCAGTAACAAATGAAGAGTCCCTTGGGTGAAACATTTTGACAGTTTAATGTCATTTATAATAAACGCGCAGCTGCTGGTAATCTTGTCAACTGTTTTTCAGGTCATTAGGAAGCACCAGGTGAAAAAAAAAAGAATTTTTATTTCGTGCTTAGGACTTTACTTATTAATGCCTTCGATGTTGGTATCTAACCGTTGATAAGGGAAACAAAAAAAAGTAAATATCAGAAACAACATATTACGTGGGAGAGCCATTTGCATGCAAATTACATTTGAATCTTGATATTAACCTCCCCCAATCAAATTTTCTTTAAATCTGAAATTTGGAGTAATATTATTAATTATAAATTCAACAAAAACTTTGGGTCTGGAGTTGAGAGATGAGGATATTCCGATGGTAGCCAGGTATCAATGGAAAAAAATATCTGCCAATAGATGTTCTAGGAATTTGAGGGAGTTTTTTTGCGAATTTCGGCCTATTTCATAGGTTGGGTTCGAAGTAAGCCCATCATTTTTCTAAAAAATTTACGAAATCATTAATTCTTAAAATAGTGTGCGTTTATCGTGTTTTAATTTTCGAATAAATTTTTCATATTATTACTTATCATACTATAAAAGTAATAAAAATACATTGTAAAAATTAATTTATAATTTAGTAAGTTGGATCTTACTAATGACAAGTGGTAAGGAGATAAGCAGTCTTCAATACAAACGATTTCAGTGTGATTCCACAATGACAGCAGAATTGATAACAAGTATCAGTGTGTGATGGAAATTGTAGACTGAAAGTGATTGATAAACTCGATACACTGACAAAATTACAGTTTGACTTCAAACTGATATTTGTGAAATGCATAATTATTAATTCTAATTTACGTTGAAAACTTATAAGACTGAGTCCTTCAACGTTTTCTGGTTACAATAGAAGTGATCATCCAGTAAATACGAATCAACAGAATTAAGGATGAATTTGTGAGCGGATGAATACGGAATTTGGTATAATCATGAAGGTAGTGTGATCTAAAGACAGTGGGATGACTTGTAATGACACTTGCGGAGTAATTATTCCGGAACATTATCTGGTCGTGAATATTAAGGAGGATGATATTTACAGGTGGAAACACATATCAGGAATATTGGTGTGACAAAGATAGATACATCGTGTAAGTGAGATGAGTGAGGGAGGATTTTTGTGTGGCGCTTTGGTTATGTGCACAAAAATCTGACGCAATATACATTCAAGGTGGATGACAATTTATGTGGTATGGTGATATATGAGATTAAATATATCGTTACACAGGAGTGTAGAAAAGTTTGGAGAATCCCGAAGTAAACATAACTTTGTTACCACTTCCAAATTCAATTGATCGCTGTAACTTAAATTTTTGGCCCTCTTAACCAGAAGCCCCTAAGATCAATGAAGTAATAAAATGATTTAGTATCGAACTTTGCTAAATTCATTCATCATGCATGACCAAAGTTACAAATTGTAGCAATTACAATTAGTTGCGAACAATGAAGGAGAGAAAGTTGAGTATTTGTTTCGTGTGTAATAACTAGAGTTATGTAAAATATTCTCTAAAAAATGTAAAATAGTTTTTTATAATATTTTTTTGTTTTATGAGAATATTTCAAAATATAGTGTAGGTATTGTTGGAAAGAATTATTTAAATGCAACTCAAATTCACTCTTTATACCTAACTATGATTAGGTTAATAGAAAAGTTTATAAACAGGAAAAAATAGGAAATACAAACAAAATTATTGAAATTTATTCAAAATTTACAAATTGAATCTACAAAAAAAAATTCAACAGTTACCCTCTGTATAGTACAAGAAATATAACCAAAGTTAATATTTTATTAAAAATTTTGAGATATTCCTTGAAAGTAACTAAAAATTATTAAACTGGGATCAATATTCTTAAATATTCTTTAATAGGCTATGTGGGGACTCTCCCATATGAGATATTGGGGCTCGGACCCCTCGATGACAGTTGCCGCCCCAAAGGGCAGGTAAACAATCGTCCTTGTGACGTTAAATACACAAAATACGTTCGATTGTAATTACCTGTACGTACTTGCAGGTTATGTACGAGTACCGAATCGTGACACAATAAGATGATGTCACGATTCGTTCACGAACCGGCCAGCCATCTCTTATCTTGATAGGGGATGATGCGACCTGGCTGCCCTCACGACGTACGTGTGTTTGTGTGCGTGCAAATAAGCCGTATATAAACCACCCGAACCGGCTCTAAAATCGCCAGTGTTTGCCTTGGTTTTGGCTTACCCATACTTATGTACGAAGTGGTTGAACATGCTTAAATTCTGTTGAATTTCCTTCTGGTGAGAATATCTCTCATGACAAGGTATTCCACAGGCTACTTATACAGTTAAATAATCTACTGAAATATTCTGTTATATCCTAAATATACCAAAATTTTCTCTAACAAAGTGAACACATTTAATATTGCTGATATTCTCTAATACAAATAAAAAAAAATAAGCTTTTGCATATTTTCACAGCCCTAGTAATAATAATTTGTTTGTGTTCATAATTATTAACTGATGTTACTTATACAAAAATGATACAACTTCAATAAAGTTATTAAATTCGTTTTTCCTGTTCTCTTAAAAGTTTCTTTTCTAATTATAGTCAAGTTTGTGGTATTTACATCAAATGGTATGTTAGACCTCCATTTTTGTACGTATTCTCGTGCTGATTGAAAATCATTTCTTTCTTTTGAAAATAAATTTATTGGTAATATGTCCAATTGCACTCAGTTCTTGTTCGTACGTATTTTTCTAATGTAATAATTATGTTCATTAAAATTCATTAATTTCTTTTTTGAGTCTCTTCGAGTGTAAGTAAGTGTGTGACGTAAATATGAGTGCGCTTGATCCCATTTAATTTGATTGATTCGGTTGTAAAATAAAGTGTACATCCAGACAAACATATTCTCTACGATTTTATTTTTGATCTGTTGCTCTACTATATTATGCACTTCTAGTTGACTTTTGCACCCTACAGATCAGTGTCACAGAAGTGAAATAAATGAGAAAAATGTATCATGCAAGAAGATCGTACAAATGACGTCCTCTCGTAATAAGATGGACAATCAACTTTACCACATAGTGTCGTTACGGATATAGGAATATAAATTTCTGATATGTAATATCACAATGAAGTAGGACAAGTAGAATTTGTACATATAAAAGGCGGGTTTGGAAGGAGGAACCAGTTCAACGAAAACAACGAGACTTATAGAAACTTTCAAAAGTTTTTACATAAATTTTTATTGTAGAATAAGATCAACAGGATTTTTAGGAAAGTTCTCGTATATCGCTTGATGCTCGAATTATGCAGCTCATGGAGTGAACACTCGAAAGCAAGCGCAAGTCAATGGTATGTGGACAAGCCACACGTACACTGTAGTTGAATTCAGTGGTGATCGAATATTGTTGCTGATAACGTCATACAGTGGTAAGCTACTAAGCATCCATCAAATTCTTTTCCTGACGTCCTAACACTGTTTGTCAGGGTTCTTTGGGATATGGTAACTCTACAGTTGGAATATTCGTGGCTGTCCCCTCATTCTTCTCAAAAGAACAATTATGACCGGATACTGGTACAGATGGTAGTGAATCTTGTAACACTAATCGAATTCATTCAGACATCGGTGCCATCACCTTATCCACTCATGACTATAGTCTCTCACATGCGAGTGAATAGGGGTTGGGTGTACGAGGAATGTGGTTGAATGTTTGCAGCTACCGCCGTAATTCTGACACAAAATGGCGATGGGTTCAGTTTGACTCAACAAGTATTCCCACATGTTTGGAGACCATTAGTGCATAGATATTGACCGACCCTTACCTCTCTCTACGACATTATATTTATTGTTTCTATTTTAGTTGTCTCCTCTTAAAATCATCTTAAAAATCTCCGTAAACATAGTGGAGTCAGTTAGTGCATTAAGGGATTCACTTTGTTTTTTGTGAAGTCTTTTCATCTCAGTAGAAAAATGCACAGCTTCGCGTTCAGAGTACAAAACCGAAACAAAGCCAGCAAACGTAAAGTAGTTTCACACTGTATAAATTCACTTTGAGGATAAGTGCGAAATTCAATTAGGTTGATAGCGCTTTATTTTTATTTTAGTAAAGCCATTACTTTGATCTTGACATTTTTTTCTCCGTTCGTTGAGTCAGTTAGAGTTCAAATTGTGAAATTCCGGTCCGAAAATTCGGTAAGCTCGCGAACTTTTTCATCCGATATCGACATAACTGGTCGAATAAAAACCACTTCGAAACAATCCAATCGAATTTTCGGTAATCATAAAAACCAAATAATCCATTCGAAAATGCATAAACACTCGATGGCTGCGAAATGCTGTAATTTACCCCCTCACGCCAACCCTTTCAACACTTGCGATTTACTCGTCCCCTCATGCTAAATATCTTCGCCGAAAGGTCGTTGAACGTCATTTATTTATATCCTCCATTCGTTTTTGGTCGTCGTCGAGCGAGTTAATCTCGTATTTACATCGGAATTACGTCGTCTAATTGAATAGACCATATATATCATACGGAGTGCAGACGACGAAATGAAAAACAAATCATAGACACGATTTTCTACAGCATTCATTCAACCCACGAAAACGCACCCTCCACGAGGTCACCGAAGAGAGCGAATGAAAAACTTCGAATTTCCTTATCGTCCAAAATGAAATGACAGTCGACGTGTTTCGTCGTAAAACGCTTTGAGAAATAGACAATTAATTATTGGAGGAAAATACGATAGAAAAAACAAAATACTGTGAAAGGAAAAACAAAAAAAAAAAACGAAGAACCCATCATAGCGGCTTAGGTTACTGCCGCACGGGATATATTAAACGTCCAAATGATTGATTTCAACAAGCAGAATTTGTTGCTAGTTGGCCGTACATTTTTCCTACGCCAGCAGACGACAGCTGTGATTCAATTTTAAACCTCTGGCAACATTGTCGATGCGAAAAATTCACTTTTCTTCGCGTCTTCGTTTCTACAGTGTTTTGGTTTCACTTCATTCCGCAGGAACTGGAAAGAATTAAACATGCGCTGTTAACGTTTAAAACTCCACTAACCTCACAGTCAGTCAGCAGACCTAATGACCACAGTCACCAACCACCGGCATCAACCTGTTACCCTGACCAAAGACTGTATCCGGCACACCAACTTCGGCAGAAAAAGTAGCCAGCAGTCACATTTAGCCTGAAATTACGGCCAGCCAAAAATCAATCGCAGCTATTTGCCATAATCGAAAATCATGACTATGGACAACACGTATCAACTATAGGGACACTGACCTCAGCCATCAAACATGGCCACCAGCCATAGCTACTGACCACGACCATTCGCTAGGGATTGCATTGAAATCTCCAAAATTTCACAGTTATAAGATATTTCCAGGACTTTCAGTTATTCTTTTAGTGAATTCGAGGTCAGTCTGATTATGGGAGTGGAATTTTGCGAGTTGATTTTTTTACGGTGTTCAATACACTAAGGTGAAAAAAAATGTAATCTTTAGGCTATTCTGTATGAATTCATCGGATTCCCCGACGTTTAGCTGTTTTCAGTAAATTTACCTACATCAAATTTTAAGAAGACCTACCTTACCAATCCACAATTTTTTGGATTATTTTTGTAAAATTTTCACTTCTTCATTGAAAAAGCTTCATTTAAAATGCATTAAAAACAGATGAACATTCGAGAGTTGTATAAATTTCATATAAATTCAATCATCTGAAATACGCAGGCCTTTAGACCAGTTTCCCAAAAAATGGAATTCCACACACACGATAATATGGTAGGATATAATCCTCCTGGATTCCATTCACTACCATTAATATGGTCAGTAACCAACTATGACCTTCGATTACTAACATTAATAACAGACACTATAATAATCATGGCCGTTAAACATAGTCACCAACTATCACCATCAACCATAACAATCAACTACAGCTACTGACCAAATCTAATTATCCACAACCACAGCAACAAAATTTGTGGCATTTCAGAAGATCGACTCCGCCACTCACCTAAAGCTATGTTGCCACAGGTGAGAAGTGGCAGACCTGAGATGTTGAAATTCGATGGTTGCCGAATATCTCCTTCCGTAGCACTGAAATACACTATAACAAAAAATATGATAGACTGTGGTGGAGCAATAGCAAGATGTGCATTCTCATTGTAGCTCACATTGAGACGTTGGAAGGCCAATTTTTCTACCATGAGCAAACTCAGAGCACCAGGTGAATTCAGTTTTAACATGTTAGATCAGTGTATGCCAAACTGTAGCTTGCAATCTGCCGATAGCTTGCATGAACACGAACAGTAGCAGTAGTTTGCGAAAGTATGTGGTATCAGTTGCACTATTCTTATGAACTTTTATTCAAAATTTAGGTTCGTCAACTGACAGGAAAATTTCTTCGAACCATGAAAAATATTTTTTTTAATATTTTTTTTTTACTGTTTCTCACATGTGTTAGTGCGTACAGTAGATGCCAGTACAGTACCAGCAAAGGGATCCCTCGTACCATGTGAGGAGCCTTGGCCAAGGTATGCCATTTTGGCAATGGCAGGGTGAACTGCAGGGGGTGGTTTTTCGCCTCACCCACTTCATCCCCTCATCATTATCACTCACAAAGTGGCATACCATGGACCAGCTCCCTGCATCTGCCCAAAAGGTCCCACGGCCTATGCAATGAGTGAACCTAGTACCGAGTGATTCTAGTATCTGAACTCATTGTAACTAAAAACATATCTAATCTAAAAATAATTATTCTTAAAAGCATTAAAAATTACAAGCGAACCAAACAAACTATTTTACAAATAAAAATAGAAAAAAAAAAGAAAAAAATTTTCCAAAATATTGGGCCAGCCAAGACTTGAACCTGACACTTCTTAAGTGGAAATCTACGATCCTACCATAGTGCCACTGTAGCTGGATAATGAAGTTGATATAATGATACAGTGATCCGAAACGATGTTATAATTAGATGATTCAAATAAATTTTCCTATCAGTCGACAGTTCTCAAAATTTCACATCCATGGAATTGTATGTTAATGTTCACCATATGATCACTAAAGGCTTAAGCACATTGGTGATTTATTTAGATGCGTTATCGAGGTGGTCAAATTTGCTTCGACAAATTCAAACATATGTGGTCGATATTGCCTGGGTGAATCCAACCTCCTCAATGAGCCGTAGGTCTTATATAACTTTTTTTTTTCAATTTTTGTTAATCAATAAGTAGCTTTCAACCTACCTTTAATTTTTAGAGGAGCTCAACTGCTGGGGAAATTTAGAAACTGCTGTGTTAGAGGTCACCAGTATGTGTAGGTACCAGGGAACAAACTCACAACTTACACATTTAGCTGTTGGCACACCTTAAAGCTACAGTACTGAGTAAAGGAAGTGGTAGACTGGAGATCCATACTTAAGATTATTGACCAACCAAGGCCACGAGCTTTAGTTATAAGTATAGGTGTATATGAATACTCCGATAAACATGAAAATCTTATCTCACAACTTGAAAACTGACAATTGATGGGGAGGTATCTGCCTGTGTATATGGTAGGTCTTTTTCAGCAACAAAATTCTTCTATCACAGATAAACTTAGTAAAATTCACATAGCAAAAAAGAAGGAAATAATATTTTTCGTTGACAAAAGAGACTTCAAAAACAGATGAGAAAAACACCTCCTATACCTTCTCATCCATTTTTGGTTTTAAAATGGCTCTGTTTGATAGAACTACACCAACTTACACTAACCTACACCAGGAGAGCGATTCCACAAATGTGGGAATGTTATATAATTTTGTGCCAAGTTTTACTTGAATATTTGTGGAATATTCCTACCAATGTAGGTTGGTGTAAGTTAGTGTAATCCTATCAAACTGAGCTAATGATGACAAAATCCGTCAACATTGGTTTTGTAGAAAAACTGGGTATCAATATACCCCTAAATGATGGACAGCCATGAGCCATAGCCGTCAAGCACTGACCATGGCCACTAATATTAATCATGATCATCAACCATCCATGGTTATCGCCAACATAGCCACTGACTACAGTCACTGATTACAGCCATTGATCACAGTCCGGAATTGTAAGCCCGACCAAAGATTAACAATTAACATAGAATTTTCCAAAAAAATCACTCTGTTTATTTACAGTGGGATAGTTAATTAAATGAGCATTTTCAATGAATTCAAGAATAGTTGGTTTCCAAAATTTTGCACGCTTTAGTAAATTTGCATTTAAAACCAATAACCGAAAATGGTCAACCGCAAGGAAACGTAGGATATCAATATATTATAAGTTCTATCTAGATTTCAAAGTTTCTTCTCCAATTTTTTTCTCTTCTTTACTCTGTCCATATTTAGTATGACAGCTTGACTTGAATTATTGTGAAGGAAAAAAATGCTGGGAATTAAGAGATGATAAAAAATACGCTACATAGGTCCATAAAAGATTTTTTTTTCTCCAATTAAAAAGCACAAAAATGAAAGCCACTTCCTTACTTCCCTTTTCACCCTAAGGCGAGCGCAAAATATCTTCGTTTTACTTTTTTATAAAAGGGTCGGTGAATGCTAGAAGTTTGGCGAGACGTCATTTTCCAACCGGAGAATTCTTAATTTATTTTTATATTCGCGCAAAAATTAAATTATAACGAAAGTAAGAAGAAGAAAAAATTATACTCAGGTATTATAATTTTAAAATTAAACATTCTAGTTGTGTTTTCCTTACCACAAACCACCATTTTCTCGTCGTCCTTTTTTTGGGGAGGAAGAGGGTAAAAAAATTTACAATACTTTCCTGGTGGTATTTTTTTCTACCTTCTTTTTTTTTTTTCACTCCTTTAAAATATTGTCAGGAAATTATCGCCTCTACCTCACGCGATATTCGAAATTTTACTCGAATAATTTGGATTGCCTGGTAAGAAAAGCGAACCCGAGAAATTCTTTTAACTTATCAACGAAGATAAAGGTAATAAAGGTAATGGAATTTTCTTCATAGTTACAGCAAGAAAGGCCTTTTTTTTTTAGATGAAAAAAATTCCATGTAGGGTGCGGTTTAGCAAAAATTTTTTCATAATTGGTTATTCCTTACAGAAGGTACAAGCTTCAGTTAAAGAGTGTGTGAGAGAGAGAGAGAGCGAGTGAGAAGCGAAGAATTAAAAGGACAAAAAAAATAAACAATACCAAACAAAAGAAGTATTAAAGCTGTTAATTACTCTCAACTCCCTGTTGTTTCTCTAAAAATGACTCTTACATAATTAATTACGTTAATGGGAAACTTACTGGTTTTTTTATAAGGGTGCGGATAGCAACACTCCATTTATTTAAACGTTTTCTTTTTTTTTCCTTTTTTTTTTTTTTTTATTCAAACCCTGTATTTTTTGTTTTAGTTTTGAAATTAATGCTCGCCTAGAGTATTTAAATTTGTTTTTTCTTTCGTACACTCTCAATGAGGCTACGCAGGCGATTATGTATTTATTTTATACTCGGTGAAAAGAGTAAATTATTTTTACGATGACATGCGAATTTTATAAATTCCACGAGTGAAATGCAAAATTTGGAGTTGAGAACGTTGAAAATGCGGACTAAATTTCGCAGCGAGTGTTGATGGATCCATTTTTTTCTGGACCGATGAGGACCTAATGAAATTTCACAACTCAGGTCGAATTTTTATGGGTGAAAAAAATTCACAGGTTTCACACTTTGTAAGAATGAGAGGAAGGAATTAAAAAAGGATTAAAAATAAAATAAAATAAACTGTTGTTCATTTTTCATTTTCTTTCATTTTCATATTTGCTCTGCAAGCAACGAAACAACGTTACCACCTTCATTTTATTTTCGTTACCATTTTCTCCTTCCACTTTTTTTACTATCGTTATCTACCTCTTCTCTTACTCTTCATGCATAAAACATTGGTAAAAATTTAATAATGGACACTTTCTCACAAACTAACTAAAGAAACATTTTCAATGGTAAAAAATCTGAAGACACTCATCCAAATGGTAGCAAAATTTTTGGGCCTAAATTATTGTGAAAATAATGCGGATAAAATGAATTGAGAAAATGTTTGAATTAGTGTATAAGTATACCTACTCATTCTAAACAAGATGTACCTGATGTTATAATCAATGATAGGTGATGCAGTTAGTTGAAAGGAGAAAAAAAGGTATAGATTCGCACTGTTATTCAATGATAAGCATCATTTTGTAGAGTAAACAAGCAGACAAGTGTGGATATGGTTTGTGATATCAGGTACATCTGAACATAGCTGGAGAATAGTCATGGGGACATCATGCTGAAAGAGGTTGTAGGCCATTTTCATGATCCACTTAATAGCTCTTTGCATCCTGAATACACACTACAGTGTATGCACATATGCACTCATACGGAAAATAGGGATCCATACTAATGTATAGACTGTTTTTATGAAGGCAAATAAGTATCTACTAGAGACTTACAGCTAAAGAGATGTCCAATGCTCCATGTATGCTTGGGTTTAAAAATATGTGAAAGATACAACAGAAACAAGCTGAATAATATGTTCTGTGCATCCAAAGCTGCACATATTTTGAAGTGAAAACAGATATATCTCTATACCAATACACACACACACACACACGCACACACACACACACACACTACTAAGCTATGACAATTGCACAGCAAAAATATTAGAATTCGAAATATTTTATAATATGCAATCTTTGACATGTTTTTGATCAGGCATTAGACATCTCTTTAGCTGTATATCTCTGGTATCTACTTATGTATCTACTAACTGATACAGGGCATGTTACGACAGGTATAACCCACTACTGACCAGTCTGTAGTCGCAGATGTTTTCTACATGATATAGACATTAAACAGGCTGGGCTGGTTACCCATACAGAGAAAAGATAGAGTCGTAAAAAATGTGGAAAATTTGGTTTGTTCAACCTGGTGAAGGTATTGCTACTTACTGCAAACCGCCTTCGTAGAAGTTTAGTTTGTACTGGAGAGACTGCCTGAGATTGTGCACTTCATTTTCAAATGGACCTAGCTCCTCTCTTATTGACGATAAAATTATGAAAATTTTATAATATGTTCCTAAAATACTCCGCTACAATATAATTATGTTAAACAAAAAGTATTATCTTTGTTTGTTTTTGGGAAATGTTAATTTTATAGAAAAAGTTGACTGCGCAACATCAGGATGATGTGTGTCTACGACTGCGCACTAATTAGTTCACTAAAAAAATAGATCCAAATATATCATAGTCTATTGAAAAAAAAAAAAATAATAATTAAACTCGAGCACAAATAATACTGATTTTTATATTCATCAAGACATAACTTACAAGTATAGTCAGTTTCTCTGGCCACCATTTTATATTTTTTTCAAACATTTTTGACCATAACAGTTTTCGGTTTGACTTCTTTGTGTTGATTCATATAACATGACAATGTTTAAATAACCTCTTAATTTGTATAGGAAATTTCCAAAATTATGAAAATTCCACATTGTCTTAGTGTGCAATCTTTAGACAACCGTTTGTGCGTAATTTTGGAAAGTATTAATTTTTTTGGTAAGAATTCGAGAAAAAATCAAGAAATAACCGCTAAGTGGAATAATATTAAAATAATATTTAACTGGTTACTGAAACTTTATTTTTTCTTATATAACGTTATATGTGAGATTTCTAAAAAATTATAACTATAAACAAAACATTTTCACGGCTAATGTGTGACCAAATAAGTCACAGAACTTAAAACTGTGTTAGATACGATAACTTGATCCATGAAACAAGACTTGCTTATCCACGGTATTATTTACGAGAACAAGCCAACGTGCAAACTTAAAATGAGCTCAATTTTAGGTACAGTCCACCTGATTAAAAAATTGGAAATAATGTAAAATTTAATCCATCTGTTATATTGTGATCGAAAATTGTTGTGTTTGAAATATTTATTTAAAGTCTATGTCCTGAAGTTAAACTCCACATAGAAATGTAGGTAATAAATTACTTTAGTAAATTATTCACGAATAATATTAATATTCTTGCAGGAAATGTATCTTTACGAAAAAGTATTAAAACGGCACATCAAGATTCTTTCCTGCCGTTACAGAAATAGGTAAAAAATTATTACTGTCTCCCGTAAAAATTCATGAATTCTAAAATATGATTCAATTCCCTCCTCCCTCAAGAAGAAATTACATAATGGAGTCTGGAAATATTATACCGCCATTGCTAAACTAATACTGACTGCAGATACCTGACCAATGTCAGTTCCTTACAGATCTTTAGTAATGACTGAATGTTCGAAACTTTATTGCTGGCAATGTGCTTTAGATCGATTGAAAATTTATTCAATTGAATAAAATTTTGTGTCGTCTCATACCTACTCACTTTTTATAAGCTTTTATTCTACTCACTACTGCGATTTTAAAATATACCATTACTGCAGCCAACCTTTCCAAACAAAATAATGTTCATTTCGCATAAAGCTAAAGCCAAAAATAAGAAATAAAAAAAAAAGCTAATCTTTTAAAAATTAATTTTTCACCTAATTAATTATATTTTTCTGATACTTTTTTAGTTTCAAAATTTCACCTTTTCAATTCTAAATGCTAAAAAACAGGTGGACTTTGAAGCTCTTTCTGATTTTTCCAATATTTTGTAGAAACGCCAATCCAATAATAAGACCAATGCAGAATTGCAATCTCAGTATACCTACTGTTTTTGAAAAATATTTTGATAAATGACTATAAGCCAAATAATTATATTAAATCTTTGGAACGGAAACAGTTCATCGGTAGAATGAGGAAGAATTGAAGAATCCAAATATTTAGATTACTCGGAGACGTCATACAACGCCACACACCCTTATTGCTGCGTAATAACTCAGTTGCATCTACCAATTTGTCCGTCAACAAGAATGCACGTAAGCAGGTTGACAAGAGGGGATGCAGACGGTAAGATTTTTGGACCAGCAAAGCCATTATGCAACATCTCGTACTTGCAGATTTGCCACACTCGCAAACCGTACTTGTATAGGTACCCACTATTATACGTCTAATTTCGAATAAATATCCGTTGCAGAAAATTCGTTCTATTAATTACCACGAATAGCGAGTATAAAGATCGTTCCGACCCTCCCTTCGCCGCCCCAAAATTATGCAAAATATGGAAAGCTAACGTTTCACTTTTATGTAACGACCACGATTAGTGGCGCAGTTAATTTTTACGTAATGGCGGTAAGACGAAAACCGATTGCCGGTATAATTTTATTATACCAGCTGCGACGTATGTCGGGTTGCATTTTTTTCTTGTTTTCACCGACCCCGGTCGTATGCGTGTGGGGGTGGTGTGCGAAGGTGAGACAAGGGTGGAGTATGGTTGAAACTCGTACTTTTTGCTGTTCTCTGTTCCGCCTGATATGTAACCTTTTAATTAAGAATGGCTGACTTGGTCGGTTTACTTCGTGGCTTGGCCATATATATAATTGTATATGTATATGTATATATATATATGTATACATAAAATTATATACACACATATACATACAGTATGTAGGTAGTTAAAGCAGCTTAACATCGAAGTACGTTTAGAACAATGAAATTAACTTGTGTCTTTTCTCTCGCCTAGGCCTACATCTTTATGGTTCAGATATATACAGGGTGATGCATAACGTAACGCACCGTTGAAAAATCCCATTTGGTGCGTGATGTTGTGCATCAATGTGAAAGTTAGCCCACTGTAGGTATGTATTGACGCACCACCCATAATCACAATTTTCGACCTGCCACAACTTATCTTCTGGAAAATTTTCCAAATAAGGTTATTGGTAACTAAGAACAATCACTGTCATGACCTGCCAGATCTCCCAACTTCAATCCTCTAGATTATTTTTTAAGGGGCCATATCGCCTCTACAATTTACAAAGCTGCTCCTTTTCCTGATGCAGCAGCCTTATGTGCAGCCATTGAGAAGTGCTGTGGTAATATTACCAACCTCCAGCTAAGAAACGTCCAATATGAAATGTATCATCGCCTGGGGTATTGTGTTGCAGCTCAGAGGGGGGTTATTTGAGCATTTATTGTGAAATTGTACTAATTTTGTCATTGGAAGGGAATATTTTTTTGTTTTATTATGTGGCTACACTTCAGTTTGCATATAATTGTACTGAATACAGTTAATTTATTCATTAAACGTGGTATTTTCTATTTGGTGCGTCAACACGTACATTGATGCACAACATCACGCACCAAATGAGATTTTTCAATGGTGCGTGAGGTTGTGCATCACCCTGTATACTTACGTATAAGCCTATATACGTATGGTATATACATAATTGGTATACACGCATATAATATGTATGTGGTAGGTTCAAAGGGCTACCGATACTTGATTCGCTATTTTCGAGAAATGGAGATCGTCTCTTACCACCATCACCACCGCACTGTTGCTACACTGCTGATGCTCTGATGCTGCGCCATATCATGTTAAATCCTATTAAGTATTTTGTCGACCACAGCCGAGAATCGTCGGCTAATTCTGACCCATTTCCTTTTAATTCGAACCCATTTTCTCTGCTCGTGCCGAATGGTACAAAATTAAGATAAATTCGAAATGGAACGCGCAGCGATGGCAGATACCTACGCTTGATTCGGATGGATAGCAACGATAGGGTGTTGTGGTTGGGAGGGAAGTTTGGGGAGGGGGCGGTTGTGATCGGTAAAAGAAACACCGTTGAAGAAATTTTAACAACTTTTGGCTGCTATTGGTGTATATATGATTGGCCATTCGACGAAGTCGTTATTGTTGTTAATGTGTGTCATTTGCATGAGAGGGGGTAAGTATGGGATCCAAGATGAACAGCGAAAGAAAATTAGGGTTCGACTAACGGGTGAGACGTTGTTCGATGATATTCGTTGCCGACTTTTTACAGCTGGTGATCCGAGTCGCATAGTTTTGAAAAGTTGTTAATGTAGGCGGTTTTATGAATTGCAGGGTGTAAAAACGATGGCGAAAGGGAAAAAATCAAATGCCAAAGTTTCAGTGTTCGAGTTCGTTTCGCACGAATGTGGTGAAATGCTATCGTCCCACCCCTTCTGCATGCCCTTGAGTTGGGAAATATGCAACACTGGTCAGTTGTTCTGATTTTTCTCGAAAAAATGCAATTGTTCTGAAAAATATAATTCTGTAAAAAGAAGTTTTCATAAAACGTTCTACAAAAAATGTTTGTATTACCTAAGTACAAAATGCCATTATTAGGATACTATTAGCCTTGTGCAGTACCTACCTTTATTTTATAGGTTTTGTGAAAGTTTCAAACAGCTTCCATTCGAAAACTAATCGGTGGATTTGGCCCATCTTTAAACTTGATCACGATACAGATCCACAGTTCAATTTTTCCTCGATCCGGAAGTAATTACGCTCTGCCCTAATGATCTACATGTTTCGAATTCAAATAATCACCATTTGAAAACTAATCGGCAGATTTCGATCATTTTCAATTTTGATCTAACTATGGATCCAAACTATGTAGGTGCCGAATTTCACTTCGATCTGTGAAGAAATATGCGTTCCAGTTTGTTGACAAATTTTTTTATACGATGCAAAAATGCGTCATCTTTAAAAATTCATAGAATTTTAACGGTGAGATTTTATGCTCGAGTAATGAGAATATTTTTTGTAAAAAATTTTATGAGAAACAATTCTATGCTGAATTATTTTCTACGTAACTCAAATTGTTTTTGAAAAGAATCAGAAAAACTGAAAACCGTTACACATTTCAGCCTCCTTAGAACGAAGAGAGAGGGATGGAGACATGGCATTTCGTAAAATATTTAAATTATTATTAATATGCCACGAAGCCCAACATTTCTTAACGGATACAATAAAATTAAAGTCAATGTGAAAAAATTTGCAACAATTTGATGAAATAGCCTAAACCAATCATCATAATTCTTGATATTAAATTATTCTGATAAGTACCTACTAATCTACTAGCTTTTATATTATTAAAACAACATTACTGAAACAATTTTAATACGCTCCTACAAACGGTATTCGTATTATATTAAGATTCTTGTTTTTGATGTGTAAACATCTTAGCACTCGGTCGACTGCAGTAGGTGCTAAATGAGAAATACGATCATCAGATTCGTGTAACTATAACTGTTGCAATTGTAATTCTTGTTTGTGTGTGTTATATGACATGTAGGTGTATGCGTTGCACATGTACACAATCACACTAGTATTATTACTACATCAAATTTAAACAAATAACTATTTTGCTGCAATGTCGTGTTCTTAATGAAATAAAAAGACTAGGATGAATTATTGTTTTTGTACATTAACCACTTATCCGTGAAAAATTTTTTATCTACTTGCAAGGATGTTTCCTTCACCTCCTCCTTACAGGGCTTGGCACTGCGTTGACAGATGGGTCTCAGACTAAAAGTCCGCGACCCAAACTAATAGTACATTGTACATTAAACAAAATACATCATCTGTATGCACTCATACAAACGATATGTTTCTACGTTTACTGGCAAATGGTAAACAGAGAAAGGCGAGTACATAATTAGTACGTACTCACTGATATAATACGTGTTGCAGTCCGTATAAGGTACCGTACTGCCTTTGGACAATTGCTCCAATTAGTTGGTACACTTAGTGTATGATAATGCATTTAAACCAGCTGGCTACTGGTACCGAGAAATAATTCGGTTGCTTGCATGTAAAACGCTTTTCCTTTAGGTTCCACAAACCACGTGTAGGTAGCATCTACCAACATTACTATTTTGTGGAAAATTCTTTTGTAATACAGCAAGAATCTTTACCAACCACCATCATATCATCTAATTTAAAGAGGGTTAGTTAGCAGTTCATCCCCACAATTTTTCTTTAATTTGCATCTAGGGACAAATTTAATCATAAATTCATTAATTTTATAGCCATAACCACTTCAACAGCTTATAAATTATCTTCAAATATTCATCAAATTGAAACTCTTTCATCTGGCTTCCAAGATTTTTGATATTATTAATGACTAAATTAAATATACCTACCTGCTGGATGTGAACATATAGGTGAATCATGATGCAGCCTTCTGTCAGTGGCATCATAATTACGTGGTCACTTCTTCATCATTGGCCTAATTAATAAAGTGCGTATCTCAAAAAATAGTGAAAATTGGGTTATTAGTGAACCTAGTTGATTTTTTTGAAATACATCGATTAGTGTTGAGCGTATCTCTGAGAAATGAATATTTTTTGTTTTATTCCAAAAATGGAAAAATTCGATCTCCATTCAGTTTATTTTTAAAGGAAATGTGCGTATCTCTCAGAAATTTCCCATGTTGAAAAATTAAAAATATGTATATTTTCAAGTCAAGAATATAAGAAAAACGCCTATGTTCAAACAATTGATTGATATTGGTTAATATTTGTTACAGGAAAAGTGCGTATCTCTCTTCGATCATATAGTACTAGATAACCAGGTAAACATACAATTCCTTGCTAACAATAAACGCCTAAAGCACAAAAGTGAACATGAGTTGTTAACATCGCTAAGATAGCAAATTGCATGAGTGTTAATTACTGTTAACATTGCCAAGATATGGTATTCATTACTGTGAAATTTATTTTATCAACTTCCAGGCAAGAAAAAAGTATACCTACCATTTGCTCTTTGAAACTAGGTAAACATGATGAACAATAAATCGACTAATATTGATAGAATACTTGAATATAATTCAATGCCATATCCAGAGTGTCACTTTGGGGCAAAGAATTAGAAAAATTTTTAGGAGTTTACCTTTATTTTCCCTCAACAACAAATTTTGGATAGTATTTTCATCTGAAATCTGCATTTGCTTTAATTTTTTCCTTACATTTTTGTCTTTTATTTTATTTTATTTTTGAAGGGGAATTTCCCTATTTGCCCCCATGGATCCACCATTGATGTAATTGAAATATGGTAAGTATGTTGTAAATTATAAAATGCATTACTGTAATTGATAATTGTTGGAGTGATTACTTACTACTGATCTCTGTCTTAGTTCCTCTAATTTGAAAAAATTGGTGTAATTAGCTTCATGTTATTTGCCCATTCAACAAAAAATCTTCCTTATGAAACAAAAATACTTCCTCCATTTCTATTTTAAATCTATTTATCAATAATATTATAAGTTTAAATAAGTTGCTTTTATGTGCAAGTCTGTATACTCACAATTCTTACAACAGCAAGTCAATTCTATCAACAATTTAGGCTATGGGAGTGACAACACCACTCTTCCTTTCAGGTCGTATTTGATTACAACCCGCTAAATACGTGACTAGCGTCTGCCTTCCAAAAAAAAAATATTCTGCTTATGCAGCTGCCCATAATGTGTACCTTTCTTTCCATGAATCAGTTTAAAACAGAGTAATATTTGTTACTACCGCAAATTGGAACTATTAACTACAATTAACATTGTAAAATAACTTCAACTTGGCGATGTTAACTTCAGTTAACATACCAATATCTCCCCTAATAAGGATTCAATCTTAATTTTTCTTTTAGTTGGTAGGTATGTTATGGGTCTAAATGACATAAAAATATAGATTTCAGACTTTTCCTACCCTCCACAAAATTTTACCAAATTAAAAGTCAATTCATAGAGCAAAAGGACTGAAAACAGAAAAAACAAAACCTGCTGAGCATGTTCAGAAAACATGTTATGTCTGTTTTATGGATTTAGAATGATTACACATTTCCTTAACATTGATGAGATAGAGCTGTCATGGCTGTAGCCACGAGTCCTGTGCGCACTGGCGATGCGCAGAGGACTCGACATGACTGGAGAGACTGGGTTGAGGCGACGCCAACCAGTTGTCTAGCAGCGAGGCGAGAGCTAAGGTGTGTGACAACGAGATATTTTATTCGTCCTTGTGACGTTAAACCAACATAGTAAACTCCTCCACTACATGGTAGCAGGAGCACGGTGTCTTACACTGGATCTCGAATTCATTAATTCGTTTTCAATCGAAATTTAATTTCGCGAATCGAAACTTGGTTTCGGAATTCGAAAATTAATTTCGCTGATCGAAACTTGGTTTCGGAAATCGAAAATAAATTTTACAGATCGAAACCTGGTTTCGAAATCCGAAAATTAATTTCGAACATCGAAATTTGATTTCGAGAACCGAAATTTAATTTCGAACCGACACGCTTCCACTAGTCATAGACTCTCACACGTACCTAGTACGCACTTAACAGTCTCGTTAAGAATTAACCTAACAGTTAATCCCAAACCTAAACAGTTTGATTAACGAGACTGAATCTCAATTCAGTTCTACTTCTCTATACCCGGTATAGTAAATCATCTCCTAATTGTTAATTAATAAATAAATGGCGTTCGTAATTATCGCTAATATAACGCTGACGAAAAAATAATTCTCAATTATTTTTCCGCCGCCCCCAGCGCCATTTATTACGTATATTATTCCAGGAATAATATATATCGAATTCCAAGATTCGTCCTAAAAATATTTAGGCTGTATCAGATACAGAAAACATCGCTAAGCGTTAGCGCATATGGTACATCCGTCCTTCAAAACGAGAGAGATGGAGAAAAATTTATTGCTATCCCTATCTCTCTCGCACTCACGCGTTTTAAAAAACGTTCCAGAAAAAAGACACAAATACCATCCTTTTCGATCGAATTTCTCAAGAAATGCAGCGATCGTGTTCCAAACAAAAGATTCGATTCAACCAATCGGCTCTCATCAGCCGATGGTCGGTTGAAGATCGTATGAATTTTTTGCTTGAAGACGCACACATACGTAAAAAGGTTCGTAACCCTTTACGCATTTACGCACACAAACGTAAATTATGCATCACGCTGCAGCAGCAGCGACATCAGCGTGTTTAACACGACGTACCCAGGGTGTACGAATCTATTCACGATCACAATCATTTCGTGTCAAATTGTGATCGAGTTAATGTGCGTTTCCGCAAATAACCGTGTCTTTATTAATTAATTTGCAATTTTTGGCTAAAATTAATAAATTTTTTCGTAATTAATTACGCGTTTTGTGAATTTCATTCCCCCCTGAGTGTAGTGGTGTAGTTTCCGAAAGGTGCAGCCACTTAATCACAAGTAAACCGTAAGTACACTTACGAAAATTTTTAATCTTTAGTATACCGTCTAAAGTGCCTACATATTTTAAATATGCATTCGTAACCCATTGTTACGAGCCTAAATTATAGGTAATCGGACTCAAATTACATAATTTCTATTGATTTGTTACCCAAATTCGTAACCTCAGTACTCAGTCCGAAAAAATTTAAAACAGCCAAGATCGCAAATCGATCTTAGCTGCACATGGCTTAGTAATATACGTAATTTAATTACGAATTCAATTCGGTTTGTGACCCCATGTTTGCGCTGAAATAAATTCTTGGCTGCATAATGAACATGGAAACCGAAATGAATTCGAATATCTTTATTCGTTTGTAAAAATTTCGAAATCGATGTTTTCGCCCACGGGTCATGCCCGATTTTTCGTTTGTTGCAAAAACTTAGAAAAATTTTTCGAATTCATCTCTTTCGCAAAATCGAAAATGATGCTTTCGCCCACAGGTCATGCCCGATTTTTCATTTTTTGCAAAAACTTAGAAAAATTTTTCGAATTCATCTCTTTCGCAAAATTGAAAATGATGCTTTCGCCCACGGGACATGCCCGATTTTTCGTTTTTTGTAAAACCTTAGAAAAATTTCGAAAACATTTTTTCGCAAAATCGAAAATAATGTTTTCGCCCACGGGTCATGCACGATTTTTTGTTTTTCCTAAAAACTTAGAAAAAATCGATAAAATCATGACCCTCTCAAATTTAACTGTTTCTGTTCTTAGAACATGAGTCAACAGAAAAATACGTCGCGTGGCGACGATATCGATGTCCTCCTTGATCCAGAATCACTATTGATGGAAGAGGAGGAACAGACAGAAGCGTCAACGCTTCGTGCTCAAGACGCGACCCCAGCGCCACAACCGCGCTGGGTAGATGAGATCGAAGTGGAGGAGCTGCGAAAAGCAGCGGCAATTTTGCCGGGCACGCAGCCGTGCACGCAGCCAACACCCGCGCACATAACCACACCTGTACGAATGGACGTACAGCCGATCAGCCGAGCGTCCACTCACGGCACGAGCGACGTCACCGACAGTGACGATGAGCGTGAGCAGTTTGTCGCAGTACTCGAGGACGCTGAGGAGTACGCAAAATCGCTCGAGAGAAAACTCGAGCAACCCCACGTACCGCAGTACGAAATCAACGCACTGTCTAACGAAGACAGTGCGATCGAGGTGACCATAAGAGACCTCGAGTACGTACCACGTGGCCTTGCAAGAGAAACCTTGCGTAGGGCCAGGCAGGTAAAGCAAAAGCCGCTGGTTCTGCAATCGACCATAAAATCGAATGTACAGCAGCATCAATCGCACCACCCGTCACCATTCGTACCGGAGGTACGCGAGGACGCTACGGAGAAGCGTCGCCGGGAGGAACAAGAACGCTGGGATGCTAGGCCCTTAGAACTAGCGAGAGAGCTTGGGGACGCTCTGCGTAAGGAGGCCAACGCCCGTAAGGTGTTGACCTCCTAGCAGAAAAAAGTCCGCGAGCTCTCCGCTAAGGTTCATGAGGACCTTGGTGTCCAGGCAGCGCAGTTCATCCACCAATACCTCCCGGATGCCACCAAAGCGACCGAACGCGAACGTTCGCCTCCGCCACAATCACCAGCGGCCGCAGTGCAACGGACCCCAGTACGGGGAGAACGGGGCCAGCCGGGAATGGTGACAGGTAATGAAAATTCAAATTCATTAGATAATATAATATTTCCTGAATTAAATGAGGGCGAACCTAGCCCCAAAAGGCAATGTTCCAACCAACCCTCATTATCTCAAAATCACTCTCAATCAATCGACACGTCGTGTCGCGAGCTATCGCAAAACTCGATAGAAAACGTAACACCCCTAGCAGTAGCGATGGACTCAAACTCCATCGAAAAACCAACATCCGAAAACTATATTTCGAAATGTTGGGAACATGATCCTAAAGATCAAGTTGATGCAGGGTTTGCAAATCTCAAACCACCAAAATTTTATTTAGAAAAGTGGGATGGCGATATCCTAGGCTATCCTGGGTTTATTAACGGATTTAACAATTACGTTAACAAACGAAAAGATATCGCTATTCCACAAAAGATCAACCTACTGCAAGGGGCTCTACCGAAAGTTTTAGTAGAGAAAATAAGTCATTTTTCCCCTGACAACGTTGGCTACATCCAACGCCTAAAATTCCTAGATAGTAGGTATGGGGACGAATCCAAGATTCGAGCTGAAATGTGGCTAAAAATAACCGCATACACGGCAACCACTAACGATACAACGTCAATCTTAGACACGTTAGACACTCTTACCATTATGGTAGATAGGTATCGCTTACTTGCAAAAGTAATCGATGAGGAACAACTATTCAATATAGTAATTAAAAAATTTCCTCCCCGATCGTACCAAAATACTTTAAAAAGTAACGAACGCAATGTTAAACATTTGTTCGAAGCGGTTAGATCGTTCATTAAAATTAGGGAATTATCGGAGCCTATCTGTACCTCTGTACCAAAAAAGGTCGATAAACCTAATCCAACCCCACAAAATAAAAATTCCTCTCAACCTAAAGGCAGGAGAAATTTTGCGATAATTTCTTCAGAAAAGAAAGCGAACGAAAGAGGAGAGAATAAATCCAATCCTCGAAAGCGACCAGCACCACGTTCGAATCATACAAAATATAGGGACACTAATGAATATCTATCTACTACAGATGCAGAGGGGATCCTATGGGTCCAGCTCCCATCCGGCCAACGCATCCCGGCATCAACGGTGCATACGCCGTTGACTCCGAATACGCCTTGTATTTTCTGCAGTGGTGACCATCACGGTCACCTATGCAGAAAAAAGAGTACTTTGGAGTCCCGGCGTGCACACTACGAGCAATACCGGCTATGCCATCGTTGTGCAACATCGCATACCAGTACCAAGTACTGCAAGGCGCTACCACCTGCGAACTGTAAATGGTTCCAGTGCGGAAGTAGCGAGCATCACTCGAACTTATGCCCTGTGATCGAATATCCGATCACGGAGGGCAAAGTTGCGGCATGGATCGAGCAGTTGAAGGACTGCAAGCAATACTTGCCACCAGGTAACCTGTTTGATAAACAGCAACAAAAATTACCTGTACCCGATCCTAAACAAACTGTACAATTACAGATGACTGCAGCTTCCGTAGAAGAAACCGGTAGTCTCGTTGCCCAGCAACGCCAAGAGGATGAGAACCTCAGTTCCGTGTCCGCTGTTCCAGTGTTAAGTGAGTGCCTATCATTTTTTACTACTAAAGATAATGACGCTCATTTCTTAACGTTCTCATCGTACATTCTCGCTCCAAATGCCAAAAAACCAGTGAAAATTAACGGCTTTTTTGATTGTGGAAGCAAACATAGCTATATGTTTTACACATATGCCTATAAACACCTCAGAGAAAATTTTTCTGAGTTTGCAGAAACAATCAAATTTCGAGGCCTAGCTGGACAAACGTCAAAACAAATTCGCACACAAATTGTAAAATTTGAATTATTCAAACGCGATGGAACTAAGGTTCAAATGGAAGCCAATACGGTTCCACACATCGCGAATAACCTATCCGAATTTGATTTTGACGAATTCAAAAACCGTTACCCACGATATTCCAATATCGACTTTTCTGGCTTGGACCGAGAATCTACGATACATTTATTAGTTGGTAACAATTATATGTGGTCGTTTATAAAGCACATTAAACAGTTATCACCAACCTTGACATTAATCGAAACAGATTTCGGAAAAATGTTAGGAGGTTTCTTAGGAAAACCAACCAAATGTGACGCATTCGAACCATCATTTTTCACATCACCTGAAAGTATCGAAAATTTTTGGAAATTGGATACCCTTGGTATCGAAACCAAAAACCTCGTTGAGGACGATGCCAAAACTGAAGCATTGCACTTATTTTATAAAAATATAAAATTAGTGAACAACCGATACCAAATCAGGTGGCTATACAAATATAGCCCACCACCATTAGTCAACAATAGACAGTTAGCATTAAAACGATTAGAAAGGCAATTGCCCAAATTGCAGAAAAATCCAGAATTTTTCGTAAGATACGATCAGTATTTTACCTCACTAATCGACTTAGAAATGATCGAACCTATCGAAAACGATAGACCCGCGGAGGTAGTACACTACTTACCACATAAGGGTATCTACGATCCAACAAAAAGCACTCCACTCCGAGTAGTCTTTGATGGATCGGCCAAAACAAAAAAGTCTAACTTGTCATTGAATGACTGTATGCACAAAGGGAAAGTACTATTAGCTGACCTAATAGCAATGCTTGTAACCTTTCGTAAGAATCCTTACACAATAATCGCTGATATTAAAAAAGCGTTTCATCAAATCGGATTGCACCCAGATGACAGAGATGTCACGCGGTTCCTATGGATTAAAAATCCTAACAATCCATTAACCAATAGCAATTTGGTAACATTTCGATTTTGTCGGGTTCCCTTTGGAATCATAACGGCACCATTCTTACTTGCAGCAGTGCTATTACATCACTTCCGATTGGTCGATATGGAGTTCCATGACAAGTTCTTAGAACGATTTTACGTTGATAATTTAATTGTTTCCGTACCAACGTACGAAGAAGCAATCGATTTATACATCAAATTGAATAAATTATTCAATGATATCTCAATGGAACTCGCCCAATGGGGCACCAATTGTAAACAGCTAAGAGAAAACTTTAACCCAATGCACGCATTGAGCAACCCAATTATAAAAGTGCTTGGCCTATATTGGGATATGGACCATGATGTACTTTACATGCCCAAACCAAAACCGTTTACGTCTCAATGGACGAAACGCACATTCCTTAGGGTATTATCGTCATTTTATGACCCTTTAGGTTGGTTTGCACCAGCATTCGTTCCGTCGAGAACGTTCATGAAAGTACTCTGGTCCAAGGGATTGAAATGGGACGAAAAAATCCCAGACGATCTCGAACCAACGGCCACTGAGATAATTACTGATCTCAGCAATAGCCTAAACTATTGTATACCTAGACAATTCTATCTAGGCTCTTATAATCCGAATACCTACCAACTACACGTATTCGTAGATGCATCACAAGTAGCGTACTCAATGGCAATATATATCAGATTTAGCAATACTAAATCGAATTGTCATGCAGTACGATTTGTAACAGGAAAAGCACGCATAACACCTATGCGACCGAAAACAATTCCTAAACTCGAATTGATTGCAGCACTTATAGGTGCACGTGTACTACGTTCCCTACGTAAACCGCTCAGTTTACAGAACGCACCAACATTCTTGTGGTCTGATAGCAAATGTGTTCTCACATGGCTATTAGAAAGAAAAGTCCATCCACAATTCGTAAAAAATAGAGTCGACGAAATAAAAGGTATAAAACCTGTCGAATATAGATATGTCCCATCAACGGACAATCCAGCCGATATTGGCTCACGTGGTTCCTCTATCCACGAACTCTCCGAATCACTTTGGTGGTCCGGTCCAACTTGGCTATCTCAAGATGAAAAATCTTGGCCAAAAACCGATTTGAATATAATCGAAAGCCTACCAGACGAACCGACCAAAATAGATACGCCTGTATTTCATACAATGAAAGAAGTTTTATCTTCAACTTCTAAACAATCCGTATCCATAACACTTGATGACGAATCAATTTTTGACAAACGTCATCCTGCCAAATACTTAAGGCAGAAGAAATCTGTAAAAAGATTCATACCACACTTCTTCATTGGTCCAAATACAGATCAATGTGAAGTGACACTTCCAGAACCTGAAGTTCTGTCGCAGCAGTGGATAGCTGATCCATCGAACCAAACTCAGCCACTTGATTTGACAACTACCAAATCATGCTATATTCCGAAAGATGAAATACCTTTCGAAACTTTCATACATCTACCGTTGAACACTCCATTCAACATAGATGTAATGAAATATAATACTTTATCGAAACCCGTACGCACACTTCTAAAATGTATAGAAGCCGTACGACGATTTAGTAAACAACGAATAAGGAGGAAAAGATTAATTTCACCTTATGCATCGTTAGATTTCACCTTTCATTTTGCTCTACTCTGTTTCATCAGAGCTGACCAAAAGAAATACTTCGCAAAACTACTCGAAGTATTAGAAAAACGAAATCACCCTCCGTACATCCTGTACGAAAAATTTCATATCCTGATTGATCCATCTGGGATATTACGTACTGTAAATTATCTACCCGATATTGAGTACGCAAGAGACATGCTATCACCAATACTGATGCATCCTAAGTCTCACTTAACAAAATTAATTCTGATGCATACGCATCTGAAAAACGTACACTCTGGTACGAAATTTACCATAGCGGACTTTAGAAGACACTATTTTGTGCCAAAATCACTAAAAGTGTTACCTCAAATTCTAAAAAAGTCATGCACGCTATGCAAAAAAGCTGAAACAAGACCGTTTAAACAACCATCTTTTTCAGCTCTACCAGACTTTCGTCTGGTACCTTTCGTAAATCCATTCACCTATACAGGTGTGGACATTTTTGGCCCATTCATGGTATTTGACAAATACCTGCCAAAAACGAAAGCACAGTTGGCAACTCCAACTACAACACCCATTAAAAATTGGGTGTTGATTTTTACGTGCCTGTCCACGAGAGCAGTACACCTACTCTCCGTGTCAAATTTGACAACCGAGGACATCTGGACAGCGTTCTTAACGTTTTTCGCAGATAAAGGCACGCCAAAAGTTATCCTATCCGATAACGCAGCGCAATTCCACTTAATTGCGACGTACTTACCAGAGTACTGGAAAACGTTCTCTGAAGAACGAAAAATAAACACTAGCTTAGATGAAAGGGGCATTAAATGGCACTTCATCCCAGCTAAAGCACCATGGTATGGTGGAGTTTATGAAAAACTGATCGGCATTATAAAACAAGTGTTCTATAAAGTCCACGGTCATTGGTCAATCTACAAACATACCTTTCAAGCAAGCTTGAAAGATATACAAACAATGATCAACCGCAGGCCACTATGCCCATCTCCAGATGAGCTAGACCAGTTGACACTGACACCCGCACATTTCCTGCGGGCAAACTTAGGTTACCTAAGTAACCCGATTAATGAATCGATTAAAGACCCAACTCCCACAGCAAAACAGCTTATGGAGACTTGGAAGCTCGACCAAGATTACCTAACAAACCTTTGGCTAACTTGGAAGAGACAATATCTCTTATATCTAAGAGATAGACCACCAACTGCGCTATCCAATCCGGGGCGCACAGTACCATTTGTACCAAAAGTAAACGATATAGTACACGTTTTGGACTACACATCCAAACCTGGCGTTTACAAACTTGCTAAAATCATTGATTTAGAGAAATCTCGTGATGGACAAGTGCGTCACGCAAAAATAGAATTCTCAAGCAAGCAAATATCTACAAAACCTCTCAATTTCCTGGCTCCACTGGAGTTAGATGACAGAGACGTAGATATCATCAATACGTAGTATCGTTCTCCGCTAGATCTCTCCTGATTATGACAAAAATAGACTGGACTGACAAGCCAATTTACTGACTTTGGGGTACGCCATAATTGGACATTATGCTCCTAAAAACGGCATAACTACGATTTTTTGGCACCCACTATTACTGTCATGTGCTTTATAATCAGCTTTGGGTAATAGGTGGCAGAGTGCACTACTTTAAGCATCGTCGATGCCCATACGATACGCTAATTCCCAACTATTCCCTTTTACAGAATCTGTGATCTACGGCCAATAACTCGTCTCATCCTCTCAGATGCAGCGTCCGGCGATCGAAAAGAACTTTCGTTGAAAGTATCTTTTTCTCTTGTCACCGTTACGGGATCGTAACGACAGAAAAACAATAAATTTGTTCCGATTTATTATTTCTGTACATATCTATTTTACATGTTCCTATATTATAAGTGTTATGTTTGTTGTTTTTTATAATAAAATAACATTTTATATATAAACATGTTCGTCTAATCTTTTTAGATTTCAGGAGAATCTTCGGAGGTGGCCACCGATGGCCACCCAGGAACACCGCCCCCAGTGTCATGGCTGTAGCCACGAGTCCTGTGCGCACTGGCGATGCGCAGAGGACTCGACATGACTGGAGAGACTGGGTTGAGGCGACGCCAACCAGTTGTCTAGCAGCGAGGCGAGAGCTAAGGTGTGTGACAACGAGATATTTTATTCGTCCTTGTGACGTTAAACCAACATAGTAAACTCCTCCACTACAAGAGCTACGGGGTATCGAGTACTAAATGATCGAAAGTATCTCCATTTATTTCTAATCATACCGGTATTTATTCATGAGCAGAATTACCAACATTTTACTCTCAAAAATCATATTTTCAGATAATGTTTTTATAAACACAAGTTGAAAAAACAATTTAATGCTAAAAACAGTGTTTTCCTTCTCCTGTAAAATTAGATGAAATGGAAATACGCACTTTATTAATTAGGCTGATGTCATGTGGCAGCATTGTCATTTTTTCAACATGTAGGTCATTGGTTTGAATCCCCCAGAGACATACAGCTAAAGAGATGTTCAATGCCCAATCAGAACCATATCAAAGGTAGAATGTTTTAAAACGTTTCCAATTCCAGTATTTGTCATTGCACATGTAGGGTAGTTTGATAACGTGTGTGTATTGTATGGAGATGTCAGTTTTCACTACGAATGCGGAGAACATATAATTCAAGTTGTGTCTCTTCTATCTTTCGCGTATTTTTGAATCACAACATATATGGAGCATTGGACATCTTTTTAATGTAGCTGTACGTTTCTGGAATCCCCACCCTGGCAACCTATAAAACTGGTGACATTAATGTAAGTGAACACGCAATCTAGGCATCACATTCATGCACCCCATCATTGGAGGTGCATCACGCTGTGGTGATTTAAGTCTATGAGGACCTGGCTAACCCATTAATAGCAGCCTAGCTCAGCACTCTGTTGTTGTTGGTAGCCGCAGCACTGGAGGGAAGAGTGACTATGGGGATGTGAAAATATTGGAACATCATGATGCAATATTCTATCGGAGGTGGCATAGCCATGCGGTAGCATCACCGTTTTTTCAACTTGTAAGTTGACCATTTGAATCCCCGCAACACAATTGATCATAATTGTAGATACATCTAAAATGTACTTATGAAAGAATCCCAAACAACCGCACCAATACCCCTAAATGATCAAATTACAAGTAAAAAAATGAAACTAAATAAAAAAAAGTTATTCACGCATCAAGATTAAAAATATTTTTATAGTTAGTTTATTTTCTTGTCTTGACCTTGCACCGTCCATTCTGGGTGTAGCCTTGATCTGGCATTCCAAGTTTTTCTCAGGGGTACGAATAACAGATAAAACTTACACTAACTGATTTTGGCGCCAGCAGTCGATGGGTGAAATGTATCAATTTTCTGAAAACGTATTCGCACCTGAAGGCTATTGAATATCATGGTACGTGTCTTGGCATATTATTTCAAATTGTTTTTCACTTCCTGACCGTCACGTTTCTCTTTCAAGGTACCAACGCAAGGCTATTTCCACGTCAGCTTTACGTACATTCCAGCGCAGATGCCAAGCGAGTACATTAACCTACAAAATTACCGGGCAGCGGGTGGAAACGCAATCGAAGTAAAAAGGCTGCGGCTAGAAAAGGCTTTGGCTTCTTTTTATCGTGCCGTTTGGGGGTGGGTCGGCAAAACGACAACAACGACGAAGCTGGGGCACTTTAATGAAAATTCTTCGGTAAAAACTTAACATAATTGCCACCGTTAACATTCTGCAATATCGTAACGGCCTTAAAATATTAAATTTCCATAAGTGTAGACGGTGTAATTAAATTTAACAGAAATTGCAATTCTAAAACGGTACAGACGACGAAGGAGTGGCCAATGTGAAGTCACCTCGACAGTATCTCCACTGTAAAATGAGTGCGAAAAAAGCGTGTATTTACAAAAGTCGATGGTCATTATCGAACACGATCGGATAATTGTGGAAAAACAAAAATATGAAAAATGGTAGGCTCATTTCTGCGTCAGCCTCGAATTACAGGGTAAGATTACCAACTTTTAAATTGGGGTGGTGGGCACGGTGTATGCGTATTTTGTATCGCACTTGGTATGTCACTTGGTATGTCGCTCCTTATTGTGTGATGGTATGACCGTCGGAGAATCGCTTTGATCTGCACGATTTGTCAAGATCATGAGCAGAAAAAGTTACATTACATGCCGCCACCATTGTCTACCATCGTCGCTGTGATAGTTGTTATGTGTAATGAATATGTTCGTCATATTATAATAATGGACGTACACATTTGGCTAAACAAAAAAAATGTATTTTATTCTGTACATTTATCCCTTTTAAAATTGTGCAGTTACCTGAGAAAAGTACCATTACTTCCTGCCAGCACTCGCAACACGTTTTTAACAGAATATTTTGTGACCTCAGTGCACTGGTCTTTCGAATATTCTCGAATAAATAAATCCCTTTAATCAGAAAATGCCTACCTCAAACCTAATACCATGTCAAATCGTATACCCTGACAGGGTAAATAAACTCATGTTTACAATAAAATAATTGTACTGTACTATACTTTCCCTCAGTCTTAGCACTGTCCGTTTATCAAATTGTCTTGAACATTGTACTGTTTTGTGTACAAATTATTTCTTTAATATATTGTTGAATCTTACTGTGTATTCAAATTTTATTTAAAGTCTCTTTATGTTAAGGTCCACAATAGTTGTGGATAATAAACTTAATAACTCGATTTAATTCTCGAGTAATAATAATATTCCTTCGAATATTGTTCTACTTGAAGGAAGCGTAACCACATTAAAAGAAATTAATTTCCAGTTTCCAACAGTTATAATAATACAGTCATCCCTCAACATTTGCAAGGGTCTTGTGAATGCGAATGTTGAATCTATTTAGCAATTCATTTAGGGAGGATAAATACCAAAATTGATGGAAAATAGCATGTATTTGAATTTTCCTTGCATGCCTTATGAAGGTATACAACATTACAACATGATCTGCAGCAGCTACCTCATTATAAATTTGGACATCATGGAGGCCAAAAAGTGATTCAAATTTCACAAACCATCCCTTAGGTACTTAGTGGCTTTAAAATTTTTCAAATATTCTGAAAATTGGGCATTTTTGAAGGAAAGCACCTATTGCCCCTTGGGGTGACATGAAATTGTTAATGCTGAAATTACGAATGATGAGATATGATTGTATTATGTTACTTTCGTTGATACTCAACTGATTTTGACGTTTGATCAGTCAAATTCAGTAGATATTCTCAGGAAAATTTTCAGATACCCAAAGTCACATTCAGCGGAGGGATCTTCCAGTGGAAGGTGTTTCATCCCTCAGTTTGGTTTCCGTTTGGAAAATTGTGATAATTATCAACATTTTATTTTCATATTTGGTCATTGGTTAATTACATTTGAAGTTTGAAGTTGCAATTTTGGTATAAAAAACTTGACTCAATTAGGAATGGTAGGTACCCCCTTGGCTAAATTATTACAAAGACCCTGCTTTCAACACATTCATCAAACATTTTGATATAAGTATTACTAACTTCTTAGGTGTTAACCAGTTTTATACTTTTCGAAAATCTACATTTTTTAACAGAGCTGACGCTGTGTTAGAGTTCTTTCTTCTTTGTGTTTGAATATATATAACTCGGAAAAAGTTCTCCAAGTGATGTATATGTCCAGTACCTCCTAGTAATATTGATGAAAAGCTCTGTATAAAATTTTGCCGTATTCTGTCGACTATAATAGATACCTCGAAGAGTTTGGACACATTTATTTTTCACATATTTATCTCAGTCATTATTTTCTCATTTATATTATACTCGTATTTTTTCATTTATTAGAATTATTCAGTTGTTTCGTTATAAGTTTCCTTTCCCTTCCCATACCAAAGTTTAAATCTCACAAAAAGTTAGTCTGTCTTAAATATTCCTGCAAATTACTACAATTCGTACGATTCTTCTTTTCCTTCTTTATCTCTTGAGATCTTCATCTCTTCAACATCCTGGGTTTCTCATAGTGTTATTTGATTTACAAATCTCTTTCCATTAATCCTATCACTTTTTCTATCTATAGATTTTTCTCCTCTACTTATTTGTAATTTTAACAGTTATTATTTTAGATTTCTCGTACATTTTTTCTTTCTCTCTCGACACCAGTTCAATTCGTCGTCTGGTTTTATACAGAACACTCTTTTTTATTTTCTCTTATGTTTTCTGCTGTAGTATATTTTTTTGAATACATGGCTATTTTATACACCATGTGTTGATTTCTTAAAAGGCAATGGGCTGAATCTAGCAATATGGCTCGTAGAAGCCCATTGGGTTAATTTGAAGGTGACATAAGTAAATTTTCATCATTCAGCCATGGTACATTTAGTATTATTAATTTTACTATCTAAAAAAGCATGCTGCATTGGGTCCACAGATACCTGGTGGATTGAGCTAATCAAAGGGGTGATATTTTTAAATTGCCTCCCTGTACAAATGGTCTAACTTAGGCTCCTGTGGGCTGGGATGTCGAAATTACCCCCTCGGATACCACACAAAGAGACTCACTTTACTGTTTAGCGTAGATTTTGAATTTATGATTGTAAATTACATGCAACCCTTGCAAATACAATAAATTGGAAGCAACGTTGTTTTTTGAACGAGTTTGAATTCGTAAAATTGTTCACTTTCTTATTATTAAAAAAAAAAAAAGTTTATTTCTTTAATCAGTCTAGCCGTCTAGTATTTTTAATTAAATTTTTTCAAAATCTAAAAAAATTTTCGTTTTTTGAAGTACTTTCCAGTCGATCGGCGTCATATTTGGTAGCATGTTGCAATAAATTATATTAAATATTTTTTTGCAAATTTTGTAGTTATTGATTCAAATCAAACATTTTGTAGACAAAATGGTATCAAAACAGCTGTACCCTGCGTACCGTCCGGCCGATCTGTAATAAAATTAATAGCATATGTTAAAATAGGTCTTAATAAATTTTTTTTTTTTTTTAATTTGGTAGTTATTGGTTGAAAATTAGGCATTTTGTAGCAAAAATAAAAATGGCGGTACCGAAAGTACCGCTCGGCTGATCCACACCAAAATCAATAGGTGATGTCCTCAGTTTAATATCAGTGTTCGTTCCTAATTTCGTTACTATCAGACAAACATTGCGACTTCTACCGTGGTAACAATAAATTTGCTAGTATAATAATTATGTACACTGAATTTGATTTTTTGGTGTTAAAATTTTTCTTGTAATCAAAGGAAAAACCTGCCAACACCTATACCCCAAGTCGTTTCATGAAATCAAAATTAGTAAGTAGATTTTCATAGGAAATCCACTTGAAATGGGTGTGCGTAATAAATGAACCACCCTGTATTAGTATGAGGAAATAAAATGAGAACATATATTGATGATTTTGAACCTAAAAAAAGTATTTTTCTGACAAAAAAGGGAGTAAATAGTCTCCAAAAGAATATCTTTATCTGTGAACCCTGACTATGAGTTATTTTTAATACTGTTATGAAAAATATCGATATTTTCTCTGAAACATCGATATGTTTTATCATTTTTTTGCTTTACCTTTTCTCATGTTTTACTCAGTTTTACCGCCAAAATTTCTAGAATACAATGAAATCGGAATATTATTAATAAATTATTGAAAGGAAATAAGGAATGGGAAAAATATCAATAAGAAAAAATATCGATATTTTGCACCACTAAATTCATTTCCCAAATTAACGGCGCTTCAAAACCAACCAAAAATTGATCAAACCGTCTCTTTCATATGCGCATACCTGTTCATGGCAAACTGAGCTGTGCAACGGATCAGCCAAGTGCGTAAGGTAGGTCATGTGCGAGATAAAGAGAGATAATCATCTCGCAACGCTTCCGCGAGGTATATTATTTTATAGTTTGGCTTGTAATGAAATTTCGCTGGAAATTCAACAATCATCAAGAAAGTAATTTCTACATATAATTTTTTTGCTCTCCTATAGGTTTCGTAGCCATTTTAGGCGTCCTCGCATCATATCATCAATTAAACTGCTGTTTTCGTTTACATTTTGTACACATCAGAAGTTTGAAGAAAAAAAAGCTGCCACGTGTCGCAGGCAGATTCAAGTTCGTCGCACTCGAAGCAGAGGTCTCAACCATCGAAGAGAAAGAAAAGTGAAAATAAAAAAAAAGGAAAAGAAGATCAGTAAACAAAATAACGACGTTCATTTTTTTCGTTTTCAAAATTTTCTTTCAACCTCATAACAAAACCCATCTTCTTTGTTCCTCACTTTGAAAATTCCCGGATCAGCGTAAAAGTGACTCGAGCTCACTAATTCCAACTGAGAAATGAGTATAATAATTCGAAACGCAGAGAACATTGTAATAAAGAAAGAAAGAAAGAAAAAAAATTAATCTGAATTTGTCAGCATCTTAAAGTGAAAAAAAGAACCAAGTGTTTCATCGAATTTCCCCATTAAAAAAACAACAACAACAACAACAAAACCAAGTCGAGTAGATACTATAAAAAATGTCATCGAACACATAAGAGTTTATTGAAGTGGTTCTTTCACACGCAAGATGGTAAGAAAAAAAAAAATGAGAACAAGCTTTTGTTCAGCGTATCGGCCTAATATGGGTTGAAACTTCGTTTTTCCCCTTTGCCACTCATCATCGATAGGATTCGTTCTTTAATATTGTTGCTTTCGACAAAATTATTATGAATTTTATTTGAAGGTAGAAGCGCCGACGATGAATGAAAAATGAATAATATGGACGGAAGAGTAAAGCTTGAATGAGTCAAAAGGAAACCGTAGATGAGTGCCAGTGAATGCAAAAATGTTGAAGTATTTTGTGTAAGTGGGTAATTTAAGAGGAGTTCTATTGTTTGGTAAGCCTTCGAAATTAGATAATCATCTGATATATTCATGCGCTGCAACAAAAAAATATAGAATAATGAACTCGGAACTCGATTTTCGACCTAATTAAAAAAAAAAAAAAAATCTTAAAGTTATTGATTATCGACATTTTGTCAGCGAAACTGGTGCAAATAGTTGAGAGAATCTACATTCTGCTGTGATGTGCACTGTTATACTTTCGTCGTTTGTGCAGAGTTAATGTGAAACCTTATGATTTCAAATGCAAACTCTGGATATTCGAGATTTCCCACTTCGTGTTTACTCGTATTCAAAGATCTAAGCTGGTAAATGGCAAAGTTGCTGAACTGATGTCTAAACACAGGCGATTATAGTTAGTTGAAATATTTATGTGGAAAATCTTTGGATACATAATATGTCAATATTTTATAGAGGATGAGGACTGGTGAAGACATAAATTAGTAACGAGAAAGAAAAAATTACTCGAAGTTGCATCCAAAAAGCAAGTGTATTTTGTAACAGTTACATAATTTAAGTATGAGTACAGTTGAGTAAGATAAACGAATATGTATGGAGATGGACGAGTAAGCGACGGAGATGGTAATACAGTGTAGCCGCAAACAGAGATATAAAATATATATTAAAGTAATTGTGTGTTCGCAGGAGTGAGAGGGGAGAAGGATTGGTGGTCTCAACATATTTTTCTAACATATCGATATTATACGTATCGATTTTTTTGTACCCTTAGCCGTTTTGCTACCAAAGCATTTTTTACGATCTACAGGCTCAGCTAAGGGTAAATTTTCAATTTAAAATGAGTTCTATCTGGAGGAATGGGAGTAAGGGTGCTTGCAACGTATAAATTAGGGAATGTGGAATGTTCTGACCCCTCGTGTCTTATGTGCAATATCGGGCTATGACGTATTTTTGGAAATACTTGTATACAACGTCTCGGCCACAGTATATTTTTACAGATACAACATAAACTGTAAGTTAATATGTTTTCAAAAATATAAATTGAGTATTATATCTAAAAAACAATTTTTTATATTACTTGCAACATTTTTCTCATAGAATTTTATGAAATTTGCACGTACATTAACACTGAAAGGATCATAATTGATAACAATAGAGAAAAAAGAAATCACAGATGGTCCCCTGCTGAAATGTACTCGAATTAGTATTAGGAAAGGAAATCTGTGATATTTACCATTACCCATGTGAATGATCATAGTATTGAAAACTCAAGTTCAAACATCCCATAGCCTGTCACTACAAACTTTGTGTCTCTATAATATCGGTCCTTTGTTATCATACATACATTTGAAATACATGAAGTTGACGTTCCATGTATGACACTTTGGGCTGTGATTACAGTTTGTATTGTTGCACATATGCAATGTTGGTAGCAAAATAGTTACTTTGTTATGAAGTATAATATGTGAATACAGCAATGTGACTTTGTTGAGGATGTAGTGGGTAGGCTATAATACAGCAGCTTCTATACATGAAAGTGGTTCACAGAAATCAGAAGATGAGCTACTATGTATGCAGTGTATACAATTTATTGGTTTTTTTTGGTTTTTTTTTTGGTTTTTTTTGTTTCTTTTTTTGGTTTTTTTATCTAATATTGCACCATGAACTGTAATATTGGAATTACTGGTAATGGACCATTAGTAATAGTGACATGAAGAAAAAAACAAGTGATTTTAATTCCTCCTAATTTTAAAATTTTGTTTATCAAGTTAACTTTAAACTTAAACTTTATCATTTTCTTCTTTTTATTTATTTTAATTGTGAAACTTCTTTAGTGGTTAGGTATGGCCAATTGGTGAAGGGGTGAAAGAGTGACGTAACAGTTTTTGTGATAATCAAAAAAACTGAAATACCATAACCAAAAAAGTTACACAAAGTGAACCAACAAATGAACACATGACAAAAAGAAAATGGAGAGTTGCAAATGGAAGAAGAAAGATATTGTGTCTGCTTTGGTTCTCACGGACAACACACACACACACACACACCCATAACATCACTATAATAAATGTATAAGCCGTTAATTCGTTCGTTAAAATTATTTCCGCCATATTATTTTGCCAATTATTCCCTCATATTCGATGCCCATGCGCCACTACCCACACAGACACAAAAAAATAAAAAGTTGTTTTTTCTGCTGAAACAACGAATTAATTCTACCGTGTTACCTATAGGTATGCCAGTAAAAATCCAGAGCTGACACAATCCAAAGTGCCATGGAGTAGGGTTTCAGGGCTTGTATATTATACATATGCATACTATAATAATATTATAATGTAATATGATTAGTACATTCATTGAAAGATAGTAGTCCAAAAATAACTTTAAACAAAAATACATAGAGAATAGAGTGTTCCACAAAATGACAAACGTTTTAAAAATCCTTTGTAAGAACAAGAAAAGGGCATTAAAAATGAATAAAAGTTCAAAAAAAAAAAAAAAAACGAAATGTTCGTTTCATTTTTTTTTAGCTTTGTAACTCAGTAAAAAACGAAACAATGTTATAACCTCCACATTATTTTTCATTTCCATTTTCACTCTCCATTTTTTTACCATTATTATCGACACTTTTTCCTACTGTTCACGCTAAAACATCGCTAAAGATCGGATGGCAGACACGTTTTCACAAACTAACTCTAGACGTATTTTCAATGCTAAAATCATTTCCTCCTAAATTAGTAGGTATATATGCTCGCTACTGTAAATGTTCAAATAAAATTTAAAAAAATAATGATAATAACTTTTCATCAAATTGAGGTAAGGAGGTGGAATCAATTCGTCAATGTTTGTTAGAAAAAGAAGAATTTGATTATCGAATGAAAAATTTCGAACAGAATGTTTCTCCGAAAAAAACAAATGGACTCACAAATTCCCATTTAATGCATGTGGAATATTTTGTAAAGAACTTGCGACCACTAACAAAAACCCAAATTCCGTCTTTCCTTGGGCATACTTTTAATACACGCATCTTCTTTGTTTTTTTTTTTCAAAACATGTACCCGATGTACCTACTATGATGCGTACTTATCGATAATTTCGAGTAATCGATTACTCACCCCAATTTGTCAACTAATTGATTAGCTCGGAATCGATTACTTTTTAACCAACTTCAAAAAGAGGAAGAGGTTATCAATTCGATCCGTATATGTTTTTTTGGGGGGTGTTTTTTCCAGCCTAACTTCTCAACCTATGCATCGGTGTTGATGAAATTTTTTTTAACTGATGGAGGATAATCCCATGGTGATACCATTAAATTTATTTAAAAATCGATAAAGTAGTTAATGAATTATCTTCAAATAAAAAACTATTGATTTTAACATAATATTGCCGCTAACGATAGAAACAAAAAATCATTGAAAAAAATTATTTCATCAAACCTTTAAAAAATTAAAAACCATTAAAAATGCTCTAAAAAGAGAAGAATAATTCTTTTGAAATTTCTCCACAAAAATCTACTGGAATTAAAATGAAACGAAAAAGTATTATGGTAAGTGTGGCAACTACATAAGCGGAGTTAACTCTCGTCACCATCACCCGGCGCCGTGGCCGTGTGTATACGGTAGCCGTATTTTGGTGATGGTGACGATTGAGGTAGGTATTCCTGTCGGTCAACGGTTCTATTCCCTGGGCCAGCTGAATATCTACATTGGTGACCCCAATGTGATCTGAGAGATGGTGGCCAGGCGCCATCTCTTGGAGGAATACGTCAGCTGCCAAATACACCTCCTCTCTGCCTCACAATGTGAGGGCGTTGAGCACTAGTGTCAAGGTGATAGGTGTACAAAGTGCGATGCGGGGATGTATTGGAGAGGGGCATCCACCACTCCCTTACACACACCTACCCTTCTGTTAGTAGCTCCTCCTCCATTTGAGTTGCACTACGCACTGCTGTACTGGGGTGTAGTAGTGTGGCAATCACATAGGCGGAGTTAACTCTCATCACCATCACCCAGCGCCATGGCTGTGTATATACGGTAGCCGTATTTTGGTGATGGTGAAAATTGAGGTAGGTATTCCCATTAGTCGATGGTTCTAGTCTTTGGGCTAGCGGAATACGTACAGTAAGTTAATAATTTTTCATAAAAAATAGAACAATCTTCAAAAATTACTAAAAAATGCCCTAAAAAGAGAATAATAATCCTTTTAAAATTTCTCCAGCGAGATGTTGGTCCAAAGACTGGAATTATTGAAGACGGCGCTAGTTAAAAAGAGTATTGTCTTAAATTTAATTGATGTATTAAGTTTATATATAGTAAAAACAAAAAACTTCGACTTCAATAATTCCAGTCCTTACACAAACATCTTGTTAGAGAAATTCTAAAAGGATTATTTTTATTTTTTTAGCAAATTTTTTTTATTAATTTTTATTGTATTTCAACTACCTGTGTTCGATTATTAAGCAAAACAATCAGTTAAATAAATAATCAATTATTCCATTAGTTTTTGATTAATTGCTCATCGCTGCAAAATATCGAAATGAATTTGTCACAGAAAAATTCAAAACTAAAAAAAGTTATCAATTTAGATTAATTGCTCTTTATTAATATTGATTAATATCAATTATCTGGACGATTAGTCGAATATTTGATTACTCAAGTAGTTTTCAACTAATCACCCATCACTACTATGTAATACGCAAGTATTTTAAATTTTTATACAAAGGATATAATTTTTTATGACTAAATGTTTTTCTTCTGCAGTTAAATAATAAAATTATAATTAGTCGATTGGAAGTAAAAAAACCCTTCTTAAAATTTTGAGTTGTGAACTTGGTAGGTAGGTACGTGAAAACTTCAAACTGCCAAATAAATATAACATTTAAGCTGCAAAATTCCTCATCAACAAAAATTCTAAAGTTTTTAGTGTTCCTTTTTTTTTGTTTTCTTGGCGTCGAAGCGCAATATATTTTTATTAATAGAGGACGGGTGCTAATAAATAACAAATAAAAAGCTAAATTCCCATCCCAATTCTCCATCGAGAATCTTGCTGCAAGAACCCCAAGGAGTTAGCAATACACGCGTAAATACCATCCAATTTCCAGGACGGTGACATTAATTTTAATCTTCAACGTAAACCTTCACCTTTCGCCCTAAGTGACTCTCTTTCGCACACTCTTCTACAATTCACTATTGACTTGCCGAAAAAAGCTGAAGTAAAATCCGATTCTAAGCTGCGGTTCACCGAAAGTGAAACAAGAATCGAGATTTATTTACCAGTTAGAACCTTTTAAATGGAATAAAATTTCGTTTCAATTTAAAAAATGAAGACTGAACAAAAAAAAAAAAAAAAAAATAAAAGGAAAAGAGAAAATAAACCGCAGATTTAACGAAAGCCGTCGGCACTATAAGGTTCCTGAAATGGGATTTTTGGTAAAATTTGCATTAATCCTTCGCACCTTGTTTAATCACGAAATTTGGCGCAAATTAATGCCAGATTTCGCAAATACGAGGAACAGAATGCAAGCGCCGCGGGTGGGGTTGTAAAAATGATTCGACGGATTAGTACTGCACGCCGAATTCTAACCGCCGTACACCTCTGGCCCCTTCACCTATCGACCTTTCGACCCCTAACTTAAATATTCTATGAAAAAAAAATGAAAAAAAAGAAGAAAAATCGTCGAATCTGCATACGATATTTTTAAAGCATTTTTGGTGGTCAATATAGCGTCGTTGCTGTTGCTGCTGCTGCCATTGTTGTTATTCTATTCTGGCCACCGATGCGGAGGCTGTTGCTGTTGCTGCTGCAGCCGCTGCTGCTGCTGCTGCTGCTGCTGCTGCTGCTGCTTTCAACGTTTATTAGGAAAACATTAATTTTAATTTCGTTTTCACACAATTTCAGCGTCGACTCCAGCGAATGAATGTATTTTTTGGTGGTGGAGCCGGTCGACCAGCGGATTTAATCGGGAAAACGCAGACGGCTGGAAGAGAGACGACGAAAAGACCGACGGGCCTTCGTCGTCCTTAAAATGGAAATTAAAGCGTAAATCGCCCTCGAAAGGTGGCTGCTGTGCTGGTCCGAGGAGGTGTTTTCGGCTGAAATTATACACAGCGGCCGGGTAAATACATGCGACCGCATTCGTTAGCCGCCGAAGATTACCCAAAAATTTTATTTTGTGACCACGCGTCGGTTGTCGTGGGGATTCGTGTGTTCGTAATTTGAAAGCTGGTGTAACAAGCTCTTTTCCAACGCTGGAGGCGGAAATGGTCTTTTTTTTAAATTCATTTTTGAACCACAGCGAATGGGATAGGCTACGAATTTGGGTGATTTATTAGCGACCAAAATTAAGGTACCCAGTCTAATGGGCACCTAATATACCATTAAAATATGTAGAACCAGCTGATTACAAGTCACTGATGTGCGAGTGACCAGCCGGAGAGCTGAAAGAAACAAAAAGTTTCTTGAAAACTCTTGATAATGACAGCGAATTAAAAGTGGTCTAGTCATAACGAGGCTGAAATTAGAAATGACATTCTTTAAAAACCATTTTCTTCGATGTATTACGTTATACTTGGGTATTAAAAACGAAAAGAGTAAAAAGAGCGAACCCCTCTTCGTTTCTAGTCACTGAGGAGGGCTTAAAATGGATGCAATGAAAAACGTTATAAGAACTTATGCAGAATTCAAGTACTAATTTTTCTAAAATTCATCACTATAATAAACGTACAAGCTGTTAACTCGATCTTTAAAATTATTTTACAAAATTATTCCTTGATATTATTTCGCCAATTATTACTCGCACATATTTGATGTGCATGTCACACTACCCACACAGCCACACACAGACGAGAAAAAAAAAGTTCGTTGCTTCCTCCAAAACAACCAACTCTACAGGGTTACCTATACTGCCGTGTTAATGAAAAAACATTCATCTGACATTTTTACACAAACCGACTATTTGGTATAAAATTAAAGAGGAGGCAGTTCTACACCTAAATATGAAGCAAAACGCCTCATTTCGAATAAAAAATAAAAAATTTTATCAAATAAAGGTTTTTCCAATAACCTCATTTGCCAAAAAAAAAAAAAAAAAAGGAAAAGTTACCTCATTTGACGTGGCAACATTGTTTTGTTAAGCAAAATTTCCTCATTGTTATTGCTGTAATAATATTTTTTCCTCCACTGAAAAAAAAAAAGGCAAATGTTAATCAAGAACCACACATCTTTCAAGTTAAAACTCCTTATCTGCAAATATTCTGGTCAACTGTTGAGCCAAAACGCCGTATGTACAATATGCAATAAAAAATGATCAAATTAATGAAATACAGTTTGGCCGATCTTTTTATAAAAATTCTACAATACAGAAATGCAAAAAAAAACTTTATTCGAAACACATCCGATTAGAACTGTAGTTCTACCATTAAGTCAAAGTTTCTTGGCTCTCCAGAAAAATTACTTGTCTTACATTATAGATATGTGTTTTTTTGTCAACACAGCAGTATAGGTATGCCAGAAAAAGTCCAGGGCTTTTAAAAATATAAATATAGTACCAAAAAAAAAAAAATGAAATAAAAAGAAGAAATATCTATCTCTTAGACTTAACAATAATGGTAGGGTAGTCAAGGTAATCAAATCGAAAAGTTAATTAGAAATTGTGGAGACAATACTCGTATGAGGTAATAGGGGCTCGCACCCCTCGATGACAGTTGCCACCCAAAGGCTGTCAATAATCGTCTCTATGACGTTAAACAAATATACACTGGTGCGTTTATATGTTCGTACCTGTACGTACGTACAGGTAAGATACATTGCATGGGCCAAGATCAATTACCAGACAATGATCTTGGTGATGTCACGGCCCGGTACCAAACGCGCTGCGTCGTTTCTTATCACCTCGATGCCGACAAGAAACGACATAACGCATGACATAATTACGTACATGTACGTATGCATGTGTGTCTGTGTGCGTGTACCAAATCCTGTATATAAACTCTCAGAACTGGCTCAAAAATCGCCAGTGTTCGCCGAGGATTTGGCTCTCCCATACTTAACCGTATGAAGTGGCAGAACACGCAAAATACTGTTGAAGACCTTCTAGTGTGAATATGTCTCACAAAATACTGTTGAAGACCTTCTAGTGTGAATATCTCTCACGACAAGGTATTCCACAGAAATTTTAAATTAATATTTTACAAAGCTTGTTTCGTAGTATCTAAATTACGCCATAAAAAAACATTCTAAGGCAGGAAGCTTATAAAATATAGGTTTTCTTTACAAAAAAAAAAAAAAAAAAATGAAAATAAATAATAATTAAGTACAACTAGAAATGTGAAATATCAAAAGTATTTGGCAAAATGCTGGGTAAAAATTACGTTTAAAATTAAGTGTTAGAAAAATAATAAATTGTACATTCAGAGGTTGCATAAGACATACTCAAGTTATTAAATGATTGTGTAGGAATAACAGCAAGCCTGCTTTCCACTCGGTTTCCTTGTTTTATCCGAAATTATCTACCTACTCTCCTTAGGAAAGTAGGTCCCAGGTTCGATTCCCCAAGCCGACAAAACCTACAGTGCCTATTCTATTACAATAAATTTTAATCATTTTGAGTTCCATTGTTTGAGCTCTTTAATGGTTGATGATTAATTTGAAAGTTGGAACACACTATTTTCGAAGGTAAAAAGCTTTATGTGAAAAGTACCATAAATTAAATGCGCGTACTAATACGTAATTATAAATAACCAATGTAATGATGGTATGGGAAAGATGAAAGTTACTTAGTGGTTGATGAAAGCGAGCAGCCAGAAATGTTAAACATTACAAAGCATTCTACTCAAGGAATTATTATTGATGGTGATGAGGAAGGTAGAGGCGTGCATATCTGCGACGTCTTTCCCATTTCATAGAAATGAGATAAAGATGAGCAATTGATAAAGTATGACTGTATAGCTTTTGGTACCTGGTACAGGGGAGCCATTCCATTAACATTTTACATAGTTTCAGCTACTTTTGTCCTTCACGCTTCCTTTTTCTTGGTGAAAAGTCCCCTGAGAATCTCAAACAACCACATCTACCGAGTTAAAGTTTGCTTAACTGGCATAGTGGCTGAAATGTACAGTAGTGTTACTACAATAGCTCCCCAGATTCATGCAAATATACTCAAGTGGCTGAATGAGATAAGGATGCACATGGATGTGTGATACTACAGTTTGTCATTGGTACTTTCCAATGTACACATCTCAACAAACGGGTGTCAGTGTGACATAATTATGAAGTCGGCCAACAGTAGCATACTGAAAATTTTTGTTAAGAGAAACTTCCTTGGGTACAGTAGTAAAATAAAAATTGGTCATGAAACGCATCACCGCATCACCGTGATTTTGATAACTTGGCCCATTTAACTTCAGTTGATTCATTGAATGAAAATCAGATAGAAGTTTCACTTCAATCGTGTGTACCATCACACATGAATTTGTTTTTGAAAAGGTGAGGTCACATATCAAGAAAAATTTCCAATTTTTTTGTACTGAGGAGAAAACTATTTTGCAAATGGAGCCAGGGATGTAGCTAAGGGTAGGTTGGAAGAGGCTATCTCAAAAATATTTTTAGAGGTGGAAAAATTCATGTATAGTGGAAAAATCGTGGAATTTGATAACGTGTTTTTTTTTAAAGAAATTTTTTAATTTTACTGCAGTTGACAATTTTGAAGTTGGAAAAATTGGCAGTTGTATACACGAGTTGGAAAATCATGCCAGTTGATGACCTTTTTTTTTATTTTTTTATTTTTTCAGTTATAAATTTTAAAAATTTCAGTTGGCAGTTTTTGTTTTTCCCCCACCTTATAAATGGCTTTTAATATGTCCCTAGGCTGAAAAACTCAAAACTTGTTTTAATGTTTTTTATTACAAAGCTTCTGAATTGGATCACAAAATTAATTTCTTCGATCGATTCTTATATTCAGACTTTGTCTGTTTATACAGTTTTTTGCAACTTATGCTCACTGTAACGAATATATTCTTACACATTAAATTAATTTTAATTTTCAACTAAAACTATTTCATTTCTTTGACTCTTCTTCTTCTATAACAATAAAACCTAGTGGTACTGTACGGTGAATATTCATCGTACATTCGTACGCAAATATTTGACCTAATTAAAAATGTAAGAATATCTTCCCTTAGTGAACAACCCCACACATGTCAGTTCTCCCTCTGTAAAATAAATGACGAAAAATTTTTCTCTTGGATGCAATGTTCAATCACAGAACACTTTGTCCTACCAATACTTCACATATTACACCCAAAATTAAGGGTATATAAACTGATGTAACACTCATTTGAAATGTTCAATGTACAGTGTTCAATTCAGTTCTTGTTATTATGATTACTTTGTTGTAAACGTTTAAATTGTGTTTAAAAATATAAAATAAATAATTAACACTGAATTTCATCATATTCAACATAGCCTTCTCTCAAATAGTACGTTAAGTGCACCATAGTTTGTGGATAAAAGGAATTTTAATAATTCTGAACTTCCAAATTATTTGTGATTTTCACACAAACATTCTTGGTAGAAGTTTCAACGTTAAAAAGAGGCAAAATAATTCCAATTACACCAACTTTTCTGGCGTTACTATCACTACATTGTTTTTAATTTAATTTTTTCTATCGCTGTATTAAATTATATATGTAAGCTCTTTAGAAAATAATGAAGAATCATGTAGACACATCTTTCATCTTTCCATACTTAAAATCCATTAATAGATGAATATAATGCAAATCTAATATATATATGAGAGATCTCTGCAACTCACTATATCAGCGAGTGCGAAACACAGACAGAAACTGTGGTTATTTTAAGAATGTGAATACATATTCTTACATCCCCATTCTTCAAGGGGGAGACGCACTAGGGAAAGAACTGAGCTGATCATTTACTAATCAGCATTCCGTCTTCCTCAAGATCATCCCACTAGCTTGGCATGTATTGATGGATTTGTAAGCTCTTTAGAAAATAATGAAGAATCATGTAGACACATCTTTCATCTTTCCATACTTAAAATCCATTAATAGATGAATATAATGCAAATCTAATATATATATGAGAGATCTCTGCAACTCACTATATCAGCGAGTGTGAAACACAGACAGAAACTGTGGTTATTTTAAGAATGTGAATACATATTCTTACATATATAGTTCCATTGAATCACCCTTTTCACTTTCTCCAGATTCACTTATTTATTGATTAACTTAAATCCAATCATAACTGCACCAACATATGCATTCATCAGTTTTGTCTGTCCTGTGGCTTCCAGTTCTGCGATATCTACGACATTCAATTGGTATTATAAGCTTAAAATTGGAACTGGTCCGTAAAAAATTACGATATTAGAGCTAACTGTCATAAAAATATTTCAATACATTTTTAATGTACCCTGTACGAAGCCTACAAATCTATAATGCAGTATCGATGTCTCGTAAAAAACCATTCAATAAAAGCAAGTCGCCGTATAATCTGCTAAAAGAATAAAAGAAAAAAAAAAAAAGGAAAGAAAAAAGATAGACCGAAAAAATATAATAAATAAAAAAAAGAAGAAAAAAAAACTCGGAACTCGCCGAATCAATTATCTTTTAAAAAATGAGAATTTATGGAAATGTTACGAGATAACTACTTCGATGTATATTTCATTATACTTTTCCGTCGAATATAAAAAATCAATAGAACTCTTTGTGACATTTACGATTGAAATATACTACATATATATATATATATATATAGAACCTATATACATACACACATTTATCCTTTTTACAATTTCCTATTTTATTCGAACGAGGAAAATATGCGTGCAGGTTCATTATCGAGGGTGCTAGGTACCGTATTTCCCCAAAGGAGTACTTTAATAGAGAGCATATCTTACTTGCTGGAGAAGGTAAAACGGGTTTTTCCTAGGGTACACCCTTCGCTTCGACCACACAATCTGAAAATCGCTACTTTATTGCCGGACATCCGCGTTTATCTTCTACCACTAACCACCCTATTAAATCCTAATGTTAGCGTACAACTATACGTTATTGGCAAAGAAAACGAACTTCGTTATGCCGAATGTTTTTTCTTTCAAGTACCTACCGTTTTGAACGAACGAAGAAGGGTGGAGTAAGCGTGAATAAGGAAAAGAAAAAATCCGCTTTCTTCTATCTTTTTCTTCGCCGCCCTCGAGAGGGGTAGGAATAGTCCGGTATAACTATTACGCTGAAAGAAATATGAAATTGGATAATCTACTCATCGAGTTAATTAAAATTTGGGTTTCACCATTCGTCCCTCATTGACCTATCCGCAGCTTCAAAATTGTGATGGTAATAGTTACTGACGCTTTTTCATGCAGAAAATAATATCAATCCTGGTATTCGAATATTTTCTATGAACCATTAATGCTTTACGAGAATAGGTAATAATATTAAAAGGTCAATGAATACGGTACCCAAAGACTGTAATAGAAAACGGACATAGAGGAAACGAAGGAGTATGGGACCACTGGGGTTAATAGCGGCCAAAAGCCTACAGCTTCACCTCAGTGATGGTTAGTTAGGTGAGACTATTCGCAGATTTAATTAGGTATCTGTAGGGACTTATTGCCTCAGTCAGATAGAAGAGCTTACACCCCCTATTGATAGACGAAATTCCTGGTCCTCTACCAGTGACCATTCATTTTTTGCTTGCAAGTTAAAATTCTATTGAACTTCGATGACAAGAAAATACAATAATTGTGGCGGCCACACGCACACTTATCGGCGTATTTTCACCTTCACTGTCACTCGGTGCCATGGCCAAGTGAGTATGGTGCTGTATTTTGGGTGGCAGTGATGTGATCGAGTTTAGGTATTTAGTGAGTAGGGTTAGGTCTGCCACGATGACACAAAATTTCATGTTTTATGTTATATCTTAAGTTCTATTTATCGGATTGTGAATTTCTTTGAATTGTTAGATAGCTACATTTTTTGAGTATACATGATAAAAATCTTGTTTGAATTCATTCATAATTTACTGAGATATACTTGAAAAAACAACTCAAGACTTTTGTGTCATTTTGGCAACTTGTATGGCCACGATGACACACCCACTTGCCACGATGACATATTTTTAAAAAGCATTATTCTCAGTTTTGCCCCGTTGACACAAACTTGAAACTTGAAGTTGGTACTATGGGAGGGCATCCACCACTACTTTACACACACTTAACTATTGTTCTCTCACTCCACCTCCATTGTTTGTACTTGCGCTCCACTGTACTGGAAGGGAGTGGTGTGGCAGCCACACACACATTTATTGGCGTATTCTCTCATTCACCATCACTTGGCACCATGGCCGAGTGAGTGTAGTACCATATTTTGGGTGGTGGTGACGTGATTGAGTTTAGGTATTTGGTTGGTATGTATTAGAATCCACATACCACCCAAATACCTAAAATAATAATCCCAGATGAACCAAAACAGATGTTTGTAAGCAAATTTCTATTATTTTCTAAGCATTTGCTCATCAAACTGAAAATACTCCATTGTATTCAAGTCCATCTTGTTACTATACATAACTTGAAAATATAACAAGCATTAGTGATCAGACAAAGAGGATTTTTAAGAAAGTCCATGAGACAAGAGTAACAAGACTTCCTCCTTTTTTGGAACTTTTTCTTCAGTACAATATACAATCTGGCTAATCCACTTTGAAAGATACATTGTAAAAAATAATAATAATAATAATTAAAAAATAAAATTACAGAAAAAAATTTTTATTCCCATAAAGATTTGAACACGGGTTACCAAGTTGACAGTCCATGTCATATAGCAAAGAGTGATGCAGAAACTTGAAAACTGAATGATTTAAACATCACTACATACAACACCATCCCAAAAACACTTATAATAACCTACAATAATCTAAAAATAAAAATATCCTCTTTGACTGAATGTTGACATTTCTGACAATGGTACTTTAAGAATATCTTCAACAGTAATAAACACGTCATTACATAGGTAGCCAGAAAGATTTGACTTCGATCATTAAATTTAGTGCTGGATACCAAAGTAAATACAAAAATTCATGCCAACGTTATTGTTCTGAAAACCAAGAAGGGGCATGGGTTTGACTTAATTTCACTGGATTCGCAGCAAGGTTATAGATAACTTTAGATTCACTGGACCAACACACTGAAAGCAATCAAAACACAACCTGTTGTATGTATGCAGAAAATCTATGCCCATTTACGAATTTTGTAATCATGACACATTTAATTAAAATTGGTTGGATGGGGTTGCTGGGTATCCAATACAAAATTATCGAAGGAAGCTGAACTTGGCCTCACTTTAGTTAATGTGCTACAATATGTTATTTAAGTTTACACCGCAATCAAATTTTGAAATTTTATTTGTTTTAAGGCCTAACAGTTCTGTATCCAAAAATTTTCCTGTTTGGTGTATTTTTTCAAAATGACCTAAATAATGCTTTGTTGAGGCACAAAAAAAAAATTATTGAAAGTTTTCTTTAGATTTTCACATAATATTTCCCGTAAGGAAAATAAATTAATATTTCCCATAAAGAAAATAAATTTTTTTTCAAAATAAAATTGCTACCGGCGCAACAACGTTCATGGAGAAAAGCTAACAAAACTTTTAATTTGCTTTATTCGACGCCCACTTCGATGAAGATTGAAAATATTTTTCACTTTTTCGACGCATTTGCTTTATTTCACACAAAACCAAACATACAGACCTTATCTATCGGAGTTTGAAATATTTCAAAAACTTTCACGACTCCAGTGTCGCAAAAATCATTCTGTATTGGTTTGTGAAAAAGTTTTATTACCATCCAATACATTCACAATCATTTTTCGTTATCACGAATTAATTAAGTTCAAAGAGGCATTATCCTCGGTCGTATAACAATCTGCTTAGAAATTTAACTAACGAAAATATTCAAATCGAAATTTACAGAACAGACGTCAAATTTCACTTAAACATTGAGTTTGGTGAACTGTTAATAAATGTATGTAATAAAATATATTATAAATTTTATTAGCCAGTCATTATCGATTCATAATATTTTCTCCAAAAAATATAGGTTAGTCAAAATTTTTTCCTACTGCAACTTAATATTTTCAATTATCGACATTATTGACACAACCCTCGTTAATCTTTAATATTTTCCTTAAATATTAGGGTCATTTGGCAGGTTGGCAATCTAAGATCTTGAATGAAAAAGTTTTGAAGAGGCAAACAAAAATCTTCTCTACAATTTAATTTTATGACGTAAAATTTTCAGTTGATAATTAGTGTAATTATCATATTTCGTTCTTCGACAAAATTTCCTCTCACTCATGATAATATTATTATAACAACGATACCAGGAATCAGGCTCTTCGATTTACCTATCAGGATGAGGAACGATCCGGTGATGATGGAGAGAAAAATAATTATCTCCTAACTCGTTGTAGAGAATGTGTATGATCGCAAAAATATCAACCTGCACAAATTAACCAGAGAGCAAGTAGACAGCAATCGTGGACACATGGATAAGAACGCTAATTTTTTCTATTTGTTCTCATGTAGGGGTTCTAGGTTCAAACTCCAGTGGAGGCGTGTTAAATTTTTGATTCGTGCAAAATAAATGAGCGTAATAATTTGTTACTAGTATTTACACCTTAGTAGATTAATAACTTGCTTATAGAATTAATTCTCAGGTTTTGTCGGACTATTTTCTTCCATTGAAGGATGGTAAATCAGAATATTTTCATCTTACAAGAAGACCAAACATGCGGAAGTGGTCAATGAAATAAAAATTCAAAAATTACTACTTACATATCGAGAAAAAAGAGTAAGCCTTCGTGGAATTTACCACAGTTTACTGTAGGGAAAAAAATCACAAAATGAAAAGTGCTGTTACTCAGCCATATGAAAAATTTATCTTTTTGATGCGATTGAAATTTTGTGCCAAATACTTTTTTCCACTTAACAATGGTTCGTTTCCACGTCCATTCACTTAGACGCAGTAAAATGTGCCTACTTATTCAGCAAGCCACTGAAACAAAGATGAAAAACAAAATAACAAATCAACTCGAAATAGGAAACGTCAAAAAATTGTTTTCACCTATCTACGAAAAAACTTTCCGACGCCTATAAAGATTGAATACGAAATACGAAATCAACGTGTTTTCACCTTCGTATTTTTTATGCAGCTTTACCTACTTTTTGTTGGTCTCCACTCCTCTTCAGTGTGCACCTATCTTCACTTCACCCAACACCATTCTATCATCAAATACAAAAAAAAAAAAAAAAAAAACATAAAAAAAAAATACGAACTGTGAAAATTGTTTTAATAAATAGGTAATATAAAGTCGTATAAAATACTCTGGCTCTTATCTGTTTAATATTTCCGTATCATTGCACTCGCTTGTACGTTTTTGTTGTAATTTTTTTTTTTTTCTTCACTTCTCTCGTTTAGCAAATCTTTTTAGCGGCCAAGCTTTCGACAGAACAACTTTCATTCATTCCACCCATTTTTGTTTTCATCCGTCGAATGATGATAGCAAAGTTTTTCGTTAGAGCATTTGTTTTTTCTCCTTCTTTTTTATTTTATCTTTTAATTCAATCAAAATAAAAAAGAACGTCGAGTCATATCCAAGGTTATAACGATTCCTTATGATAAACTCGTCTACGATAATGCGATCAGCGTACGTCGTCTTTCAGGCGAACAAGTTATGCAACTTTTTCGACACCAAAAAGGGTAACGCGCAGCTAAGACCGCGACGGCGTAACATTGTGAAATAACTGCAACCTCCACCGAATAAAACTCGCTTTGTAATTTAAACAACGTAGGTTTTTCAGCGAATTCGTCCAATCGATTTGATTCAAAATTGTTAATTTACACCTCAATTTTTTGTTGTAGTTACTCCAAACGTGAAAGAGAACCTTCGAAAAATCAGATAAAATGTTATTTCTCATACCTACAATAAGTATGCTCGATTTTGCAATTTTTTTGACAATTTATTTCATCTGTACCAAAATGGCGACTCGAATTCGAGCACATGTTTGAATTAATTTTAAAACTGACCAATAATATCCTTTTACATTTATTTGATCAGTATTCCAATTATTGAATTTTCTAAGATTAAAAAAATATTAATAATTTGACTCTATTTTGAAATGAATTTCTATTTCAGATGATTTGGAAATTAGATGAAATCTTCAAATCTACCTGGATTAATCAATTTACAATTGCTTGGAGCCATGAGAATGAACCAAGGTTTACATCTTTGTTTTCAAAAACCATATTTTTGAACCTCAAGATTAAACTCTAATAATACTTGTGGGAACTGCCATTCTTTGCTTAATACAAAACACATTTGCCAGTTATAATTGGCAGTGAGATGGCCGTGTGGTTAAGTTCACTGCTTTTATCTGGCAAATATGTAGGTCCCAGGTTCGATTCCCTGAACTGACAAAACCTACATCGAGTGACCTTAACCTGTGTTGGACATGCATGCACCCTAGTGGTGGATGGTGGAACTCACAATTCTCCTTCTAAACTTGATTTTCTAATAGATGGCGCCCTATATAGAGGAAATAGAACTTATATAAGTAGTATAAGCCTGAGTGTATAGGTATAAGAGACGTTTCTAGCTCCACCCAATCTCCCACAGCATCTAATGTCCTTCAACTCGTGTTGAGTCTCTCTAGAAGGAAGTGTGTTGGAACTGCCATACCTTACTTAATACAAAATACATTCGCCAGTAATAGTCCACGGTGAGATGGCTGTGTGGTCAAGTTCACCACTTTTAGCTGGAAAATATTATGTAGGTCTCAGGTTCGATTCCCTAAACCAACAAAACCTACAATACTATAGCAGAACTACTTAAGCATCACATGAGCAAAGTATAAGTGAATTTTTGTTTCTCTGAAATAAATTGAAATGGGTAAAGACATATTTTAATCTAACAAAATGCTTCAAAACTGTGACGTCTGAAAATATCACAAAAACCAAACACACAACAAACAAAAAAGACCCAACAGAAAGGCAGGTAAAGTATAGGAACCCCTGCATGGCCAAGTGTAGGAATAGACAAAAAAGGAAGAAAAAGGAAAATTCACCATTTTAAAGCAGACACCCCAATTGCCAGAATAACCAATTAGGCTATCATATTGAATTTCGATTGCCAAAAAAGAGTGACCAAAACAGAGTAATAGAAAAAACTATATATTTACTGATCCTCCGTGACAGCTCCGCAGCGGCCTTGAGACGATGCAAATTCAGGTGATGTGGTTCTGGAATGCCTCTTGTCGCCCCGGCTGTTGTAGCCCCGCTGACAAACACTGGTACAGGCAAAAACAGCAAAAAGTTGAAATAAATTGCAACTGACTGGATCCTCTGCTCTGCTTCCGCTGCTCTATCTGGTTGATGGTAGGTTCACTGTGGAGGTGTGGTTTCTGCACCCCTTTGTGGCCTTTTTCGAATTTTGAGAGCCAAAGTTTGAATTTGACCTTGAAGGCCAAAGTATTTTTAATTTCGATTAACACAAAAATATCTTACAAATTGGCTACCTTAATGGACAGAATTATGAGAAAAGTGTTAAGTTTCAAATATTTTGTAAATTCCAAAAATAGGCATGAAACCTTGAAATCAAGGAAAATTTTATACACACAATTCGCGATTGATTATTGTAACATTAAACGGTGAGGGCAGGCCCCTCCGAGTAAGTTTTCTAATTTTGAATTGAAAATTTAGTGGCTGAAAAAAAACACTTTTGAAGCGAAAACCTCTACACGGCGCGATCCGACTGCTAAACTTCAACTAACTCTAGGCTAAACTATAAGGATCGCGCCAGGCATCGAGAAAAATTCCCCCCAGAACTCACCACCAATTGCATCACCACGTACATACTCATACCACAAAAATACAGCCAATCACCTGTGGAATAAAGATAAAATATTTCGGCCGCTGCAACAGTTTGAATTTAACGACTTTTTCGGTCCATTAGGCGAGCAACCAAACGGACCGCCAAAAGTTAGGCAAGCAGCTACAAGTACAGATTATAGGCTATTGTATAAATGAGCGTAAGTTGCAGCTAGGCTAAGTGGCGAATAATAGGTAACACGGACAGGCGGACAAGTTGAAACTGTGTAGCCTAGCCGCGTACAAAAATATAAGATACATTGTGAAATACAATTTCGGTCGCGGAATTTGTATATAATAATTTGCAAAATAATTCGCCGATCTTATTTGCTGTGAAGAGAGAAAAAAAAAATCATCGCAAAAAAAAGTAATTCGGCCAGCACATTTTGCCATCAGGGGAATAGATATTTTGGGAAAAAACAGGAGAGTAGTGAAGGGAAGAGACGTATTTATTCGACATGAAAAATTAAAGGTCAGGCATCTCAAAACATTTGTTCTATGTCAAGTAATACTATATTGTTGAAAATAGTCTAAGGTTTGATATGGAAATGTCAGTTCTAGTGTTCTTTTCATGTAATGAGTTCGAATAATAAAATTTTAAAACTGGACAATCTACTAAAAAGAAGCTAATTAATGGAAAAATTGAGGTTTTTTAATTGTTGTTTATTTCAAAAATTATAATAATTGTAGAAAAACTTTTTCATTGATAAAACCCCTTATTTTTCAAGGAAAAATTAATTTTTCTGATCAGTTTTCTCTAAGAACAATTAGTTGTTTTGAGTTAATGTAGAGTAAAAATATTAGAAGAAAACTTAAACCCGTGTTTTTGCAATAACATTTTCCCTTTCAATTTTACAATATAAATAGGTTCATACAAAAATAATGACCATAAATTTCCCTACAAAAAAGGTTCTTATAATTTTTTCAGTTAGTCAGCAGTAACGTCAACGGTGCATCCAGTAATGTGTGCACCAAGGAAATTAACTGTTTTTTCACAATAAATCTTACAAAATGCTTAATTAGGTTTCTGTTTTCAAGGCTAAAAATGTAGAATTTTCGACCAATGAGAATAGATTTTTGAGAGTAAGCAAAAGTCAACAATTTACTTTTGGAATGAGCATGTTTGGCTCCTCTTTCCAACCAATCGAACGCTTTTCCTAATTGCGCATGCGCATGTATTGTAAAAAATAGCGTTTGCAATACGAGCCCAATGTAAGCAAATTTGACTCGGGCGATTTGCAACGCTCATCTGTGGCTCGTGTTGCAGATTGCAACCCATCGGGAATCACTCATTTTGTGCTTTTATCGCGAAATATACTATTTTTCCTTGCCAGTTTGCAACCCTTGTCTTTGTATGACGCATCTTGCAAACTCAAGCTCGGCCAAAAAAAAAACAACTTTCTTCCCTCGGTACACAATGTACTATTGTTGGTAAAATTATTTTTGGCAGGGAGTGTGTGGCAAAAAATGTTGCGCGACTTTCCCGTAATCAGGTGACCGCTATTCGTGTCAATATCACCTACTTTACGCACTCGTATCACACATAACTATTTTATTTCACCGAAAGCTATCATAAGAATTGTGACGTCATCAACCAGTTAATCAAAATTAGAAGGACTGATTCCAAGTCTCTGCAACCGCAGGTTTCCCAAGGAACATTCTTATCGACAAATTAAAGCCTGAAAAATCTCAAACATCCTGACCTGAAATTTCTTTTCTGGAACCTAGAAATCTCACTATCGACTTTTTGGCTGGTGACGAAAAGTTTCAACCTTATTTTTTCTCAACGAATTTACGACGAATTTGACACGATTTTCAACGCAAAACGAGCGTTGAGATTTTGATTAAAGAGAAGCCTACCCACAGTGGGTATGTAGTTAAATTTCCGATGTAGGTAGCCTAAGCTGTAATAGAATTGTTAAATGATACGAATATCGAAACGCACGATTAACGTCGGAGAAAGATTTTATGGAAGGCGAATGGAAAATAGGATGGGAAACGGTTGAACATTTTATAGTTGAAAGGTTTGTCAATGAAATTCATTTTGGACGCGTTATCGAATAATGTGCTCGTCGCAAAGTTGAACATGATTTTGGTTTTTTATGCGAACCCACCATATTGCAATATAGGTACGAATTCGAAAACTGGCTGGCGAGATAAATGGCTGAAGAATGTAAGTGAAATGCCTGAAAAACGATAAATGTCTGCGCATCATTAGTTGAATCAAATTTCAAAGGGAGGCATTAGGTAGGTGCTGTCACATTATATTTTAGATTTATTCTATTTTTTATCAGCATTTATATACGAGAGTGCCTGAAAAAAGAATTTACTGCAACCAGAGCCAGAAAAGCATGCATATTAACAAAAGTTTGAGAAATTTTAAATAATTACCTATTTTCTATAATACCTACTTTGTTTGCTCGCATTTGAAAGGTTGCTAATTTCCTAAACGAACGATTAGACTTGAAGATCGTATAGGAACACTAGAATTCCAATTTTTAATAAGTTGTGGTCGAAATGAATGTATTTAATAATATGACGTGCAAGTCCAATTGTCAGTTTGGGGAACGCCAAAGGCATATTCTCTGAAGTGTATAACTTCAATGTGATTACAGTTATGATTACCTTTACTAAACGTATAGTTATATAATATGTATTGATATTAATTGTGCAATAAAATACTACGTAGGTATTATGGTAAATAACATTTCAGGTTAAGTTGATGCGAGCAGTTATAGTAGGTTCCTTATACCTCTACTTAATCAGTTAGTAGTCTACGTTTGAAAACGTAATTGTATAAAAGCCAACCTGGTTTTTTCATGTATAAATTCCATTTTGCTACATTTAAATATTTTTTGCCCTTCAATTGGTGCATTCATCTTACAACAGTGGAATAGAATATCTTAGTGTCTACCATCCCCCTGTGTCAAATAAAATAAACCTAGTATTGTTAGTTCTTACAGAACCAACTTTACTTATCAATCCATGAAGTAAAATGAAAATTGGTTCCACATCCCAGTTGCCATCTTAATTATGGAAAATGACAAAAATATCACAAATTTCAAATCACACTTTTGGAAATAATAAATTTTAAAATATCCCTGTGGGGATTACCGACTAGTATGTGGTATAGAGGCTCGCACCACTCGACAACAGTTGCTGCCAACAGAATGGCTTATTATTTGTCTCTATGATGTTAAACAAATTATGTACACACTTATACATTTCTATGTTCTTACCTGTACATATATACAGGTAAAATATGACATTTATACCATGATCATTCAATAGATAAAGATCTTGGCGATTCAACGGTACAGTAGCAAACATCGTATGTCATTTCTTGTCAGTGACTAATAAGAAACAACGTAATTAGATTATGCAATATCATACGTATATGTACATATGTGCATCTGGACGTATGTGCCAAAATTCCTTATATACACTCACAAGACTGGCTACAAAATCACCAGTGTTCTCCCAAATTTTGGCTTCCACATATACACGTACAAATTGGCAGAATATGCAGGTAGCTGATGGCTACTTTCTTGTTGGGAATCCTCTTCACAACAAGGTATTCCACAAACCATAAAACTCTTCATTTTTCAAAAATTGGTTCCTCCTATATCAACTTCTGTGACTTGAGATTTTCACTTCATAATTTAGTAGCAAAGTTAGCTTTAGTTCTTCAAACGAGTTTCTTATCACCCGATTTTCCTTTTGTTCATTGTTCATTCTTGGTTTGCTGTTTTGTTTGTCAAGTTGTTATTAAATAATTTTAGGCTAAAAATGAGTTTTTAAAAGGTAAGCTTTTATTTATTTATTTATTTTGGGTTTTAACTTCATGTTTATTTCGTTACGGAAGGTTGGCAGCAGTATTGGTATAAATTATAAATCGTATTATAAATCGCAGTAGAGAGTAGAATGAAAGCTTATAATAATATTATAAATTTGAGTTAAATTGCTAATTTTGTTTGATATCTCCAGAAATTTGATCAAATCAAAACATTAGGAGCAGTTCAAAAAATAAATGACAATATAGGTCCAGTTTTGTACTACACTAAAAAGTTAAACCTGAGCTGATTAAAATCTGGTTTAAGTGCATATATTATATTATGAGTCTGTGTAAGGTTTTGGATCGATGCAAGTCCCCACCCACATCACACTTTTCATTTCTAATGTATCTTATCGGTAAACTTGCATCCTCATTTTCAATATTATGTACCCCTGTCTGACTCTTTTTAACCGCTTATTCTCATGTAGACTTCTAAATCCAATTATAAACCTACACTTAGCCCATCTTATCTGATGAAATTTTTTTATTGATCGAAGTATAGTTACCTCCTTTTAAAATTATTTTCAACATCTTAAAAACCAATCCGAAGTTTCTTGTCTTCCTTTTTTCTGTCAAAACTTTCTAATCCACTAAAATGTACGCCAAACTCTTTATCTACTATGATTGACTCTCTCTAATAGGTAGGGCACATGATATGCATACTATATGTACATAAAGAAAATCTTGGACGCAACTAATCTTAGTATTTATCTTTTAGAAAAAAACTCATTGAATTTTTCTCATGTAACGTTTCATTATTATTTTTGTTCTCATCCTAGATATTTTAATTCTTAAATACGTTATTTATGCGTTCATATTATTCTCTTTCAAGAAATACAAACGTTCAAAATGTTTCAAATATCGAGTCAGCTCTAAGTAGTTGGTGTACTTGATAAGATGATAGTATGTACTTAAGTAAAATGGATAATCTAATAAAATTCTCCCACAAACAAACAAACACTAGACATTGAGGATCTTACCGTCGCACTGGCATTTAATAGTTTGTATCGTATCCGATCACACTGTTCTTTCAGAAATGTCTCCTGCTATTAGTGAATCTTAACATTATTATTTAATAGAATTTAAAAGAAAAAGAGCAGGCTTTGAAACTGAAACATTCGCAGTTTCCTTCATCACTTTACCGCCATTTTCGGTTTCAATATTGTTCAACGTACCATCTAAATGCAAGTACCTGCAACGCTATCTATACCATAGGTCACAAAAGAAATGTAAAAAACATCATGAAATCGAGAGCTCTCTAGCGTTTCATTGGTACAAAATACATACCGCAGGAAGCGAAAAAGTAGCTTTCATTCGTTTCACAATTTTCCTTCTCACCGTGTAGATGGCCCTACAACCCTTAAAATTAAGTCCCTTACTCTACTGAAACATTCGTTAAAAACCCTCGAACTTTATTATTGCTCTCAGGTTTTCGAGTTTTAACTTCTCAAAATTCACGTTACAACCCTACATTAAAGGAATCCTTTTTGGGACATAAATTGTAATCTATATAATTTCCCCTCTAATCGTCAGTACTTGAGATTTGTTTTGTACTTTTCCTTCACAGATTGGTCTTAATGAAACACTCACCCTCTACAATTATCAAACCTTTTACGCTTCGAATTTCGATTCTTTCTTTCAACAGTTTTTCAAAAGGTTGAATTAAACATAAAATATGAAAGATTTAATGCTGGCCGAACGATTCTTTAACACAGTTGTTGACGTGAAAATAAAAATCGTACGATGGTTTAAGTTTTTCGTTCGAATTTAAAATTAATCCTCGTTCAGCTTATTGTTGAACAAAAGTCAGTGAAAAATGCTCTCAACCAATAATAGTAGATGATTAAATTTCTCTCCCTGTTTTTATGTGGCTAGAGACATAGGCCCAACTTCATTTCTTTTTTGCATTTTTTTTTTTTTTAACTTTTTCAAACATTAGGGGAGAATGGGAGTAGATAGGTATCTGGAAATAGTTCTCGATGACGTAATAACTAACTACATATTATTAGTTTTTCTCTTGAATTCTGAATATACCCACTCATTAATAGTTACTTATGTCGTATTCAATATCAACCCTCACAAATGGATGGTTCACCAGTAAGGAAAGTGGATTGACAGCAAAATCCGTTTAGCCCAATGACGTCATAGACTGGCATTGGCATTTTTTTTTTTTTTTTATCGTAGGTATGATGAAAAATCCGAAAAAAAGTGAAAAAGACCCCACCCAGCATTCCAATACACGAAAATATCAGAGTTGACATTAAAAAATTCAAAAAATAATTGTATTTGAACCAACAACTCTGGTATACCCTAATTTACTTAACCACTGAGCCACGGTAGCAGTTACAAATTCTGGTATGTTACAGACATACAATCACTTCTCATTTATGTTTTAATCTTACAATTTATGACGTCATTGTGCCAAACAAATTTTACTGTCCATCCGCTTTCTTCACGCATGCGTATGCATTGATCGCTACAGCTGTTCAATGGAAGCACATCATTGACCGTCCTGAATCATTATCTAGGTAGCTATGAAAATAATCTATATAGCATAATTAATTTTAACTTCATTAATACGTCAAAATAAACGTCACTTTGCACCAGAGGTCACCACTGAACACTGCAAATTTTTATATAATTATACTCTTTATGAAAAGATTACCTTTTTCGATATTTAAAGTCAATATAGCGCGGAAAGGAACCCATTATCAAACAAAATATTGTTTATTGTAGTAATTTTTTGGGACAATTATTTTTAAAAAGTAAAATGCAGAAGGGGATGCAAATTTAATTTTTTCTGTGTGGAACATGTTTGAATACCTTTGTTCTTCTGTTATGATGTCCAGAAAAAAAACTCTGGTATTGAACATTGTGGAGTTATACCAACAGAATTTCTTGTGGAATTGGGTCCATTACCTGCTGTTCTAGTAACCAACTTCAAGTAGAAAAATGAGAAAAAAAAACACAAAGATTACCTATGTGTTTGATGAAACACTTTCACCAAGATTCCAAGTTATGCCATTTGTTGCCTTTGCAGGAATATTAACACAGTAATAGGAAGAACATTCTCTGTACAGTGATACTATGATATGAATTTACCCTAACCTTCATACCCCATATGCAAGTAACAGAATTTAGATCATCTCCCTTTTTGTTCCCATAAAGATATACAGTTAGATCAAGCTATGGGTAGAAGCTTATAATAATATGATTTAACGTCTAATGAGATGATATAAGTTGGTTAGAGTCCTCATACTTTGTAACTCACAATTGCCTAGGCCTCAAACCAGTGGGTACCTCCTAGTTAATGGGAGAGTCCAGCATATAGGCTGTGCATGGGACCTCGTTTGCAGAGCCATAGGTAGTAGGTAGCAGCAAATTTATTTCATCACAAGAGAGCATTAATTATTTTTACTGTATGAAAAGAAGAATTTAATATTATATGATGTAATTTGTCTGAGTTAGACAGTAGGTAAACATTTCAATTGAAATAGTCAAAGTTGAGAGTATAATTATATTCATTTTAAACACAATATATTTTATTTTAGAGAGCGTAGGATTTTTTCCCTCAGTGGAAGATTTTTTAATGCTGGGTGAATTCAGAGAACTCCATTAGAATTTTACTTGTTTTAAGCCACAGAACCATAATGCTCTTGTAACCATGTAGTGGGTAGAAGCTTATAATATAACGGTTGTTATTTTAAAATCGTGCGCCTTATATTCTGTCAATATGCACATAATCGTCTGACAGACGTTGCAAAAAAAATTTGGTGACGTCGAATAAATACATAAAACCTCTTAAACTGCTGACAATGCCCCCAAATTTCCAAATCCAAAATTAAGACGTCATCAACCACTTCAGCTGCCCCTGAGATAATATCCATCGCCATACGTTTTAACATATTATTCAAATCAACATGCAATAAATCTATTTATTCAGCTATATTTATCTATTTATTTGTATTTATTTATTTATTTATTTATTTATCTATTCATTTAGAGGGCAGCCTGGGAATATTGCAGGGCTGGTCAGGAAAAATAACATGCACTGGTCATCACTTTGGACTTGGAAATTTTAGCAGCTGAAAGGAATGCTGACGTCATAATTTTTAACTTAGAAACTTTAGCAGGAAGTTGAGCTAATGACATCATAATTTTGAGTGTTACTTTTTTTGGTAGGTAACATTTTTTTCTGTTAAATTGTTTTGGTCAAATTTTTTCTGTTACATTTTTTTATGAGGTACTTATCTTTGAAAGACGTTTTCCGTCAAAAACAATTAAATGATTTTTAGAAAATAAATATATTCTGTTATTTCAAGTCTATTAAAAAAATTATAAAATTTAAGTAACAATACAATACTAATGTTGACGATTCGTTTACTAGATGATTTATTTATCTTCATGTAAGTATAATTGCTTTGAAAACGGTAGAATTATTTTCAAACATTTCCGAACGAAAAATTTGGCAACAATTTACCAACATTTTGTGACACGAAATTTCGATTAAACAAACGTACCATTACAGTGATTCTATGTGCACATTTAATCTTGCGTTTACGTGGTGTTGGCGGAAAATTATGAATTGGTGAATTTTTTCTTCGATATTAAATCCTGACCAATGAGATGAGAGGAGAGACTGTGGTCCTGTACAGTCTCGTTGCGGTATTATGGATGAAATTAGCATGGCATATTTATTTGGGATATCGCCAGGTAATTTTTTTGTTTTTCGATTTCATACCGAATTTCCCAACACGGGCATGGAAGTCAAAGCTTTCAGCAACCTACGAAGAAAATTGTTTACATTATTTCAATGATATATCCACGGACAAATAATTCAAATTAGATTGATTTAGACTACGCTTTTATTTTAAAAATTTTTTTTTTTTTTTTAAGGAAGCTGAAAACTATTTGAAGAAATTGAGATAATACATTGATATGAAGAAATAATCTCCCAGCCCTTTCATGACTCTCAAATATCTATGGCAATGTGAAAATAACAGAAATAATCCCTTCATTTTAGATTACCTTGAGTTTTGTCACCTTCAACAAGTAGGTATGCATACTCATCCTAAAGCTGAATTTACGAATAAAACTGCCAAAGAAAGGCTTCATCGCAAAAAAAAAAAAAAAAAAAAAAAAAAGGGTTAGCATATTTTGTGCAAAAAAGAAGCAAAACAAAATTTAGAAATTTTTAAAATAAATATCATATTTTGAAAAAAAAAAAACACCACCCTATCGATTCAAATCAGATTGATAAAGTTTAGCCCATTGAGTATAAATTTCTGTTGAACCTCATTTTGTAAAGTTTATAATTTTATGAACCCAATTCCAAAACTCACTTTATTCATTTTATTGAAAAATGAATTAGGTACGGATTCATATATTCACAAAACTTCACACCCGATCACACGAACTCATAAAATAGCACAGAAGTAATACCTTTGAAGTAAAACTCACACTATAACCAATAAATATAATTAATTTCGTCTCCAAGGTCAGTTTTTTACTTCATAGAATATCTTGCGAATACACAGTGTACTTAAATTATGTTAGTGTCTTAATACAAAAAAAAAAATAATAGGTACTAACTAGATAACTACCCTAATTTATTGTTTAAAGTTATCATTTTGATTGTTATGGACCTTACGGCAAGGTTTTCATTTATTTTATTATTTTTAAAATAATTAGAAGTTAAATATGATAATAATAATTCGCATCGTTTTCTAGCAAATCGATGGAAAAGAATAGAAAGTAAGTGATTTTTTTACGAGCGTGAAATTTGCTGCACGAGCAAAAGTCGATTGTTGAAAATAACTCGAGTAGCAATCACCAATTACTCAGGCGTGTCACTCACTACTTTTTACGTAAGCCTCTCTCCCAAAAACAATTAGTGAAAAAATTTTTTTAAAAATGAATAAATAATGATTTTAATAAGTTTACTTTTCTTGACCAAAAACTTACGACACTTCATCCAATACCATTCTACACCCCTCCAAAAAATTAGGATAAATAAAATAGAAAGTTACTTTTTCCAGTAGATACCTACCCAATTATGGTTTAACTTTTTTGGTTTTAAATTGTCATCGTCGTCCAGTCACAAAAGCGTATATTAGGGGTTTTTCGTGGGGGTCTGGACTTCCCCTTAGCCAAAACACAAAGACTTGACCTCTAAGAATTGGGTATTTTTTATCAGTTTTGATAGTTTTTTGTTGTAGGGGGGTCAGAAAAGACAACTGAGAATATGTGGACTCTCGTCCTTATAACGGAGATATATATGCCCCCGTATAATTAAAAAGAAAAATGATATTGTACAAATATCTTAGAAGAAATTTTACTTTGCTTTGATAAATATTACTGTATCTGCATTTTTCTATTTTCAAATTTAATAATTTTATTATATTTCAAAGTTAAAAATATTCCAACTAAGTACAAACTGCATTAAGATCGCAAAATTAATTTAAATGTATTGACTTTACAACAAATTTACAAAACACAAATATTTCATTACTTACAGCTTTCAAATTTCGTAATACCTTAATTTATTCATTAATATTAGGATTGATAGGTTAGTTTTGTTAGATGAACTTATTGTTGGTTATTGGCTGCGAATAAGCTGCATATTGAAAATTCCTTAAACTAACCAATTTACACTGAAATCGATCTTCTCATTTTGTTTCATTTTATCTAAAAATATAATCTATTGTTTTTCAAGTGCCAAAATCAGCAAATGACAGGAACAGAGAATCTTCCAAAAATGGTGACCGACATATACGACGAAAAAAGACTAGATAAAGCAAGACAATGTTCATTTCAAACTATTCGTTTCTGGATTATTCTATTCTCAGTTGAAACAACTGTTGATTCGGTTTGTTCTTACTCTAATAATGCTTAATTACTCACTAAGTACCTAACAGCAATTTGATAATCTCTAAGTGTGCGTCAGAGTTGACAAATATGAAAAGAGATCGTTATATATGAACAGGCTATTGGATATTATAGAACACTAGAATATGTACGTGAGTATTATTTTTTTCAAATTATAAAATAGACCTACAAACTGGCGTTTCAATTGGGACCTCGTTCAAATGAGCTCATCGTGAATACGAAATGCACAAGTGGTTACAGAATTGTGATTTGTGATCCCTTGAAAGGAGTGATGTGAGAAAACCAGGCAAAGAAGCTCACCATGAAGAAATAATTATAAAGAAGAATTTAATTATTTGACCCTCACTTACTTAGTCACAAGAAGAATAGAGATTCAATACCGACACGTCTATTTAACTAAACCTACATACTAGTACATTACTATACAAGGGAGGAAAGTAAGTGATTGCTGTCGAGTTTGGAAGTTGTGGCACAAGCCAAAGGTGAGTGCTGCAATCGCATTCGAGCGGCAATTGCTTACTTTTTGACTCTGTATAGTAAGGTATTTTATTATATGAGTGAATGAAAAAATATTTTGTATCATTAATTTCTGAATTATTCTAGTTAGGTATTCTAATTATTTTAGTTTTATAAATTATAAAATAGCCATGCCCGAAATGTGTTTGGTACTGATATGTCATACCAATTATAAAAAAAGTAAATTAGAAGAAAGTGATAACATTTTATCAATAGGTCTGAACCAGTTTTCGAATTTCCTCATTGGCACATCACTATTATTTGAACAACGTAAAAATAGTCATCCTCAAACAGAGAAACAATTAATTTTTTTCCCTGTTCGGGTATTTTTTTCCACGTTTGGTTATTTTTTTGTCTGTTGTGAAGTCTTATCAGTAAAACCTTGTTTTTTCACCATCAATCTAATTCATAAAGTTGCATTTTTTATTCACCTATTTAGTAAAAGACATTACAAAGTTATTTTCATAAGTTATATTGAAATTTATTTGTAAAAGGAACATTAGAATTAACAATTAAGCGAAAGAGATTTAAATTAAAACAAAAGAACAATAATCTAAACAGCATAAAAGTTCATAATTTTTCACTAGGCTTATATTCAGTAAACATGTTATGCCTACATTCAATTTGAATCCTCCAACAAATATTAGCAGGTACTCGCCTATTCTTGAGATATCAATATCTGTCAAAATTTCATAATTTTTTTTTTTTAAATTGAGTAAATAATCAATATTTTATCCAACACATTTAACAACTTCTGTTTTTAAACCTGTAATGAGGGGTGTTGAACTCCACGTTATAATTTTACAGTATAATAATACCACCCCTATGTTACGAGCTTATCAATAACAAACTTTCTTACTCAAAATAACAAAACAGTTTTTATTTCTTTTTTTGGAATACCATTGATTGGTATTAATCATAAATGACACTCTGAAACGTTAGTTTGTCATTACATAAAATTAAATTTATTATTTTTTGTCATACTGATGGTAGGTATTGGCAGATCAGGGATTTAAACCATCAAAATCTATATTTATCCATTTATAAAAGTAAACCTCATTACCAGTTAGGCTGTGGGGTTGCCTCACGTATAGATGGATGAATGTCTAAGTACTCAACTGATGCAGCAGTTGCCACACCCACCTTCCCCTAGTGTTGAAAGCACGAGTAAGTAAGAAACAGTGTGGTGTGGGGTGCATAAGGAACACAAAACCTTAAATGCAGCCCCCACAATCTGCTGTTGTTGCAGCAGCTTCAGTCTGATGCACTTTAGTAATGGAGAGGTGAAGGACAGTGCACAGCCAGGCAAGAGTACCAACATGTTCTAAGAGACGGCACTAAAGCCAATTCTCTCGCTACGATCGAGGACACCAATGTAAGTTTAGCAAATCAGGGATACAAACTGCTAATATATACATTTATCCATCTCTAAAAGTCAACCTCCATACCAGTTAGGCTATGGGGTTGCCTCATATAGATAGTTGGCGCAGTGGTTGCCATATTGATCCTTGTAATTATGACAACAACGATTAACAGGAACTGACTATTGGCGAGACTTTAAAATAAATTACTCAGCCGCTCTTTAAATCAATATAATTTAATGATTCATAAGGCTGACAATTTATATCAGCTCTATGGCTAATTTTAATGCTAATTTACTGCTAACACCAATATATATAAAATTTATTATAGGTATATCATTATTCTGTGTGATGCTCATTAATTTGTGAAGTTTCCATGGGAAGGATAATGTGCAGCTATCTGATTAAATTAATAATATTTTATTTGTAAGAAAGCTAACCTTTTGAAGAAATAAATAAGCTGTGAAACTACCTTTCTACTTGCACTATACATGGCTGAAATACATCAAACGATTAAGCATAATATGTAAATTAATAGCACTAAGCTAAAATAAGGATATTAATGAAAAATTATTGGGTATGAAATAGTCGGATGTTACCTGCCTAAAGCGTGCTAAATTAGAAGTTATAGCTAATTTAATATTGGTTTTTAGTTGCAAGAATGCTAATATACAGCTAAAATTAGCAGTGGAGACACTTAATTTTATTACCAGTTAGCCTTGAATTATTTGCTAGATAGACTCATTTTGAAAAATTATTTTGAACTGTGCTGGAAACCATTAAACTAGTTTGAGAAAGAACATATTTATTTCATTTTTCTTTTTTCAAAGAATGAATTTTAATGTTTTCACTGCATAGAGCACCAAGTTTATTTTCTTCAATATTCTGAGGTAAAAACGCCCCTGACAGTTCACCTTGGCAAAGCCCATGCGTATTTACCGCTTATTCTGTTCTTGATTGTGAATTTTCAGATTTTCTTAATGATTCGGATAAGGGCCAAACTTTGGGCAGTTAGCAAGCAAATAGTGCATCATTTACACCTGCCTGATGATGAAATTGTGGTCAGTATTACTTACCTAACGGCATTGAGGGCGATCGCGGATGTCATAAGTCTCCCATTTGTAATCTATTACGCCGTTCACACGAATTGCGGATCAAAACGTAAACAACTTAATTACGATGTAAGTGTACCACTTGACCTAATTTCTCTTCAAAAGGTATTCTCACGTGTTTAAAGTAAGATTAAGCTGCTGCATAATTATGGTAACGAAAAAATAACGCATCCTTGTCAGGTATTATATTCAGAGACGGCGTTCGATGAGTTGAGTGAGCACACGCGATCACCAATAAACACTTGCAAGACTATTCAATATTTTTCTAAATTAATGTACACCACCCACTGATCCACTGTTCATCATTACACAGAAAATATTCAGTCTGATTTTCAACGGCCAGATGCGCATCATTGTGATGCCATTCATGACTGTATTCTGGTACATTCCACGCCTTCTAATCGTGCGAAAATTCAGGACTTACAATTTCGTCATCCTATGGCTACACTCGATCCTGGTGCAGCTGATAGCCACGATAGCAATTGGCGAAATCGCGCGCAAAATTGCCACCCACAGATGCCCGCAAGGCATGGCAGAAGATTTTCACGCAGCGCTCGTCAACCTAACTGAAAGCAGCAACCAATGCATGAGTAACATATACCATCTGGGGAAAAACTGTGAGTAAATTATAGGTACCTACCTACTTCATCGACGTAACGAGAATGCTGTTAACCTCGAAGTAGCCACGGAATGGAAAGTGAAGTTAGATAAATTCATTTCACGTACTGAGTTGTACTAATATATTATAAGGGCTAAACCTTCAGCTTTAAAACCCCATCTATATGATGAAACGGACCCAGAAATATGCAAATTTTAAAAATTTGATGTGATCAGAAATCTGTATTTCTAAAACCATCAGAGGTTGTCCGAGGTTGCCCTTTGAATATTATGTTTATCTAATGGGTATGTACCACTGTACATAGAACAAATTAAGTATTACCTAACTTAAAATAACTTGAAATTTGTTTTACATAATCCATCCAGATTGGACAAAATCTATTTCTAAACTTTGTTCCATACCATCGAAGACAGCAATCACAGTAGAACACACATACAGATTGGATTTACGATAAAGGTTTTTCTAGACCCGAAACTGCAACTGGATCAAAATTCCATAATTAAAAAAAAAAAAAGAAGGAAAGCACATTTGTTTTATATTACTGTTTATAGTCTGAAGTCCAAAAATTGTGAAATCATACAAGACTTTATTATCGTATTATTCAAACTGGAAATTACAATGGTCTTTTACCATAAATCAAAATAAAACTTCACCCTTGCATATTGAATGAAGATGTCACAGTTTTGAGAGATACTTATTACATTTATTGGAATTTATTCCATATAATCAGACAAATTTATATAATTTGAGAATTATTATCTTCTAAAAACTCTTCAGTTTGGTGAAATGGATCAAGAAATAACAACCTTTTAAAATTCTAAGATTTGTGAAATACCGGACCATAACAGAAATTACAAAACAACTTTCAACAAATTTATCAGTCTCCAATCTTCATATCCGTACTATGGGGAACTATTATGAAAAAAACTATCACAATAGTACTCAAATTAAAAAACAGAATCATGAAAAATCTAATTTCATCATTTTATCATCAGAATAAAATTATTCTCATAGGTGAGAAAGAATGAATAAATATCCACTTTTTTCCACATCATTCTATATAGGACCATAATATTTTGTGGATTCAGCAAATTTTGGCTCTGGTAATGCCCTGTCTGAAAAATCTATATTGCCAGAGAGGGAAACTCAATGAGGACTATGGATTTGTTTCATACGAATGAATGGTGTATAAAGTTTGAAAACTGTAAAACAATGTGAGACTTCATTATAATTATTTATCAAATCGGAAATAATTGTGAAACATCTATATCCCTAAATGCAGTTTCATAAACATGCATATATAGGCATGATTACAGAATTTTTCCAGTTACACGATTGGAAAGTATCTAATTGGATTATCACCAAGTATTATAAAACAAGAAAAAAAAGAATGTAGTCCGAAATAAAATCTAGAAAAACTATAGTCTATTACTAAAAATCAATTCCAAAATTCACACCTGAATTCTAGATGAAAATACCAGTGTTGTGGAACATTCAAATAATTAATTTCTCATAATTAGTCAGATAAGTATCGTTGGAAAACTAAAATCTTCCACAATCTTCTCAATCAGAAGAAATGTATCAGGAAATTACAAATTACAAAAAATAAAACATTGCTCGAATCCAGTTCTACGAATGTTCTTACTAAGTTTTTCATTGCGGGGTTAGGTACCTCTGAATCCTGAATCCAATCCGTACGTGTGTTCTACTGTGATTACCATCTATGATGGTATAGAACTGAGTTTAGAAATGGATTTTGTTCAATCTGGACAGATTACTTAAAAAAAAAAAAATGGATTTTCAAGTTATTTTTAGATTTTCTTACTTTTTTTAATGGAGTTTGGTAACCTACTTCATTCGATCCATGTAAGGTATTATGCATACCCATGTGATAAACATAATATTCAACGAGCAACGTTGGACAACCTCTAATGATTCCGGAAATGCAGGTTTTTGATCACATCAAATTTTTAAAATTCGCATATTTTCGAGCCCATTTCATCATATAGATGGGACTTTAAAGGCTGAAGGTTTATTCCTTATATTGGTACAATGAATTCGTCTACCATTATTTTTCATTTTGTGGCTACAAAGAGGTTTTAACGCGCGAATTCGACGCAAACTGCGAACGCGCACTCGGTCCGCCTTGTTAATGCGTTGGATGCGTTCTTCGCGAACAGGTTCGAATATCAGCGGCACCTTTAACACCGCATACACGGCTGGCGTTATCCACAAATCCGTATTCGTGTCCAGCGAAATGTCCGCCAAGTGTTTGGGTGAAGAAGGACTGACGAACGACGAAATGGTGGCGGTGGTGGCGCACGAGATCGGTCACCTCAATCACGAAGACGAATGGAGATTTATGCTCTTCTTCGCTGTAAGATCTTCGTCTACACGAATAGATGCGTAATAGTAGCGCATTAAGGCAGTCAGCCTTGGGCGACCTTTCCAAGCATCCCACTCAAACCCACTCAAACGCTGACCATCCTACGTGGCTCCACCTCATTCACCAGTTAGCAGCTATTTACTCATAAATTATCGATGACGTAGAATACCTAATTACGTCTTTAGGACGGAGCCAGCATCGAATCCTTTTGGACTCGACGCGGACTCCATATCTTCAAGCTTTGTACCTCTGAAGGTCTGAATTATGTTCGACGACTGTTCGGCAGACACACACTTCAGATCACCTTGGTTGCATGGAGCTGGTGGGAGGGTGATGTGTCAAGTCCGAAAGATCATTTTGTCGAGAATTTTTGGGGAAAAATTTATTTGAAGTTTTTAGTGGGTATGTAGGCACTTCAGTGCGACAGTTTCGAAGAATATTGTAAGACCAGAAAAGTATTCTGTAAAGCTCCAGTAAGTTATTAACCGCACTGAGTAGAAAGCGCACTGGAAGACGTTCGTGAGAAAAGTACAAACTTCGAATGTAAAACTGTATCTTAGTGCAGGAAAGGCCAATGTCACTTTTTCCGACGTATTAAGTTAAATATATCGTCGTAATCAGAAAAACGAACTTTTCTAAATGGTAGAAGTTTCAATGTTGTGCAGTGAAGAAAATGTGGGAAAAGAGGTATTTCAAAAAGGCCAATGTCTGCAGACAGCATTCTAGGCTTAAGCAGGGTAACGTCACTTTATGACATTGGCCCCTGTAATCCAACATTGACCATTCTAACATTAAGCTCTGAATCTTTTCTTTGTAACATTAGCCCCACGTAATCCGATTTTCTCCATTTTGATAAGACTGCCAATAATAGTGATTATTCGATGCTACGTAACTGAATGTAGTAACATTGAAATCATTAAAAAAAGTAAATTCTTATAGGTATACCTTTTTGATTCTGCAGAAGAACACAAACCAGAGTAAAATTTTTTGGTATTTTGGACTCTTATTCCAACAATTTTATCTCTAATTAATCTTTTGCGGCATGATTATTTATTTTTGTATTAAATTTTGGTATTTCACCGTTCGTATTTTCTTTTTCTATATAAACTGAATGATTTCTCAGGGGCCAAAGTCGAACTCAACTATACAGTATTTGTGCTATAAGGCCACTAACCAAAATATCTCAGATGCTAGTGGAGATACGACAAATATATTAAAAAACCTGTTTGAAGACAATCAACTTTCAAGGTCAATGCTGCAAACTAGGAGATGCTAACTCTAGTAGTTGCCAAGAAATGGAATGTTGAAGAGATACCAAAACTTCAGTAAACGCATTTTTTCTCAAAACTACCATTTTATACATTGGCCCTTCTTGTATTAAGGTACAGACTGACAAAAACCTACACGTCTACTTTTTATGTAAGTAGTAGACCTTAACAACAGAGCTACCGTTAACAATAAATAAGCTAGGAAAGGCAGAAAACGATTGACAATTGAAATGAATGTTACAAATGTACTTATTTGTAATAAAAGTTCAATGGGAAATGAAGTTAAATGGATGAATAGAAAAACCTTGTTGTAAGCTGGAATATTATCGTTTAATTACTTGAGTTTCTAAGGCGTGTAGATAAGTATGGTAGGTAGGTAGATAGATAGAGAAAGTTTGGGGTTAAAAAAAAAAGAGTGTAAAAACACAAAAGCTGCAGAAAGGTGATAGTCTTACCGAGTGTGCAAAAATATAACAATAATATTTAATGAGGAATAATTTTAAAAAAAATGTGAATAGTTGATAAGAAGAGGAAAGTCATACTATGAATACATTTTTCGTTAATTTTATTTTTGACAGACCATTTTTTAAATTTCCTGAAAATAAGTATCTTATGCGACGAATAATACTTCTTTATTCATTTTGATCGCATTAGTCATCTTTTAACTTAAACATTGAAGAAAACAATTTATTAATTACTAAAATTTCACAAAAAAAATTTCATGCTGTGATACGCAATGTACGATACGATACCGCATGGAACAATACAAAATTGTGTACAATGGAACAGCATACAATATCAGCCAAAACATGTTTTCTAAATGTTGTCATAAACATATCAAAACTTAATGTAAATTAAGAGAATAATCTGTGAGGCATTGCTTATTGAAGCACAACATCCAAGCAAACCTCTCTATTGCTGGGATTGTTAGATGAGGTAAGTTATCCTTCAAAAGTACGAATTCACCTTCCTTCGTTCTTTGAAATTTGTTTGAAAGCTGTTACAAACATGTTAAAACCAAATGGAAAAATCGAGAATAACCTTTGAAGTATTGTTCATTGAAAAACAACTAGAGCCTCAGAGAGGGAGGAGAAAAGAGTAGTATCGGGACCCGAATTTTTTAGAGGACCCCGAAATTTTGAAATAAATATGGTAACAGTCTCAAGTGAATGTTCAAAGACGGCGTCAGACCCGATTTATAGGGTGGTTTTTGGGTGTCAAATCCCACAAGGCTTAAAAAAAACACTAATTTGCACGTTCTGGAACATAAAAAACTCCTAAAATTTATTTTAGTTCACTCCACTCGCAAAATTTTTTTTTCCGTTTGTAACTCACTTCCGGAAGTAAATCCTGCCGCTGACACTAAAAGTCGTCAGTTTATTCCCCCTGGGTGCAAAATTTGTTTTTGGGGCACTGAGCATTACGTATCCTGCAAAAAATGTTTTTTGCAATTATCTATATTATTTTTAAATTTCAATTTGGAAGGGGACTGTAATGCCAAAGAAGTGATACTCGAGTTAGACTTCTTTTCAACGTATAAACTTCATTCAAAGAAATTTCTTTTCTGGACGAACCACGAATAAATCACTTTGGAATAATACTAAGGAATACATTGGTTGATTAATTAAAATTCCTTATTATCCACACATTTATGATGAACCTCGATTTCGTTTAATAGACGACTTTCTTCAAATAATAACTGAAACACTATAACAGTTATACAACAATATAATAATTAATGTTCGACCCAATACAGTTTATGGAAGGTTGGTCAATATGTTTAAAGAAGTTGATTCGTCACTGGTGTGGAATTTTCAGCACTCGCTTTTTCCATACTAGTTAGACAATACTGTATTATCGCACAGTATCTGCCACCCCTTGGAATGAACACCTACATTATACGTACCATGTACAAACTATACTTACCTATTTAAATTTGTTGCAGATAACGTCCTTCTTCGAATTCATGTCACTATACATACTCTATCCACAGCCACTGATCTACCAAGCATTCGGATTTTATTCCGAACAACCAGTGATCATTGGACTCACTGGTTCTCTGCTGTTCGTTCTTCAACCGTACACTTTTGTCGTGAAAATTCTGGAAAACATTGAAAGTAGAAAACACGAATTATTGGCGGACGCTTTTTCTGCAAAACTGACGAGCGCTTGTAATCTGCGAACAGCTCTCATCAAAATCCATAAATTCAATTATGAATTTCCTACGGACGATCCTCTACATTCGTTTTTCGAAAATTCTCATCCAACACTGATGGATCGTCTGAAGGCTTTGAAACGTTGATAATTTCAGCAGAATTGGAATTCGATATCAATACCTACTTATTAGGAAAGAGGAAGAAGTGTCGCTAATATTAATTTAATGTAATAATCGATATTATGCGTAATTTATTTTTAATGTGTAAGTTCTCCTCCATACTTCTCCCATCAACCTACAGAAAATTGTCTTACCACTTCCATTCGCTTTATGATGTTAGTGTTGTTTTGAGTTTCGAAGGTAAGGAAATTTGAAAAACGATGAAATTAAATGTTTGTATCTTTTTGAAAAGCTTTTTTTTTTTCTTTTAATGTGGAAAAACACATTTTTATTTTCACTACCAGGGTAAAAACAAAAACGAGAAGGCGATTGGTACGAATCCTGGTGCAAATCTTGGTGTGAATTTCGGTGCAAAGGAGAGAAGAAAAAGAGAATACAAGATGCGTCTGTGTGAGTAGGTTTGTGGTTGTGTGCATGTGCATTGTGCACGCATACAACCACACGACTTGTGGTTGTAGTGGGCTAATAGTTCCTTAACATTATAAATTGGTTTAACGTCCAAGGGACAATAAAATATGTGATGATCTCTCACGCAAGTCAGAGCTCATACTGCCGCAACTACCTCAGCGTCAGTGCCTATTAACCACTTCTGCGCATTGCGTTGTGCGCAGGAGGGTCGGGGCGGAGCCCACGACACTGGGGGCGGTGTACCTAGAAGGGGCCTTCGGAGGTCCCTTCAAAGAAAATTGATCTGAAAGAAAAAATTGGTCGACACAACAAGTTTATATGAAATGTATAATAAAAAATTACAAAACAAAACAAAACAAACTTATATATGCTAAAGCTAAGAAAATTAATAAAATATGTCTACTGAGTCAAAAAATACTTTGGCTTCAGGATGGCGAACTGCTAATACGACGGAGGAGAGACATATGAATCTAATGGCCATAAAATTCATTTTCTGAAAGGATAAGAAAGGAAATTAGCGAATTCTAATTAACTGAGGTAATTAAATCTCAGTCACTTAGATAATTAAATCTAAGATAAGTTGCATGCATGCACTGTCACCTACTGTCCGCGTTCTTTCGTGAAAAGTGCTCGACGACAGCAGTGGGTGTCAAAAAAAGCTAGGTTAGAGGTCACCTGGGCCTCAGACCATCGTTTTGACTGCCCCCTGAAGACAGTTAGGGTCGGAAGTATGTAGAACAATCAAGTTTAACATAGTCCACTTTAGCATATGTTGTGAAGTCTTTCAGAATAAGGCTCTACTTAGGTGGAACATAATTGGTAACCACTGGTTTCGAGCAATTGAGCTCCAAAGGCGCAAGGTACTTTAGTGGCCGTGAGGTCAGTATCTTGCTCGGGAGTTCAATTCTAGCGTGGCGGATTTCTCCGCTACCCAAAGCTTGTGAATATACTCTTGGTCTATTCTCCATAAAGTTTGGAGTTGTTTCGAAGTTGGCGTAATTTCAGCCAGCTCTGAATCAAGATCAAGTGTAAAAGTTCGAAAATTGGCATGCAGGAAATGGGCTGGAGTTAATGTTAACTGTTCAGCTTCATCTGCAGCAGGGCATAATGGTCGTTCATTGATCATTACTTGAATATTTTTCAAGGCTGCCTGGAAATTGTGCTGATGCACAGGATGATGTCCAACAACGTGATAAAAGGATTGTTTGAAAACTCCGATTAAACGTTCATACGGGGCACCATACCAAGATGCTTTGGGTGGAATAAAATTCCACTCAATGCCTTTTTCATTTAACTTATCTGCTACGGTATATTCGGAATTAAAGGTAGACCAAAATTTCGGTAAATACGTAGAGATGAGATGGAACTGGGCAGCGTTATCAGACAACAATAATTTAGGTGTCCCACGATCAGCGAAGAAGGTGATGAACGCTGTCCATATTTCGCCTGTAGTCAGAGACGAAACCAAGATAAAATATACTGCCCTAGTTGAAAGGCAAGTAAATATAAGTATCCATTTCTTTTTAACAGGTGAAGTCAGAGCTTTCATCTGTCTTTTCTTTTTAGGTAGGAACTCATCAAAACTTGAAAAGGACCAAAAATATCCACACCCGTGTAGGTAAACGGGTGTGTAAACGGTACTAAACGAAAGTCTGGCATCGCCGAATGGGTCGGTTGATGGTAAGGCTTATTGTTAGACCTTTTACATTCCATGCAAGAATTTTTCAATACTTTTGGAAGTAATTTAGATGCACGAGGTACAAAATAGTTTCGTCGAAACGAAGCTATCGTAAACTTGGGTCCAGCATGGCTATTATTCAAATGCGTTTCAAGCAGAATTAACTTAGTCATGTGGGAATCAGGGTGCAAAAGGGTAGGTGATAAAATATCATCCGAATGAGGCCATTTTGCAATATAGTTCCGTAACCGGAGCAAACCCGATTCATCAAGCTCAATATGAAATTTTTGATAGGTCACAAAACTCTGTGGCCCTAATTTTTCCAACACATCAAAGAGTTCTTTGAAATGTTTCTTTTGATCGGAATAGATGAATGCCATCAATCCGAATTGAAAGATTTTGGGTAACACGGCGTAAGGTGCTACAGACCGCGTTCTACGTAGTCTTTTTGCACAGAAACGTCGTATAGCAAAAAGGCACATATAAAATGTCTTTATTAGTTTATTAAGTGAATTAAATTTTTCAATTTGAATATTGAAAGGAGAATTTAAAGGTGGATGTATAAAGCTCAACCACGGAGTTTTATAATACGGATCATCCTTTGGAGGGCCTGCTGGAGGTAAACCTTCAAAGTCAATTTTATTACAACAAAAAGGGTCCTGGCTACGATCTGTGTCAGCTGGACATACTGGCACTTGTAGTTTGCAAGCATTCGATTTAGGTTCTAAAAGGAATGTAGGACATCGTTGTTTGCGAGAGTTCTCGATTCTTCTCATCTTCGCAGTGCGATGATTATCAAAAATCGAATCTGAGCTCTCACAAAAAGTTTCAGAAAATTTTTCCAAATTTCCCAAAGATTGTCGTAAAGTACAGAAAACTGGCGTAGAAATTTCTTCCTGCGTCAAATCTGGTAACGATTCAATAATATGAAGATCAGTCGGTGGCCAGGATTGGTAGTCTGAATATAACCAGGCTGGACCTGTCCACCAAAGAGATTGAAGCATGTCTTTGACAGTGGCTCCTCTAGATCCTACATCAGCGGGATTATCTGCTGATGGCACATAACGATATTGAACATTAGGGATGTTTTTTATTTCATTAACCCTATTAGAAACAAACTGGGGTTGAATTTTACGTTCTGTCAACCAGGTTAGAACACACTTACTGTCCGACCATAAAAAAGTTGGGCAGTTGTTCAAATCCATGGGTTTACGAGCAGTTCGTATAGCACGTGCACCTATGAGTGCTGCGATCAACTCCAATTTCGGAATAGTAATTGATTTCATAGGCACGACTCTCGTCTTGCCTATGAGGTAACGTAGCGATGCTGTACCAGACTCTGCGTTCTTAAAACGTAGATAAGCAGCCATCGCATAGGCAATTTGTGAAGCGTCTACAAAGACATGGAGCTCGCAATCCATTGGATTATAAGTTCCACGGTAGATTTGCCTCGGAAAACAATAATTTGTAGTTTGATGAAGGTCTTCGATAAGTACCGTAGCTAACTTTTGAAGCTGCGGTGAAATAGGTTCGTCCCATTTATAATTTTCTAACCATAGGTGTTTGATAAACGTCCTTGATGGTATGAAGGCTGGAGCGAACCAACCCATGGGGTCATAAAAAGAAGACATTGCTTGTAAAAATGAACGTTTAGACCAAATTGTTGTTTGAGTGGTTACTGGGGGCATATACACAATGTCCTTAACCATATCCCAAACAAGGCCTAAAACTTTAATAATTGATTTATCTAGAGCTTTCGAAGGTTCGAAGTCTTTTTTCAAGGCTTCATCATTCGTGCCCCATTGAGCGAGTTCCATGGAAATGGCATCTATTATGTCATTAGAACGCTTATAAAGTTGTAAACCTTCCTCGTATGTGGGGAGGGAAGTAACTAAATTATCAACATAAATGTGATCTGCAAACTTTTTACTGAATTCAGGATCAACTTGTTGGTAATGATGTAATAAAATCGCTGCTAGCAAAAAAGGAGCAGTGATAATTCCGAAGGGTACTCTTTGGAATCTATAAATAATTATATTATCTCTGGACAAAGGTTTAAAAGGATCCTTTACCCAGATAAAACGACATACATCCCTATCATCGGGGTGAAGTTGAATCTGATGAAAAGCTTTACGAATGTCGGCGATAATGCCAATTTTATCTTTTCGAAAAGTCATCAAAATCTTCAACAAGTCCGGTAATAGGTTTGAGCCTTTGAACATACAGTCATTTAACGAATGGCTGCTGTTTTTAGGTTTGGCGGATCCATCGAAGACTACTCGGAGTGGAGTGCTCTTAGTTAAGTCCAAGATGCCTTTGTGGGGCATGTAATGGATTAACTCAGGCTTACTTCGAGGATCCACTTTCTCAATCATTTGTAATTCAATGAGAGTTTCAAAATATTGTGTATACTTTTCGAAGAGTTCTTGAGATTGTCGTAATTTCGGCAATTGGTGTTCAAGTCTCTTAATCGAAAGATTAAAATGATCCTCCAAAGGTGGGGGATAGTTTTTATATAACCACCGAATTTGGTATCTGTTGTTAACTAATTTAACATCTTTGTAAAACAATCGTAAAGCTTCAGCCTCAGCTTCAACTTGACTGAAATTATGAGACTCTATACCTAAAACATCGAGCCTCCAAAGATTTTCAACAGTTTGCGGTGACGTCAAGAATACTGGCGTAAAAAGATCACTTTCATCAGGTGGGACTAAAACTCCACCTAACATATGACCAAATGGCGTGTTAATTAGCCAAGTTCTTGACGAAATTGTACGAACACTCTTCACGAAAGACCACATAAGATCGTTACCTTCTAAAAGGTGAATCGTATGCTCCTGAGGAAGTGTCGAAAAATTAATATTTTTACATTGTGGGAACAATGCTTTAAAAGTTTTAATATTTGGTTGTTTTAAATTATGCGAAATACTACTTAAAGTACTTGCTTTTATAGGTACCTTTGTTCCGTCAGGGAGCAAAAGATCAAAATGAACCAAGTAAGATGTTATCTTGCTTGTATTTAAATTTTCCACACCCATAAGCGTTAAAATTTCTTTACCAGAAGGTTTAAGCTTAAGGTCGTGAAACGCGTATCTTTGCACAATATATGTGCGAAGACTACCACTATCGAAAAATCCACAAATTTTTATGGGTTTGTCTAAATTTGAAGAATGAGCATACGATTCAAAGCCTAAAAAGAAAGACTCTGTATAATTAATCGTATTGAAATTAATCAACTCACTGTTTTGAGGTAGGCCTTGGCGCTGCTCCTCCGTCAACTCAAGCGTCACGTTTGGGTGGCGGCTCGACTTATTATTCATCATCTCCTGAAACAGGGGAGGATTTTGAGAAATTGATGTTAAATTGTGAGATTCTTCAATATTTGAAGGATTTGTTTCATTCTCACTTTTGTAAGGTGAGGAAGCTGCCTTTCAGTCTCGAAGAGCTTCGACCCATCCTTGCGCCTTCGCAATGTTCAGTGGATACGGAGCATTGGGGCATAAATTCGTGTGGTGCTCTGTCGACAGGCAATTAAACCATCGGCAGCACTTCGGCGGGGGCATGGGACAAGTCCCATACCCATGCGGAGTCCCACACTTGAAGCATAAATTTCGCACCTGGTACGCTTTTACGTGTGCCTGGAGCGTGTTGTACCTAGGATGACAACAAAGATGGGACCAGTGACGCCCATTCAGACAAAAAATGCAGTCTGCGTTGGGGTACGGGTCCATCTTCATTATTGTCTTAGGTAAAGCATGTCTCTGGCGAGGTGTCCCGGGAGCCGGGGCATCCTGCTGGCGATTTTGACTCTGGTCCGGAATCTCCGGGCCAGGTTTCGACGAACCTGTAACAAAAAATGATTTAGCATTTTTCGTCGGCCTATTGGTCCATTTCTTGCTTTTTCGATTTCTGGGATTGGGTTTAGCCTTTCCTCTCGAAAAAGTTCTTGTATCTTCTTTGTTAACAGAAGGTACAGAAAAAAGTTGATTGCCTTTAGGCTTATTACGTTTGTTAAAATTATGATTATTGGCTTTTTCAGTTCCGGGGGTTTGTTCTTGAGATTTATTGGTTGGATTGACTTTCAATTCAACTAACTCATGAATTTTAATAAACTCCCTGATAGCCGAGAATAAATTATTAACATTTCGCTGACTCGATTTTAAATTATTCATATAAGATCGAGGAGGAAACTTTTTTACAGCAATATTAAATAGCTGTTCTTCGTCAACTATCTCAGTAGCTTGTCGATACTGATCAATTAAAACTGCAAGTCCATCCATCCTATCTTGTATCGAAGGAAGGGTGTTATCAGAATTTGGAAAGGCAGTGACTTTATACCAAAGTTTTTCCCTTAACTTGCTAAGATCGCCATAACGGTCATGCAAGTATTTTAATCTCTGGACGTAACCTATATCGTCCGGAGAAAGATGATTAATCCTGTCAGAAATTTCTTTCGGCAGGGCACCTTGAAGTAAATGAATTTTTTGAGGAATGGCTATATCCGTACGTAAATGTACGTATTTTTTAAAGCCATTTAGAAAACCAGGATAGGTAATTAAATCACCATCCCATTTGTTTAAATAAAATTTTGGTGCCTTCAGATTCATAGAAGCTGATTCTAATGATTCTGAAGGGTCAATTTCCCAAATTCGAGGAATTAATTTAAAAATATTTTTATCGCTGCTATTTGTATGAGGCGATGGTATCAGGTTATCTGGTACCAAGGCGGTAGTAGCGGAAGGAATGGTAAACAAAGCTGGTGGGGTCGCAGCAAGAGATGGACCTTCAGTAGTTTTGTCAAAAATAGATGAATGAATCGGTGATACTACCATTGGTTCTTGTTGATGCCTTTTTGTAGGCGGAGCCATAGTATCATCAATTAATTCGTCTACATTAATACGTTTCTGAAAAGATGAATTTTCAGAATTGAAATTAAAATTTATACCTTGTCCAACGGGGGGCAAGTTTGCGATCACAAGGTGTCTGCGCTGGAACTCGCTATAGGGAATGCCGAAGCGATTCTCTATCCGGATCTTCAAATTTTGAAGATCACACTTGGCGAGTTCCAACTCCGACTCCTTGTTTGCAATCTTCTCGATGACTTGAAGATTCTCCGTGATCGCTTTTTGTATTGCAATTTCCTCGAGTCGAGCTTCCTCGGCTCGAGCCTTTTCAGCGGCTCGCCGTTCCTCCTCGGCCCGTCGGTCGAGGTCCTGTTGCAGAACTTCGGCATTACGTTGTCGAGCTGTTGCAGGATCGGAGGTTGATTGCTGTTGTTGTTGCTCTCAGTCAACTTGCATTGGCTTAGGCGTTTTGAAGCGTTGTTTTATTTCCCCTTCAATTTCGTACAGTTGACGAATTTTCTTTTTCGCCAACATAAGGTTTTCCATCGAAACTCCAGTTGGTGGCTTCTGGAGCTCCTTAATCATCTTTACGATGGCCGTCAACTTACTTAGGGCTCTGTCAGCTCTAAGTTTCGTACTACGAAGGAGCTTCTCCAGTTCCTCTATATAGTCATTGGCTTCCCATATACTAGCCTGGTAAAAGTCAATGAAGGTAGTCGAATTCTTCGAGTGAACGGAGATGTTATCATCCGTATCGCCAGTGTAGCTTTCACCCGAAGAAGATGATGGTGATCGTCTGCGGGACTGTTGCGAACTCCACAACTCTCCTTGTCGATCATCGGCAGGAGTTGGATTTAACACAGCAGCTAGCGGAACTATTTCTCGTGGCTCAGTTTCCTGAGTCACTGGAAGGATTTGAACGACAGGTTCAATTGGAACCGGCGGTTGTTGTTGTTGCTGGTCAGCACCCTGATCGGCAACAATTAAGTTCGGATCGACATCCATGTTTTGATTTTCGGACATCGTGTCGTAAGTTTATTCGTAAAGGCTGAATATAGACAGACATAAATACAAAAAAAAAATTTTTCAGAAAAAAGTTTTTTCGTATATGTAGCCTAGCAGACGAATAAATACGACCTTTTAATCTCCAAAAAAATATTTGGGGAAAAAAAGAAAAAAATTTTTTTTTTTTTTTTTTTTGATAAGGTTGGGACACCTTATGTAAAGGATCATTGGCCTAGTTTTATATAGGTCAATGGGTCATCTAAAATCGCGCGTAAAGATAAACGTACGTAATTCTTTACGCGGATATTTTTAGCACTACAATTCGATCCTTACGAAAGAAAGAGTAAAGAGGAATAGTAAAAAATAACAAAAAGCATGTGTTCGTAAATTCGACAATTGTTCGGAAGTTTCCGAGCAATTTTTAAGACGAAAATATTAGGAAAATTAATTTCTAATAAATTTTTAAAAGGGGTTTTTATTACACGAAGCAGTTTAGGTTGCTTACGTACCCATTTGGTTCGTGTGAATAGAATCAAATTTTACTTTTATGAAGGTCGTATTAATAGGCCTACAATAACAACAGATGATAAATACAAATACATAATATTTACGTAATGAAAATATCAATCATATAAATGAAGTTTGTAACATGAATCTAAGGGGAAAAACACTTAGGTTCTGTAATAAAGTAACGATATATGCAGTATATCTGCAAAAGCGTAATTTTGGATGTTAAAAATTCGATAATATGACGAATTTTACCAAATTATACATAGCCTACGATTTTTATTAGAATAATTCAAAACCGTAAAATGAAATTTTTCACTTTAAGTAAAGGGAAGAATAAATTTCTTGAGCTGATTTTTCAATCAGTTCAAGGTCAACATCGCCTTACACGAACCTAGGCGCATTTTGGAACGATCAAAATATCAAATTAATCGGAAAAACATACACGTAGGTCGGTAAAATGAAATGCGACTTCTTTTGTCTTAATAAAAAGGCAAAATTGTTATATGAAAGTATCGGAAGACCTTGTTAGGGGCCTAACGAAATTAGAAACATTGTAAGTCATTAATTATTACGATGTATTTTACGAAAATAAATAACCTCGATCAGTATGATTGATCGTAAATTTATGAAGAGCACTAACAAAAATGTTCTCGATCGTAAGATTTAATTATAGTTTCGAAAAATTCTCGAAGCTATCTTAATTTTGCAGTTCTCGTTAACTAACTTAATTGCGAGAAAGTACAGAAATCTTTGCCCACTACTTAAAGAGACAAAAAATATGAAAAATCAGCGTAATGAAGAAATACTGATTGGATTTCTTTCATCCAAAATACGCAAAATGGCTACTTAATTCAATGGTACATTGGATTATAGTAAGAAATAAAAACTCACCAAATTGAATGATGCTAGTTTCGCGGTCAAGATCCTTGGCCGTGGGTGTGCAGATGAATTTATTTACATAGTATGATGAGGGTATTAGGCCACTACACCATATAATATTCGCGTAATTAAAAAAATAAAAATGTCGCGAATTTCGAAAAAATAAAAATTAATGATTGCGGCGAAAAAACGAAAGAAAGCACGTAAAAAGATCGCGCAAGATCCGTATTTCCGGCGACGAAAGGCACACACAAATTAAACGCACACAAAAAAATGTTAATTGTTATAATTAGCATACGAAAACACGAAAAGAAACATTAATTAAAAAAGACACAGTAATTAAATAGCGCGAAAACGGGTTCAACAACGTGAGTCTCGTCTTCACAAAATGGTTACTGCTCTTTCCACAACAGGATGCGCATGCGCATTTGCTGTTTATTAATGCTCGTGTTGCGTTTGTGTGTGTGCCAGTTACCAGTACATGTATAGCCGTGCTGGTAGGGTGGCTATACAATATTTGTGCATTCGTAATGGTGCGTATTTTTAGACGCATCACTACATCGTATTCTTCCGATTTTCGAATTCTCGTGCAAGTTAATGCACGAATCGGTTGCCGATAATGGCCTTGAATCGTCAGGTGCTGTGAATACGAACCTACAAAGTCGTATTCGCAGGAATAAAACGACGTATTCATTTTATTTTTTTTTTTTTTTTTTTTTTTTTTTTTGTTTCGTTCGAAGCAAAGCAGCCGAGTCAGAGGTTTTTTACGAATTTTATCTCTGCGCTCAGCATTAGCGAACTATTGTAGCGACAAAAAATCGCAGCAAATATTTTATTTAGCCGTTTTTTCTATCTCACGACTAATATTTGCCGGGCGAAGCAAACGAATTTAATCGTAAGTTTCTTTTCACCGCTGGGGGCGGCGAAAAAAATATTTCTTTATGAAATATAAAGAATTAATTTTTTCGTCCAGAATTAGTTTGACAGAGGAAATAAAAGTAAATTATTTTCTCACTAACTCTGGGGGCGGCGTACAAAAATAAATTTTTATGCAAAAATTTATTTGTTAGCCTAAAATTGGGAACTATTTCTCACTAGGTGGGAAGATAGATTTATTTTTTCAGTCCAAAAGCACGTTTTAAGATGCTAATGTGTTAATTATCAGAGGAAAAAATTTTATTTTACCTAAGATTTTTAAGAGTTTATCGAATTGTATGAATAATCCGATTTTAGTGGAAGCTATGAAGTAATTTTTTCTTTTCTATGTCTTCTTTCAAAGGCATATGAAAACCAAATTCGTGAAGAATTCAAAGTTTTCAGAAAAAATTTTATTTCTTTAATGTCTTTTTTCAAAGGCAAAACGAAATAATTATTAAAAATGTCTTTTTTCAAAGGCAAATTCATTTTAGCTAAGGATTAACTACTTGCTCCTGCTACCATGTAGTGGGCTAATAGTTCCTTAACATTATAAATTGGTTTAACGTCCAAGGGACAATAAAATATGTGATGATCTCTCACGCAAGTCAGAGCTCATACTGCCGCAACTACCTCAGCGTCAGTGCCTATTAACCACTTCTGCGCATTGCGTTGTGCGCAGGAGGGTCGGGGCGGAGCCCACGACAGTGGTAGCCCATGCAGTTTCTTTCTCTCAATCTTCATCTCTGCTTTTGCTTTGGCAACCCAGAGAGAGATTTGTTTATAAAGCAGGTTTCCTATTGAAAACCTACTTATTAATGTTGGCATTATGGAACAACCTGTGGCAAAAGTGGGTACATTTTTTGTTTCATAACTGAAGGAAAATTTTGGCACCAAAACTCAAATTTGTGTACATATTTATATGGATCGACCTTATGATACTTCTGGTATTGATATTTTTGTTTTTGTTTTCACTATAAAATTTTTAATTTTTGACCAATAGGTATGAAATTTGGAACTATTCATTATAATCTATTGTTATGGGACAACACAATGATTTCTTGCCTTGAGTAGAGTTTGATGGAGGTAGATCCGAGATTGATCTCAGCCAAGGGAGTACTTTGATGATAAATTAAAAGATAAAATTTATCTCGAAAATAAAATTATATTTGTAAAAATAAAATTCGCAGAAACTTTTAAATTATTTGAAAATACTTGCTTAACGGACTTTAAACTTAGTCCTTGAAAAATTAATTAAACTTCAGTTATTTCAAATATTAATGCGAAGAAAATGTACAAATTTATTCCAAGTCCAGAGTTATGGAACTTAGGCAAAAGGAAATAAGAGCCTTTATTAGAGAGATGTGTTCTCTAAGAAGATCGATTCAAAAGTGATTCTGGTGAATTACCAGATCAGTTCCAATAAAGGGATTTGACTAGACAAAGTGTGGTACCTTCCCACAGGAGAGTGAACAGGACTGTCAAACCGTTAATTTAATGCAAGATTTTTCATTGTCAACTACAAGAGTGAATATAGTAAATACTGAGTACTGCTTGGCATCTAGATCTCCAGCGTCTCCAATGGTATTGTTACTGAATATTGTATGTCTTTGCACTACAAAGAATCTTGAGAAGAGTACTCGATGTTAAGGCCTATTAATTTAGTATATATTTTTTTCTGAACCATTCTTCAGTGTTGGCCCAAATTTTAATATATTCATAATATAGGCAAACACGAAAAATGAGGGTGTCCTGTTCACCTCAGAATAGTTAAAATCGTGTACGCGTCAATATTGATGGGTCATAAAATAGACGTTTTATTACCTTACCCAAAAATAAATAGGGTAAATCAAAGTAGACTACAAAATGGCAGGTGTAATAAAAATGTGTCTCCGATAGCTGTAGATGTTCTATAAATGTACGACGAAACGTGTACCTTGTCCATATAGACAGGGTGAAAGTGGAGGTTTTTTGGTACCTAACACTATTATAACTTGCTATAAATTGGGGTGCGGAGGGGGGTACAGTACTTCCAGTAATACTATTTTTGTTTTTATTTTGTACATTAATAAGAACCGAATTTGGGATAAATATTTGTTATGACCGATTCTAACATACAAAAAATATCAACTATAATATTTCGAAACATTCTAGTAATTTTGGTGCGGATTGGTCGAAAAATATTTCCAAAAAATTTATTTTCGTTTAGATTTAGAAATAGATAATTGTTTTTAAATATTACCTAATTTTACATAAACGAAAAAATAATTTTATACAATTATCGTATTTTGCATTTTATTATGATTTATTAATTTTTCAACGACTAATTTCATAATTTTCGAAACGCTACTTTTTTTAAGGGAGCTGTTGCTGCGTTGGGTAACTATAAAAATGTGTACCACATTAAATGTTTCAGTCCATCCCAGCAGGTACTGAAGCCCACGTTTTTTAGTTTTTCTATTTACTTGATCAATACTGTATGACTCTAACTATTTATTTTTTGGTTCAAAATTTTAATATTGATTATCCTGGAATGAACAATACCTACATATTTTATTAACTGTAAGTAAATAAAAAAAATAAATCAATAAAAAATCATTAAAAAAGAAAAAATTACAAATTTTATGCAGCCAGTTTTACATTCTTCATCTCCATTCTTAAATGGAAGTAGGAATTGTGGTAAACCTGAACGGATTTTGACTGTCAATTTTTGTTCTCTGCAATCATGTAAAATTTATCCTTCTCCAGTCAGACTAAACAGCAATAATAAATTGGCCCGAATTCGCTACCCAGATAGGTACTGTGCTCTTTCCTCGAGTATTTTAAGGACAGATGTTGTCTTTTAATTTTCAAACTTTACTTATGTAGACTTTCGTTGGTAGATAAACGGGCAAAAATTTGCACAACAAACACACAGTTGCCAAATTAATATTGTGGTTTCTGGTGGACATTTTTGCCATAGGTTTCAAAACAATTATTTCATTTTAGTGGTGGAGCACTACTTACATTATCATGTCAAGGCGCACCAACTTCAGCTGTATATATGAGGAATTACTGTATGGAGTCAATACGTGAAGCAGGTTTATAGTTTCAAGTTCAGACGACTTTTTTTCCACGTCAAAAACCCAAAGCTTTTCGACAAAGAGCTTCTTCAACCAGCATTTTCCAGCACCTACGTATTTATTTTACAGAACACGTCGTCGTTATACCTACCGCACAGAAGGCTTAAAAAACGTACGACCATAAATAAAATCTGTCTTTCATACACTGCTAATTTGATAACGAGTGGATCGAAAGCATTTTTCTTTCCCTCCTTTTTTTATCAATTTTTTTTTTTTTACTTTGTAACCAAAAAAACTTACTCATTCCTAAACCAGCGAGGGTCGAAATTGTTGGCGCCACAAGCACCTGCTCCAAGTATTCTCATCCCTGCATTCTTGGGGGCTGACTTTTTTTCTCTTTCAAACCACTTACTCGATTCCATTTTCATTTTTTTGAGTGAGGATGACTTATTTCACTCTAAAATACTGCATCGTATACGTGTTTACATACTCGAGAAACTTATTGCTCTCACTCTAATGCACAATATGTCGCGTGGAAAAAAAAAGTACAAGGCCAATATACGTATATATATATATATATATATATATATATGTATATATATGTATATATATATGTTTTGTTGAGACGTAGCTTAACGGTTAGTTAAGTACGTCTGCCCTGATATCAATACTTCAGTAAACAAGAAGAAGGTCAGAATGCAAAAATAACGAACGTTCTTCCTGAGAAGAATATCTTCGAAGAAATGAACTGGGTTTTTTTTTGGTCAGCGTTCTTTATACACACGAAATACATTATAATGAGACAATCTGGCTTCAGTTTTTTTAGTAGGTACCTACCTTTTTTTTTTCTTTTTTTTTTTGTTTAAAGTTAATTTTCTAGTTACGGTATTCGTGTTTATTTAGCTTCACCTATGATTTTTGCTACTAATAGCAAAAGCCACATTTAAACCTATATATGTTAACCTGTGGTTCCAGAATAATTAAATTCCTCAAAAAAAAATATTGGGGTGTGTGTGTGTATGTAGTCTTTATGTTCTTAATTATGATAAAAATTTGATTTCGATGTTAAATGGGAAATACATGTAAATAAATATCGGTCTGGTTTATAAAAATTTGATATATAAAAAAATTATAGAGGATGAGGATCGGAGATGAAACAAGAAAGAAAGATTTAAGCGAAGTTCTGTCCGAGAAGCGAGTGTATTTCAGAGAAGATACATAATTCAAGCAAAGTACATTTAAGTGAGATAAACGAATGTTAATGGAAAGGGACAAATGAGCGGCGGAAGTGGTAAAACAGTGTAGCCGCGAATAGATATAAATAAATTATGTATTTTGTGTAATCGTGTGTTTATAGGAGTGAGAGGGGAGAAGGATTGGTGGTCTCAACAAAAATCTATATTTTTCGATGTTAAATGGAAAATGCATGTAAACCAATATCGATATTTTATCGATGTGTGAGAAAAAATAAGAAAATAAAGAAACATCGAATTCGAAAACAGATCCCATATAGAAAATAAAAATGTTATCACATTAAAAAGAAGAATTAAAGGAATGTGATAATTTACTTGTTAAATGAAAATTATTAAATCTGCTAGAATGTAATTGTCCAGATAAAATATGGCTGACTAAATTCGTTACTGCTACACATTTCATTGCCACGTATTCATTTATAGCCCATACCCATGAAGCTCTCGTAAGTGGTTCAAATATTATAGGCCGCGTTCGCCCAATCACAAATAACATTTCATTGAAAAATGAATGTGGGCGTTTAAAAAACAAGTTCATACATATCTATAGGTACGTTGCTACCGCATTAATACTCGGCACAAAAATGAGCACCATCAAATACCTATACAGACCATAAATCGTGAAAGCCACATTCAACTCGAAACGTACCTAAATTCACATAAATTACGTCACATTCAGCCGACTAAAATAGATTTTACCATTATTTGTATAGATGATAAGTTTATTCGAGAAAACGTCTGTCACCAGAAAACTTTTTTTTTTCGTCCCTTTCATTTTTTTTTCAAATTTTTATTTTTTCGTTTTTTTTTTTCCAACTCTTTTCTCGATATTAATTTCATTTTCGTTGTTATACTCGCAATTTTTGTATTTTTGTGACGAGTGTAATATCTGGTCGTTGAATACAAAACCAGCGTCTTCAACTATTTGCCGCGTTTAAAAAATGGGGGGAAAATAGCTATTACTTACCAGAAAATAAAAAAATAAATAAAAAAAACGAAATTGCCATTTTTACATTTTCATAGTGCAAACGACATGAAAACCGTTTTTTACATCGGCTTCTCAACACGACTAGGTGGAGCGAGAAAATGTCATTTTATTTCATTTGTAACTTTTTATCGTCGACCGCTGTCGGCTTTCTGCGACAGAAAGAAAATTTCTTCAGTACCTAGACAACTGTTTTAGCAGAAAAGGACAGGAGCAGCGAAAAAAAAAAAAAAAAAAAGGGAAAGATACATTCGGCTTAGTTTCGATGAAAAGTCTGCGGAAAATCACAAGGGGAATAAATTGACGAAGTTATTTTTCATTTTAATGGGGCAAAAAGTTGAACAAGTTGCGATCCAAGGAGTAAAAGAAGAAATAATCTCTGCAAAATCCGATGCCTATAGGGATGGGCTACGATTCTGTTATATTGAACTGCTTAACAGGCAAATTGTGTGTGTTAATATCAGGGGCGAGATGCGGGTGACCTGGAAGGCCATAGCCTCCTCCAAAAATTTTGGAATTTGGGTGCTCTCGTAGAATATTTTCAAGAAAAATTTCAAATAATTACTTATATTAAACGATAAATTGGTAGAATAAGTAAGAAATACAAAAACCTTATGTCCCTCTATGCTGACAAACCTCAAAAAATTTCAACACCTCATCAATGGCCAATCCCAAAAAATCTCAAAATATGCTACTAACTTGTGGTATGCCGGATGGGGTGACCTTGTATCACCAAAACCAAATCCATAAGACAAAACACAAAATCATACCTAAAACATACGTAGACGACAAAATAGCATACCAAAGTCCAGTTTAATGCAGTTTGCAGTGATGGATAGCCAGCAGTAAGGTTGGATTTGTATCACCAAAACCTCCATATTTTTATCTTGTTTTTGAAATTAAAGTTAGGATTGGAAACAGGCTATCTGTTCAGATGATTTACCTCATCATTGAAACTACCATTCTGAAAGAATCATGATTCCCTCTGTTAATTGTTCTCAATATCTCTTTAGCAAGACATGATGTAAATAAAACTCATAATATTCACAATCAAAAACAGCATGCATTAAGCATAAAAGTATACATAAATTACAACATACCATATAATTATGAGAATACAGCTGGTGAATTGGACACAAAATTATGAAAATGATAATGTAGATTCAGGTCCGCATGAAGCCAGTGCTACGCACGTGCTAAACGACCTCCAAATTACTAAGAAGGTATAAAAAGGAATCTCCAATAACATATCCACGTGCTTGTGTGAGTAACAAAGTTCGTTGCCACGACAATTAAGACATTTTTACCTGCACGCGTAATCTCACGCTCATAATGAGTAAATGCAGAATTCTATTGAATAACGACAAATCTTAACTTGACAATTTCTCATGAACTACAATACCAAAATACATCGAGTTTGGTATCATTTTTCTAGTTATGACAAGACGCTTCCCTCTATGAATGTAAAATGAAAAGATTAGACGAGAGAAAAATCAACCAAAGTCAAACTATATGTACAAGGCTTCATTCGCTTTCGTACTTTCGTACTGACTGTGTCTTATAAATTTGTCTTATAAATTTTCGTGTCTATTTTTCTTTTGCCTGATCCCCACTTTGTTGTTTTTCTTAAACTTTCCTGTTTTTGTCATTTAACGTGACATCGTCTACTGTTTCAATTAATTTCGAAACTATCTTCCCGATAATGTCTTCCGAAAATATTCCGTCGACTTCCGCTGACCCCAAACATGTTGAGTCTGATGCAGAACGCCTCTCCGATGAAATGAGGAGGCGATGCAATGTAGACCATGAGAGGGAGTTAGCTCTCCTGGAAGAAGAACTATTTGGTCCTTCTCCTCCGGCGAGCCCTGTTTGTAGAGTTATTGCCGAGGAAACCACTCGACAAGCTGCGAACATACAACAGGTGGAGCAGCATTCCTTGGAATCCCCAATGGATGTTAGCCCCCCTGTTAACGAGGCTGTGGGATCCATTATCCCCCCTCCTATGCAGATGGTCATTCTACAACAGCCTATTGCTGAATGTCAAAGACCGATTCCTGCAATTGTGGATAGGGTACCACCTCCTAGTGCTCTTCCTGTACCACAGGGTAATGTTGCTTACAGGCCTATCGCCCTAAACAACATGCTCCCTCCTCCTCCATCCCGTGAAAATTCCCGGTACTCACCATATTCCCGCGGAAACTCACACCTCAGTCAAGGCAGAGCCTCTCGTCATAGAGGACAAAATAGTCGGCACAATTTCAATGCCCGACAAGCTGCTTGAACTAATCAATACAAAAGTATTGGGGCAGCCCTAGCCACAACCTTACGTGACTTGGAGAGGGAAAGGAACAATAGGAATTAGGTAGGATTTTAGGCGAAGTCCCCCCAATAGCTGCGCAATTGTCATTTTTGTGGCGCAAAAATTGGGGGGGAGTGCTGTGGGGGTTTGCCCCACTGTGAGGCTCGGCCTCAGTGGAAAGGCGATACGTCGATCAACTGATCGACGTATCATAATAATAAAATACAAACTCGCACATCGTCTATTCAGACGATGTGTGGTTGCCTAGGAAGCGGGCTACGTAATAATACGTAGCCACTCGCTTACACGTAGCTAGGCGCGGGTAACAAATACCCACGCCGCATCAGCTACAGTTGCGCAGCATTCGCTCTTCAAAATGGCGTTTGCTTGCGTGGTCCTAATAAATGGTTGGCTGCCTGCCTTATAATAATTAAGGCCAACGGACACGCACAAGTGGGATCTGGTGGAATCCCACAACCTCCTTTTCAGACTAATAATCAAAATACTATATAATCTCATGTTTTGTACTTCTATACATATTCTTATATCATTCTTATATCATTCTTATACATTCTTAATTCATTATTTTTACTTTTGATTACTCTTTTACAATCTAATTAATTTCTTTAATTATTAATGTTATTACTGTTTATGTTTTATAAATCTATTGTTTAATACACTCTTTTACTAACTTGCGTGTTTTAAATGCACTGTTACAACCGTCACACTTTCTTCTTCTATAAACCAAGGTGGTGATCACTGATGAACGCTTCATCGACTTTCGACTGGCATCTTTTAGTTGTTTTTTTTTTTCAATCAATTTTCCCAGGGGGTAAAAATTATTTAGTGGGGGCAGGTGCATCTTTTCACCCCCGACTTGCCCAGCCATCGTCTTTGTATAGGTAATATATTTCTATCTTAGAAAATTCCTCAGTGTTGAATAGGTTCGGGAGGTAGCTTATTATCTTGTTGAATATCAAATTTTCATCCATATCGAGACAATACAAAGTACGTACCTATAAGTATACTCCTGTATAAAAGAAACTGTCGCAAATTAACAACATAAAATCCATTCTAGCCTTATTTTTTAAATTCTTATCGCTGTTAACAAACGTAATCATCTAGGCAGGTACCTACCTTGAAAAATATTAATATTTCACTAAGAAGCAAGAGACGGTTATTTTATTTGTGCAGGAAAACGTGAAATTGACTCCTTTTCCGAGGGCTCTCTATTAAAGTAATTCGTCCTCTGGTTATTTGTATTTGATGACCTTTTTTTTTTGCAAAGATGAGAAATGAATATTTTATTATTTGTTTTTGACGGAGAAAAAAACAGAGAATGCGGTACCCTCCTACAAAATGCGTATACCTACCTATAAATGTATATACGTAATTCTTGGAGAACTTCTAAAGAAATTTAGCTGAAAGGCTTATAAATTTATCCAAACTTCTAAGCAGATTATTTGCGACCATTTTAATGGCTGATGGGATTGCGTAAGTTTACATCATTTGAGTGAAACGTATCGTTTAAAACAGGCAACTAATTTTAAAAGGTACCTAACGTTTTCTTTCAGTTTTTTTTTTTTTTTTTGGTCTTTTCCGTAAAAAAGAAGAGAAAATCCTTCTTAGCGACGAATGCTGATTTAAAGAGTAAGAATTAACTAACCAAATCTTGAACAAATGTCATGAAATTGTGTAGATAACAATTTTCTTTCCAGTCAAAAATAAAAACGTAGTTAATGAAGAAAAAAATGTTTCCGATCTAAGGAAACCAAAATTTTGAGTATTTGGAAAATGTTCTTAGGATGGTGGTTTTGTCGGACTTGCCACAACGTATTCCTAAAATCATTAACGTCTCTTAGACACTTCCTTAAGGTAAGCCATGCTGTTTGGTGGGTAAAATACCGAGTCCCATTAAAACAATTCTGGATTCTTCATAGTTTAAAATTATATTCTTACAACGCTCAACCAAGAGTAGTATATTGTGTGACAAGTGCGTAATGTGGGCTATTTTTTTACCGAGTGTGAAGAATTTCCAGACGAGCTGGAGGCGAGTGCTGCAAAACTTGACACTAGTTAAAATAGTCCACAAGCACTTGTCGCACACCATACATTTTGCAACTAATTCACAAAAAAAAAATGTATAGCAACAACTTCCACTCTCAATGAAAAAAAAAACTCATAAAGGAAATAAATTTTGAAAATGATAGCTAAAAAAACACAAAAATGGTAAGTTTTCCATTATTTTGCCTATTTTTGTTCTTTTATTTTCAAAAAGCTAAGAATAATTAACAAATTATAAGGAAAGTAGTTTCAAGTAAATTTTTTCCTTTTTCTATCAGTATTAATTCCAGATTTCTAGCTTAAACAGGGGCTGAGGAATCATTGAGTGGAAGAAGAGAGGCTTCTGGATTTCATACAAAAAATTTTTTTCCATCGATTTGTGTTTTTTTCATTTGCTTATTTTAGAATTGTTAAAAATTATTAAAAAATTAAACTGAAAACTAAATTCAGGTAAATTTTCTCCTTTTTTCAAAGATACCATTTTCAGCTCTCTAACTTAATAGCAACTGAAGTATAATTGAAGGAAAGAAGAGAAGTTTCTAGATTCCAAAATACGGCAAATCATTCGTTAATTGCATTTTTTCGTTTATTTGTTGTCAAATGTAGCTAAAAATAATTAGAAAATTATATGGAAATGTTTTAAACTTTATCCATCTGAATCATTACAAACCCCAACTCTCTCTTAATTAGAAACTGAGGAATCATTTTAAACTTTTTTTTTGAAAATTGAAATGTTGTGATTGATTGGATTGGCAACTTGACGAATAGTTTTTCACGAAATAACTAAATGATAATTTCAAAATGATTATATGTTCGAATATTTTACACTCTGTCACGCAGGATTGGGTTGCGCAAGAGTGTGTAAAGTACTTTACACACTCTTGTGCAGGATTTTAATGAATGAAAGATTACAAAATTATCGTCTAATTCGCAGGCCAAAAATTTGTTTGTTTACATTTGCTATATATTCATGTAAAACTCGTTCTTTTTGTTACACAGAATACCAATAATTTTTTGGAGTTGACAGATTTTTTGAAGTGAAACTTCCTTGCGTATGGTAGTAAACTAAAAAACAGTCGTGTGATTGCGAGAGTTTGGCTCATTCAACTCCAATATTGATTCACTGAATGAAAATTATTAACTTATAAGTTAACAGAGAAAACGTCAGGGAATGTACTACAAAGGTTGCGTGAATCAATAATGAAGTGTTTTATTTCACCTATTAGTGAGATTATTATTTCATTTGAGATTGTGAAGTGTTGTATTTTGCCCATTACTGAAAATATTTCATTTGACATGAACAACTTACTATATGCAGACATCAGATAGAAGTTTCACTTCAATTTTGTGTACTCCTACTCATTTTTTTTTTTAAGTGAAACATCTTTAGGCAGGGTTAACTCGATCGAAATGAAACAAAATTGTCTCATATATGAAATGGAAATGCGCGCGCGCGCGCACACACACACACACACACATACATACATACATAAAAACCTACGCAGACACACATGTACAGCAACAACATGAGAGGAAAGCTGTATAATCACTTAGGGTGCCTCCAGGAAACTGGATTTCTTTGGCATGCTTCAAGTTTGTGGCAACCATTTTGTGTGGCGCAAAAATATGAGGAAACATAAAAAGTGTCTCCATACTAAAACTGTTTTTCATTAGGGGCAATTTAAATTTTCCATTGTCACTATAAAATGGTATATTATTTTGTATTGTAGGTAAGTGACATGTTTTGACAAAAATAATAATAAAAGTGTAACGTATATTTTTGGCTATTTTTAGAAATGACGAACATATTTGTCTACACATTTTCGGGTACCAAAAACATAGATATATATCAACAAAAATTATCCTATAACTCTTTGTAAACAACCACTAATTTACCCGTATTTGATTTTATGAATATAGATATAATGTCTGTATACTCATGACCTAATTGTGCCTGTCCCTCGAGTATTCTACGAGTCAGCACAACTCTATAATAACAACACCCTACCTCACTTAACCTATCCGACACGTATGCGTACATACCCTGAATGAATATATAATCCCTCGATTCAGTGGAAAAAGACACAGTTCCTCAACAGCTTTCTTCTAAGTACCTGGAACCTCTTTAGTAGAAGTCTCTAGTGAACAGACAGTCTTGTCTAATGGATTGTGATATCATAAGTATAAGTGTTAACGTACTAATTGATGTACTGTATTGTACGAAGTATTATCTTATTAAATGTGTTAATTTAAATGTGTGTTTTAAAATATTATTGAGTCTCTCAAATACGTTAAGGTCCACGATAGTCTGTGGATAATAAATCAAATATTTAAACTATTCTAGAGGTATTAATGCTTATCCAGTGTTTAGTATCTCGTATATGGTATAACACTGAAAGTGTTTCTAATTAGGTACATTACCACCTCTTTTGGCCGTTACAAAAAGGTGGTTTTGGGGCAAAGCCCCCAATTAAAAAAATAAATAAAAAAGTTAAAAAAGCAAAAGAAAAAGAAAAGAAAAAAAGGGGATTGGGGGGCAAAAGATGACAAAACATTAAAAAATATAAAAGGTGCCTCCCTACTAAAATTTTTTCACATTTGAGGTGATTTAAATTTTCTGTCACCTCCAAAAAAGGGTATATTATTTTGTATAGCAGGTAGGTGACGTATTTTGAGAAAATAAATAAAAAGGGGGGTTTGGGAGGCACGGCCCCCATTAAAGAAAAGGAAAAAAGGTGTTGGGGAAGAAAAAAAAAACATAAAAAAATTAATAATATAATCATACAAGCACAACCCACACTCTCTTAGGTTAAAAACAAAAAAATATCATTTCATCCAATTATCACTCTTGGAAGTTTCACTTCAAAACTGTGTCCCGGCACGCACACTCATTTTTTTTTTTTGCTCATCTACTAGCCTAATTTATTTAGATGAATGTTATTTCAATACGTTTTATGGTCATACTAGTTTCTTTTTCTTTTGTCTTCTTCACGTGTTATGGGAGGGGAGAATTTAGACAATTTTTATTTGGATTCTGTCTCATACTTTCATTTTTTCCCTTCCATTTTCGACCTTTTTTTTGTGACTTTTGGAGGGTGTTCCACGCCACCACCCCGTAGATCCGCGCCTCTGTAGTTATCGACTACGGTACGGTCAACGAGCCACCTAATCGCGTCTGAAAGGCTCACACGTATTGTTCTCCAGCATTTTGTTTGGGTATCTCACGCCGATTCGCAGCCTCGTTTGCGGGTGAATGCAGTTCACCCGAAGATGGTGGGTGAAGGTTCTCAAACGAGTCGTAACATAAATGGAATAATACAGATAAGGAATAACGGCGTATATGACCCGACACTGCGGGTGGCTACCTAATTCATCAAAAAGCAGATATGGCGTTCGCCGAGGCCGTATGATTGGCGATTAAGACGTACAAAACAAGGGTGACACTGACATAGGCCTATGGGTATACCTGCGTTATGAATGTGTTGTCGAGTTGGTGCTTTTCGGGTGAACGTCCGGGACACCCTTTTTCCTCCCGCTAAAAGGTTGGCTCCGTCGAATATTAATTCGACGTTTAAAATATGAAAACTATTGCTTGCTGGTCCAAATACTGGAAAAATTACCTACCAAATTTCGCAAACCCAAAGCGACGATTGAAGAACGAGAAAGGAGAGAGAGATCGACCGAGAGAGCAGAGGCCGGTTGTTGGGGTGAAACAGAAACTTCGATGGGATGACGAGGTGAAGAGTAGATCTACACAAAGTAGTAAAAAATTTCAGTATACGTGGGTAGGTGTACCTAATACTTTTTTCGAAAGGCGAATACAGAATTTCGTTTAATTTTGACTCACGTTTTAAAACTTTTTGACGTAATTTATGGAATCCGCTGCCTCAGAACAAGATTGGAGTGCAGAGTGCTCTAATTATATATATATACATATGCTTGGCTCTTTCGTGAATAACGAATTTGGTGAAAAAAGTTTTTTTCTTTCTTTTTTTTTCAACTTTTTTTTTTACTTTGCTCTTTTTTGTTTTTGGCAATAGTTTTCCAAATGTTGAAAAAGTGCGAATGACTGCGAAAGGGGTTCTGACCGTTGGGTCGAATTTTGTGAAAACTAGCTTGGAATACTTTTCGGATTGACTACGTGTCTTGGGTTCGTAGGCTATACTTTGTCCTTTTTATTCGATGTCGTAAGAATTGTTTCGTGTTTTTTTTTTTTTCTGTCCTCTTCTCTACTCTCACGCTCTCCCTGCTGTGTTTTGAAAATGCAAGCTGAATTTTGATTTTTGGCCCGTTTTAGTTCGCCGAATTACGAGTTTATAGGAAAAGACTGTAAGACTGAAGAGTGATGTATGCTATGGCGTAAGCCTAATACGAGTGTAGTGATGGAGTGAAAAGTGGTCTGTAGACATGTAACGTTAACGTGAAGAAGATGAATTACAGACTTCGATTTATTGGTTGTTCGAACGACGGCTGTGTAAATTCATTCGAATAATGCGGAAGAACAATCATGTCTGATGGAAGTTTGGTAACAAAATATCAACTAAGCCTATTGTGAAACTGGAAGTAGCGATCTATCCAGCGGCTGATCGTACATTCGTTTGGAAACAAATCACATCCACGAAACATAGTGTAGGCAGCCTGCAGTCCATACTCATAAGTTAGACTTCAGCTCTCAGGTATGTGAGAAGTCGTTTAAGCTGGAAATAAGCGAATATTGAATGAAAAGGTCAGTTCTGCAATAATCCGAATTAATCGTCACATTAGAAAATGACAATATTTAAATTATCAAAATCAATTTTATTTTTAAAATTTTTGCATAAAAAAGTTAAATTTAACAATAATATTAAAATATTTTGTACATTAAATATAATTATAAAACAGATTATACTAACACAATATTAATTAATTCAGACTGGAAGGAATAGTAGTAAATGACAATATTTAAATTATTAGGATTAATTTTATATTAAAAATTATTGCATAAAAAAGTTGAATTTAACAAAAGCATTAAAATATTTTTAAATTAATTAATTGTAAAATAAAGATAATAATTATTAATATATCTAATATTGATTATAATATTATAAGAAATAGTATAGGAAATGACAATGTTTAAATAATTATTCAGATTAAAAATTATTGCAAAATCTCACCAATTTTTTATCATTATCTATATATAGTATAAACGAGATTCTTTCTTGTTTGGTTTTGATTTCAAACTAGTCTATACCAGTCCCAGAGATGTTTATACTACATATAACTAGATATTAGTCACATAATTTCACACCGACAAAACACAAAGCCAACCGCCGCCATCTTTGAATTGGGCATACATAAGCACCATATAAATATATAGGTGGAATAGGATTTTTAAGTCAAATTGTATTCTATGTAGGATAAATTTCTTTCATTTTGGTTTTAGGTATATTGTATGTTCAAAAAGTATCAAAAATAAAAATGTGATTTTATTACTTTATTACGTCTTTATTCAATACTATATAATGTACCTAGAACCAAAATAAATGCAATTTACCTTATATAAAATAGAATTTGACTTGAAAATCCTATTCCACCCATGTATTTATATGGTGCTTATGCCCAATTAAAAGATAGCGGCAGTTGACTTCAGTTTTCTTGCTGAATTCGATGTCTAGTTATAGTATAGACATCTCTGACTAGTCCACTCAAAAATGTCTGCAAAGCAGTCAGGACCAATAGTTACTGCCTGCCGAATGTAGTACATTATGGAAAGTAAGAGGCGATGGATGAAATTAATATCAAAACCATGGTATCCTTGGTCTTACATTAATACTCTGCGACACCTTCCAATCTACTAAAGCTCGCAAAAAAGTCCCAAGGTAGCTGTAATATTACATAAACATTCTACCTACAGTTCACATAATATGATACTGGTATTTTTATACAACTTTTGCATGTGGTCTTGGTCTTGTATGTAGATATAAGTACCTAGTTGGTATTGATCTTAGCCTTGGTTTTACAGAAGATCATTTTTGCCCATCACCGTTGGTAAATATTTTTTCATAATGCCTCTTGAGGACTACTTTTCAACACTGAATCAATACTGACAGTATGGGAGTGTGTTCTATTCATGAGAAGATGGCGATAAAACGATGAAGATAAAAACACAGTTTTTGAGAGGTAATAAGTTTGATAATGTAGGCACTTCCAGCTCCAAGGAGGCGAAAAAACTGAAAGCATAAAAACTTCATCTGCTTTAAATTTACTTTGCATATTACACTTCAATATAAAAACACTAATTAATAATTTAATTATTAAATAATACGCATCACACTTTCTCTCTTTACTTCCCATGCTACATTATACACGAGTAAGAATAAACTGGCATTGCATCATCCTTTTAGAGGGTGACAAACGGCTGTGTTCCCAGTAGAAGGAATCAAATATAGATGAATTCCACAGTCAAAATAATGCAAAATAATATTAGTGAGGTAATACAGAATTAGAATTTTACACCTGTATTCTAGAATGATGTGGAAATTCAGATTCCATGTATGTATAAGTATAGAATAAACCTGGTCAACGAATACCTAAGTCTTACTGACCATTAAGAAATGTTCTAGAATACGGGTGTTGACTTTGGTGCCTACGCAAGACTGATAAGCTGGTTACTAATAACGCAGCATTTCCTCAACTACGAGTAGGACGTAGAGTTTTCTAATTTAGGTGTTTCCGGAGTTAGGTGTGGAGATTAAACATTGATTGCGATGAGTTTCTGGCTTTCTGCCCGGTAGAGTGGTGTGTACTTTGATATTCTAACAATACGTTTGGTGCGACCAACTAGGCGCAGTCGAGTAATCTGTGAAATGTTGAGAAACTGAATGGAAGAGTTGCTAGTCTGCACAAACCATAAATTTTTCTTGGTGAAAGGCAGTGCAAACAGCTTACACTTGGTCAATCAGAAAGGTAATTAATGCGAATCGAGATAACATTAGCAATGGTTCGCATTTTTTCACAAAATATAACCGCATGCTTAATAAAACCTTGGTAAGTGGTTCGATTAGTCAGTGGAAATACTGGATTGCTGGTTGATACCTGCTGGAAGAGCCTGACCGTAGTTATTGACTTCTTTTTGTGTTCGGTGATTGCGGACGAAGTGTTGAGGTGTCAAGTAGCCTAAACGAAATGATCATTGTAAAATATACATACGAAGACAATTGTTGAAGAATTGTAATCGAGTTTAGCAGAATGTATAAAGAGTATAAAGACAAATATCTCGCCAATAATTATAGTTATTGTAAATAATAATGGCATCGTTTGAAAATATTTTCTGTTTAATAAGTATACGTAGGTAGTAGGTAACTACCTACATAATTACTGAAGGATGTTTTTTCCTGTGGAATATCATCATATGAATCATTTTTGATGTAGACCAAGGTATAGGTATATACCAACTGCTTCGTAGTATATCTACACCCAGTTTATCATTCAACATTCATGCCTGATTTTTCCACATTCTGTTTTATTGTTTCTAAATCACACGAATTTGAAACATATCATTTTCATAACAACGAACGTTGTTTTTCGCGGAAAAGCTTCGGTAGATTATTAATTACTTCGATTTCCAAGGCAATCCTTCTTTTGTTTTCTTCACCCTAATTTTTTGTTCTCAACAACGAAAAGAAAATACTCCCGTACAACAAAATTTTCACGTTTTAATCAGGACTTTTGTCAACCGCTTAGAATGTCTTTGTAATCTGAAATTCAGTTTCATTAGCTTCTTTTAATTAACGATGAGTTCTGCGCTGACATGTATTTTTTTTTTTTTTTTGCCTTCGCTTTTCTTTTCATTTTACGTTCCTTTTATGGTCGATGAAATGCAAAACACACAAAAAAGAAAAAAAAAGAAACAAGAAAGGAAATATATTTAAGTGTAAAATAAAAGTAAAATGTTCATTCAATTACGAGGATTCTTACAAATTGTTTTTGCTGAACGTTTTGATGAGAAAACAATTAGCTGCTAGAAACAAACAAACGAACAAACAGAAAACAAAAAACAAAACAAAAAAAAAGAGATGAAAAGAAAAACAAAAAAAAACGAAATTATATTTTTGTTTTCTGTAGAAAAATTTCGTTAATTAATGCTTAAAAGAGTTATGAGAAAGTTCAGCGATTGTTTCTTTCATTTATTCCTTACACAGTCTGATGGTAGGTAGATGGTAGGATTTTCATTTATTCATTCTTTTCATTCATTTCATTTTACGCGGATTTAAAATTAACACGTCGAGTCCATTTAAACGGACTTTGTGAAATACACAGTCTTCAGCGAAAAAAAATAAACAAATTTTGATAGTGAAAAATACGAAAAAAAAACTTTTGACATATTTTTAAACCTGTGTTTTAGCTTTAGTTGCGTGGGTATTAATATTTATTAAAAAATTTAGATTTTCGGCTGACTGAGTAAAAGTAGACCTTGATCACTTCATCCTTTGTGGGTTTTACTTGGGTAACCACTAAATTTGCTTATGTTTTGAAGCGGGTCGAATGATGAAAGATAAACCGATGAGAAAGAAAATTTTATTTTTTAATGTTTCGAATATAATAATCAAGAAAATGTTTATCTCGAAAGATTAGCTACGCAACTGAGGGAAACACTAAAGTTTCTATTCAATTAATTATATTTCAACGGATTCTTTTGCAGCTTTCATGTCTGCAATAATGAAATCCAGCCTAAAAGGAAGCTATTGTACCTTGAACACAGTCATACTTCAGACCAATGCTGATAACGTAATTTATCAAAATAATAAGTAGGTATAGGTAGGATATTGCGGGGCTCGTCAGGAAAAATTCAATATACTGGTCATCATTTTGGACTTGAAAATTTCAGCAGGTGAAAAGGACGATGACGTCATAATTTTGACTGTTACAATTTTTTTTTACATTTTTTTTATAGGGTAGGCTACACCTCTTCAAAAGATGTTTTTCTTCCGAAAAAAAAAAAAGAAAAGAAAAGAAAAAAATAATACAACCGTGAAGAACGCTGTGGTTAATTGGATTGGATTTCAGGGAATTGTTTATTGTTTCTCATTTTCATCTTATTCACTTACTTAGTAGATTATTTTCTTACAGTCTCAGCTCAATAAAAATTCAAAGTAAGTATTTTACAAATCAGCTGTTAAAAGAACTTTTAAGTTTCAGAGCGTGTTTGAGGTCGGACAGAATCGTCTCCATAACGATTATTAATGATCTATTCTACGAAAAAAACAATAAAAAACAAAAATAAAAACTACCCCTACTGTACTTTCAAATCTGTCTGACATAATTAAAAATAACGTGCCAGTTGTCTTGTTCAAGCGTTTATATTGTTTTGCAAGGAGGAAATTCGTTGCTTAAAACGATTCAAAGCGTTTAATTTAATTTTTATCGTTTCCGCAGTCTCAATAATGGTCTTCATAAAAAAAAAACTTTTTTTCTTCTTTTCATACTTTTTCGAGCCAAGAATTACTTTATTCTCGATAAATGACTGAATTGAACAACCCCTCCACTCGCCATTAAAAAAAAAGCTCCGCTGAAATTAACTCAACGAAACAGGAAACAGAGAACTTTTTACTGTGACATTTTCAATAAATTTGTTCAGTGAAACCATTTTAGCCACGTAATAACAGCTGGAAAACTTTTGTTTTGTGGAGGTAATTTAAAATTTTACCCTTTATCATAATATTGGGTTTCAAAGCTGCATTTTTGGGTCAGTGATTGAGACAAAATTTTCCTTAAAATGGCTAATTTATCGTAACGTACATCTACAGCCTACTTAGTTATATTATAATTGAGTACTTTCGCAACTTCTCACACTATTAGAAATCATAATAAAAATAACCTTCATCAAGCTTTAAGAGCTTCTAATCTTAATACGTTTCAGAGATTGTTAATCAGTGGTAGGTAACAAAAGATTTTCTTCACTGTAAAACGAAAAATTTCGTAATTTTTACACAGTTTGCTTGCAAAAGAGGTATTAAAATTGACGTCACAAAAAGATTATGGGTGGGAACGATGAAATTATTCCGCTTCTTATTGACATCATTTCACCATTTACCCCAAATTATAAAGGTTTTCTACGAAAATCAGATTTTTTAATTTTTTGCTTATGGAGAGACCAAGGAACGGAGTAAGTACGTTTTTCGTTTCATGATCCGAGGAAAATTTTGGTAAAATTTTTGAAAATTCATGCATTTACATAATTATGTATGTATGTAATATGTACGTGTGTATGTATGTGAGTATAATGTATGTGTGTACAATTCTTGTTAAAAGGTACAGGACGAAATTTTTATTCAATAGTTGTGAAAATTTTACTAAACATTTGTAATAAGTCATCGACAAGGCCATTGAAATTTGATGCGGATTGGTTTTATGATACGTCTGGTAGATGCCCTTATGTTGCATTTTTGGCAGTTTAATAGCTTCAAAATAATTAATTTTTAAGCAATAGTCACAAAATTTATTAGAGACATTCACTTCAAAGTATCACAACATGCATTCAAATGTGGTTACGATCGGCATAATGATTTATTCCCTGGAGCTATTAGAGGGGATAAAGTAAATCAAGGTTGTAAATGTTGTTTAATAGTCACGAAATTGGGTATAGACACAACCTCTAATACAAGAACTGGACCTACCAACTTTGTTTCCTATATTACTCAATTTGTTACCAAGTAATTAGTAATTTAGTGTTATTTCCTCTCTTTTTCTCTTCAGATAATATCATTAAAAAATCATATTGTTCATCTTGATCGAAAAAATCTCTCATTTTAGCCTAAAAAAATCATATTGCCCACTCAATTTTCAGTCAGTGCTGAGATTTTAACCTGAGTCTCCCAGCTGTAGTGTCCAATCCTGGACACAGACTTCGCGAAAGGTGGCAAGACTGACAGTAGCACAGGATGAAGGAAATATGGCATTCTTGCATAACATTATGAACCCGCACCTAGTTTAAAACTAAAACTCCGGATTCAATTTGACACATGGTGTAAATCGAGTCAATTATAATACGTATAGGTATCTAAGTAAGCGAAATCTCTCCCTGTGTGAAATTTTCCCCTGTGTAAAAATTAATTTCTTTCATTACGAAGAAAATCTCAGTATTTATCAATATTAAGATGCAACTAGTATTTGGACGTGCCTAACTTCCTTGCATACCATATATAATAAAATCCACTTGGAACAAAGAAAACCTCAATATTCTCCATTGAGATGTACTACAATAAAGAATTATTAGGATTACTTGTCTCCTCGGATATTAAATCCAATTAAAGGAAAGGCCATTAAAGAGTATGCAAGGACGTAAGAGTATGCACTTCAATTTTTACTCTCTGACTGTACTAATCTGAAATATATTAAATTTATAATGAACAGCCTCATACAGAGACCTTATATACTAAATACCATGAAATTAAGTAGACTGTTTCAGTTACAGTATAATAAAAACTGTTTTTGTATGTTCCTTTACTATTTTCTGGGATGACATTACAAGACATAGAGACAATTTATTTTTCAAATTGACCTCAGAAAACCGATAATATTTACTATGTAAGTATCTAAAAACATACGCAGGAAAAATATTTGGAAAAATTACAATGCATATGTGGAATACCTTACATTGTGGTAAGTAAACCAACAACAGAAGGTATTCAACAGAACAATTTAAGTGTTTGTAGCTATATACCTAAGCAGGTACGAGGGAGCCAAGACCTCGGCAAACACTGGAAATTTAACCTAAGATTTTCTGGTCTTATATACCCGGCTCCCTACATGCACACATACATACGTATATATTAATTACATTGGCTAATGTGTAGATAATATTGTTGTACTTTACAGTTGCCATGGCAATGGTAAAGTACGGAGAATGTATCTCTGTACCGCCTTGTGACATTGCAGAGATCCTTATCTCTCGATTTTGCAAGGACCGAGATTTGTAACTTATCTATCTGCAAAGATAGGCAAGTAAAAACAAACATACATTTTTGTTTATAGTGCGATGAACTATTATTTGTCACCAAAGGTGACAACTGTTGTCAATAGGCCAAGCTTTTATCCTCATACGAGTATTGACTAATCCCCACAGAATATATTTTTGGAGACATTTTTACAATACAAGTGTTAGTCAGCTATGAGTACGCATATAGCCTAAAGGCAGGATATCAATGCTTAAAACATCCTTTTTGGTATAGAAAATAAGGGGAAAGTTAAAACCTGTTTATTTCACAAAGATATTTTCATATGTCCTTCTTGTGGAGAAGATTTCTGATTTAGAGGAAGGCACATTTTGTAGAAATTGGTGAAGTGAAGATTCAAAGCATATAATGGGAGGATAAATTTTCACCATATTTTACTATAAAAATGAAATTATTTAATACTTGATTTAAATTTTATAATTTTTTTGAATTTAATTGGTTTTTGAGTTTTTTTTTCTCAAAGTATGTACTTTTAGAACCTCCCTGACCAGATTGGTAAAAGTACTCATTTAACTTCTTTTTTAAATTTGAGCAATAAAATTACAGATCTCGTAACAGAACTCAAACCAGAAGCACTGTAATTAATAGATGATAGTATTTCACAGGAAAATTTGAAAGAGGTGGGATTTACATGGGCTGCAATGCTGACAATATAACACTAAGTGCATACTCTTTCCAGCCTTTCCCTTAATTAGTATTATAATTTCCAAACAGTACAGAAGCGATATGTCCACCAAGTTGCTAAATGAAACTATAATCATTGCGATTGAGGTTAACTGAAGGTGAGATGAACTACTAAAAATTTGCTACCATTGTCCGATGAAAGCACAAATAGCTCATGTTTTGCTAAAGATTGGCACCAGTACCTACTATAGAAAACATAATGAAATAAAAATGAATGAATGAAAACCGAACAAAGGATTTTAGGACTAACATCTAAAAGAAGACTTCAAATCTTCAAAAGCTGTAGTATCTATTGAAAAGGGAACTTTTCAAAATACCATGGACTCTACTTATTTGAATAGCTATGAGTATAAGCCATCTGTGCCATACAGCACACACTTTAGGGAGTAGATGATTTGGGGTGTGTGTGTGTGCACTCAGTAACACATGTTATAAAATTTTCAATGCGAATTTCTAATTCTACTGGCCAGAAAATATACTAGTACAGACTTGGTCTGAGAAAAACATGCATTAATTTAAACCACAATATGTTGTGCAATAGGAAGAAAAAAAAAATCAACAGAATTTTATGATAATAGGCAATGTGTGCTGTATAACATAAGGGGCTATATCATTTGTTTGGTATTGGTTAAAAGTGCCAAAATCTTACCACTTTTCAGTTTATCCATCGATTATGACAAAAATAATTTTTTTAGTATCCTCAATGATATATTTTATGATTTTTATATCCTCAGTTCTATTATACTTTCTTTCACTCTGAACTCACTCAAATATTGTTAAAATTACAGCTGATTTTATCTACCAACTCCAAATGGTACGATTCTACCAGTCAGTTTCCTAAATCATACCAGCGACATTTTTTTCATTTTTATTGCCCATTTTATTGTTTTTGGTGCTAATTTTATTTTAATTTTTTACCATAATATTTTTTAAGAATCTTTTTAATAAATAAAAGTAGACTACGGTCACAACTCACAAAGTTTTGAAACACATAACAACAAAAAGTGGTATAACTTACGAAACACATCAACATTATTAGTGGTACCATTTAGAAAACTCATCAAAGATACAATTTAGGAAATAGTGTTCACTTCCAATTAAACTTCAATTTTCCATTTTCAAACTATAATTTTAATTAAAATTTTCTGAAAAAATAATGAAGAAGGTTTCAGATTCAACTATATTAACAATTTTAAAACCCAAAACATTTTATTAAAGCCTAAGTTCATTAAAACAACATATTCAAATTATTTATCTTTAGGTATGCATTTTTTTCTTAAGTTTGTCGAGAAGAGAAAATTAAGTATACTGTGAAAACTTTTGGTTCCTTAGTGATTAGTTGTATTTAGTTTCATTATTCCCAACATGGATCAGTAATTGACTTTCTCATTTTTTTAAAAATATCATCAGTGTTATGATTCAGGAAATGGTACCTTTTTGGCAACCTTACTCTATAAATGTGGGGGGGGATGAAAACCTTTCTGGGAGGTTCCTTCAGACCTTCTGAGCGAGAATCAAGGCAGTTGGTACACCAATGACATTTTGGACCCTAGTATCCAGAATTAATAGACTCTGCACTTAAAGTGTTAAAAGCCACTTATTCAACGCAGTCTCTACACATTCATCCTTCCAACCTCTTTTTATTTATGGCCATTCTTTGCATAATCCATCACACTACATTCATATTTAGTGATTTCATTCGAGTTTTGACATTACTTTGATTTCTCAGTGTGAAAATATTAACCGAAGTGTTGGTTTCCGAAGGCGAAAGATTTCCTGTAAGTATATTGAGTTACACAGCGAATTCGAACCTGAAGTTTTTGGTTTTATTCATGGGGCAAACCTATTCTGTACACAGCTTGTTGTACAGAGGAAAAATGGAGTCTGTGAAGAAAATACAAGCATTATTGATGATCGAACCAACTTACGGAATCAAAAATTGTTCAGGTTTACCTATGTCTGTGTATAAAGTATACTACATAAATGAAACGAAAGGTTTTTTAATTTTAGATGTGGTGTTTCTTACAGTTACTTTCTTAACCATTCTTACCATTTTTAAACCCATAACTTTGATCATATCAATTATAACTCCGAGTCTTCGTACCTCTTTTTTATTATGATCATATCCTGTGTTATTTATACACCCTCCTTACTATCCTTTATTTTTTTTTTTTTTTAATATTTCAGGCTTTAATTTATAATAAGATTCATTTTTTTTTAAATAAAAAGGGAGGTAAAATGGGACCGATTGAGGAGAAATGGTTCCATTGTATAATTTTACCGGCTGTTTCATTCTACAGGAGAAAATGTCAAACCATGATAGGCTATAAGAACTGAAAAATACTCCATAATAGGTCTATACTCTTCTTTTTCTCTTTTTTTTTTGTTTTTATTTTAATTTTTATTTACTTCTTCTATTACTGAATAAATTTTCGATCCACTTGAATGACCCAATTCAGTTTCCTCGATTAAAAAGCGTGGGCATATTTCCTGCAGGATTTTTAATTCCGAAGAGATGAAGATTAATGACAGAGACTTACAGAAAATCTCTCGTTTTCTGTTCATTCGTGAATAAAATAAACGTTACAGTCACCCATTGTTTTTAATAGGTATCCAATGGTGAAAAAAGGAATTTTCTTATAGGGGAAAAAAGTTTTCGAAAAAAATAGCATTAAATTGTTTTTCTTTCTTTCAATTTTCCAATGTTTGTATGATATTAAATCGTTCACTTGGTTTTTCAGGCTTATAAAGAACTGAATCTCTTAATTAATCCATAATTTATTTTATTCAAAAGTGAGGGATAATGCTTTTGTCTCTAAATATTCAGCAATTTTTTCTTTTCACATCTTTATGCACAATAAATTATATTATAAAAATTTTAAAACGTCGCCATTAGTGAAAGCAAATACATAGTCGTAATAAGAACGAAAAACCTTTACAGCTTGGCTTATAAGTACCTAATGATTAATTGCGTTGATTGAGAGAAATAAACAAATTCAGTTCATGGATTATTAGTTACGAACAATAATTTGTATCTTTATTATCATGGATGGATTAAGTAGGTAGGTATAGATTTTATTTGTATAAAAAAGGATACAAAATAACGAAACGTTGGGTTAATAGGTATAAACGGAATTTTTCAAATAAAAGAGTTATTGCAATTTTTTGATTTATTAATGACCTACCTCTCAATTCCATACTGACATAAAACAAAAAGTTTTTTATAAAAAAACGTGAGAAAAAACACTTGCGTTCGCGTGAAAATTTTGAGAATGATTTTACAAAACAAGAAACTCGGGTTTTCAAATTGCGAAAAACCAACGAATTAACTGCTGATGGAGTCTTTAACTTTTATTTCAACCTTCCCACTTTTGTTGGAAGTTTTTGAAGTGTGATTTGAAAACTTATATGATTTGTAGTTACACCACTGGTGAGAATTGTATAAAATTTGATAAGATAAAAAATTTGACAATATTTTTCAAAAAATCATGTAAAGAAGTGGCCAAGTAGTTGAGAACTTGTGTAGAATGAATGAAAATTTTGTGCATTCTGAAAATGACAATTTTTCACATGCTACACACGCCTTCAAAGTGAGGCATTTCATACACATATCCATTACAAAAAAGTATTGAAAAAACCAAAAATTAAAATTATCAACCAATGTTACTCAAAGTTAACGTCAAATTATTATGTTTCAATGTTTGACTTTGTTGGAAATTGCAGTAGTTCATTTGTGTTGGTGAGGAACCAGAGGGAGAGAGTTATATTTGTGGTGGTAATTGGTATTTTATTTGTGGTAGTTTGTTTTTTTTTGAAGACACACGTTTGTGAGAGACAGAATGATACAACTTGAAAAAAAAAATGCGATTTCCGCTGGGGCTATACTCATGAAGGATTGATCTGTAAATATAAAAACAAGTTAATAGGGTGAATGTGGGCATGCGCACACGCACGCTCATAACCACACACCTACACATCATGTAACACACACAAGC